>CM044320.1:74200000-74800000 GCA_024291935.2 Okapia johnstoni
TCAGTTGAGTTTTCTACATGAAAGAGCATGTCTTTTGTAAATAAAGACTGTTTTACTTCTTCCTTTCCAATATGGGTGCCTTTTATTTCTTCTTTGCACCATGTTGAACAAACTAGAACCTGCAGTATAGTGTTAAAGAGAAATGCTATTGTTGTTCAGCTACTCTGCTTCTAGGTGTTTACTTAAGAACAATTAAAGTATATATTCATATGAACATTTGTACACAAATGTTTTAGAAGCTTTATTTGTCATAGTTAAAAAGTGAACCAAATGTCTATTAACAGATGAATAAAAGATAAGAAACAAATTGAAGTGTATCCATACAATGGAATATTATGCAGAAATATAAAAGAATGATCTGTTGATTTGCTGCATGGATGAATCTCAGAATTAAGGTGAGTAAAAGAAGCCAGACAAAAGAATACATATTGTATGGTTTCAGTTATATAAAAATCTGAGAAATAAGAATTAATGAAAATGCAAATTAAAGGCAAGCAGAACAGTAGTCCTTTAGGCACAGGGTTGAGAGACAATGGAAAGAAACTGAAAGAAGGGATTACAAATGGATATGAGGAAACTTTTGGGGGTGAGGCATATTTTAATTATTGTGATTGTGGTTATGTTTTCATGGGTATATGAGTATGTCAAAATTTATTATTTTATACACTTTAAATATGTGTAATTTACTATATATAAATTATGCCTTAATAAAGCTGTTAAAATAACATTTAAAAAATACTACAGGAAATGAATGAAGTCAGGTCCAGGATTATCTGGCTGGAAGTAGATACAAAATGTTAAGTCTATGGTAGAACCCCACTGTCAGAAACTCCCTATATGAAGCCCAGACTCAGACATCTGAAGAGCAATTTTAAGGCCTGATTACATTAGGTGATTGAGTGGCAAAGATGGATATACTATCAATTGAAATGTGAAATAAATATGGTGAAGAGATAATTCTTAGAGAGAAGTTCTTAATATTCCTATTGGATTTAAACTGGGAATGGACAATAGCATTAAGGTATTATAAGCATAGGATACCAATCATAGCTATCATGATTATTTTAAGAATAATATGCCATTGGTATGCAGCATGGTTTGAGGATGGAATAAATAAGAGAAAAACAAACTGGATATAGTTAGCATATAATTAGTACTAAAAAAATATTGCTGACTGCTTATATACTGGTAAGAGGTAGGGGAAATTTCTGCTGTTTTTCTAGGAAAATGAAGAAACCTTCTGTTTTTGCTCTAAGATGGCGGAGTAAAAGGATATGCACTCATCTTCTCCAGCAAGAACTCCAAAATTGCAACTAGCTGCTGAACAATCATCAACAGGAGAACGTTGGATCCAACCAAAAAAAGATACCCCATGTCCAAGGGCAAAGGAGAAGCCCCAACAAGACAGTAGGAAGGGCAAAACTGCATTTATAATCAAGCCCCATACCCACCAAAAACACTGGGAGGGCTCAAACAAAACCTTGTTCACACCAGGACCCAAGGACCCCACAAGAGACTGAGCGAGACCTGCCTTTGAGTGCTTGAGTGTCTCCTATGGAGGCATGGGTCAAAAGTGGCCTGCTGCACAGACAGGGGCTCTGGCTATAGCAGACCTAGGAGGCACAGCATGTGGCATGAGTTCTTTGGGAGGAGGTCACCATTAGCCCCCAGAGAAGGCAATGGCACCCCACTCCAGTACTCTTGCCTGGGAAACCCCATGGACGGAGGAGCCTGGTAGGCTGCAGCCCATGGGGTCGCAAAGAGTCAGACACGACTGAGTGACTTCACTTTCACTTTTCCCTTTCATGCACTGGAGAAGGAAATGGCAACCCACTCCAATATTCTTGCCTGGAGATATAGAGCCACCAAGCAGATGACCCAAAAACTGGAGAACAGTTATACCAAAGAAGTTCTCACACTGTTGCACAAGTTCTAGGGCCCACAACAGATTTCCCAACCTGGGGATCCAGCAAAGGGACTGAGAACTCCCAGGGAATTTGACTTTGAAGTCCAGTGGGATTGATTACAGAACTTCCACAGGATGGGAAACAGACTTTTGGAGGGCACAAACAAAATCTTGTGTGCACCAGGACCCAGGAGAAAGAAGCTGGGATCCCAAAAGAGACTGAGCGAGACTTGCCTGTGAGTGTCCAGCAGTCTCCGGCAGAGGCGTGAGTCAACAGTGGCCTGCTGCAGGGTCAGGGACACCGAATACAACAGGCCTGGGAGCTATGATGTGCAGGCATAAATCCATTTGAAGAAGTCTCCATTACAGCCATTACCCATACCATAGTTTGGCCTAGGGCCAAACTACAGTGGGGGAACACAGCTCCACCCATCAACAGTAAATTGGATTAAAGATTTAGAGCATGACCCTGCCCATCAGAGCAAGACCCAGATTCCCCCATAGTCAGTCCCTCCCATCAGAAAGCTTCCACAAGCCTCTTACCCTTATCCATCAGAGGGCAGACAAAATGAAAACCATAATCACAGAAAACTAACCAAAGGACACATGGATCACAGCCTTGTCTAACTCAATGAAACTATGAGCCATGCTGTGTAGGGCCACCCAATACGGATGGGTCATGGTGGAGAGTTCTGACAAAACGCGGTCCACTGGAGAAGGGAATGGCAAACCACTTCACCATTCTTGCCTTGAGAACCCCAAGAGCGGTATGAAAAGGCAAAAAGATAGGACACCGAAAGATGAACTCCCCAGGCTGGTAGGTGCCCAATACACTACTGGAGAAGAGTGAAAAAAATAACTCCAGAAAGAATGAAAAGATGGAGCCAAAGCGAAAACAACACCCAGCTCCGGATGTGACTGGTAATGGAAGTAAAGTCCGATGCTGTAAAGAACAATATTGCATAGGAACTTGGAATGTTAGGTCCATAAATCAAGGTAAATTGGAAGAAGTCAAACAGGAAATGGCAAGAGTGAACATCAACATTTTAGGAATCAGTGAACTAAAATGGACCAGAATGGGTGAATTTAATTCAGATGACTATTATATCTATTACTGTGGGCAAGAATTCCTTAGAAGAAATGGGGTTGCCCTCACAGTCAACAAAAAGTCTGAAATCCAGAACTTGGGTAAAATCTCAAAAATGACAGAATGATCTGTTTGTTTCCAAGGCAAACCATTCAGTTTATCACAGTAATCCAAGTCTATACCCCAGCCACTAATGCTGAAGAAGCTGGAGTTTAATGGTTCTATGAAGACCTACAAGACCTTCTAGAACTAACACCAAACAAAGATATCCTTTTCATCATAGGGGACTGGAATGAAAGTAGGAAGTCAAGAAATACCTGAAGTAACAGGCAAATTGGAGTATAAAATGAAGCAGAGAAAAGGCTAACAGAGTTTTGCCAAGGGAACAAACTGGTCATAGCAAGCACCCTCTCCAACAACACAAGAGATGACTCTACACAGGGACATCACCAGATGGTCAATACCGAAATCAGATTGATTATATTCTTTGCAGTCAAAGATGGAGAAGCTCTACATAGTCAGCAAAAACAAGACCAGGAGCTGACTGTGGCTCAGATTATGAATTCCTTATTGCCAAATACAGACTTAAATTGAAGAAAGTAGGGAAAACCACTAGACCTTTCAGGTATGACCTAAATCAAATCCTTTAGGATTATATAGTAGAAGTGACAAATAGATTCAAGGAATTAAGTCTGATAGACAGAGTGCCTGAAGAACTATGGATGAAGGTTTGTAACATTGTACAGGAGGTGGTGATCAAAACATACCCAAGAAAAAGAAACGCAGAAATATCAATAATCTCAGATATGCAGATGACACCACCTTATGGCAGAAAGGGAAGAAGAACTTGATGAAAGGAAGAGCCTCTTGATGAAAATGAAAGAGGAGAATGAAAAAGCTGGCTTAAAACTCAACATTCAGAAAACAAAGATCTTGGCATCCAGTCCCATCACCTCATGGCAAATAAATGGGGAAACAATGGAAACAGTGACAGACTTTATTTTCTTGGGCTCCAAAATTACTACAGATGGTGACTGCAGCCATTAAATTAAAAGACACTTGTTCCTTGGAAGAAAAGCTATGACCAACCTAGACAGCATATTAAAAAGCAGAGACATTACTTTGCCAACGATGGTCCACATAGTCAAAGCTATGGTTTCTCCAGTAATCATGTATGGATGTGAGAGTTGGACCATAAAGAAAGCTGAGTGCTGAAGATTTGACACTTGTGAACTGTGGTGTTGGAGAAGACTCTTGAAAGTCCCTTGGGCTGCAAGGATTTCAAACCAGTCAATTAATCCTGGAATATTCATTGGAAGGATGGATGCTGAAGCTGGAGCTCCAATGCAAAGAGCTGACTTGTTAGAAAACACCTTGATGCTGGGAAAGATTGAGGGCAGGAGCAGAAGGGGACGACAGAGGATGAGATGGTTGGATGGCATCACCGACTGGATGGACATGAGTTTTAGCAAGCTCTGGGAGTTGGTGATAGACAGGGAAGCCTGGCATGCTGCAGTCAGTGGGGTCACAAATATTTGGACTGAGTGACTGAACTTCTGTTGGTTACCTCCCACATTCAGTACAAAGCCATAGTCTCTGACTTTATGGAAACCTTCTTGACCTTAATTGTGGAGATCATTCAGTCCTACTAAGACTCTGGGATATTTGTTCAATCTCCCACACTTATAACAACAGTCCTGTAATAGAGTCTACCCAAGGCTCACCCTGCTGTGAATTTCAGGAGGCAATGGTTTTATGCAAATATGATTCAACTACCATTGCTCTCTTCATCTGTTGCTTCATCCCAGAGTACATAAATTTATTAATTCAGTATCTTAGCCTGATTATTCACCAGTTTTCAGGATTTCTGAAGTTACCACAGGCTTCTAGTTAATAAGATTATATTATTTTCTTTGTCTTGAATGAAAATGTTCTGTAATTCACAACCTGAATGCCCTAGGCTGCTTCTCGTAAACCTAATTTCTACCGTTTCTATCAAGCTTCTAATATATCTGAATTGCTATATATCCCTTGGAAAACTCTATTACAATTAGCCTCAAAAACCCAAATGTCAGCATTCTATTAAAAAGCAAAATTCTACCACCACCTCATATGCTACTTGAGAATTTTGTGATGCCATATTTTCATGAAATAGAAGTAAGTAGTTAACTAAGACAGAAAGTATTTTGTATTTTTGTCTATGTATCCTTAATTGTTTGAATTCAGTGAGTTTGGAGCTCACCAACTTAGTATTTTATGGCCAAGACACAATGAATGATATGAGAAATCAATGTCATGTCATTCTATTAGTTAGGACTCTTTCAATTGCTAGTGATAAAACCCCATACCAAACCAATTAGCAAAATAGATTTTTCATTAGCTCATGTAAACAAAAAGCCCATAGGTTTCTACCTTCAAGCAGAGTGGGATCCAGTTGCTCATATATAGTTCTCACTTCTCCTATCTTGGAAAGATCTTCTAGGCACAATGAATAGCTGCAGCCCCAAAGCCCACATCCTGCTATCTTAGCAACCCCCACAGAAAGAAAGAAACTTTCTCAATAGTTCTCTGTTTTCTCTTTGTTCAGATTTGGCAATTTCCATCGTCAACTCTTGACAACTCATTGACAACTCTTCCTGAACTAAGCACTATGGTCAGGGAAATGAGATGCTCAAATTAGGCCTGGGACATGTGTCCTCTTTTGCATCTGAAGGATGGAGTCATCTATGCTCAAATTATATGCCACGGGTTCTGCTCAACAATGGAAGGAGTTTGTCAACAGATATGACGAACAGATCATTTCTACAGTTTTCAAGAAGATGATAATGTTCTCAAAGACATCTACATGGTACTGTAAAATACAAAATCAAATATAATCAAGTGCCACATGTAGAAGTCAAACTGCATTTATGCCACAGATTGTCAGAAATCTCTCTTGGAGAAAGACATCAAGAAAAACATTCAGAGGCAGTAAGGTTACATTAATCTTGCATCCCTCCTACTATTCATACTATGTGTGAGTGAGTGCTCAGTCGTTTCAGTCATGTCTGACTCTTTGTTATCCCATGGACTGTAGCCCACCAGGCTGCTTTGCCATGGAGATTCTACAGGCAAGAATATTGGAGTGGGTTGCCATGCCCTCCTCCAGGGGATTGTCCTGACCCAGGGATCAAACTCACATCTCTTACATCTCCTGCATTGGCAGGTGGGTTCTTTACCACTATCGCCACATAATGCCAGATCAAATTTCCTAAAGCACTGCTAAAGAGCCTTTGGTAGCTCCTCAGTACTTACATACTAAGGCACAAGCAACTTAGTCTGAAGATAAACTATGCAAATTCAATACAAAGTGCCGGAGTCCTGCTCCAGCTGGTCAGGGTTCCCTTAGGATGGACTGCATCGGCGATGCGAATGAGAAGACACAGCGAGTCGTGGTGTTTCCAAGTGTCTTCTGACTTTATTGTTTTTAAGACAGCTTTTATATTTTTAGTGGTACATAGAAACAAATGTAAAGTATAGAGTCAGGCCAGATCAGTTTAATGGGTCAACAGTGTTGACCCTCACCGGCATCGTTTGCATATCTTAGTTCATTTTGTTTACATCCTCTTCTGCCCTGGGGGCCTGCTAACATCTTGTGACTCTCCATTGATAAGGGTTGATCAGTCAGAACGCTTTTGTATCAGGCACAGCAGGAAAGAATTCATCAATAGAAAGTTTCAAGGTAAAACCTATTTTCGGTAATTACTCTACGCCTTGGGCTTAACGGAAAAGAATGTGGTCCCATAACGTCATAGAACAGCAAGCTGAAGGTCAGCTCTAAGTAAAAATCATCAGTTAAATCAACAATTGTCTTATTATTTGTATTAAAGCTAAACTTCTATTTATATAAATCTTTTAACTATTATACTTTCACTATATAGGCTAAATACGTTAAGAGTAAAAAAGCATAATGAGTAAGTATAGACTAAGTTACAGTTTTATAAAGCAACATTTCTTATATTTTCTAACAAGCCTTTCTTTCCTACAAAGGGCTCTGTGCCCATTGGGGCTTTCTGTGTGGAGGCTCTCAATGCTGTTCTGTTGTTAAGGGGCAGTCAAGCACATTAGTTCCAAAGGCACAGGTACATTTATTTAGCAAACCAATATGTTAGCAAAAGGAATTTAGATCAGCATACTCTATATCCCAGATAATTGTATTTAGGGTGCTCCCGTTCGGGGGCCTTGTTGATTTGAGGTTTCAGAATGATCTATTTTAGAAGGGAATCAGGAAAAGCCTTTTGCCTAAGTCACAGAAAATAAGAAGAGGTTTATTATAGCCAGCGTCAGAAAGACAGATCTCATCCTTAAGGTGAGTGCTGAGGCAGCCTCTCGAGAATCCCTGAGGCCTGAGTTGCTCTGCTCGTCAGTCCTTCTCCTCATGACTCTGTCATGAGTGGGGATCTCGTGAGCTGGCTCCCGGCAACAAAGTACACATGGCTTATGATCTTGAATGAAATATTTAGTCTCTTTAACCCTCACTTTATTCATTTTATACAATGCCTATTTCAATGGATATTGAAGAATTACATGAGCCTATCACAGTATCTGACTCATAGTATATACTCAGTGAGTAGAGGAAGTATAGTCATTAGCTGTATGTTGTTCAGTCACTAAGTCATGTCTGACTCTTTGCAACCCCATGGACTGTAGCACAATAGCCTCCTCTGTCCACCACTCTCCTGGAGTTTGCTCAAAGTCATGCTCATTGAGTCAGTTCAGTCACTCAGTCGTGTCCGACTCCTTGCGACCCCATGAATCGCAGCACGCCAGGCCTCTCTGTCCATCACCAACTCCCGGAGTCTACCCAAACCCATGTCCATCGAGTCGGTGATGCCATCCAACCATCTCATCCTCTGTCGTCCCCTTCTCCTCCTGCCCCCAATCCCACCCAGCATTACGGTCTTTTCCAATGAGTCAACCCTTCGCATGAGGTGGCCAAAGTATTGGAGTTTCAGCTTCAACATCAGTCCTTCCAATGAACACCCAGGATTGATCTCTTTTAGGATGGATTGATTGGATCTCCTTGAAGTCTGATATTAATAACTAACCATCTCATCCTCTGCTTTCCCCTTCTCCTTTTGCCTTCAATCTTTCCCAGCATCAGGATCTTTTCCGGTGACTCAGCTCTTTGCATCAAGTGGCCAAAGTATTGGAGCTTCAACTTCAGTATCAGTCCTTCCAATGAATATTCAGGGTTGATTCCTTTAGGATTGACAGATTGGATTTCCTTGCAGGCCAAGGGACTCTCAAGAGTCTTCTCCAACACCACAGTTTGAAAGCTTCCATTCTTCAGCACTCAGCCTTCTTCATGGTCCAACTCTCACATCCATACATGACAACTGGAAAAAACATAGCTTTGACTATACAGACATTTTTCTTGTTTTTAACAAAATGATATCTCTGCTTTTCAGTACACTAAGTTTGTCATAGGTTTTCTTCCAAGGAGCAAGCATCCTTTAATTTCATCACTGAAGTCACTGTCCACAGTGATTTTGGAGCCCAAGAAAACAAAATGTGTCACTGCTTCCATTTTTCCCCTTCTATTTGACAAGAAATGATGGGACTGGATGCCATGATCTTAGATTTTTAATGTTGAGTTCCAAGCCAGATTTCTCACTCTCCCCTTTCATCCTAATGAAGAGGCTCTTTCATTCATCTTCTCATTCTGCCATGAGAGTGGTATCATCTATACATCCGAGGTTGTTGATAATTCTCCCGGAAATCTTGATTCCAGCTTGTGATTCATCTAGTTCAGCATTTCACATGATATACTCGACATGTAAGTTAAGCAGGGTGACAATAGACAGCCTTGTCATCCTCCTTTCCCGATTTTGAACCAGTCTGTTCCATGTCCATTCTGTTTCTTTTGACCCATATACAGATTTCTCAGGAAGCAGGTAAGGTGGCCTGGGATTCCCATCTCTTTAAGAATTTTTCACAGTTTATTGTGATCTGCACAATCAACGGCTTTAGCATAGTCAATGAAGCAAAAGTAGATTTTTGTTTAACCCCCTGCTTTCTCCATGGTCCAGTGAATTTTGGTATTTTGAACTCTGGTTCCTCTGCCCTTTTTGTAAATCCATCTTGTACATCTGGAATTTCTCAGCTCACATACTGCTGAAGCCTAGCTTGAAGGATTTCACATTGCTAGCATGTGAGATGAGTACAATTGTATGGTATTTGAACGTTCTTAAGCATTGCTCTTCTTTGGGATTGGAATGAAAATTGACCTTTTTCAGTCCTGTGGCCACTGCTGAGTTTTCCATATTTACTGACATATTGAGTATAGCACTTTAACAGCATCATCTTTTAGCATTTAAAATAGCTCAGCTGGAATTCTGTCTAGCTTTGTTAATAGTAATTCTTCCTAAGGCCTATGTGACTTCACACTCCAGGGTGTCCAGCTCTAGGTAAGTGACCACACCATCATGATTATCTCAGTAATTAATACTTTTCTTGTACATCATTGACCATATTCCTCTGAAGGAACAGCCTTCTTCTTATCAATCTCTTATCAGATCTTCCCAATGCGAGGAACAATCAGTGTACACTTCAAGACAGAGACTCTGGCTATTTTATAAGCTGATGGTTCCTTAGAGCTTAGAACTATACCTGTAACATAATAAGTGCTCAGGTACTCATTTGTTGACTGACTGACTGAATGAATGAATGTCCTACCTTATCTCCCACCTCAAATAGTGAACTCATTGAGGAGATGATCCCCATTCAAGACATTTTTATATTATCTGCAATTCCTAGTTCCAAGTCTGGAACAAATATTTGTTATATGAATGATTGAATAGATGAAAACCAAACAATTGCCTCAGTTCTTCATTTTCCCTTCTCAAATTCTAATATAGTCAATGAATATTTTTAATTGCAATCATAATCATCATTCTTTGCATTTTAAGCTCCTTATTCACAGGGAAAAAAATTCTACAAATACATGCCTTCATGTTCAACCAACCAGACACACAAACTAAAATTAAAAGCATAAGGAGTGACATGTATGTTATTCACTGGCATTAAAAATGTAAAGATTGCTCAGTGATTTGAAGTGCTTTTTCTTAAATCTGCTTGCTTTTCAATCCTAGACAACTGAATAGTAAATAGCATGCATTTAATAATACATTTCTGAAGTCAGAGCCTATTATTGAATGATCAATGAAATGTGCCTTTTAACATATATGCAGGACTGATATAATCAACCTTTAAATGAATTCCTAGACTGCAGCAGAAAGTTTTATAAATTCCAAATAGTGAGATTTTTATGAAAGTTATTAGCACACTTGTTCAACAAAGAACTTACGCCATTTCCTGGGATTTTTAAACTGTTTTAACAAGGCAACAGTTACAAAAAGACTTAAACCTAAACTTTATTAGTGATATAATAGAACAAAGATCCATTTAGCCATTTCTTAAGTCATTCCCCAAGCACTTGCATATTGCATGAGTATGATAAAATAAAGAAGAGATGACTTGTTTTTTCCAAATCCTAATGGGACTGTGCACTTGAACATGATTTGAGCCCCTGTTAGTGAATTTTCTAATGGAAAAATATGACCTCCCACTTTTGAAAATTAAATGACCCTTTGGAGACTTTGCTAACATTAAATGATCCATACAAAATATCTTGATGTATTAATATATGAATCAAAAACATCTGTATCATGTTTGGCTTAAAATATGCATTGATTTGAAAATAACGTGGAAAGTTTTTATAAAAATGTGTGCTTTTGTAGAAGACTGTAAAGCATGAAATACATTTTTGATACTATTCTAAAATTTAATTCACTTGTTTGAAATAATGCTCAAAGAAGTCTATCTTTCTGTTATAGGACTACACAGAACCTTCCAGCAAAGGGTTTTGACCTGAGATCATCTGACTCAGGGGCTTCCCAGGTAGCTCAGTGGTAAAGAATATGCCTGCCAATTCAGGAGATGTGGGTTCAATCCCTGGGTCAAGAAGATCCCCTGGAGAAGAGAATGGCAACCCACTCCAGTATTCTTGCCTGGAAAAATCCAATGGATAGAGAAGCCTGGTGGCCTATAGTCCATGGGGTCACAAGAGTTCAAACACAACTGAGCGACTAAACAATAACAGTTGATTCAGAGTTGGTTTATTAAGGAAACCCCTGAACAAATTTTGAATTTGTTCAAAATTCTGTGTGTATTTATAGACATGTCTTTATTTAAATTGTGTTCAACGTTTTGTGGCTCTATGTGGACATGTCTTTATCTATGGTAGAGTTTCTCAATCTTAGAATTACTGACATTTTGAGCCAGATAATCTATGCTGTGGGAACTACCCTATGCACTGTTTGATATTCAGCATTATCCCTACCTCTACCCATAAGATGCCACCAGCATAACCTCAGTCATGATTATCAAAAATGTCTCCAGACATTACAATGTCCCTGGAGAACCACTGATCTATATGGTCCACTGCTATCCTCACATTTCCAAACTGATCTCAGTGAGGCAGAAGTGAGCCATGTTGTGAAGAAAGATTGTAATTCCCTGCCCAGGAATTGATGAAAACCAGGAATCCTAGCCACCAGACCAGCAAGAGCTAGAGGCTAGAAGCTATTTTTCCCTGGATCTTTGCCCCCAGTGAAAAATGCATTTCTCATGGAGGCAAAATTATAAATGCAGGTACAAAGTTTATTATTAGATATATAGCACAACAACAAGTGGGAGAGCACACCAACAAATAGTTTGTCTAGTTAAGATGAAAGCATGGCAGAGCTGTCCACCTGGAGTGAAAGAGTGTAATTTACTTAACTACATACATGATTAAGTGTATATAATTTACTTACATACCTCACTATGAATATAGTGAGAGTGTGAAAAGCAAGATGCAGTAAAAAGTCTGGAGTGAGGAGATGGTTAAATTGAGAATTAAGCAGAGATAATTTCACATAGACCTGTGAATGTTCTATTAAATAATTTAAGCTTCATTCTAAAACCCATGGCTGATTCATGTCAATGTATGGCAAAAACCACTACAATATTGTAAAGTAATTAGCCCTCAACTAGAATAAATTTATTAAAAAATAAATAAATAAAAAAGCAATGAGAATCTTCAGCTCCTTCACCTCTTTATCATCAATGACATTTGTCTCCATCTTATCAGTCACCCATCCACATGGTTCCAACCTAGATCTCATAAGTACTAGAAACTACATTATTTCTAAACTTTTTTTAGGACACAAATTTATGTTTGCCAAAGGGAAAAGAAGTGTGGGGTGGGATAAATTGGGAGTCTGGGATTGACATGGACACACTAACAGATTAACAACAAGGATCCACTGTATAGTACAGGGATCTCTGCTCAATGTTCTTATAAGACAATATTACAACATCACGCTTTCCAGTCACCAGATCTCTTGTTTCTATATTCCCAAGCTAACAACCTATATTGGAGGGTAATCTATGACAAATCTAGACACATATTAAAAAGCAAAGACATCACTTTGCCTACAAAGGTCCATATAGTCAAAGTCATGGTTTTGCAGTAGTCATGTACAGGTGGCAGAGTTGGGCCATAAAGAAGATTGAGGGCAAAAGAATTGATGCTTTCAAATTTTGGTTATGGAGAAGACTTGAAAGTCCCTTGGACTGCAAGGAGATCAAAGCAATCAATCCTAAAGGAAATCAACTCTGAATATTCATTGGAAGGACTGATGCTGTAGCCGAAGCTCCAGTACTTTGGCCACGTGATGTGAAAAACCAACTCATTGAAAAAGACCCTGATGCTGGGAAAGATTGAAGGCAAGAAGAGTAGAGGGTGGCAGAGGATGAGATGGTTAGGTAGTATCACCGACTCAGTGGACATGAATTTGAGCAAACTCAGGAGATAGTGAAGGACAGAGGAGCCTGGCATGCTGCGGTATATGGGGTCGCAAAGAGCTGGACATGACTTAGGGACTGAACAACAACAACAAAGACCGCCACTACCTCGATCCCACCACTTTCTAACAATCGGTCTCTGCCCTCAGCCCTTTCCTCAGCCCATCCCTCATCTAGCATAGATCATGGTCGACCATCATAATCACACTCTTTCCAAAGACCCTGAGCGCTCTTATTCTCTTCTCCCTCCATACTACACTCTTGTCAAAACCCTAATTGTTAATCTGCCTTCCTCATACATGCACTGGCATCTGAAAATTGGTAAGGAAAAATCATACATGTAAATTACTCGTTTCTCTTTAAATTCATATCACGGACTAAAACTCAGCAGGACCCTGTGGGGTCCTCCCAGGTGTAAACACTTTCTGTGGTGTCCCCTGCCCTGTTGCTTGTTTGTAGGAAATAGGTTTCATTCATCCTCCTAGACCTTCCTGAATACCTCAGGGCAGAATCAAACAGTAATTGGGGAAGGGAGGGAATGCAGAAACAATGGAAGAGTGATCAAGAAACAATAGCCAGTATTAAAGCAGGATGCTGGTTCCCCCTCAAGGACCATACAGAACAAAATCTTTGAGTTCTTCTAAAGGATCTAAAACCCCCATCAAGATGGAGGATGGTTAACCTTAGGCTAAACACAAGATTCCTGGAACACCACCCTATTGCCTCATCACTAGCCACTCAGGAGGAAGTCACAGGTTCTGCAGCCCTCACCCCAATTTTCCTATAAAACTTCTCCCCCAAAACTGTCAGGCAGTTTGCAGTTTTTAAGCCACTCATTCTCCTTGCTTGGTTCTGCAGTAAGTCTTTCTCTGCTCCAAATTCCGACTTTTCGGTTTGGCCTCTCTGTGTGATGGACACACTAATGGACTTGAGTTCGGTAACAAGTACACAAAAAAGGCCCAGATGCCTTACTCTGTTTCTCTGATAGATTTCCTCCCCCATCCCCTATTTCACTCTCCTTATTTTGTTCCCTTTATCCCCTAAACTCCCATACCCTTCCTCATCCTTCACCTTCACTTTCCACTAAAGACTTTGTTAGGGGACTGTTGACGGAAACTGCCCACCTTAGCCAAGCCCGACAAGAACTGCTTGCATGAATTGTCTCACAATGGGAGGGCCCATTGAGGAACACTTGCCGCCGCTGAAAATTAGCTGGGAGAATTGAGGAGGGGCCCCAAGAAGGAAGGAGCTGCCTGCTAATCTCCCAGAAACCCTCATGCTGAATCCATCTTGGCTGAGAGATGGGCATGCCACCACCCAGGACCCCAAGTCAGACCAAATATGGGAACAAGCAAGATGATTGGCCAGAGACAACGTGGAAACTAACCCCATCCCCATTAAACCTGAGGCTGTGAGCCATGTGGCAGAGCAGTTCTCCTGCTGCTCTCTGTCTGGGTGCACCTTCCCACAAAATTCTTTTGCTTTGTCAGGATGTGCTTTCCTTGAACAATTCATTTCCAAGTGTTAGACAAGAGCCCACTCTTGGACCTTGAAAGGGTCCCACTTCCAGCGACATACCTACACAGATTTGCCACTGCACTGCTCTTCTCTGTGAGTCCAGTGGAGAAAGTGCTCTCCCCTCCTGAAGGCAGGCCCTTCTTCTACCCATTGGCCCCTTATCCAATCCCTCTTGCTGTCATCAAGACTGTCTCCTTCTCTCCCTTTCCTACATTGTCAACATCCCCTCTCAACTGTAGCACTCCACTGTTACCCTGATATTCTCTAGTAGCTCTGACTTAAAAGAAAAGGACCTCACTTCATTGTATATGCCCCTCTGCACTCCACACTATCTTTTCATCCCCATCACAGCAAAACTGCTTCAAACTTTTCTCTCTTTGAAACTGGATAAGACCCTGCAGGATCCTCGTGGGTACAAAACCCTTTCCATGTCCCCTGTTTCTTGTTTGTAGGAAAAAGGCTTCAGCCTTCCAGAACTTCTCTGAGTTCAGGAGGGAAGATTCAAACAGTTGCTAATCAGGAGAGCGAGGGAATACAGAAACAAAGGAGAGGCAGTCAAGAAACAGAGAATCAATTGTACAGCCATGGGGAAGTGACCTGATTCCTCCTCAGGGGATGTGCATAGCAATCTGATACTGGTTCTTACACAGGAGTTGGGGCCCCCTCCAGGTGGACCATTGTAACTTCAGGCTGAGCACAAGTACGTGGACCCTAGACTGGTTGGAACAAGATGGCTGGTGACTGAGATTCCTAGAACATTACCCTGTCACCTCCTCACCAGCCAATCAGAAGAAAGTCACAAACCCTGCAGCCCTCACCCCAGATTTTGCTGTTAAAAACCATTCCCTGAAAACTATCGGAGAGTTCAGGTTTTCTGAGCCACAAGGGGCCTAATTTTCCTTGTATGGCTCTTGCAATAAACCTTTCTCTGCCCCAAACATTAAGGTTTTGTTTGGCCTCACTATGACAACACACCTGGGTTTGGCAACATCTTCAGTGGGCTCCAGTCTGGCTTTCAGTTACATTTAAAACTACTTTTGTCAATGTCATTTTCATTCTCTGTTGTCAGATTCAAAGAACTTTTCTCTGTCCTTATCTTAGCTCTCAGAAGCATTTGAGTTAGCCTTCTCTTCCTTGCAGTAATCCTCTTGGCTTCCTGACACAATGCATTCTTTCATTTCCTCTTACCTCAGTGCCTACTCCTTCTTACAACAGGCTATCTCCTTCACAAACTCTTTGTTGGTATTCTTCAGAGTTACTCCAGGGCCCTCTTCTGTTTTCTCTCTACACTCCTCCCACCCAGTAGTTTCCCACCACCTATATTTTGACCTACAATTGGTATCTCCAGTATAGATGTCACCTCTCAAGCCCAGTTACCTATAACCACCTTCAAACAATGTTCATTGAATGACTCATCAGCTTCATGAGCCCAAAATTGAATTTCCAGTTCAAACTCATTCCCCGTACTTTCACCATCTTAGTAAATGTCTTCATTGTTCATCCCACGGTTCAGCCCACAGACCTCAACATCTTTATGATCACTTCATTTTCATCATTCATCACATTTAATCCATCAGAAAGTCCCACTGACTCTAGTTTCGCTACTTATTTCAAATATATCAATTTCTTTATATTTATAATCCCATCAGAAAAAAAAAAATCCCATTAGGACATCTTATCCACTGGTGGTGCAGTGGATAAGAATCTATTTGTCAATATGGGAGACACAGGTTTGATCCCTGGTCCCAGAAGGTTCCACTTGTCACACAGCAACTAAGCCCACGCACAATTATTAAGCTCACATTCTAAAGCCCATGAACTGTAACTACCAAACCCACTTGCTGAAACTACTGAAGTCTGCATGCTCTAGGGCCCATAGGCTGCAACTATTAAGCCTGTATGCTGCAATTACTGAGTCAGTGTGCTGCAACTACTGAAATCCACATGCTCTAGGGCCTGTGAGCTGAAACAAGGGAAGCCTGTGCACCAAAATGAAGAGTAGCCCCTGCTCACTGTAACTAGAGAAAGCCTGTGAAAATAATGAAGACCCAACATAGCCAATAATAATAATAAAATAAATAAAATGCCATCATCTTTGTTCATGCCACCATCATTTCTTCATTTCCCATTTAGTCTACTAAATAGCCTTTTCCTTCCTTCCTTTTTCCCCTCCCTTCCTCCCCTCTTCTCTTCCTTCTTTCCTTCCTTTCCTCCTTCCTTCTTCGATTAAGGATGAGCTCATGTGCCCACAGTGCAGAAAGTCAAACTCTGACAGCAGACATTTGCAGCTAAATAAGAGTTTATTTGCATGGAGTCAAGCAAGGAGAATGGGCAGCTCATGCTCAGAATACTTGAATACCCCAATAGCTTTCAGACAAAGGTGTTTAAAGACAGAGCTAAGGGAAAGGTTAGTAGCATGTGTGATCATAAGGTATATTCATCATCCTCCACCTGGTTGAGGGGAGAGGGTCCTAGTTTCTACAGAACAACTCAAATATATTCATCTAGATTCATATATATATATATGTGTGTGTGTGTGTGTGTGTGTGTGTGTAAAGTCACTCAGTCGCGTCCGACTGTTTGCGACCCCATGGACTGTAGCCTACCAGGCTCCTCCATCCATGGGATTTTCCAGGCAAGAGTACTGGAGTGGGTTGCCATTTCCTTTTCCAGGATATCTTCCCCACCCAGGGATCGAACCCAGGTCTCCCGCATTGTAGACAGACGCTTTACCATTTGAGCCACCAGGGAAGTGTATATGTGTGTGTGTGTGTGTGTATGTATATATATATATATATATATATATATTCAGGAGGAACTAGGAGTCCTGTGACCCTATTGTCCTAATCATTAACTGCTTGAACTCAGGGAAAGTCTAGGAGACTAAACTCTTTTTTTTTTTTTAATAAAAACAAGAAACAGGGAACACAGAGGGGTTTTTGTACTTGGGAAGGACCCATAGGGTCCTGCTTGATTTCAGTCTCCCTTTTTCATTGATAGTCTACAATCTTGAGGGGAACAGGGGCAAAACAAGAAAGGAATAAAGTATAGATAAATTAATCATAGACTCAGCAAGGGAACTCAGTTTTAGGGGGACTCTGTTTCACTTCCTCTCTTTCTTTCTTTCTTTCTCTCTCCCTTTCTTTCTTCCTTCCTCCCTTCCTCTTTCTGCCTACTTTTTAATCTCTTGCTTATCCCTTCCCATTCCATTCTCCAAACGCAAGAAAGTGATTTTTAAAAAATAATTATTCTTTCACTCTTCCATAGCTTCTGTTTCACTTAGAATACTGCTTAACACGTCTTACACAACTCATCTTGATCTAGTCCCTGCCCAGTTCTGCATATTCTTCCCCTCTGCAGGACTTATCTCCATATATTCTACCCTAGTTCCTCAGACACAGCAGGTTCTTCTGCTTCAAAGCACTTGCACATGATCTTTCCCTTGCCAAGAACCTTTCTCCCACCATTTTTTGCACATCTAACTACTTCTTATCTTTCACAATGCACCTGGAATGTTACCACCCAGAGTAAAGTCTGTGCCATCTCTGTTTTGTTCCCTTTCTAGAACTTATTATAATTTATTCTTTTTTATTGACTTAGAGTGTTCAGTGAAACTGAATATAAGCTGTGTGGGCAATGACCACATTTAACTTGTTCACCATGATATTCTTATAGTCTAGGACAGAGACTTGCAAACATATAGTTTTTTTTTTTAATAAATTAAATAAGCAATCAGTGACATACCTGGAGGGGAGTGACATGATAAAATTCATATTTTAGGGAAGTGGCTCTTTACTGAGGGTAATCTTCCCTCCCCTAGGGATATTTGGATATTTTTTATTGTCATGACTTGGGGGGGAGGAAGATTTGCTAATAGGTAGAGACTGGGGCTACTGATAGCATCCTATAAGGTCCTGCACAACAATGAATGATCTAGCCCCAAATGCTCATAGTGTCAAGGTAACAGATCTTGTTTTAGAGAGATCAAAGTAAAATGTGAAGAACAGATTACTGCTAGTTAGTCTCTTCTTTGGTTGGCAATGGAGAGACAAATTATAAGGTTATTCCAGGTAAGAGAGGATGTCCTATAATGGAACAAAGAATGTGGTATGGAGAGAAGTAAATACATGTTCAGGATGTTTGGATATAGGGTACATGTTTGGAGTTGATTTTACTTTGAGAGAGAGTCAGGCAGACAGAGAAAGACATTCAGGGTTACTCGCAGGCTTCTAATTTAGATGTCTAGATAAAAGCAGTGCATTCGCTGAATCTGAAGATGAGTTCACTTGCAGAGGAAGATGCAATTGGTCTTGAATGAAACATGAAGTTAACAAATAGTTGTGGAACTCATAATTGAAACTTAATTCCATTGCTGAAATAAAAGTAAAACAAACAAACAAACAAAAAACCCTAATATGTAAATTCTCAAAGATAAATCAAGACAAATCTCACAAAGGAGAAAAAATATACCATAAATAAGTAGCATACATTTTAGTTACTATAGACATTTCACACACAAGGGAAGAAGAGAGAATAACATGAAATTAGGCAAAAAGGAATAAAATCTTCAGAAATGCAGTGATTCAAAATATCTAGAGAAAATCATTGAGATCATACAATAAAACAGAAATTGAACTTAAAATAAGTGAAGATGATAAGGAGAGGAGAAAACCTTTAAAGTGATCGTACAATCCCTTTTGTAACCAAGCAGGACCTTATGGGACCTTCCCAGGACAGGCCACTCCCCCATATCCTCTGCTACAGCTCCTCTCTGAAGCACCCAGATGATAGTACCCCATGCATATTCCCTGAGTTCTTCAGATGCTAAAAACCATCATCAAATGGAAGAAATGAACTACTTGATGATCGTGAGCTCTCAGACCTTCTGGTGCCAAAGGGTTGACAATGTTAACTGCCCTATTACCTCAACATCAACAATCAGAGAATTGTGCATGAGCTGATCACATACCCTGGGATGCCCCTCTCCAGTCCTTGCCTTTAAAAAGGTTTTGCTGAAACCCTTCAGGTAGTTAGGGGGTTTGGGGGAGGAGGGGATGGTCCCACTCCTTTCTGCTGGCATGGTCCTATAATAAATAAACCTTTCTCTGCTCCAAACTCTGATATTTCAGTTTGTTTGGCCTCCCTGTGTATAGGGCACATGAATTTTATTAGCTAACACTTTTAGCACAAATGAGCAATTAAATGGCCAGTTTGTATTACCTACATGAAAGGAATTTAAATGTTTTATATATAGATAGATAGATACAGATAGAGAGAGAAAGAAAGAAAGAGAAAAGACAATCGTATCCTATTAAAAATAATGGTATTAGGGCTTCTGATTTGACGTTTTTGACTTGAGTTTGTCCATTATACAGATTTGTATGTTCACAGACCCACAATATAAAAATAGTTTTGACCAAAAGAAACTACTTTAAAATCAAGTCTGAATTGTAAACGACTAGGATATTTTAAAATACTGGTTGAGGCAGGCTGAGAAATGCTCCCCACAAAGATATCAGATCCTGATCCCTGGCATCTGTAAATTTCACCTTATATGGAAAAGGGGTCTTTCCAGATGTGATTGAGTGAGGGATCTTGAGACTGAGAGGTTATCCTGAATTATGGTTACCCTAAATGCAATCACATGTAATCTTACAAGAAGGAGGCAGAGGAGATCTGACACAATCAGAAGTTGAGAAAACACAGACAAGACAAGGCCACATGACCATGGATGAAGATGAGAGTGGTATAGTCACAAGCCAAGGAAAGCTGGAAGGCAGCAAAAGCTGGAAGGGGGAAGGAACATATTCTCCCCAGACCCTTCAGAAGAATCGAGCCCTGCCAACACTGCTATTTCAGCCTATTAATACTGATTTTGGACTTCTTGCCTCCAACACTATGAAAGAATACATTTCCGTTGTTTTAAGACACCAAGTGTGCAGTTACGTCTTATTACAGCAGCCATAGGAATCTAATTTGAAAGTATTTTATATACTTCTATATGTTAAAATAGTTTTAATATTATCAATATAGAATAGAATGGGACGTAGGTAATATTGTTAAGAACTGAATTGTGTCCCCCCAAAAATTCTTACATTGAAGCCCTAACCCCCAAGGTAACTATATTTGGAGATGAAGTAAACTAAAGTTAAATGAGGCCATTAAGCGGTGGTGGTGGGGGAGGAACGTTGGTTTAATGCAATAGGATGTATCATTATGGGCTTCCCTGGTGGCTCAACTGGTAAATAATCTGCATGCAATGCAGGAGACCTGGGTTTGATCCCTGGGTTGGGAAGATTTCCTGGAGAGGGGAAAGGCTGCCCACTCCAGTATTCTGGCCTGGAGAATTCCCTGGACTGTATAGTCCATGGGGTTGCAAAGAGTTGGACACGACTGAGCGACTTTCAAAGTCTTTAGAAAAAAATTATAAGGAAGAGTCTCCAGATACTTCTCTCTTTGCACACACACAAAAGAAAGGCCCTATGAGCACAAAGTGTGAAGTTGACCATCTACAAGCCAGAAAGAGATGCCCCACTGAAAACCAACGCTGCGGGTGCTTTCATCTTGAACTTCCAGTGTTCAGAATTGTGAGAAAATTCATTTTTGCTGTTTAAGCCATCCAGCGTGGTATTCTGTCATAGCTGTCTAATACAAATATGCTTTCTAATTTGCCTTTATCAGAAAGCTATTTTACATTATTATGTTACTAATTGCTTACATATTCCTCCATAAACTGAGTGTGTGCTCAGTTATACAATGCAAGAAGAAAAAGACTGTACTTCAGAAAACTACAAGCAGAGACCTTCCTGGTGGTCCAGTGGTTAAGAATCTGCCTTCCAATGCAGGGATTGTGGGTTCAATCCCTGGTGAAGGAACTCGATCCCATATGCCACAGAGCAACTAAGCCCGCGTGCCCCAACTACTGAGCCTGTGCACTCTACAGCCCACACCACAACTAGTGAGAAGCCCATGCACTGCAAGTAGAGAAGCCCTCACACAGCAATGAAAGATCCTGCACCAAGACCCAATGCAGCCAGATAAATAAATAGATGAAAATGAAAACTCTTGAATATTATCTAATTGCAAATCAAACCAACAAATATTTATTGTGGAATTACCAAATCCAATCTGAGGCTCCCTGCTAGCTATTAGTGATGGAAAGAGGAAAAATGCAGACAGGTTTCCTGACCTTATAGAGCTTAAAGTCTATCTAGATTCATAAGATTAGGAAGACAAAAAATTAATAGGAAATTACAAAGGCAGTAGGGGTGTTGGGAAGCAGGAAGTTCATTTGGTAAGGGGCTGAACCTGGGAGCGCATGGAAGACCTGAAGGACAAGTAAGAACATGTAACGAGAATGTGGGGAGTATAGCAGGAGAGCAGCCTGGGATCAGCTTGGGTAAAGACGTGGGAGGGTTACAAGAGCTGAACACACTGAAGTAAATAAAGAAAATTCAGCATGCTTGGAACTTAGGAAAGGAGAGTGGAGACAGAAGAGCGGAAATCTGATCTCAGAGAATATCGTAACTATGAGAGAAAGCTTAGTCTCAATCTGAGCTTAAGCAATATCCATGGAAAGATTTTAGTGGGTAGAAATGGCCTGAATCAGTTCAGTTCTGTCACTCAGTTGTGTCCGACCCTTTGCAACCCCATGGACTGCAGCACACCAGGCTTCCCTGTCCATCACCAACTCCCAGAGCATACTCCAACTCATGTCCCTTGAGTTGGTGATGTCATCCAACCATCACATCCTCTGTCGTCCCCTTCTCCTCCTGCCCTGAATCTTTCCCAGCGTCAGGGTCTTTTCAGATGAGTCAGTTCTTCGCATGAGATGGCCAAATGATTAGAGTTTCAGCTTCAACATCAGTCCTTCCAATGAATATTCAGGACTAATTTCCTTTAGGATGGACTGATTGGATGTCCTTGCAGTCCAATGGACTCTCAAGAGTCTTCTCCAACACCACAGTTTCAAAAGCATCAGTTCTTCAGTGCTCAGCTTTCTTTATAGTCCAACTCTCTCACATCCATACATGACTACTGAAAAACCATATCTTTGACTAGACGGACCTTGGTTGGCAAAATAATGTCTCTGCTTTTTAATATACTGCCTAGGTTGGTCATAACTTTTCTTCCAAGGAGCAAGTGTCTTTTAATTTTGTGGCTGCAGTCACCATCCACAGTTATTTTGGAGCACAAAACAATAAAGTCTGTCACTGTTTCCACTGTTTCCTCATCAATTTTTCATGAATTGATGGGACCAGATGCCATGATCTTAGTTTTCTGAATGTTGAATTTGAACCCAACTTTTTCACTCTCTTCTCTCACTTTCATCAAGAGGCTCTTTAGTTCTTCTTCGCTTTCTTCCATAAGGGAGGTGTCATTGCATATCTGAGGTTATTGATATTTCTCCCAGCAATCTTGATTCCAGCTTGTGCTTCATCCAGTCTAGCATTTTTCATGATGTACTCTGCATATAAGTTAAAGAAGCACGGTGACAATATACAGCCTTGACATACTCCTTTCCCGATTTGGAACCAGTCTGTTGTTCCATGTCCAGTTCTAACTGTTGCTTCCTGACCTGCATACAGGTTTCTCAAGAGATAGGTCAGGTGGTCTGGTATTCCCATCTCTTTCAGAATTTTCCACAGTTTGCTGTGAACCACACAGACAAAGGATTTGGCATAGTCAATAAAGCTGGAGAAGATGTTTTTCTAGAACTCTCTTGCTTTTTCAACGGATGTTGTCAATTTGATCTCTGGTTCCTCTGCCTTTTCTAAATCCAGCTTGAACATCTGGAATTTCACAGTTCACATACTCTTAAGCCTGGCTTGGAGAATTTTGAGCATGACTTTACTAGCGTGTGAAAGTGAAAGTGAAGTCGCTCAGTCGTCTCCGACTCTTTGAGACCCTATGGACTGTAGCCTACCAGGCTTCTCCTTCCATGGGATTTTCCAGGCAAGAGTACTGGAGTGGGTTGCTATTTCCTTCTCCAGGGGATATTCCCGACCCAGGGATCGAACCCAGGTCTCCCGCATTGCACACAGACGCTTTACCCTCTGAGCCAAAAGGAGATGAGTGCAATTGTGCAGTAGTTTGAGCATTCTTTTGCATTGCCTTTCTTTGGGATTGGAATGAAAACTGACCTTTTCCAGTCCTGTGGCCACTGCTGAGTTTTCCAAATTTGCTGGCATATTGAATGCAGCACTTTCACAGCATCATCTTTTAGGATTTGAATTAGCTCAACTGGAATTCCATCCCCTCCACTAGCTTTGTTTGTAGTGATGCTTCCTAAGTCTCACTTGACTTCACATTCTAGGATGTCTGGCTCTACGTGAGTGATCACAGCATCATGGTTATCTGGGTTGTGAAGATCTTTTTTGTATACTTTAACTGTGTGGATCAAAATAAACTGTGGAAAATTCTGAAAGAGATGGGAATACCAGACCACCTGACCTGTCTCTTGAGAAACCTGTATGCAGGTCAGGAAGCAACAGTTAGAACTGGACATGGAACAACAGACTGGTTCCAAATAGGAAAAGGAGTATGTCAAGGCTGTATATTGTCACCCTGCTTCTTTAACTTATATGCAGAGTACATTATGAGAAACGCTGGGCTGGAAGAAGCACAAGCTGGAATAAAGATTGCTGGGAGAAATATCAATAACCTCAGATATGCAGATGACACCACCCTTAGGGCAGAAAGTGAAGAAGAACTAAAAAGCCTCTTGATGAAAGTGAGAGAGGAGAGTGAAAAAGTTGGCTTAAAGCTCAACATTCGAAAACTAACATCATGGCATCTGGTCCCATCACTTCATGGGAAATAGATGGGGAAACAGTGGAAACAGTGTCATATTTTATTTTGGGGGGCTCCAAACACTGCAGATGGTGACTGCAGCCATGAAATTAAAAGACACTTACTCCTTGGAAGGAAAGTTATGACCAACCTAGACAGCATATTAAAAAAGCAGAGACATTACTTTGCCATCAAAGATCCATCTAGTCAAGGCTATGGTTTTTCCAGTAGTCATGTATGGATGTGAGAGTTGGACTATAAAGAAAGCTGAGCACCAAAGAATTGACGCTTTTGAACTGTGGTGTTGGAGAAGACTCTTGAGAGTCCCTTGGACTGCAAGGAGATCCAACCAGTCCATCTTAAAGGAGATCAGCCCTGGGTGTTCATTGGAAGGACTGATGTTGAAGCTGAAACTCCAATACTTTGGCCACCTGATGGGAAGAATTGACTCACTAGAAAAGACCCTGGTGCTGAGAAGGATTGGGGGCAGGAGGAGAAGGGGAGGACAGAGGATGAGATGGCTAGATGGCATCACTGACTCAAAGATGGCTAGATGGCATCACTGACTCAATGGACATGAGTTTGGGTAAACTCAGGGAGTTGGTGATGGACAGGGAGGCCTGGCATGATTGATTCATGGGGTCGCAAAGAGTCGACATGACTGAGCGACTGAACTGAACTGAACTGAACTCTGTGTATTCTCGCCTCCTCTTCTTAATATCTTCTGCTTCTGTCAGGTCCATACCATTTCTGTCCTTTATTGAGCCCATATTTGCATGAAATGTTCCCTTGGTATCTCTAATTTTCTTGAAGTGATCTCTAGTCTTTCCCATTCTATTGTTTTCCTCTATTTCTTTGCATTGATCACTGAGGAAGTCTTTCTTATCTCTCCTTGCTATTCTTTGGAATTCTGCATTCGAATGGGTATATCTATCCTTTTGTCCTTTGCTTTTCGAGTCTCTTCTTTTCACAGCTATTTGTAAGGCCTCCCCAGACAACCGTTTGGCCTTTTTGCATTTCTTTTCCTTGGGGATGGTCTTGATCTCTGCTTCTTGTACAATGTCAGGAACCTCCGTCCATAGTTCTTCAGGCACTCTGTCTATCAGATCTAATCCCTTCAATCTATTTGTCACTTCCACTGTATAATCATAAGGGATTTGATTTAGGTTATACCTGAATGGTCTAGTGTTTTTCCCTACTTTCTTCAATTTAATTCTGAATTTGGCAATAAGGAGTTCACGGTCTGAGCCACAGTCAGCTCCCAGTCTTGTTTTTGCTGACTGTATAGAGTTTCTCCATCTTTGGCTGCAAAGAATATAATCAGTCTGACTATACTTTTAAAAAGGATCCTTCTGACTACAGCCTGAGGAAGAAGTTGGAAGGGAGCTAGAAGAAAAGTAAAGAGACATCTAGGAAACAAGCGCAAACAAGAGGGACTGGTGATTTGGAACGCATTTGCGGCTATGGAGTTGGCTAGAATGGGGACAAACTGAAGAGATGTTTAGGAGAATGCATAGACAGGACTGGGTAATTAATTACATATGAGGGGAGCCGAGAGGAAAGAGTCAAGCTGACTCCCAAGTTGCTGAATTCAGCAAGTGTTTGTCCTATTTTACTATCACCAAAAGAAGGAAATACCAGTAAAGACTTGAGGTGAAAGAAGAGCTTGTTGAAATTTGAGATGTTTGTGAGACATTCAAGTCAACATGTGTTTTCTAATTTTAAAAGTAATATGATTTGGGGGATTTCCATGTCAGTCCATGGTTAAGACTCCAGACTTCCACTACAAAGGGAACAGGTTCAGTCTCTGGTTGGGAACTAAGACCCCACATGCCACGTGCTGCTGCCAAAAATAAATTTAAAGATTTTTGTAATAATGAATAAATTTTTTAAAAGTAATATATTTGTAGTAGATTATTTGGAAAATGGAGGTGAAAAAAAGAAAGCAAACGTCATCTTTAATCCCACTACTCAGAGACAGTTACAGTTAAAACATGGGTGTATAGGCTTTTCTTTAAACACACAAACACAAGCAAATTAGGTATTAAAATATTGTTTTGTAATCTGTTTTTCCCTTTAACAATGAATCATGGCCATTTTTATTAATCATTGTTCTTCAACAATATTTTCAATGGCTGCCTAGGATTTCATTACATAAATTTGTTACAACTGATTTTAGCCTTTCCCTGTTGCTATCAAACTGCTTTTGCTATCAAAACATATTATGAGAGGACTTTAAGGGCAGTGAAACTATTCTGTATAATGCTATAATTGTAGTTACATGTCACACATATTTCAAAACCTATTGAATGTACAACACCAAAAATGAGCTCTAATGTAAACTATGGACTTTAGGTGAAAATGGTGTGTCCATGCAGATTCTTTCATTGTAACAAATGTACTATTTTTGTGTGAAATATTGACAGTTAGGGATATTGTGCATATGTGGGGCAGGAGACATAAGGGAAATCTCTGTACTTTCTGCTCACTTTTGCTGTGAACCCAAAACTGCTCTAAAACATAAAGTCTAGTATTATGTTGAGCATCCTTGTACGCAAATCTGTTTGTACATTTCTGACTGTTTCCATAAGATAAATTCCAGTAAGTGGAATTGTCTGGTCAAAAAGTATGCCCATTTAACAACTTTGTGTTACCAAATGGGCCACCACTACTAAAGAAAGTACACTTGAGTTGATTTTTCATCGCTGACTGAATGTTGCCCATACTGTATCTTACTCCACATCTTCATTTACCCATCCTCAAAATAATGCTGTAAAAACAACATTGGATTTTCTGTCAAAAACATTCCTGTTTTCTTAACCACAATATAGTAACAAGTTCACTCTGCATTTTGATTACAAGCTAGCTGCATCTCTGAGAAAATGCGTGCCATGCTAATTTGTCTTTACTTAAAATTTCAAAGAAATTCCCACATGGATCCCAGATGTTGACCATTTAATGCAAGAAGGTGTTTCCTCATTACACAAATATGGTACATGTCCAAAATATTGGCATTGTTTAGTTTATGAATCATTTAAAATAACTACATCACAAAAAACAATGGTTCACGTGTGAGTCATAAATTAAACAATGCCAATTTTTTGAAGTGCACCACATCCAAATAATAAGGAAACACCTTCTTGGATTAAATGGTCAACATCTGGAATCCATGTGAAGGCTCTAAAAAAATTAGTGCTGTATTTTCTTATATTTTCCCAGTGTAGAAAGAAATTCAAAATGGAGGCAATTTTTACAAAAATTTCCTTGCCACAAATATCCTTGCATTGGTTGATACAAAAGCCTGCGTCAAAGCAATATAGTCAAATTCCATTACAGGTAATGCAAAGGAGTCTAAAGTGAAAGTGAAAGTCGATCAGTCGTGTCTGACTCTTTGCAACCCCATGGACTATACAGTCCATGGAATTCTCCAGGCCAGAAAACTGGAGTGGGTAGCCTTCCCTTCTCCAGGGGATCTTCCCAACCCAGGAATCAAACCAGGGTCTCCTGCATTGCAGGTGGATTCTTTACCAGCTGAGCCACAAGGGAAGCCCAAGAATACTGGAGTGGGTAGCCTATCCCTTCTTCAGTGGATCTTCCCGACCCAGGAATCAAACCAGGGTCTCCTAAATTACAGGCGGATTCTTTACCAACTAGGTTATCAGGGAAGCCCAAAGTCAAAGTCTTCTGTTTTTATTTATTCTAGATCTTATGCTGTGATATTGTGGAATATAGACATAGTAGATTGAACGTGCTCAGCTGCTCAGTCGTGTCCGACTCTTTGCAACTCCATGGACCGCAGCTTGCCAGGCTCCTCTGCCATGGGATTTTCCAGGCAAGAATACTGGAGTGGGTTGCCATTTCCTCCTCCCGGGATCTTCCAGACCCAGGGATAGAACCCATGTCTCCTTTGTCTGCTGCAGGAGCATTCTTTACCACTGAGCCATCTGGTAAGACCAGTGAGTTGAATAGTAGCTCCAAAAAAAAAAAAAAAATGCCCATGTCATAACTCCTGAAACCTGTGAATGTGACCTTATTTGAAAAAAGGGTGGGTGGGGTGCTTTGCAGATGCAATTAAGTTAAGGATCTTGAGATGCGATATTCCTGAACCTCAGCTCTAAATCCAATGACAAGTATCCTCATAAAAGAAAGACTGAGGGAAGTTTGTGACACAAACACATAGGACAGAAAACCACAAGAAGTCAGAAGTAGAGATCAAAGTCACACAGCCGAAACAAGAATTCCTAGAGGTTCCAGAAGCTGAAGAGGTGGCTTCCTAAGACCTCTGAGGGACCAAGGCCCTGCTGACATCTTGATTTTGGATTTTAGCCTCCACAACTCCAAGAGAATAAACTTCTGTTGTTTTAAGCTATAGTTTGTGATAATTTGTTACAACATCCCTAGGAAACCACAATGGGAATCCATTGTAATGGGATTGTTGTTTCTTAGTTACTAAGTCATGTCCAACTCTTTTGTGACCCCATGGACTGTAGCCCACCAGGCTCTGTGTCCATAGGATGTTTCAGGCAAGAATACTGCAGTGGATTGCCATTTCCTGCTCCAGGGGATCTTCCTGACCAAGAGATCAAACCCACGTCTCCTGAACTGGCAAGCAGATTCTTTACCACTGCGCCACCAGGGAAGCTCCTGTAATAGGATTACATGTATATTATGAATTAACTGTATTGCTGCACTTTATTCAGATTTAACATGCTTAATTTTTTGACTTTTGGTTAGCATCAAGCACTTGATGGTTCTGCTTTGGGTTTAACTAACATTCAAGGCTCTCTTAACCTTGGAATGTTCTGATCCCAAAAGATTCTCTCCATCATTTCTGTTGTTCAAGCATGTTTGAGAGAATATCCTTATAGCTGTGAGAGCAGGGAGATTCTAGACTAGATAGGTAAAAATGCCTTATCATCTAAGCCTTCAAAATGGTAACACATGTCAGATACCCATCAGCTGACGTGGCTTCTGCCTATGTTATGAACAAAAAGATGTACTTGAAAAAGTTAAATAAGGTATCAGTGTGACTATAAAACATGATTAAAGAGAGGTAAACTATTACCCAAATTAGTTGTATTTGTAGTTGGCTACTTGCTGAAATCTATGTGCAAACAATCCCTTGGATTGTGCATGGATGGGAGGACAGTTTGATAAACATGGTGGGTTTTCGGAAGGGGCTCTCCATTTGGTATATCTGATACTCCTTGATATTCAAGACCACCGAAAACATAAGCCCTAACTCCTCGATTTTCATTCTATGTCTTATGTTTGCTGGGCTTTTGTTTATTAATAGTTAAAAGAAATAATACGCATCAGATTGTTTTTTTTAAGTAAATTTCTGGTACAAGAGCCCATGATCATTCTTTCCATGACCTGCCATCTCCTGGCCCCATCTCTTGGTCCACCTTAAGAAGTGAAGGAATTATGAAGGAATAATACCATACAGCTGTCATAAAAAGTTTAAAGAATTTCTAACGGCATGGGAAACTATTCTCTATAAAGTTGAGTAAAAAAAAGCAGGATAACCTAGACACACACTGTGATCCAAATTTGTTTATACACACACACATCTACATGTAAATACATTCAAAAGTGCAACATTTTCACAAAAGAGCTAAATTGGCTATTTCCAGATGGTAGAATTACACATAAATTTTTCTCTGTCAGCTATATTTTCCAGTGTGCTTTTTATAATGAGCATGTATAGCTTTTATAACCAAAAATAATAATGTAATGGAGCCCAACTAACAGCTGGAAGCTACGAACCATTGTGGGGGGGTTAGTCCTTTGTCCTTCAGGTAGGTGCTTATTTCAGAACTGGTTTATAAAGGATGTAAATTAATCCTGCAAGATTTTTCCAATATATTCAAGAATACTCACCATCCTGATTTCGCCTTACTTGTGCTACTTGCTTTTTCTTCACTCTTCCTATTCATCATGGTTGAAAGCTGATCTGAGGCTGAGAAGGTAGAAAGAAGAAAGTAAAGAGTAGGGTGCACTATAAACAAAAAGTGACCAATGTGGTCCAAATGGAGGAGAAAGAGCACAGAAAATCAGCGATGCCAAGTAGCTTGTATTTTTCTGAAAACTGGAGCATTCAATAACGACCCCTCAATCCACCACCCTATTTCAGGGATCACAGCCTTGTCATGGCAAAGGGGTTTGTGTAACTAAATGAAGCTATGAGTCATGGAGTGCAGGGATACCCAAGATGAACAGGTCATAGTGAAGAGTTCTGACTCTACATATGGACATCACCAGATGGTCAATACTGAAATCAGATTGGTTATGTTCTTTGCAGTCAAAGATGGAGAAGCTCTATACAATCAGAAAAAAACAAGATCTGGAGCTGACCGTGGCTCAGATAATGAGCTTCTTATTGCCAAAATTCAGGCTTAAATTGAAGAAAGTAGAGAAAACCACTAGGTCATTCAGGTATGTGCTGTGTTTAGTTGCTCAGTCGTGTTTGACTCTTTGCAACCGTAGGGACTGCAGCCCGCCAGGCTCCTCTGTCCATGGGGATTCTCCAGGCAAGAATACTGGAGTGGGTTGCCTCCTCAAGGGGATCTTCCCAACCCAGGGATCGAACCCAGGTCTCCCACATTGCAGGAGGATTGTTTACCATCTGAGTCACCAGGGAAATTTTCTAATACTTGAGTGGATAGCCTATCCCTTCTTCAGGGAATCTTCCTGACCCAGAGATTGAACCAGGGTCTCCTGCATTGCAGGCAAATTCTTTACCAGCTAACCTATCAGGGAAAATTTCTTTCTCAGCTATTTGTAAAGCCTTCTCAGTGAACTAATTTGCCTTCCTGTATTTCTTTTCTCGGGGGTGGTCTTGGTCACTGCCTTCTGTACAATTTAAGGAACCACCTTCCATAGCTCTTCAGGCTCTCTGTCTACCAGATCTTCGATCTATGGAATGGAAGTTCATTAAATTTTTAATGAAAGCCTCTGAGGAGGCTTTACAAATAGCTGGGAAAGAAGAGAAGTGAAAGGAAAAGATATACCCAACTGAATGCAGAGTTTCAGAGAACAGCAAGGAGAGATAAGACAGCTTTCTTAAATGAACTATGCCAAGAAATAGAGGAAAACAACAGACTGGGAAAAACTAGGATCTCTTCAAGAAAACTGGACATATAAAGGGAATAGTTCATGCAAGGATAGGCACAATAAAGAACAGAAATGGTAAAGACCTACCAGAAGCAGAAGAGATTAAGAAGAGGTGGCAAGAATATACAGAAGAACTACACAAGAAAGGTCTTAGTGACCAGGATAACCACGATGGTATGGTCACTCACCTAGAGCCAGACATCTTGGAGTGTGAAGTCAAGCGGGTCTTAGGAAACATTACTACAAACAAAGCTAGTGAGGGTGACAGAATTCCAGCTGAGCTACTTAAAATCGTAAAAGATGATGCTATTGAAGTGTTGCACTCAACATGTCAGCATATTTAGAAAACTCAGCAGTGGCCACAGGACTGGAAAAGATCAGTTTTCATTCTAATGCCAAACAAGGGCAATGCCAAAGAATGTCCAGTCTACTGTACAATTGCACTCATCTCACATGGTAGCAAGGTTATGCTCAAAATCCTTCAAGCTAGACTTCAGCAGTACATGAACCAAGAACTTGCACATGTATGAGCTGAGTTTAGAAAAGGCAGCTAAACTGATCTCAGGTTTAGAAATCAAATTGCCAACATTTGTTGGATCATGGAGAAAGCAAGGGAATTGCAGAAAAACATCTGCTTCACTGACTATGCTAAAAGCCTTTGGCTGTATTGATCACAACAAACTGTGGAAAATTCTTCAAGTGATGGGAGTACCAGACATTACCTGTCTCCTGAGAAACCTGTATGCAGGTCAAGAAGTAACAGTTAAAACCAGGCATGGAGCAGCTGACTGGTTCCAAATTGAGAAAGGAGCATGAAAAGGCTCTATACTGTCACTCTGCCTATTTAACTTACATACAGAGAACATCATGTAAAATGCTGAGTTGGATGAATCACAAGTTGGAAGCAAGATTTCCAGGAGAAATATCAACAACCTCAGACATGGAAATGATAGCACTCTAATGGTGAAAGTAAAGAGAGACTCGAGAGCCTCTTGATGAGGGTGAAAGAGGAGAGTGAAGAAGCTGGCTTGGAACTCCACATTAAAAAACCTAAGATCATGGCATCTGGTTCCATCATTTAATGGCAAATAGAAAGGGAAAAAGTGAAAGTAACGACAGATTTTATTTTCTTGGGCTGAAAAATCACTGAGAACAGTGACTGCAGTCATGAAATTAAAAAATGTTTGCTTCTTGAATGCAAAGCTATGACAAACCTAGACAGCATATTAAAAAGCAGAAACATCACTTTTCTGATCAAAGTCCATATAATCAAAGCTATGGTTTTTACAGTAGTCATGTATGAATGTGAGAGGTGGACCATAAAGAAGACTGGGGGCCAAAGAATTGATGCTTTTGAACTGTGGTGTTGGAGAAGACTTGTGAGAGCTCCTCAAACAGCAAGATTAAAACAGTCAATCCTAAAGGAAATCAACCCAGAATATTCATTGGAAGAACTGATGCCAATGCTGAAACTCCAATACTTTGGCCACCTGATGCAAAGAACTGACTCATTGGAAAATACCCTTACACTGGGAAAGATTGAAGGCGGGAGGAGAAGGGGGCAGCGGAGGATCAGATGGTTCCATGGCATCACTGACTCAGTGGACGTGAGTTTGAGCAAACTCGGGGAGATAGTGAATGACAGGGAATCCTGATGTGCTGTTGTCCACAGAGTAGCAGAGTTGGACACGACTGAGCAACTGAATAACAAAACTGCCACTACTCCTGCAAATAGATAAATAGGGTTTTGGAGGACACTATTTTTTACCCCAAAACTACTGGATCCAGTCACTGGTAACATGGAAGATTTCAAAAAATATTTGGCAAGAAGACTAGATCTTAAGTTTCCTTGAGGGCAAGGACCATGAGCTTGTTCATATTTGTTTACATAGAGCTGAAGACAGTGAGTCACACATAATACCTAAGAAGTATGAGGTCCAGAAAAAAAAATATTTTTGTGGATTTCAAAGGAGTGCAGAAGCAGTGTCTAATAAGCTTATGAGCACAATGGAATGAGCTTTGTTTTATTAAAGGTCAGCAGAATTTGATAAAATCACTGTTCGTCAAGGAATGGGTCACAGAGCAAGCTGGGGAGTATGTACCTTTGCAAAAGATGCATCAGAATGGGGAATAAAGGGGGCCAGAAATGACATGTGTGGTTTACATATTTTTAGGATCTTATATTTGAAAAGTGAAGGAAGTATATGTGTGATTTTCAGCAGATGGAGTGGGAGGTGTGGGTGCTTTTGAAAAGCATGTATGAAGTATATTCCAATCTGAGCACATATACAAAACTGGTTGGAAGGTATGGCATTCACAGGTATGTATTTTTAAAGACTGAACCACTGGCCTGAATAACCAGGTTCCCCATTCAAACAACTTTGGTACTAAGAAAATAGAGTTGCCTTTTAAATATCAGTGATCATGGCTTTCACTATCTCCAGACCCCATGACCATTTGTAACCTGTATACTTCCAACTCTTTATACTTAGCTTTATATTTTTCTTCATAAAAGGTGAAGGATGGTGTTTACAATTTTTTTCTTCTTTTCCACTTAAGGTAATTTGGCTTGTTTTTAAATTTTTTTAAATACTCTTGCCTTTAGGCTTCTATTTTCCTGGTATTTTATAGAATAGTGTTTGTCTGGAAGGCAGACAGCAAAAATACGAATATATGATCATATGGAGAAAAGTAGTCTGCATTCTGAAAGCAGAGGAAAATAGTGGATTTGACAAAATGTTCATTTGGGTTTTTCTGTAAGAGGTTACAGAAAGACTCGAACTTTTTGGCCAACCCAATACACGTGTAAGAACACTGTAGGTGGAGGGAGCACTGGTTAAGCACAAGTTAAAGGAGAAAGGAGACCCTTGTCAACTAGACTATGAAGCTCAGCCCTTCTCTCCAACAATTTGGGTAAATGAAGGCAAAGTCAAGGTACAACAAACATATGCCTGTATGTGTTTTGTACATGTTTCCTAAATATCCCTAATATATTCATCCAAGGGGCTTCCCTGGTGGCTTAGACTGTAAAGAATCTGCCCACAATGCAGGAGACCCAGGTTCCATCCCTGGGTTGGGGAGATCTCCTGGAGAAGGGAATGGCTACCCACTCCAGTATTCATGCCTGGAGAATTCCATGGACAGTGGGAGCCTTGTGGGCTTAGCCCAGGAGATCACAAAGAAAGAATCAGACAGAACTGAGCTACTAACACTTTCACTTTCATATTCATCCAAGATGTTCTTTTCCTAAGCCTTTAATACATCCAAAAGTGAAGCTTCTAAGTTGTGTCTGACTCTTTGTGACCCCAGGTACTGTAGCCTGCCAGGCTCCTCCATCCATGGAATTTTGCAGAGAAGGATACTGGAGTGGGTTGCCATTTCCTTTTCTAGGCAGGGTATCTTCCTGACCCAGGGGTCGAACCCAGGTCTCCCTCACTGCAGCCATACTCTTTACCATCTGAGCCACCAAGGAAGCCTCTAACACATCCAAGGTAGAAAACAATTAAAGATGCATCTGTGTATATGATTATCAGGCCAATCACACAGACAGAGCCTCCACCGGGTCTCAGAATTCGAGGTGAAACCATGGGGAAAGATCATTTCAGCACCAAGAGGCCCACTTCTAAAACTTGGGTAATTGGATGGCCAGGACGCAGGTTTCTTTCATTTGATTTTCAAGTTATTCTCCAGAAACACTGTCCATGGATAAGCTCTCTATGATTTCTAGCAAAGAGTGAGAGAAAAATACTCTCATTTCATACTTAGGTTCTCCTATGAGACTATTCTCTATGGAGGAGGCTTCATAACTAAAGACTTTGATGATTCGTTACTTTCCCAACATTTCAAAATTAATAGAGAAGATACTGAAGAGAAAAACATTCCCCAAGTAAGATACTAAAAAGTAAAATGTCCTAGAGGGGTGGGATGTAGGGAGGGGGTTTAAGAGGGAGGGGACATATGTACAACCATGGCTGATTCATGTTCCTATATGGCAGAAACCCAACACAATATTGTAAAGCAATTATCCTCCAATTAAAAATAAATATTTTTTAGAAGTACAGTGTGTTTCTGAATTTCTTTAATAAATTTCACTTCAGTCTTCAAAATGTATGTCTTACAATGCATCCCATGAACTAGGTGAATACATTCACAGTGGTATACACCCCCAAATGGTTGGTTAAATTTCAAGAGTTGAAACTTGACTGCCAGGGGTCAAATGCCATTTATTAACCTCATGACCTTGGGCAAATTACCCTAACTGTACTGCTCCAGGTCCCTTGTCTAGGTAATAAGAATCCTAATAGTAATAGTCCCTATACTTCATTAGGTCATTGCCATGAGGATTAAATGAGTTAATCCACCCTAAAGGCTTAGCACAGTCTCCAGTACATAGAAAGGACCCAATAAATGTAAATGCGGTTAACATTATATAAATAAAAGAAATCATACTATAACTCATTTTAAGACAGGTTTTAAAACTGAAATTGTTGACAGCAGACCCTGCCTCCACTTCCCACAAAGAGGGATTGAGTCTTCTGAGACGACTTTCAAGCAAAAGATAAAGACATAAGCTATCATACACCAAATCAAATTCCATTCACACAAAATAATTTCCTAATGTTGACAAAATTGTTATCTTCGGAAATATTACCTTTGCTAAAACTCTGAACCCTCAAAGCCAATAGCTAAGAATGTCAGAAAAGTAGAAGTCACTCTCTCTATGTAGCTTTCTAACAAAATTCCACATCATGAACTTCTAATAATGTTTCTTGTCCACAGATTATAATAACCTACTTCAAAATCACATCATTTCCTTTTTCTGCCTCATTTCCTTCAAAGTGAAGCATAATTTTTTCTTGGACCTAGAATAAAAAATTCTAGCTGAACTAAGCAAATCATTACCAGAAATGAAATTTTATAATAATACTATTTCACAGTATTCAAAAAACATAAAACATCTGTGTGGTATTTGTTAATACAAAAAAATAACCTAATATTATCGTGTATACCATCTAAGTGGAAAATTTAGTATATAACCAGAAGTGCAAATAGAAATCACTACAGATTCCATCAGTGTTGGGTTTTGAAGTCTGTTGGGAACATCTAAGAACTGTGACACTTAAGTCTTAGCCAGAGGTCACAGACTTCTTGACATAGATGTTTGTTCAGCTAACACAGTATTTCAACAATTATTAAACTCATAGATCTTTAGGTGAGCCACGCCCTCTATTTACCTGACATGTAAATGCCCTTAAAGGCATTTTATTTGGCAAACCCTGATTAAGGCCCATCATTAGAGAAAAGAGATCATATGATAATCAGCAGTTATATAGGTACCTCCATCACTGACAGCCTGAAGTCCACAGCCTGAGAAATTAAAGATACTAACAGTCACATTCAGAAATTCTTCTAGCTTGCCAACTGGACTAATTTTAAATACATACTTTCAATGTATGTACCTAACAGTGGCACATTTGATTAGGACTGCTGAGTTGAGTTGTTAAAAATCATTTCTAGCCGGATACTAAAAGAAGCCAGAAAATAGAGAATTTTTAAAAACATGTTCTATTGATATGAAAATTTTCACTAAAGTCCAAATTTCACATAATTTTTGAAAAATTAAAAACATTCAGTCCATCGTTGGTTTTTCTTCATATAAAAGGAAGTAAATTTGCTCAATGCACTATATAGAAAGGAACTAGTTTCTACCGATGTATTTTTAATGACTATTTATATATATACACACATAGAGACACAAGCATATATGCACAAACTCAGAGCAGCGACGGAGTCAACTATTACTCTTGGTTTTGTTTTTTTAGTTTCATCGCAATTTCCAGGAGATTCTGTTCCGCTTACAAATTAAGTCTGAGTCTAGGACCCAAATAAGAGAACAGTGGAGAGGGTTTTCTAAAACATTAGTCCATGTTTCACTCCTAAGGTATTAGGTTTTAGGCACTGATGAGGCACAAGCTAGCAGGCTTTAGAGCCGAAATGTTATTAATCAAGCGCTCTTTTAAGTTAACATGGCAGACTGTGTCCATTCACGCCGTGCCAGTAAGTACACCCTTGTCTCTTGCGTCCTCTTCAGAACACAAATACAAGGCACCTTGCAGTGACTTTGCTTCTGGGAGCAGTGCCTCTGCCCCCGGTCTCTCCTGGATTAGTTTCTCTGAAGGTTCAGGCGAATTCTCCCTCCATCCTGGGCTTGAGTGCTGCTGGGGGACTTCCCAGAGTGAAGCGCATGGAGAAGGGAACCCTAGAGCTGATCGCGAGAGGGGGTCCTCTTGAAGGACTACTTCTTGGAGACACCTGTTGGAAAGCACTTCCTTTTCTTTGGAATTCCGCCATTTCATTCTTCTGTTCTGAAACCAGATTTTCACCTAGTAATAAAGTAATTGAACAAAATGATCACTTAACTCCACGTTACTTCACTTCGGCATTTTAAACTGTAATTCTTCCCACTGTTCATTCCACAGAATGCCTTATTACGAGAGCCAGCCTAGCAAAGTCCTTGTAGTTTTTCAGTCCAGAAATATCTGAGAAATCACTTTAATATAACATCTCCACACACACACTTATGAAACAAAACAACTGTGGTTAAGTTGGTGACATCCTATAAGTCGGACATCTTTCAAGACTGGTTTAACTTGCTTCAATATTTTAAAACCTCATTTAGTCTATGCTAAATTATTGATCCAAAGGAAATGTTATCAGCTAGTAATATCATCTGAGTGGTTTGTTTGGTTTTTTTTTTTTGGTGCCAGGTGTCAAGCCAGGCACTCAACATAGATTTTACAATTCGATCCTCACAGTGACTGCAAGAAGTCCTGATTCTCACATAAGAAAACTGAGGTTCAAAGCAATGAACTAGTTCAAGGTCACACAGCTTGTAAAATGGAAGTACTTAGACTAGACTCAGTGACAGTCCCACTCCAGTGCTGAGGCTCCTATAAACATTCAAACCTCACCAGAAACTTTTGGAGACTAAATTAAGAATACACTGCATAATGCTTAGATAAATTGCAGGCTTAATATAATTTCCAAGTTCGAGTACTCCCACAGCTTATCAACTTCAAAGAATTAGACTCAATAAATTACAACTGATTGTAATGAACCTTAAAGTGCTTATGATGGTAGTTTCTAATCTGAGCCATATCTACCCCCATCCCACTTGAATCTTTTCTGCTAACTTCCCTCTTTACCTACTATGTAATCAACTGTATCTGAGCAGAAAACATCACAATTGGTTTCCTGGTGGTTGAAAAGTCAATCACATTGCTTTCCTGAGCATTACACTGCATCCTTTTGAGTAGCTTTCTATTTTTAAGATAAAAACTAGAAAATTTTTACCTAAAGAAATAATTATTAAAGTGTACAAACCAAATATTTCTCCCAATGAAGTAAAACTTTATCTCTAACTGAGACAGTCTTTCCAGATTGGCAAAACATTTTTTCAAAGTGAGTGGCAATGTCCAAAATAGCTACAAAAGAAGCTTACTGCAGGCAGCTAAGTCCAAAACACAGCCATCACAGTTTCAAGGCTTTTCATAAGAAAACAGTACTACTGTGTACATACCAGAGCACATGGTTCTGTTCGTAAACTCATTTATTATTTGCAGTAGGCATTTATTCGCAGAAAACCTGCCAAGTATTTCTAATGGGTTTTTGCTAAGACAGTCATGTGTTCCCATTAGTGATTCTTGCCTTTTCATCACATCAATTATTTTCTCCTGTTAGCTTTTCTGTCTAGAAAATTTTTGAGTAATATCTCAATTTGAAGAAAATCATGAAAGAACTTTTTTCGTAAGTGGTATCAGGACAAGTGTACCATAAGTGGTACTGGGACAAATGTAGGTACTTGGGGAAAATCATAAAAGTTCTGGGCTTCCCCAGTGGCTCAGCGGTAAAGAATCTGCCTGCAATGCAGGAGACCTGGGTTCAATCCCTGGGTCAGAAAGATCCCTGGAGCAGGGCATGGCAACCCATTAAACTAATCTTGCCTGCAGAATCCCATGGACAGAGGAGCCTGGTGGGCTACAGCCCATAGGGTCACAAAGAGTCAAGACACGACTGAAGCAACTTAGCACACATACATGCATAAAAGTTCTACCTCTCAATAAAAATCTCAGAAAGATAAAACAGCTAAACATAAGAACAAGGCAATAAAAGTTTTAGAAGCAAATATAAGAGATGATCATTACAGTCTTAGGGAGATGAATGTTTTCTTAAGCATGACACAAAACAGTAAGGCTACAGAAGGAAAGCTAGATCTGACTACATAAAAAGGAGAAACTTTTGTACAAATAAAGATGACCATAAACATATGAAAAAGCCACAAATTACCCCAAAGAATTAAAAGTAGGGACTCAAAGAGGTATTTGTACACACAATGTTCATAGCAGCAATATTTATGTTAGCCAAAAGGTGGAAGCAACCCAAATGACCATTGATGGATGAATGAATAAACAAAATGTGGTCTATATATTTCAGCCCTAACAAGGAAGGAAGTTCTAACACATACTACCATACAGATGGAACTTGAAGACATTATGTCCAGTGAAATATGCCAGTAACAGAAGGACAAATACAGTATGATTCCACTTATATGAAGTACCTAGAGTAGTCAAATTCATAGAGACAGAAAACAGAATGGTGGTTGCCAGGTGCTTGGGGTAGGGAGGAACAGGGAGTCATTGTTTAATGAGTGCAAAGTTTCAGTTTTGAGCGATGAAAAAAGTTCTGGAATGGATGATGATGATGGCTGCCTAACAACGTGAATGTACTTCATGCCACTGAATTGTACACTTCCAAAAGGTTAAAATGGTAAATTTTATGTTATGTGTATTTTACCACAGTAAAAAGAAAGCCACAAACTTGGAAGGAATTTCTGTGACAGCTGTTAACAGGAAAATGTTACTAACCATAATATTTCAAATATTTTGATTAACAGACAAAATAATTGCTGCATATCCATCAACAAGAAGACAATATGATAGAAATAAAATGGTATAGCCATGAGAAGCCTAAATTCAGATGAAAATAACCAGTAAAGTGATTAAAAGATTCCCAAGTTCTGATAACTAGGAAAAAAATAACAAATACAAGCTGCCAATGAAGGTGGCAACATTTTCAAAAATTTAAATAGTGGGACTATTTTAAAAAAGGGGACTATTCATTAGTAGGAGTGAAATCTGATACAATTCAATATCTTAATACAATATTATATTTGGAAAGGAATTTTTTAATTGATCACAATTTAACATGTACATAAACTTTAACCTATAAGTCCCACTCCTAGTTTCCTATCTTACTTTTAATATTTTTAAAGTGCATAAAGATATGTAACAGTAAAAACTAGGAAGTAACTTAAAGCTGAAGATGGCTAAGTGAATTACAGTATATCCATGTAATGCTCAGTTCTAAGACACTAAAGAAAAATGAAGTAAATATGTATGCAGATATGCAAGGATGTATCTCATGACATTTGGATGGGGGCGGGGGAAGCAAAGTGTAAAACAATAGTCATCATCAACAGCATTTTCATAATAGCCAAAAAATGGGAACAATCCCAATGGCCACCATTAGAATGGATAAACTGTGGTGCACCATGTAATACTACGCAGTGATAAGCGTAAATGAGCTACTGCTACAACCCAGCCACATGGATGCATCTCACAAAATATGGTCATTGAAAGAAGCCATACACCAAAGAATATGAACTGAGTGATATTATTTATACAAAGCACAAAAATGGGCAAACTAATCCATGCAGTTCAGTCAGGAAGGAGCAGGTGGTGCCTGGGAGTGGGTGTGCAGGGGGTACATGGCCCCATGGTAAAGTTCTACTGCCTGAGCTGTGTGCTGGTTACACAGGTGATTTGTATTGTCCTTTGGAAAACATCAAAATATGTGCAGAATGTGATCCCACTTTTACCTAAAAATACATATATATGCTTCTAGGTCACAGCTTCTTCCATCTGTAAAACAGAAATAACAGAAGTAGCTATTTTATTATCTGTAAACGACATCAAATGTCAGGGGACATGGTAATCATTATGCAACATTTTACCTTTTTTTTTTTTAATAGGGCATCCCAAGTGGCACTAGTGGCAAAGAACACACTTGCCAATGCAAGAGATGTAAGAGACTCTGGTTCGATCCATAGCTCGGGAAGATTCTCTGGAGGAAGGAATGGCAACCCACTCCAGTATTCTTGCCTGGAGAATTCCATGGACAGAGGAGCCTGGCAGGCTACAGCCCAAAGGGTCACAAAGAGTAGGACAACTGAAGTGACTTAGCATGTGTTTTTTTTTATGTGTTTGTGCATATATGACAAACATATAAGCTTATCTGGGAAAGGAGTATGACACAGCTGTATATTGTCACTGTGTTTATTTAACTTATATGCAGAGTACATCATGAGAAATGCTGGGCTGGATGAATCACAAGCTGGAATCAATATTGCCAGGAGAAACATCAACAACCTCAGATATGGAAATGATACCACTCTAATGGCAGAAAGCAAAGAACTAAAGAGACTCTTGATGGGGGTAAAAGAGGAGAGTGAAAAAAAAACTGGCTTAAAACTCAACATTCAAAAAACTAAGATCATGGCATCCAGTCCCATCACTTCACGGCAAATAGAAGGGGAGACAGTGGGAGCAGTGATAGATTTTATTTTCTTGGGTTCCGAAATCACTGAGGACAGTGACTGAAGCCATGAAATCAAAAGATGCTTGCTCTTTGGAAGGAAAGCAATGACAAATCTAGACAGTGTATTAAAAAACAGAGATATCACTTTGTCATCAAAGGTTTGTATAGTTAACACTTTGGCTTTTCCAGTAGTCATGTACAGATGTGAGAGTTGGACCATAAAGAAGGCTGACGGCCGAACAATTGATGTTTTTGAATTGTGGTGCTGGAGAAGATTCTTGAGAGTCTGTTGGACAGCAAGAAGGTCACATCAGTCAATCCTAAAGGAAATAAACCCTGAATATTCATTGGAAGGACTGATGCTGAAGCTGAAGCTCCAATACTTTGGCTACCTGATGCAAAGAGCCAACTCCCTGGAAAAGACCCTGACTCTGGGAAAGACTGAGGGTAGAAGGAGAAGGAGATGACAGAGGATGAGATAGTCAGATAGCATCATTGACTCATGGACTTGAATTTGAGCAAACTCCAGGAGATAGTGTAGAATAGAGGAGCCTAACGTGCTGCAGTCTGTGGCGTCACAAAGAGTTGGACACAATTCAGTGACTGAACGACAACGACAACATATGAAATAAGAAAATGTTAATCTACTTCTGAGTTGTTCACCAAATTCAATGAGATAAAAAACATTCTTTCCCGAGGCATTTGAATTTTAAAAGCAATATAATCAACTATGTACAACTATGTGCCTATGGATAAGCACTGAGAGACAACATGAAAATATGAAAACATTTTGTTTTCTCAGAGTGGAAATATTACAGTCAACTCCTCATAAATATTCTTTAATAGGTTTGGTGCAATCCTTTTTCAATAGCTCATTTTAAAGAAGATACTATGTACTATTATGGATTTTCACACTTTCTCAGAGCACTGTCAGATTAATCCTAGCCATTTTTGCTCTCTAACACCTAAGAATCCACCTGCCAATACATTTACAAGAGATGCAGGTTCGACCCCTGGGTGGGGAAGATCCCCTGGAGAAGGGAATGGAAACCCACTCCAGTATTCTTGCCTGGGAAATCCCATGGACAGAGGAGCCTGGTGGGCTATAATCCATGGGATTGAGAAAGAGTCTCACGTGACTTGGCAACTAAACAACACCTACCTCAAGTTCCAATTCAACCAGAGGCCCCCAAACTTACAAAACTACACACTTATCCAGGCCAACGCAACGCAGGCCAGACCTACTGAGCCCCCATGTGGTCCTTTCTCAGACCCAACAATTCCTCTGAGGACCAGAAAATTCCCATCACTAGACTCCCCAAGGATATATGGACCATCCCTTCCAGAGGTGGGAATTAGTGTAAGGCTCCAGAGAGATATATAAGTTCTAGAAGAACTACTGATCCAGCTCCTATATGGCAGTAAAGTTAACCTGCCAGGCGCTGTTTCCCATATTAATGTTTTATATTCTTATCTAATTGCTCATAAGCTTCTGCTTTGTCTTCTCTGTTGGTTGTAAACATTCCTGGGGTCCAAGGAGTGTTACCTGAATCAGTACTTATCAATATTCCCTCTTACCTAGCCCAGAGTGTGTTAATTGCTCAGTCATGTCCAACTCTTTGCAACCCCATGGACTGTAGCCCACCAGGCTCCTCTGTCCATGGGATTCCCAGGCAAGAATAGTGGAGTGGGTAGCCATTTCCTTCTCCAGGGGATCTTCCCGACCCAGGGATTGAACCTGCATCTCTTGCATTGCAGGCAGATTATTTACCATGAGAGCCACCTAGGAAGCTCTGAGTCTTACATAAAACAGACCATCAAGATATAACTACTGATTTGTCTGTTACAGACACAAAATTGCTCTGTGACATAGACAGAATTCCTATACTTGTCCCTGTGTTTAAAGTGAGAAACTGAGGCACAGAGCAGTCAATTAAGGGTATGGGCTCACCAGTACCACACGTGAAGAAAACACATACTGGCTCATCTAGGCCAACTACTCTCGACCACACCTTGTACTGCTCCCTATGACTACAAAAAGTCAGGTGTCAGGAAGACAGATTACTTCCCTGGGGAAAGGAAACAAGGTTAAGAAAGGTTTCATCCCAAAATAACTAGTTTAATAACATCTAAAGTTACAAACCAGGTCATTTGTATTGGGGGGAAGTACAGAAGAACATGGTGGTTAACACAGAGCCTCTGCTAGCCCTTTAAAGCTTTTATGCTGATTCAAAAAATTCAGGTAGATGGAGCCCTGCACCAGGAAAGCCAGTTAGACAAACAGAGTACCTGCTGCATTTCAGCTGCTGCCATCCCCACAAGCCAAGTGCCCCTGTGCAGTGAACAGCCTGCACAAATGTGCATGGTGGTTCCAGGTTAAAGAGAATGCAAATTCCAGAGTCAGGTTGCCTGGGGTGGGGAGCTCAGCTCCAAAGCAGTTTCACTCTGTGACACTGGATCTCTGTTTATTTCTCTACATTTCCTTATCTAGAAAATGGGGATATTTCATAACAAGGATTAAATAGGAAAATGCCAGTGCCTTTTTCTGTTAATTACTTATAAGTAAGCCAATCTTTAAATGGAGTATGCTGCACTTCCCAAAAGGCCAGGAAGTCTCTTTCAAAATTATATGAAATGTCATTGTACAAGAAAGGTTTGTAAAGGTTGCAAATGTGAAATTACTTAACTGTACTTGACATAAGCCCACAGTGCAAAATGAAATCTATTAAGAGGTACTTATGAGTCATTCATTTATGCCTTGACTGTTGGATTGGAAACGAAGAAAAAGACAGGAAAATTGGTTCCTGCTTTTGTAGGCAATTATGCATCCAGTTTCTCTGAAAACAGAGCAAACAATGTAATGATGTAAATGCCACAGCCTTTTCTTTTCTTTTCATTTGGGAAGAATTAATCAGGCAAAAACCTAGACTTCTCAGCAAATTAACCAATTTCCAAACAGGAATTGCTGCACATATTTCCACTCACTAAAAAATTATGAGAGTCATTTCAATAATGCTTTGGGGTCCAGTATTATGCTTAGTACAAGGAACAGTTGCCAAATGAATGATTTCATTGGATTCCTTCAGAAATCAGGAGCTGTGTGCTGATCACACATCTTCCTGCTCATCAGTACCTGTGATTCTTTTAGTCCCAAGTTGATGGCAAGTTTCCTTCGGTCTGTTTTGCTGATATATTTCTGCTTCTGAAACATTTTCTCCAGAGCCTTTCTCTGGTCCTCAGAAAAGACAGCTCTTCTTAAAATGCCCCTCCGAGCTTTGGAAGTAGATTCTTGTGTCAGAAGAGGCAGTACACTCTCTTCTCCTAGAGGGAAAAAAACAATACAAAAAGCCCCATTAGCTTTGGGAGGAGAATTCCACTCATATTCCCCAGAACCGTATCCTCTTTGCCATGGCCAAATTATCTCATCTCTGAACTCTGCACATGTAGAGTGCTTCTTAACCTCTTTTTGGTCATGGACTCCATTGAGAATCTGATAAAAGTTCTTTGCTCTCCACTGGGGAAAAAAAAACAACATACAGATGCTTGCCTTCCCAATTTTGCATGCCATGTCAGAAAGTCCATGGTCCCAGGTTACAAAGCTCCAAAGTAGAACAAGTGATAGATGGTTTAAACACTTAATTTTCTCTAATGCGTCATTTATTTATTCATTCATTTATTGTCCCAAATTGTCGAGCATTTACCATATGCCAGGCACACTGCTCAATACCACAAAATGAGAAGTAAGACATGTTTTATCATACTCATTACCTATAAAATCAAGGGGGAGGTCTTTATTGAACTAGCATCACAAGTGTGATGAAGTATTCCTAAGGAGGGTGCCTTAGGAACACAAAACAGTGGATCTAACCTTAATCTGGGATGTCAGGGAAAGCGTGCAAGAGTTGGAGATGTTTAATATGAGAAGGAAGGTTTGGAAGACCTCCAATCACCTCCTACCCTCTCAGTTCAGTTGATTATCAACTTCTTCAGGGCAGAGACACTACTTTTTCTGCCTTTTTTTGGCTGGCACAACACTGGTTCCCAGCCTCTGTGAGTTTCATTCATCATTCACCATTCATTCGTTCATTCAGCTTTCTAGCAGTGGTAGGCAGAATTATGTCCTTCCCAAAGATGTCCATGTCCTAATCCTCAGAGCACATGAATATGCTACATTAAATATCAAGGGGGAATTAAGGTTGCAAATGGAATTATGGTTGCTAATCAGCTGACCTTGAAATTGGGAGAGTATCTTGGAGAATCCAGGTAGGTCCAACGTTAAGTAGAAGAGGGAGACAAAAAAGGAAGTCACAATGAGAGTTTTGAAGATGTCATACTTCTTCCTTTGAATATTGGAAGAAGGGGCCATAAGCCAAGAAATGCAGGCAGTCATTGGAAACTGGAAAGGCAAGGAAACAAATTCTCCCCTAGAGCCTCCAGAAGAAATGCAGTCCTGCCGACACCCTGATTTTAATCCAGCGAGACCCATTTCAGGCTTCTGACCTCTGTGACTGTAAGACAGTAAGTTTGTGTTGTTTTAAGATGTAGGTTTGTGGAAACTGTTACAGCAGCAAGAAGACACTAATACACTGGGTATCAGACTCACTGGGCTAACTGCCGAGGAAACCAGACAAAAAGTACGTGGTCCCTGCCACAAGGAGCTCACCTTCTCATGGCAGGACCAACACATGAACATCACCCCAGAATACAGGCACCAGGAGAGAAGGGGCTGCAGTTTACAGCTGTAGCTGGTATGCATTTTGGTGCTTAATAATTATTTCTAAATAAAGAAGCAAATGAATGTCTTAAGTACTAGAATGGACTTAAGTACTAGAATGTAATGTCAGAGTATTACATTGGCATTACAAAAAGTGAAGTGATGAGTTCAGAGAAAATAGGCTGAGTCAAGCCTAAAAGAACAATTCAGTTCCAGAAAAAAGGAACTAAGGCCAAACCAGGCAGAATGACCAGCATGTTTCAAAGTACTAAGGCACAAAGGAATAAAGTGTTGCCAAAGAAAAGTAGTCCCTTGGACTGCAAGGAGACCAAACCAGTCACTCCTAAAGGAAATCGATTCTGAATATTCATTGGAAGGACTGATGCTGAAGCTTCAGTACTTTGGCCACCTGATGCGAAGACCTGACTCACTGGAAAAGACTCTAATGCTGGGAAAGACTGAGGGCAGGAGGAGAAGGGGACAACAGAGAATGATGTGGTTGGATGGCATCACTGACTCAATGGATATGAGTTTGAGCAAACTCCAGGAGACAGTGAAAAACAGGGAAGCCTGGCATGCTGCAGTCCACGGAGTCACTAAGAGTCAGACGTGGCTTAGTGACTGAACAACAACAAGGAAAAGTAAGCAGTCAGCAAGTCCAAGGAACGGCATAAAGCAGAGGGTACAAGCTAGAAACCATATCCATCCTGGAGGTGTGCTTTGTTTGGTCTTAGACTGTTGGTAAAAAATTCTGATTTAGCTGTTCATAATTAATATTTGGGAGGTTTCATTTGAAGCTCAGGTTTTCAACCATCTCTTCAAAGGTAACCTTACTGGGCTTACCTTCCCACAGAGCAAAGAGCTATCAGAGCGAGTGGCAGATGCCCCCTATAGGGAGCATGTGGTCCCTAGTTTGCCATAGCCTCACTAGCTTGCTCTTTACCTGTCTTGAAGATATCTGGACCTGTGGTGTAGAGATTATGGAATGGAGTGGAATCAGCAGGAAGAAGACTGCAAGGGTCTGGAACATTATCCAATAGGTAGTAAAGACCAACAGAATATGTTTAAGCAGGATGTGACATGATAGTAATAAACATACACTGAGCACTTCCTCTGTCCTCATACTTGCCCTGTATTAAGCCACTGATATGCATTATTCCATTTAACTCTCCCAACCTATCTATGCTATGAATGCTACTATTATTCTCTATATTTTAAAGATGAATAAAAGGAAGCTTAGGTAGCTTAAGGAACTTTGCCCAAAGACTTATTCCAAAACAAATGCTCTTAACCCTACACAGTACTGACATAATACTGACTTGTATTTTAGAAGAAAAATGTCAATAAATGGATAAATCTTGTCAATTCTACCTCTGTATATAACTGCTTTCTTTCTTATTTGTCTAAAAGATTCGTAAACAACTTCCAGCTAGTCTCTCAGCTCTGGGTTATGTCTCATTCTCATTCATCCTGACATTCCCAGAAGAAACACTGGCCTCTCTCTCTTTCTTTGAGCTCTGCAACACTCATAGAAATCTCCATAGAAATGCCATAATCCTTGGGATGTAATAAAGCCCAATTCTTTACCAAGTTCTAGTTTTACTGATGCCTTTTCTATTTATCCTATTGTGGGATCTTGGTTAATTCTCCATCTATAGAACCAATTACTTTTGCCTGCCTCACACCAAGGTCATATCTTAAAGTCAGGCTTTGGCAACTGGAGTCACCATTTCTTTCTCAGAGGCTTAAACAGCTTTCTGCAATACTGGTCAAGGTTCAGTGGTAAAAGAATCCACCTGCCAATGCAGGAGACACCAGTTCAATCCCTGAGTCAGGAAGATCCCCTGGAGGAGGCTATGGCAACCCACTCCAGTATTCTTGCCTGGAGAATCCCATGGACATGGAGATGAGCTTGGCGGGCTATACAGTTCATAGGGCCACAGAAAATCAGATATGACTGAGTCTGCACACACACACACACACACACGGAATATTGGTCAATAATATCAATAAAATAGTATGAACATCTCAATATGTTCATATATTTTGAAGTGCTTTTCTTCTCTGAACTATCCTTGGTATAGATACCACAGAATTAGCCCTCTGCATTTTATTTCAGAGCAGAGATTCATCTGTTGAGATGGTGTCTCTCTAGGAAGCCTCAGGACAGAGGACTCTGGAGGATGGGAAAACTAGGTTTAGACCTTGGCACATACCTGTGTGATTTGGAGAGAGTTACTCACTCTTTTAGTTTACTTTACAGTTGTTCTAAGGATTTGATGAAATAGCACAAGACAACCTTCAGTGATAAGGGCTCATCATATGATGACAATAAGGATCAGCACATGCTAAAGACATCTGATCAGATGAAAAAGTGTTCAAAGCAGTTAAGGTGCAATGTGGCGCAAAAGATAGAATTAAATGGTAGCAAGGCATTTTGAATTCAAATTCTTGGCTCCTTCCTCTGTCCCCCACTGTTTCTTGATGGGTCAAGATTGTGAAGAAAGAAAAATTTATGAACACAGCCAGACTGTTTGTGACTATGGGCTTCTGCTCCCTGTCTTTGGTCAGGACCACATGGCATCTCCGATACAGCCTGGCAACAGTGTCCTCAAATTCCAGCGTGCCCTTCTCACTTCATATTCTGATATGGAATTTTTAACTTACAAATGTATCCAATCTACCATTATTATAGCCATACATATCAAAATTAGGGAAAGAAACTTAAATACCCAAAGGTAATGAAATGCATAAGCACATCATGTTATACCTACTAAGTGAAAATTTAAAGAACCATTAAAGATGACTAGGAAGATCAGGCAGCAGCAAGAAAAATACACTATATTATATATAAGATACATATCATGCTCACGCTAAGTAAAAATGCAGAGGAAAAAAGACTGATAAAGCAAAAATAAAAACTAAGAGAGGCTATCGTCATGCCGTTATAGACAAATAATGCATCTCCACTCTACATTTTGCCTCTGATTCAGTTTTGTAAGGAAAACAAGCAAACATCGTAGCAACCTTTGGGGGAGAATCTAGCCAAGCAATTGAACCATCACTGAGTGACAACCGAAAATGAACCCACTCCATCCTTCAGATGTTCATATTTGATAAGGAGAAATGTGACAAGGATAGGATCAGACATAGTACAATGAGATAAACCCCCACAGACCACCGCATAGAGACCTTTTAAGCACCAGTTGAGAAGCCCTTTAGTTTTGGAGGCCAACAGAGTCAGTCCTGAGAGAGAACTGCTACCAAAAGACTAGCAATTCCTCTTGTGGGAAACCTTGACAATGTGGCAGAGAGAGCAACTGACATCTGCAGCAGCTTGAGTGTGGTGAGGACAAGGGTGAGACGTGGTGAATCCGAGAAGCTCACAGAGCTTGATACTTCTAGAGGATGCAGGAGATGGGCAGGAAGAACACAGGACATTAGCTGGGAGGTAGAGGAGGACCAGGAGTGACTGAAACAAATTTAGGATATAACTTGGCACAGTGAAGAGTCTTCTGAGAACCTTGCATTTCAGAAGACCAATCTTTTCTGAGTGAATACAACTTCTTATTTATTTTATTTTTAACTGACGTATAGTTGATTTACAGTGTTGCGTTAGTTTCAAGTGTACATCACAATGATTCATTTATACATACATATGTATGTACACATAAGTGAAGTGAAAGTCACTCGGTCGTGTCCGACTCTTTGCAACCCCATGGACTATATAGACCATCAGATTTTGCAGGCCAGATTATTGGAATGGGTAGCTGTTCCCTTCTGTAGGGGATCTTCCCAACCCAGGGATCAAGCCCAGGTCTCCCACATTGCAGGCAGATGCTTTACCAGCTGACCACCAGGGAAGCCCAAGAATACTGGAATGGGTAGCTACCCCTTCTCTAACAGATCTTCCTGATCCAGGAATCAAACCGCAGTCTCCTGCATTGCAGACGGATTCTTTACCAACTGAGCTATGAGGGAAGCATGTATGTACATATATATACTTATATACATATACATATATACACACATATGTGTGTGTGTGTGTTCTCAGTCTCTCAGTCATATCCAACTCCTGTAACCCATGGACTGTAGCCTGACAGGCTCCTCTGTCCATGGGGTTTTCTAGGCAAGAATACTGGAGTGGGTTGCCACTTCCTACTTCAGGGGCTCCTCCCAACCCAGGGATTGAACCCAGGTCTCCTATATCTCCTGCATGGGCAGGCAGATTCTTTACCACTGAGCCGCTTGGGAAGCCTCATATTTTATAATACAACTTCTTAAGTCTATATAAAAATGCAAATAAATTTATGGCCCAACATAAGCTAGTTTAAAATTTTTTTCCTACATTTTTTCTAAATCAAGGTTTTGCAGATAGGGGTCATAATTCTGCTCATTTAGTACTTTCTCCACTAAAATCTAAATGCTTACATAAAACAATGTGGGAACACTTTTAAATCCCCCTACGACTTTTTAATAGGAACCCACAGATTTTCCTATTGAGTTATGTTTTCTATTGAGCTACGTTAAGAACAGAAAGAAGAGCCCCATCAAAGAGATCTACAAATACAATATTCTCACCAGTGTGAGGGGTGAGAATACACACAGACCAGACCTCATCTCTAAAAGACAGACCTTTGGAGTAGTTGTGAGGATCAGAGGGTTAACTCCTTGGTCTGGTCCTCAGCATTCGGTGCTCTATAGCAAAAATACAACCACTGAACAAACAAAAGCCACAGCAAATATAAAGAATATTCCATTCTTCCTTTGTCTGCTAGTTGCTTGGTTTTTCAAAGGTCTGCTCTCAATACATGAATCATGACTGTTTTCATAAACAAACGTGGCTCAGTTTCCTACAAGAAGCATGAGACAAGATGCTGCTTCTACCACTGCTGCTCCTCTCCACATCTCCCCTGGGAGTCTTTTGTGGGCTCTCTCTGGATCTAACCATAAACCAATGATGAACTTACCCCATTTTCCTATCTTCTAAATCTAGGAATATGAGCTCAAATTTATACCTGCAAAACAAACATAGGGACTTCAAGAACTTGATGGTGATTTAAAAGTCTCTCAGAAGCTATTAAAAAGTTACAAGCAATGAATACCTCTGATTATTCCTAAATTCATGACAAAAATCTGATTTATATGGAAACTTAAATATCATTTATATTTATATAAATAAATACTATAAAATAACGATGAATGGATACAAAGATTAGAGCATGCCTAAATAAGAGGCTTTAAAAGCCAGGGCCATCAACTCAAGGTGCTATAGACTCTGCCAATTTGCAGATGTCAGTAGATAATTTTATAGTGTGACTTCCATATTTATCTGGGGCTCAGTATGTGATGCTGTATGTGCCAACAATAAGCAGTGTGTTATGAAATCTTTACCACAATCCCCAGAGGAAGATATTAGCATCCTCATTTCCATAGGAAAAAAACTGAGGCTCTGGAAAGATAACTTCTGCAATTGAGACCACACATGCAAGCAGAGTGAGGCAAATCAACACTCTTTAAAACTATACCGAAGATTGTCAAAGTTACAGATGGTTGTGGAAAGAGATCAGAAGGTGGGGAGAGTCATTAAAATGGCTGAATGACCTAGAATAACAATGTTTTCAAAGGTATAATTCCCAGCATCTTGCTACCGTCCCCCTGTACCACCTCCACCCCAGGGAATCCCTGTGTGACATGAGCCTTATGAAAGGCACTTCAAACGGAGGTGTGCTGTGTATGAATGATACAGGGCAATGAGCAATAGAAAAACATTCAGTAGATAAACTGGTGGAGGTCTCTGTCTACCCCAGCGTGGGCTACTACTACTACTTATGAACATTTGGGGAGAAAGAAAACTCCATTCCAGAAATGTTACTTGAATTCTTTCACTGCCTCTGTGGAATTGTTGAATAGAGCCATCAACTTGGAAAAGCTATTGTCTCTGAGTCTCTGACTCCTTTAAACCTTCTTCCTGGTTGACTAAGTGTCATTTATCTATAGAGTACCCTCCCTTCACTATTGAGAAGTCAAAACCTATGTTCAGCTCATCACACAAACTCATTTACATGTTCAGCACAATAACTAGACTATTTATCTATTATCACAAAATACTGCATCCTTCTGAAAATCTTAGAGCTCTAAAGATAAATCCTTATAAAAGAAGCTCTCAGGCAGCCTTTTGTGGATTTCCATAGGTTTTGATGGGGCTTCCCAAGTGGCACTAGTGGTAAAGAACTTGCTTGCCAATGTAAGAGACATAAGAGATGCAGGTTCGATCCCTGGGTTGGGAAGATCCTCTGGAGGAGGGCATGGCAACCCACTCCAATACTCTTGCCTAGAGAATCCCATGGACAGAGGAGCCTGGCGGGCTATAGTCTGTAGGGTCGCAAAGAGTCAGACACGACTGAAGCAACTTAGCATGCATGCATAGGTCTTGTTCAGTTCCCTAAACCTACTGACCACTCCAGCTGAGAGCAGAACACAGCCAGGACAGGTGTGTTTATCAAGGTGTGTGCCCAACAGAGCATCACCACCTTTGAAAGTGACACTGTTAGAACCAACCTACAATAATAACAAGGTCCCTTTCCTGCTGCCTCAACAAAATCCTAAATTCAAATTTCAAGAGTATATTATATTCTTTTAAGTTTTAACAAGGAAGGGAAGATAGTAAAATTATCTCTAAATGGAGAATCTAAGTTCATCTACTAAGAAAGATAAAACAACTTATTCCAGAATAGTAATTTCCTCACTCATATCTTCATAATGCGGCTCCAAATTTAAACTTTGTTTTTTAACGCATAAAATCCTTAAAAAGTTAAATTCAAGTTGGGTACTCAAAAACAAAGAAATAACTATTTGATTAATTCAATGAGATATTCCACATAATTAAGACACCTACACATTTTCATGTAGTCTTTTTCTTAAAGTCATTCTCTGCATAATTTCTACAACTTTCCATTTCATTTTAGCTGAGAAGTATGCTATTTTGAAAGGAACCTTATGAATATACTATCATAGATTTTCCTTACACTGCTTTGGGGAAGAGGAGAATTTACCACTACCTTTAAATTTTTCCCTACTGTAAGGATTGTCCTTAAATAGCTAATTAAACTATTTATTATATGTGAGAAGGACACTGGACGAATGATTGTTTCCACATTTCAACAAGTCAATCATAAATCTAACAGGTTAACAAGAAAAAATAAATCAATTTTAAACAAGTGAATCATGTAAAGAATCAAAATGATATTTCTCTTGCTATGGATGTGTTGATCTGATCCTAAACTTTTAGAAATAGTGAAATCAATATTGTGAAACAATGATGAGGGCCACTGATTTTACTACTCATTAAAATTTTTAGTATAAACCATAATTTTGGCTTTCCAAGCTGAAACTAAATACAAAATTACTTGGACAGTTCATTTTCCTTTTTTTGTGCAAATGGAAAAAACTTAAATTCCTGGGCATAAAATCATTCTTATTATTAAAAACAACAAGAAGAAAAGCCAATAAATGCCTTAAATAAAAATCTTACTGGGCAGTTGTAAGCCTTATCAACTGTTCCTTGATATCGTGAGTATTTATGTAAAATTCTTACTGACAGCCGAAATCTACCATTTAACTATTATTTGCTCCCAATACAATAAACATTATACATAAGAAAATAAGAAATTCACTTCAGATTTATCACTAATGAGATGCCATCCTTTTTATTAAGAACACTAGCGGCATCTCTAAGCTGTTTTAAAATGGCAGCTTAGAAATGGAGACAAACGTCAGTCTGAGCAGTGCTGATTTTCCACTTGTATGTTTTATTAAATAAAAGAGATTAACACAGGGCTTTATAAGCTTCCAGGAGTAAACACCACAATTTACAACAGCTATACCAAAGGCACAAAGTGGGAAGGGCTGAGAAGCAGATGGAGAATAAAGAGACTTGCTTAGAGTGATTTTTTTTTTCAAACAATCAAGAAGATGAAGCTGTCTAGGAAATGACTTTTGACTCACTTTTATGGGCTTTATTTATTAAACTGGCCTGGGCACCAGTATACTTTTACAGCCTAGAAACTCTTATTAAAACACCACTATAAAATGAATACACTCACACACACATGAATGTCCACCCGTCACATGGAATGTTTTGGTCCATTGCCTCTTACCTAAACTACACTGCCAGAGATTTTCTAAAGTAGAAGACCAGTATTATACCAAGGTGAAATCTCTGAAACTAGGTGTGGGAACTCTTTCAATCTCCACCCCTGGGATACCACACTAAAGATTAATTCCACAGAGATGCCACCACGCTGCAGTATCAAGATGTTTGGGGTGTAAGTCTCTGCTCCAGCCGTTCTTTCCCGATACTCTAATATACGGTGATAAATGTTTCCTTAATCTGTACAACACTTTTCAATTACCCTCATAGGAGACCACCTTGAAGGAGCGAGTAAAAGGTTTAGTCATGGTTTCTATTTTTCTATTTGAATCAATACATTCTAGTTAAATGGACAATTAATAGGTCACTTCCAAAATAGTAGTGTATCAGTCCTGGTTAATAAACGATCCCCACAGTGGATAATGGGCCCTATGTATTCAGCAAGCCCTGTATACACTCAGCTCATCCACTAAATCCCTTTTCAGGTGGACAGGGTTATATGGGAAGATGAGCTGGAATGAGTCTATAAAAGTCAGTTTCATTCACTGCTTTATTTTTCAGCCAAGTGCTTTAAATGGTGTCCAGAAATTCACTTGGAATGTGAGACAGGAGAAAGGACTGACACAGAGAGCCTCGCTTTATGACCATACAAAAGGGCAGCTGACCCTTGCCCGGGCCTTTTCCCTGTGAAATGGTTCTGAAAGTTCATCTGCACAGTGAAAAATCGTGGTGAGGTCGCGTGTGGATGAGTCAAGTGAAAGTGCTGATTGGTCATGGGTCTCTCACCCATTGTGGCCAGGTCTCGGCCATGTAAAGTGCCCTGTGGGAAAGTATCAGCCTCCTAAAGAGATGCTCAGAAGCCTGCAGCTCATTAAACGGCCAGCATTTGCTGCCTCACTTGTCAGGAATCATTCTGTTGAGCAACCGCTCTCCTAAAACATTCATAAAACACATGCCGAGAGGCAACAGAGATCTGAATTCAACCATGATACAGCTCTGGACTTCAGCCTGAGTCTACTCCTAGCTCACTTTTCACCTGACAGAGCTCTTAACCTGAATCAGTGTTTTCTCTTCAGCAGCAGAAATCCACATACCCCTCTGCTGGACTTCTTTATGACAAACTTGAGTCCTCCTGCCTACAGAGTCTTAGTTGACCAAAAGTCTCAAGATCATTGTGAATGTTATTTCTTTTTTTTTTCACTTAGACATTTTTCTTTCTTTGTGCACGTGAATGTGTGTGTGCTCTTTGAGTTTCAAAGGTTGTCGTTCTCCCTCTATCTCGGACACTATTAAAATGATGCAATGTTTGAAGAAAAGTTCTCTTGAAAATACTTCCTACAACCCTGGTTGGTTTTCTTCAAGATCATAACAGATGGTATTTATCTCCTTTCACAATCTTGGCAATTCTGGATTATTTTCCATGGACACCTAGTGACTTTCCGTGTCACATTTTAAACCGAATGGAAATTTTACACAATCTCTTAGCTTTCCTTCCTTTCTTTTTTCTTCTTTAAATGAGCATCGCTACATGTTTCAGCAAGAGCCAAATGGGTCCCTCTGAGATCTTTTATATCAAATGGAAAACAAGTCACTTTCCTTGAAGTGTCAGTCCTGGGTTTCAATGCGTTAGAAACTGCTCACAATCGCACAGTGTGCTGAGGCCTGATAAATCTCTGGAAACCTCGTGAATAGGAACGCTGTGATTTTTAGTGGGGAATTAGCTCCTTGTCATTTCATTACCAATTAGTTTTCCAGAGCACATTAAATCCTGCTGCTTTGGTTTACAGAGTAACTGAGGCATTGCTGATGAAGCATAAAAACTTACTTGCAAAAGCAGTGGGGGATGCGGGGCGCCGACAGGACCCACCGCAGCAGGCTGAGTAGAATGGCGGGGCGCTCAGAAAAAAAGGCTTGGAAGGCACTGCAGAGAAAGCATTGATCGCATTGATTAGCCATTTCTTTTATACAATATTCAAACTCCCAGTTTTCCCAAAGTCACGGAGTAAAGCCCTACATCTTCGGAGCGTTTAGTTAGCTACAACTTTTACTGGAATTAAAGTCATTTTAAAGTAGTCTTAACAACCTAGAAGGGTGGGATGGGAAGGGAGGTGGGAAGGATGTTCAAGTGGGAGGAGACATGGGTAAACCACAGCTGATTCATGCTGATGTTTGGTAGAAACCAATACAAAACTGAAAAGCAATGATCTTTCAAAATTAACAAACACATAAAATTTAAAAGTAAATAAAGTAGTCTTCATCTGTCAGAGCTTGCTGAATAACTTAATCGTGGTTTGGAAGTTATGGTATAAACGCTCAAATTATCAAAACCAAACTTAATTGTTCATTTTCTGTATGGTTATAAATAGTAAGTATCAAATAGTGCTTTATCTAAAATTGCCTAGAGCAACACTGCCCAGGAGAACTCTCTGTGATGATGGACATGTCCTCTCTCTCTGCATGTCCAACATGTATCTACTTGTCATATATGCCACTGAGCACTTGAAATGTAGCCAGTATGTCTGCATAACTGAATTCTTCATTTCATTTTTTTAAAATTTAAATAGACTCATATGTTCAGGGGCTAACACATTGAGCAGCAGTTCTAGATACAATACTTACCAAGAAACAGTTTGTATGTTACACACTTCAGTTTAGTTTTTAAAGAGATTATATTACTCCACTTTTTATTTTCAGAAGGTGCATTGAAATATATAGACAGCTGGATTCCAAAGTTGAAAACAGTTAATTTACTGAGTAATTCAATGACAACAGTGGTTTTTCTGATCACTTTTACATGCTTAAAAGTATTTGAGAATAGTAACAACATTTAATCTCAAGTGATATATAGTTAACCTGAAAGCATGTGTGTTTATCGTATAGGGAGTTGCCATATAATTCTGCTCTGCTCAGTTTATTAAACTATGCTATTCAGAACATTTTCAATACATATATACAGAATAGTTATCATTACTCTTGTAAATAAAGAAATTTTGAACTCTGTTCCTCAACAGATGAAAAATGGCCATAAAGGATGTCACAGAATATTAGTAGCTCTCCTATACTGAGCACTTACTATATGCCCTGGTGGCTCAGACGGTAAAGCGTCTGCCTGCAATGCAGGAGACCCAGGTTCAACCCCTGGGTTGGGAAGATCTCATGAAGAAGGAAATGGCAACCCACTCTAGTACACTTGCCTGGAAAATTCCATGGCTGAGGAGACTGGTAGGCTACAGTCCATGGACTCGCAAAGAGTCAGACACAACTGAGCAACTTCACTTTCACTCACTATATGCCAGGCTTTGGTTAAGTGTAGTACCTTAAATACAATATGTCCTTTTGTACAGTAGGGCTTAATGTAACATAAACACAGGTGAGATTTCCTTAGGTGGGCAACTTGCTTTTACCATCACATAACCATCAGAGTGTCTGACACATTCTAAATAGTCAATAGATTTTTGATAAATGAAGGAATAATCTTAAAACTAAGAAACAGGAAATCAGGAATTAATTTTTTCCCTGTTCCCCTGACACTCTGAAACATAGTATCTTCTGTAACAGATAACTTTTAAATCTAGAGGATGACTTGAAAATAAATATTTTTACTATTCGCCCTTTATTTTCAATGGAAACATTTTTCACTTCTTAATTATATACAGATTATATAATTTTGCTGCAAATACATGTCTTTTTCAAGAACAGAGTAATTTCAGACTCATATTTTAACCGATTGATAAGCATTCATTTATTTTACCAAGATCTTTGAAGGACATATCAAAAGAAATATAGAAGTACATAAAATAATTTTATGGTCTCATGGTCCTTAATGCTGTCAAATTGCAAATTAACCATAAGGGAGGGTCTTTTCTATAATATGGCTATCCTGGTGGCTCAGATGGTAAAGAATCTGCCTGCGATATGGGAGACCCTGGATCAATCCCTGGGTCAGGAAGATCCCCTAGAGAAGGAAATGGCTTACCCACTCCAGTATTCTTGCCTAGAGAATTCCACGGACAGAGAGGCCAGGTGGGTTATAGTCCATGGGGTCACAATATGATGAAAAGCTGTCAATGTCAATGGTTTTAGTTTTTTAATACCTGAATTTTCCAGTAATAAAATGTCTACGCTACTTTGAAAACATGGAAACTAACCAAAGTATGAAAAAGAGATCCATTTTGGTATTCAGTAAGTTCTATAAAACTTTTTAAAAATTGTCACTGTTATTATAAGTTGTTCTAATGCTGATTGAAAAGCCATCACAGAAATGATAAATCACTTTACTTGAACTTAACATCTTATAAGAATAGGGCTTCCCAGGTGGTTCAGTGGTAAAGAATAATCTGCTTGCCAATGCAGAGGTGGGTTTGATCCCTGGGTCAGGAAAATTCCCTGGAGAAGGAAATGGCACCCCACTCTAGTATTCTTGCCTGGAAAATTCCATGGACAAAGAAGCCTGGTGGGCTTGAGTCCATGAAGTTGCAAAAGAGTTGGACATGAGTTAGCAACTAAACAGCAACAATGTTATAATAATTATGGCATTGTTTAGGCAGAGTTAAGAGTTACATTTTTTAATGTTTCTATGAATATATGAAGCACTTTGAAAAGTGGATATTAATATATGTAATACAAATTGTCTCATGTTTATTCTCAAGTATTTCTGTTAACTTACTTCACCTCCAAACTAAGTACTCCATAGGTATTTTAAGTTATAGCTATTGTGCTGCTTGGCATTTTGTAAATCGAGGTAGAAGAAAAAGGCTCAGCTATGTTGCATTTACATATGTGCATGTAAGCATCTATCATAATAGTTGGAAACACACACACAAAAAAATTTTTTTGCTCAATATCTATTGTAGAAAGTAAGTATGCTATGGTGATACTATTGATATCAATATAACAGTGAAGGATAGGTACAAATTACAAATTTTACTATTCTAGCCAAAATGTTTCTCAGTTTAATCCTACAGCCCTAAAAATGAAAACAAAGAATTTTTTAAAAGTATGGTTCACTTGATACATATACACAATGGAATATTACTCAGCTATTAAAAAGAATGCAGTTTCTAATGAGGTGAATGAAACTGGAGCTTATTATACAGAGTGAAGTAAGTCAGAAAAAAAAACACCAATACAGTATATTAATGCATATATATGGAATTTTAGAAAGATGGTAATGATGACCCTATATGCGAGACAGCAAAAGAGACACAGATGTAAAGAACAGACTTTTGGACTCTGTGGGAGAAAGTGAGGTGGGATGATTTGAGAGAATAGCATTGAAACACATATATTATCATATATGAAATAGATCGCCATTCCAGGCTTGATGCATGAGACAGGGTGTTCAGGGCTGGTGCATTGGGATGACACTGAGGGATGGGATGGGGAAGGAGGTGGGAGGGAAGACCAGGATGGGGAACACATGTACACTCATGGCTGATTCATGTGAATGTATGGCAAAAACCACCACAATATTGTAAAGTAATTAGCCTCCAATTAAAAATATATATATATATATGGTTCATTTGAGACAAGTGTTCAATTAAATTCAATTGTGATAAATGAGGTTCTGAGATATAGGCTTTTAGTGTTAAATTTAACCAGAAAAAGTTTAATTGAACAGATTTTTATATTACTCCATACTATTCTATCTTAATATAGTAAATCTGTAATCAAAATGACAGTTGCTATGTCTACAGTAGCAACTCTATAGTGGCTAAAGAACTACATGTGACATGACCAGGCTTAAAGTTTCATTGTATAGTATTTTCTCACCATTTAAAATCACCTAATTGACACACATATATCTACACAGAAGATTAGTTGATTCCTAATTTCTACGCATAAATACATCTTGTTTAAGCTGGTTTATGTGGAAATCACTGTGAAATTTCACTTAAGTGCTCCATTTTTCTACATGCTCCTACTTGGACATAAGTCAAATGTTAATCTAACGGAGCATGTGATGGCCAGGATGTTGAATGGTGTGAAGAAATAGCTATTTAAAACAATGCAATGCATTAAAGATATATATTACATTTTAATGTTTGTCAATCACATACTTTTTCAAGCAGTGAGCAAAAAATGGAAACTCAAGTATGATAAAAACAAAGTGACAAGTTAACAGATACGTTAAAACTTTAGCAAACCATTTAAGAACTACTTTGGAGATACTCTGAAAAGGGCAGAAAACAAGGCAATTTCAAGACCATGATATGCATTTCAAAGCCCATCAGTGCAATCTAGATGCAGTCACTTTATCATTTATCATGTTAGGAACAATTTGTTTTAGTCTTACCAAACAATATATGTAACAGGAATGCCTACTATACATAGGTGCTAGACTGGCTATGGAGTTAACACTTGCTATTTCATTTATTAATATTCATCCTCAAATGGGCATGCATCTGGAATGTGATGATGACTGTTCTCAGCAGACAAGGGAAACACAGGTATTTTATCATAATATGTATTAATAGTTCTTAGCCATGAGAGAGAAGGATGTCAGGCACACATACTGGCAGTTACTTAGTAAGAGGCAGACGTTTCCATATCTCCCTGGGGAGATATGGAAAACCAATGGCTTTCCCCGTGGGGTTGGGGGGGGGGATGCATGCTGTCAGGTCCTGCAGCAAGATGCTAGGTTCTCTGAGCACACCACTTGAGGATACTCCAAATTTTGTATTCTGCCAACAAATCTGCCTTCCGGGTTCTGTGGGAATCTGTTTCAAGTTACAAACAAATGATTTAAATTTTCTAGAACAAAACTGTCTGAATCCAAATGACTAAACTCGCTTATTCAGAGAAAACTTTGTGAACTTTTCACTTCTTAATCACATGTTCTTACTTATCTGAAAACACAGAATCAAACTATTAATTATTTTGAATGTTTAATTAAGATAGGGACTTAGAGCCAACTTAATGGTGAACTGGCCTGATTTTTTTTAAACCTAACTAGATGGTTCTGTGACAAAAGCACCCCATAGTCAAGGATGGTTACAAGCCTAGTTACAGAGAAATCATTTTCAAAATTCTGTGGTCTAGAAAGCAAGCAAAACATTTCATTGTTTTTTATTATTTTCACTTTCTTTACCAATGGAGAAGAACAGAGTGTATCTAAATGGGGTGAAACCACATTCTTTTTATTGTCATAGCAAACTGTGGTACTAACTGATGTGGGCTGACATTTCAAAGGGAGAATATTAAAGACCACTAATAAAACCTTCAAATAAATTTCAGGAGCCACTGTGATGCTATGCCGACTGGGCAGCACATTTGAAGAAGGACGAAGAAAAAAAGAGAAAAGGTTCCAAGATGTCTTACAAAGGCAACCAAAGGGTCAAAACATATCTCTGGGAAAGAATAAGAGGGAATTAAATAATTTCAAAAGGATGGTTTTAATGGCCTCCTCTAATTTCTGGGTATATTGGCACTGGGAATAAAGAAATCTAAACTTCTGACCTTTATATATGACACAATTGAACAGACTACCTTAAGTGGACCCCCCCCCAAAAAAAATCTAAAAAATGACAACTATCTGTCATGAGTTATAAAACCTAAGAAATATCACTTATTGAATAAGGTATGATTTATTTTATCACACAAGCTGGAAGTAATTCATTTATGTGATCCACATGCAAACATGCCTTCCATCACAAGACAAAGCAAGTTAAGTCATCCTTTACCTTTCTGCTCATCAAAAAATGACAGAAGTCCACATTTTTTTTTTTGCTTTGAGTATTTCAGAGACAGAAAACAAAGGTCTTAATAGTCTGGTATAGTTCATGAGAAAATAAATCAAGTGCAGTGTCTACTTGTTTGATTCTGTCCTTTTAATTCCATGCAAATAATATTTACTGCATGTCTACCAAGTGCCACATAATGCACTGTGTGCTGGGATGACAAAGATTACAATAGGATAGCTTCCCTCCCTGGAAGAGTTTCTATTTTTAAATGTTCCATAACTTACAGATTTGAATCTGCTGATCAAATAAATGAAATACAAATATTTCCATACTCCAAATTCAATTTTGTTCTATAAAATCTGAGGCATTTCCCATGGCCATGAGATCTTAAAAAAAAAATAGTACCGTGTGTTCCCCTAACCACTGTTTCCCAACCCTTAATACATGTAAGAATGAGTGTTTTTCAAAGATACAGAGCCCGGACCCCACACCAATTGGGTTAAATCAGGCTGGTAGGAGTGGGTCCGCCAACATACTATTAATATTTTTTCAGCAGTTGCACACATGATTACAATATATAGTCAGGATGAGACCACTGAATAGAACACAAAACAATGCCTGACACACAACTGGCACTTAATAAATGTTAGCCTTTACGCCTACCATTATTACATAATTTGGGGTTGATTCTAAGACAACAAATAAAAAGCAGCAGCATGGTTCAGATCTGCACTAAAACATACTACCAAGTAAAAAGAAAAGAGTATTGTCAGGAAGCCTCTGTCAAGAAGGCTTTAAGCAGGAAAAGCATCTTGATCTGGAAACTTGACTGGGAAAGTATCTGAATGGCATAAGAAAAGAAATAAGGCATTCCAGAAAAGAAAGGTGGCATGAACAAAATGAAAGAAGGCAAGGATGATGGTGATACACAGGGCAAGTTAAGGTGATCAGCCTGACTGCTGGACCAAGGTCAAAGGTGTGAGCATTAAGAGTGGCTGGACAACCCAACATTCATTTCAGCACTATTTACTAAACAGCCAAGACATGAAAGCAACCTAAATGTCCACTGACAGATGAATGGATAAATAACATGTGTGTGTATTGTGCTAAGTTGCTTCAGTTGTGTCCGACTCTGAGCAACCCTATGGAGTGTAGCCTGCCAGGCTCCTCTGTCCATGGAATTTTCCAGGAAAGAATACTAGAGTCAGCTGCTACACACACACACACACACACACACACTGGAATATTACTCAGCCGTTACAAAGAATGAAATAATACGATCTGCAGCAACATGGATGGACCTAGAGATTATCATACTAAGTGAAGTAAGTCAGACAGAGAAAGACAAATATTATATGATATCACTTAAAAGTACAATCTAAAAAAATAATACAAAGTTACTTACAAAACAGAAATAGTCTCACAGACATAGAAAGCAAACTTATGGTTACCAAAGGGGATAGCAGTAGGGAAGAATAAATTAGGAGCTTGGGATTAACAGATACATACTGCTATACACAAAACAGATAACCCACAAGGACCTTCACTGGGAAATATACTCAATGTTTTATAACAATCTATAATGGGAAAGAATATCAGAAAGAAGATATATATATATATATATATATTTATGTATAACTGAAAAAAGGAATGTGGTTGGAGGAGCTAAATGCAGTTGACAGAATGAAGGTCTTAAAGAACTGAATATTTTTATTTGATCTGATAGTCAAATAGGAATAATTAATGTTTTCCTAAATAACTTGATGATATGATCAGAGCAACTTAAAAAAAAATCACCTAACTATGGGGGACGAGCTGCGGTGGAATAATAAGGGACTATATGGGAGGATCCTACTGTGGTCATATGTTGTGACAAGGGGTAATGACCAGTTGTTTGGACACTCCCACTAGCTCCTTCTCCTCTATCCTCACAACACCAACAAGTGTCTGGAGTCTGGCTTCTCGTCAAGCTGGGGTACCCTGAAATCACAGTTCACTGCAATCATCAAAGGATGCTAGGACAGCTCACAGTTGACCCCATAAACAGCCAGCATCCTCGTCTGCCGTGTGAGTCCACAGACATCCATCTTGGACATGCAGCTCAGCTGAGCCCACAGATGACCGCAGCTGACTTCTAACTGCAATGAGATTCCAAGTGAGAACCACCCAGCTGAGCCTAGACAGCCCAACAAACCGTGAGCAAAAATAATCAATTGTTCCTCTAAGTTTTGAGATGGTTTCCTACACAGAAATACCCCTTTTACCAGTATGCATTTTGTTTATCGCGGAATGGTGGAACTCTGTCTTTCACATCTTTCCCTGTATGTTACCAACAGGCCTTTGAGATGTGTGGCTGAAAGTCCCATGGTGAGCCTATCACCTGTGCTCATTTTGAAATGAGGCTCAAAGCTACACGAATTGCTTAGGATTATATAATCAGTCACTTAAAGACCTTGACTTGAATCTAGGTTTTAAAATTAAAGAAATGCTGCTAAAACCAGCTCAGAAAACTATACAGTATTTTAAAATTGACTCAATATGCATTTTTGCTTTGGAGAAAGTTTTGGCAAACTTTTACTATAAAAGGCCAGAGAGTAAATACATTAGGCTTTGCAGGTCATGTGGTCTCTGCTGCATCTGTTCAATTTGTAGTGCAAAAGCACCTATAGAAATAAGCAAACAGAAATGACTCTTTTCCTGCTTTGAAGTATCAGACTGTCTTCTGGTTTCAGACCCAATATAACTCTAGAGTAGGTTCAGTACGGGCTTCCCTGGTAGCTCAGCCGGTAAAGAATCTGCCTGCAATTTGGGAGACCTGGGTTTAATCTCTGGGTTGGGAAGATCCCCTGGAGTAGGGCATGGTAACCCACTCCAGTATTCTTGCCTGGAGAATCCCCATTGTCAGAAGAGCCTGGTGGGCTATAGTCTATGTGGTTGCAGAGAGTCAGACAGGACTGAGTGACTAAGCACAGCACAGGTTCAACACACCTAAACTCAATCTAGTCCTAGGTTAGTCTATTAAAAAATTCACCAGGGCTTTGCTGGTGGTCTAGTGGTTAAGATTCCCCTGCCAACGCAGGGAACACAGGTGCGATCCCTGGTCCTGGAAGATCCCACATGCCCTGGAGCAAACAAGCCTGTGCGCCACAACTACTGAGTCCACGTGCTCCACAACAAGAGAAGCCACCACAATGAGAAGCCTGTGCACAGCAACTAGAGGGTAGCCCCCGCTCACCACAACTACACAAAGGCCACATGCAGCAACAAAGACCCAGTGGAGCCAAACAAATAAATAAATCTTAAAAAAAAAAAATTCACCAGCCATCATGGTTTTTATTCCTTTTTAATGTACATAAATCTTCTCAAAGAATAGCTATTTCTTTCATATGTTTTAATCTTAAAAATATTAGAGATTTAAATTTTTAAGGAACAAGAAATGTTGAGCTCTCTCCAGAGGACTGCTATGCTGTGTGTGCTTAGTCGTATCCAACTCTTGCGACTCCATAGACTGTAGCCTGCCAGACTCCTCTGTCCATGGGATTCTCCAAGCAAGAAGAGGACTGTTAGAAATGTATATATTGTACGTGCTATTTCTGATGGCCACAGAATTAATGAAATCAAGGTTGCTATGGCATGCATGGTGCCTGAACATGTGAAAGAAAAGGGAAAAACCTAGTTCATCTTTGGAATATTTAAAACCAAGAAGGCAATTAAATATTTTAGCAATATATAGAAAAAAGACCTGATTTTTTTTCCCTTTCCTTTTCCCAGATGCTTTGATTCTGAAACAAAAGTTTAAAAACTTATAGAGACTTTTTGATCTCTGACTTCAGAGAGAATTTTAGTGCCTTAAGTTTACTGTTCATGTAACGCACAAAAAGAGTGTGCCCCTGAAATATTCCCAATTAATAGCTGGCTGACAAAATGAATAATGCTATTAAAAATAAAATCAGTTATGGTAACTTTATGTAAAAGTGATGAATCACTCAGCATTGCCAAATCAGGTACTGACTGGAGGCTAAAAGGAATGAAAGGGAGAGATTTCATTAAAAGTGGAAACATTACTGAAAGTAAAATAAAAATATTTTGGAATAAAATATACAAGGGTCTGGTAAGCATATTAGACGTTAAGGCAAAAATCCAATTTTTTACTAAGAAAGCATAAAATGGAAGCATGATCTAATGAAGTCTTAAAGAAGGAGAAATTCTAACAAGCATTCCTACATAGAAATCATACTGTTTCTTTTTACAATTTGCCTTTTTATTTCTGACAGACTCCAGGTGTATTTGAATGAAAACAAAGTTCTTTAACTGACTTAAAAATTATGTACCTTCACTGTGGAAAAAAAATCACAGTAATTAGGTAAAAAAAACTTTATTTGGAGCCTCTGTTAGCCCATGATTAAGTGGACAAATACTGTTTTTAAGAACCACAAATCAAATCTCCCCAAAAGATAGAATAAGATAGATTCAAAAGTTATGGACGATATCAACAAAGGAAATAGGATGGCAGAAAGTAGGTTGAAGAGTAAATAAGGTATTTACCTCCCAATTCTAACATAAGAACACGTTTGTTTAAATATTTGAAAGACGATAACATTTTTGCTTCTGTAAAAACTTTCATAGCAAAGAAGCTCAAAGTATTTTGCCAGTGCAGCTATTACCTATATTGATTCCCTTACTTTCGAGTTGCTACAATTTCTATCACTGTCCAATGACAAAACTAGCCATGAGATGTTTTCTTACAGCAAAAAGAGACTATTTCTGCTGGGCACCAGGACAGGAAGGAGGTGGCACACTCCAAGAGGAATACAACGGACTCTAATGTACAGTGTTGGGTTCAGTATCTGAGCCACACTGATGGCAAATAAACATAGCTAAAATCACAGTTGACAATTCTTTTAAACTGTCCAGAACATACGGTGGCACACATCTACAACATATAAGAACATTTGTCCTCCTTTGGCGTCCTGATGACTCTGAACTCTAGATCCTCCAATTACTTCTGCCTAAATCCGTACACAATTTTCTGGGCGTTCAAACCACTGTGCCTCTTAAAATAATCCTCAAATCCCTAACATGAGTAGGAGGTAAAGGGAAAATTCTAAAATGTTCCTAATTGCCTCCTGGATTTACTCCTGTTTTATTATTAAACCTCAATAATAAAACTTCAATACATGTGAACAGATTGAGATTTCTTGCTGTTAAAGCAAAGTAGAGAAGCATATTTTAGTGACTGGGAAAGGAACAGATACTAATGTCAGAGGCATATAAGATGCACATGAATTGCTACCATTTTGTAATTCCAACTCAAGACATTATTTAGAGGCAGTGTGGTTTTCTCAATCCAAAGCTGGAAATAAAATGACTGTCTATTAGTCCAACTGGTCCTCTTCACTGAAAAACCTTCCTGAACCTGAAGAAGTCTATGAAGTTTGGGACCATATAGTAATTGGTTCAGAGCTGATTCCTTATAAACTATGCAAAAGTTATTAACATGTTAATATAAATCCAAAGATATGTTAAGCAGCTTATTTAAAAAATACAAGTGTAATAAGAATATTGTTGGGTATTATCTACAATTCCACCAAAGGATGTTTTTAGGGTGATGGTCTGAGCAAGGAACTACTTGCATGGGCCCCATCATTATTCTCTTCTGGATCCCCCATTGTCATTGTCTTGGTTCTGGGTCAGCATTATCAACAGTCAAGATTCTGTGATTTTAATTTGCCAAAACAAAGCTAGAGCATAGTGTTAGCTAAAATAAGTAACAAACTCTAGCTTCATAAATTAGGTCACAAAATGTTCAGCTGGACTGGAATCCCCACCTAGAACACAAGATGCTCCATTTTCTCCCCCCTCCTCAAAGTGCCTAAGGTGTAAGAGAAGCTATTTTATGTCACACTTTCACTATATCTCAGTGAAAGCGGAAAAAACTACCAGTTGGGACACAAAATCCAAGTGTGGGTAGTTTAAGACAGAGTCAAGATTAATAAGTAAATAGTAGCTGGGACTGTGAGGTGGACAAGAAAATCAGAGTGCACATGAGGTTATTAATAGTAATAAAAACTTAACAGGGTACCAGAAAAAATAAGATGGATCTGATTCCATGCCTGTACTACTACTATACGGTACAACCTACTGGACAGAATTACTTTTTAAAAAAGGACAGTTTAACTCAACTCTTCAGAATAAAACATTGTTTTCTAATCCTTTTATATGCAGCACAAGAAGTAGATTTAATAATCACTAAATTACATTCAGAAAATTATCTTTATTTCAAACATTATCTAAAATGTTTAAAATAGCAGATGTCACTGAAAAGCAAGGTTATTTGTTCTACTTTGAAGAAAATATGTTTGCATAACTAAAAGAAACTTAAATTGTTCAGATTTTTACATTTTCAAGACCTTCTTTAACATACAAAAGCATGGATATCTGAATCTAGTACAATAGCCACCAAATGATGACATTAATGAACTTCTGATGGACCTTCCAAGGACCTCTGATGATTATTAGGATTTACTTGACAAACCTGATTTCCACCAATACACTATGACATCCAAGATTCTCTTTTTCACATACAACGTCTGGAGGTGAATCTACTCACTACCTGTTATCACATTAAACATGCCCCTCTCAAATCTTGGGGAATGTGCTCTGATTTTTAAAGTTTTTAAACTACTCTATATATACAACTTGACAACATATAGCTATGGAGTGTTCCTTTTTTTTTTTACTCTAAATACTTAAAGACTTGCCAGTTTTTAGGAATGAAGCACAGACAGCTAAATTTCATTCATAATCTGTAAATCTGTGTTACTGTTTAACTGTCACCATCTTTCAGACACATAACGAGACGAAGGGAAAGACCAATTTCCTATGGGCTCAGATATAACATCCCAATCTGATTTATTATGAAGATACATGTAATTGGTTATCCCATACGCCCTCATTAGTTTTTTCCTACTCATTGAAAATCTAGTGTTAAGGAATATTTAGGGCAACAGTTTTATCTTTCACAAGATCACAGAATTTGGGGCAATATTTTTCTCTTTCACAAGATCACAGGTTTTTAAACTGATACTGCAGACAAAAACAAAGTTAGCAAGTGGAATAATCATTGTAGAAAAAATTGGCCTATTATGAGGATTAAAGCAGCTAACAATTATGAGAATGCTTGGTAAACCATAAAGTAGGACAGAACATGGACTGTAAGCTCCACAGGGGCAGAGACGGTCATCTGTTTTGTTCCCTGATTATCCCAATGGCCTGGAACAAAGTCTGGACACATGGGAGACAGTCAGTAAGCATTTGCTGAATGAATGAACTATATGGTATAATTAATAGTGGGTAACAGAAATAATGAAGCAGAAATGCATGCAGTGGCATAAATCCCCTAGTTAAATGGCGCTGTGTTTCACCAATGCACTTAAAAACAATTCTGAGGCTTTCTTACTCAATATTTAGACTAGTGCACTCAACAAATTAAGGTTGAGGGAAAAAAACAGGTAATCAATACACTGAAATCATTAAAAGTCACATTCGGTGATCCACTAAGTTAATGCACAGAAGATCAGAACTGGTTGTTCGCTGATGTTTCTGAAAGAAATACTGTTATCATTCTGAAAACAGTAGCTTTTCTAAATCTCCTTTCTACTCTTTACAGAACGTCAATCACTATTTCATCCTCATTTAATTTTCAGGTGATAGCGAACATTGTCAGCACTCATTTGACTTCATAATTCTACACAGCACGAAAGAATTCCCACCACATTTGGCAGGACAAGAATCTGTCATTTGGCAGGACAAAACTGGAGCAGTGCTCACAAAACTGTATTCTCTCAAATTATTAAAAAATGTTTTTAAGCATATTCGTGGGCACAAATTTACAGGGTTTTAATTTTCTTAAGATATTTTTCGAGTTTCAAAAATTAAATGCACTCTTTACAAGAATGATTTTTTAAAATAAAAAGTTATTTGTTCAAATAAAAATTAACCTCAGAAAGCATCAAATCTTCAATAAGGACTGAATAAAATATTAGGAGATATATGGGCATAAAGCTATATTAAAATACTTCAAAGTGAAATTTAGATTCTCACATTCTCAATTATTCCAAAAAGCATTTTTGCATCTTGATGTTTTAATAAGTGTACAGAATGGATATGTTCTTAAAATAAAAAGAATGTAGTTAGACCCTTACTGAATAATTGCAATATTCTGAATGAAATGAGTAGGTATACAAAATAATTTTTCAGAGTTATCGAAATATCTGCATTTGATTTGCATTTGGTTTTCTTAAATCTAACCTGTAAAATCTACAAAGGCTGAAATTAGCTTTTTGGAGTAGCCAATCATGATCAAGAGAAACTTAAGAATCCTTGAAAAGTAACTTCTATGAACACAAGGCCAAGCCATCAGAAACCACCGAAATCACTAAATTTTCTTGAAAATGTTACTTTTATGAGACATTATTTACTAGCGCTTGTCTAAATGGACCTGCTATACACGTTTCTAATTTTCCGAATACTTCAAAAAGGAGAGAGTGGCCCAGATTTCCAAGGCACATAAACTTTAACTGTATTTGTTCCTCTCCCAGGGTGCAAAAGGCTGCTTAGAATTTAGGTTTTACACTGCGTGAATGAGACCAGTGCTCATATAATTATATTTGTTCCATTCTGTTAGTAACCATTTCAAACTGAAAGACCAGGACAGGTTCTAAACATGTTCAATTCTATAAAGTCATTAGCAATAAATTTGATCCGGCAGTTTGCTGGGACAATGAAATCTGCTGAAAAAGCGTCGATTAGTCATTCTGGACAAACCCATCGGGATTAAAAGAATGAGTTAAGATCGTCTAAGGACGCAGCCAAAAAAAAAAAAATTTAATCCGACTGGATCTCAGTTTTTGAGTCACTAAGACGCTTTTCCCCTTCTCAAGGCCAACTTCGGCAGCCCCTTCGTAAATTTTAGCTAACATAGGATTAAACTGTCCGCATTCTCTTTCCAGTCACAACACTTCGGTTTTATGCGGGAATTAAAACAAGCAAACCAAAACCGTCCCTTTCGGAGTAAATTATCATTTAGTTGGTGAACTTCCTACTCCAGGTGCCAATTCAACTGCTCTAGCTCTGCCCGAAGAAAAAGCCGGCGTCGATTTTCTTGCGCCTTAGCGATCCAAAATGTAAGAGTGGAGAAAGCCAAAACCTGGCGCAACTCTTTTTCCAAAGATCTTTGCGCGTGTTCTCCAACCGCCCCGACCGATGCTAAGGTTTGAGAGGCAAAAGGCCCCAAAGCGGGCGCGCGAGGCTGTTCAAGCCAAGAACTTTCCAAGGAACGGGTTATCTCTTGGCCTCCGAGACAGGAGCGGGCTGGTAGAGACGCTGAATTTTGGAAACCCAGTGAAATTTGTGCAGCGAGCCCAGAGATCTCGGGAGCGGGGCTGCGCTTTCGGCTAAGGCCCGAGGTGACTTCAGGATTTCTATAGAAAGGCCTGAAATTCAACGTAGCCCTACCACTTGTAGAAAGAAGGGGCCAAGAGGAAGCTGGTGGGATGGGATGGGGAGGAACATCACGATTAACGGTGGTACGCTCCTCACTCCCGAGGCCGCATCTCCAATGACGCTCGAGATGCTCTCGGAAGCTCGAGGCCCGGGCGGATTCCGGAGCAGCGGGTGGGCCCGGGAGGCGCGGCGCGGGGCTGGGGAGGGGAGAACGGGCTCACCTGGGGCTGGTGGCTGGAAGGCACAGTCCGGGTCCCCCGGAGCCCGGCCCGGCAGCCGGGAGCCGTCCGCCGAGGGGCTGAGCACTTGAAACGCCCACCGTGTGCCGTAGGGCGCCCCGCCGGGGCTGACTGGTTCAGCCGCGGGGCACAACTTGAGCGGAACCGGGCTGGCCGGCAGGGGCCGGATTTGCGCGCCCGCGCCGAGAGCCGCTGCCGAGCCGTGGTGCTGGGGCGGTGGTAGTCCGAGCGGCGGGGCGCCCCCAGCCCGCAGCAAGTTCTCGATCAGGAAACTCTTGCCCAGGCTGCCAAAGCCCGGCGCGGCGGGGAAGTTCAGGAGCGAGGAGGAAGCCACCACGTCCCAGTAGGCGCCGGCGTGGGCAGCCACGGCGCTGGGGAGCATGATGCGCGCCGGGGCCTCTGCGCGCTCGCCTCCCGCCGCCGCCTCCCGCCGCGCTGGAACGTGCTCAGCCGGCAGAGGAGGCGAGGACACCGTGGACGCTGGCGGGCTCGGAACGATATTATTTATTTGAGCTGAGCGTTGTTTTTTTAAAGGCGGGGAGGAATGAATGTGGGAGGGGGAGCTGTGCTTTTCCCCGGCCCGCGGCGTAGGCTCTGCGGGCGCCGGGGGAGTCCCTCCCGCTGTCTATGCAGATCCGGACTTTTTTTTTTTTCTAGTAGGCTGGAAGGTGTGTCCAGCCCATCCATTCGTGTCACCCAGCCCACAAAGTGACAGACGCGGCCAACAATAAGGGCAACCGAGAGTCCGAGCTTTGGCGAGGGGAGGGGACGCGTAGCGGGAGGAGGAGGGGTGCGGAGGCGAGGGGATCCCGGCCACAGTCCGGGAGCCTGCACAGCCCGGGGGGAGCTTGGAGCCGGGCACAGGCACAGAGCGCGCGCGGCTCTCACATTTAGAGAGCGCTCGGCAGACCACCTGTTGGACGACCCCTGGCTCTCCGGGGTTGACGTCATTTCGGGGCCACCAGGGGAAGTGAATGGGAGTCACTAGTGTCCTGGAGGGGTATAATCATCAGAGAAAGTCACATGTGTTACTGAGGCTTGTGCAGATGAAAAGGCACCTTTTAAAGAATGCGTTGTTTGTGTATGAAATGTGGCCCCTGTTTGTTTCTAAGAGAAAAGGAAATGAGTTTTTTTGGAAGATCCTTACAAAATTTCTCAGTTTCCAGCAATTCATTTCCAGTCACTTTTTTGGTAAGATTTGATTTAGGAGTCACTTTAGAAGAGGTGATCTAATAAATTTTGATTTAGGAAAGGGGATCTTAGTTGGAGTTGCTGCTGCTGCTGCTGCTGCTAAGTGCCGTCAGTCGTGTCCGACTCTGTGTGACCCCATAGATGGCAGCCCACCAGGCTCCTCTGTCCCTGGGCTTCTCCAGGCCAGACTACTGGAGTGGTTGCCATTTCCTTCTCCAGGGTGGAGTTGATTAAATGGCAAATAACAGGTGCTTGGGTCCAAATTCCAGAAAGAAAGCCACCGCCAAAGCACAGGTGGCCAGGGACTCTTCAGAGAGACCAGGATGAGAACTGAATTCCGTAGGATTACAGCTACTCTTTTTTTTTCTTTTTTCCTAGAAATGTGGGTATTTTTCAGTTTATTAACAGTCTGCTAAATAGAGACTGGACAGATGAAAAAAGCTTGCGTGTCTTTAAATGTTCTAGTTAACCACAAGGCAACTTCATTTTGGAAACTGTCTTACCTTGATAATAAGTTCAAACTGTGACTTTTGTCAGTTCATACTTCCCACTGCCTCTCTCCTGTGCAAATTTAGATGCATTTATTTAGAATGTGGTTTTCAAAGGATGTCTTCAAAGTTTGGGGTCACATGTATTGTTTTACTTTTACCCTAAGAATAATGTTGTCCCTAAAATGTTGGCCAGATTTGTTACATAAATTTCTTCTTGAAAAATTCACCTGGTTGATTTGTGTTTCATTTACATTTGGTATGTCCAAAGATTTTTTAAAGGCCCACACTCCCCACGTGTTGCCAAATGAGAGAGAAATTACTGGCAAGCCTGGTACATGTTACTAATATTCATTCACTTACTGATTGAGTCAGCACACCTTTACAGAGCATTTCATGTATATTGAGCCCTAGTGGTGGTCCTAGGAATATATAGAGAAGAGAAAGATCTGGTCCTTGCTTTGTATTAATAATTCACAGCCTAGTGAGGTGGAAAAACAGATAACATCTGAAAAAGGACTTGAAATTTGGAGGGGAAAGTGTGAGAAAACTTCCAGAAGTCTCCCCTACACTGAGTCTTAAAAGTGGACAGTGGTTGGAAATAGGCTGTGAAGCAGTAACCTTTGAAATTAGCAAGGGATAGAGAGATTACATCAACACCACCGTTCCCATATCATAGCCACCATTTATCCAGTGTTTAATACATTAAAGCTGGGTTGAAACTCAACATTAAAAGAAGTCTAAGATCATGGCATCTGGTTGCATGCCTTCATGGCAAACAGAAGGGGGAACAGTGGAAGCAGTGACAGATTTTCTTGGGCTCCAAAATCACTGCAGACAGTGACTGCAGCCATGAAATTAAAAGACGCTTGCTCCTTGGAAGGAAAGCTATGACCAACCTAGTGTGTGTGCTAGTGTGCTCAGTTGTGTCTGACTCTTTGCAATCCCTTGGACGGTAGCCCGCCAGGCTCCTATGTCTGTGGGATTCTCCAGGCAGGGATACTGGAGTGGGTTGCCATTTCCTTCTCCAATGCATGGAAATGAAAAGTGAAAGTGAAGTCGTTCAGTCGTGTCCGACTCTATGCGACCCCATGGACTGCAGCCTACCAGGATCCTCTGTCCGTGGGATTTTCCAGGCAAGAGTACTGGAGTGGGCTGCCATTGCCTTCTCTGTCACCTACCTTAGTTAATATGCAACTCTGTATTTTTTTGGTTCAGACCAAGCAAATAACTTGATTCTAAGTGACTTGGGCAAGAGGCTTTTCATGGGGAGCAAAGAGAGGCGGAAACCTGTTTGTGAATGATTGAAGGTCCATAGAAAATAGGAAAGTAGGGATTGAAGAAACGTGGGGGAAAAGCTAAAGAAAGTCATGGGTTAAAAGAAGAGATGACTGTGTCTATATGATGAGGTGATACAGACAAGAGACTGAAGATTAAAAAGAGATGGAGCTGTTTGATGGAGCCAAGAGAGGCGATGAGCCCAGCACAAGCTGAGTGGGCTCTTTCTCTCCTGGGAAAGAAGTACTCCAGGCCCCAGGCCCATTGTTATGCAGCCAAGTAGGGGATGAAAGACTGCCTTTCCCAACATTTATCTTTATCTTCAATTAACACAGGACTTTTTTTAGTTAGTACAATGGACATCACAAATTATTTTTCAGGAGATCAATAAGTAGTGTTTGAGATGTGGAGGGAATCCTTTACACCTTTACATGAAAACCTGTAACCTCCAGAATGGAGTGTAAGGCTTAATTCTGAACCAGTCTTGTCTTCAGCCACTAACTTAGAGAACGTATTGCCCAAACCCAGCTAGGATTAGTAGCATCCCAGGAATAGAACACTGTCACATTTCCTCAAGCAAATCTCTCTTAGAGAATGTGAAATTGAAAGGGTTAAGAGCTGGCATCACTGAGCTTCCAAAACATATTATATGACTGTCTCTGTACCTGCCTGCACATAAATGTTTAAGTGTGTCATAGAATTCAATTTGCAGTGTAACCCTATATCAAATCATTATGTCTGTACACCTAAAACAGATAGAACGTTGTATGTCAGTTTTTAAAAAGCAATGAGATGTGATCTCCTATTTGCATTTAAAAAGACTACTTCTGTGATACGGAGAGGCTATGCTAAGATTTGGAGAAGACTGTGATTGGAGACGATTAAAGTAATTCAGTCAAGAGTTTGGGCTGAGTTTGTGGCAGTGATGATGGAATGAAGGAGAATTTGAGAGCTATCTAGAAGGTACCTGTGAATGTAGAGCCTGAGGAAGTCTTGTCTCTTGTAAGGAACCAGTGTACTTAGTTTTATCAGACTGTGAGAACTATATAGCCATTGTGTTTCCTGATGTGTTTTCAATGCCAAGAAGTTGAGCTAATTTTAGAGTTCAATGGCAGTAACTCTCTTAGCCTGCATTTCCCTCATCTCCATCCTCTCCTTGGCTAACTTTACATCTTTTATGTTTAATTTAATGCCTCTGTGGTATGTATATCCATTTAGTCTGTCTCTTCAAAGCCTTTAAGTAGCAAACAAATACAACAAACAGGTAAATCTCTTCTTTTAAACACATGTTTGCAACAGCTCGGTTAAGACCTGGACCTCTGCAATGGCATCTGAAGAAGCTCTTCCCATCCCTCCATAATCAGCAGAATTCTTCCCTTTGAGCAGGAGCGTCTCTGTGCTTGGTGGAGAGAGAAGCTGTCTCATAGCTGTCTCATAGATACGGTGGAAGTCTAGGATGAACTGATGACCTCTCACTGGTAGTCTCTGAGCACCCACTCCAACAATCAAACATCTTTAAAAAGATTTGGAACGTCCCTGGTGGTCCAATGATTAAGGCTCTGTGCTTCCAACGCAGGGACATGAATTGGATCTCTAGTAGGGAAATTAAAATCCCACAAGCCATGTGGTGCAACCAAAAAAAAAAAAAAGTCACGGTGAGGAGCTAGGTTCTGTTCTCAAAAGGGAAGCTTCAGGAACCCATGGTAGCCCTTTTAGTAACCTGGTAACCTCACTGGCACAGGGTTACTTAAGGAGAAACAGATTTTCCCCAGTAACTGCTAACTGTAGATTCTCTCCATAGCTCAATACCCACTCTTGACTCAGAGCCTTGGACAGATTACATCCTAATCCTTGAGTTAGAGGGAAAAAATATTTTAAAGAAAACTATAGGAATATGTTAAGAGGTAAGCATATTCAACCACTTCAATAATCACTACTCAATTGAATTCTAAATATTCTCCCACTCCTTCCACCCCATCTCATTCCTATACACTTCTCTGATCTTTGAAATAAATTCTAAAAGTCTGGCATACATTTATAAATATGTTTTCAGTGTTGATCTGGCAGGACTCATACTCTGATTGTCCTGCTTTTCCTGCACATGTCTTTCCTAGCTGGCTCTGTTGGCGTTGGTATATTATTTTGCCATGCCTCAGGCATTGTTCATCTCCGTGCCCTGCATTCTACCTCCAAGCTCTATTTTATTGACTTTCTTCTGTAACTGGGAGACTTCCCAGTTTCTTTCCAGGCCATTGAGTTTCTCTGGCATTCCCCACTCATTGATCATTTCTAACCACATCTCCGCTTGTACTGTTTGGCCCAAAGTGAAATGTGAGAACCACTGAAAGATTTTGAGGAAATTACCCTGAGTGCTGCTGAGCAGCAGCTTTTCAACCGTCTCTCATTAGCTCAGTGTCCTCATAGTCCAGGTGCCTCTCATTCATATTGAAATCCTGCAAAGCTTTCTGGTTGGCCCTGAATCACAGCTTTGGACAAAAGGATGGATGCACCCTGCATGGTGAATTTTGTCATATTCCCCAATGTTTACACCACAGTAGTCCCTTCCAGTGGTCCCTTCCAATGAGTATTAAGTTGTTTGCTTTTACTAGCAAAATTATGAAGTACACACAGAGAATTTAATCCCTTGGTGAAGCTCCATTCTAAGGCTATGAATCAGGCTCTCTGAACCAAATTTAGATACGTTAATTACCTTGCTTCAGAGTGTCATTTCTCTGGTGAGAATGTGTTTCATGTGAAATATAACAAGTGTTTTAGGTCAGTAAACAAAAATTAATCCCTAGAGTTTGTTTCTGGCCCTCCCCCCGTCCTCTCCTGAGTTCCATAGCTTTGATTTATTTGGAAACTAGAGTAATCTTACAAACTTCTGTAGTAAGCATTGCTTGAAAGTCAACCATATAAATCACATGGTATAATTCTCCAGTGACATTCCTATGTCACTTCAGTACCTTCCCTGTTTTTCAAGTTCCTGCACTCTCTCCATCATTCCATCTACTAATTACCCCCAGCCCCAATCCAACGCCTGCTCTAGCTACACGTTCGTTCTTTAGCTACACACTTTGACCAGCAATAAACTTGTGCAATGGCACATCACTTAACTGAATGACACACCAGGGTCTTTCATTTCTTCTTACATTGCAATATTTCATTACAGATTGCATTGTTTGATTAAACATGTTCTGCCCAAGTCTCACCTTTTTAATAGAGTGTAACTACTAATTAGTCTTCTAGTTAGGTTAATGTTAGATTCGGAAATAATGAGTTTTGATTTCTTTAAAATATTCTACAGCTCTGACTTCTTACTAATCCAAAATGGCTTCTCCTAGGCAACACTCTGTCAATGTACGGTTTTACTGTATTTGTTACAAATGTATATAATGTTCAAAGATAGGGGTAGGTTAGATTTTGCTCTGGTAACACATGACTCTAAAATTGTAATGGCTTAGAGCAGTGAAAGTTTATGTCCATTTCTGGTGGGCCATAACTGTCTTCCACGTAGAATTTATTCAAGAATTCAAACTGATGGAGTAACCTCCAGCTGAAGTATTTCTGGCCTTTTGGTTGAAGGGAAAGAAAGTATAGCAAAGCGTATACTAACTCTTAAAGTTTCTGCCCAAAGTGGGCACATTTCACCTCTGTTCACTTTTCCTGGCCAAACAAGTCACGTGGCCATACTTGAGTTCAACAGTGTGAGAAAATAAAATCCTCCTGTAAGGAGGGACAGTGTGCATATGTGAATAGTTTTAAAGTACACTGCAGTATCCTAATCATATAGTGTTCTGCATTAATTAGAAATCAAAACATACATGTACTACTACTGGGTTATAAAATCAAAAGAAAATATGATAAACTCAGTTGATCATAGAAGGAATTATCTTTGGTTTGTGTGAGTAGTAACCAAACCTCGTAGTAATGCAATTATTAGTCGGATACCTATGCAGCTTTTTTCATTTATTTCTATTAATTATCTGGATTTTTCTTGCTTTGCCTAATATAATTGTTAAACTGAGATAGCACTGAACAATTTTTAGTGATATTTTTGTATGGCACAGATCACTGATATCAGATTTTTAGACATTTTAAACTGTAGCACAAATGTTTCTGTATAAATCAGTCTTTACTTCTTCAGTCATTACAATAACATAACTCTTCTCTCAAAATATGTTTAGTGAACTACTCTAGTTAAAAATAGAGAAACAAACTTCTCCCCTCATCACTGTTTTTTTTTAATTGAAGGACAATTGCTTTACAACAGTGGTTTCATTTCTGCCATCCATCAACATGAATCAGCCATAGGTGTACATATGTCCCCTCCCTCTTGAACCTCCTTCCCAACTCCCACCCTTTCTCACCCCTCTTGGTTGTTACAGAGCCCTGGTTTGAGTTTCCTGAGTCATACAGCAAATTTCCATTGGCCATCTATTTTACATATGGTAGTGTATATGCTTCCACGTTACTCTCTCCATTCATCTCACCCTCACCTTCCTCTCCACTACCCGTGTCTGTGGTCTGTTCTCTTTGTCTGTGTCTCCAAGGCTGCCCTGCAAATAGGTTCATCAGTACTATCTTTCTAGATTCCATATATATGCATTAATATATGATATTTGGTTTTCTCTTTCTGACTTACTTCACTGTGTATAATGAAGTAAGTAACCTGGATGAACTCCAGGTGCATCCACCTCATTAGAACTGACACGTGTGTTCCTTTTTATGGCTGAGTAGTGTTCCATAGCAGAGAAGGCAATGGCACCCCACTCCAGTACTCTTGCCTGGAAAATCCCATGGACAGAGGAGCCTGGTAGGCTGCAGTCCATGGGGTCGCTAAGAGTCGGGCACGACTGAGCAACTTCACTTTCACTTTTCACTTTCATGCATTGGAGAAGGAAATGGCAACCCACTCCAGTGTTCTTGCCTGGAGAATCCCAGGGACGGGGGAGCCTGGTGGGCTGCCGTCTATGGGGTCACACAGAGTCAGACATGACTGAAGTGACTTAGCAGCAGAAGTGTTTAATTGTATATATGTACCACAGCTTCTCTATCCATTCATCTGTTGATGGACATCTAGGTTGCTTCCATGTCCTGAGAGTGAAAATGAAAGTCGTTCAGTCATGTCCAACTCTTTGCAACCCCATGGACTGTCCATGGAATTCTCCAGGCCAGAATACTGGAGTGCGTAGCCTTTCCTTTCTCCAGGGGATCTTCCCAACCCAGGGATCGAACCCAGGCCTCCCACATTGCAGGCAGATTCTTTACCAACTGAGCCACAAGGGAAGCCCAAGAGTACTGGGGTGGGTAGTCTATCCCTTCTCCAGGAGATCTTCCTGACCCAGGAATCCAACTCCATGCCCTAAATAGTGTTTCAAAGAACATTGTGGTACATATGTCTTTTTCAATTTTAGTTTCCTCAGAGCATCACCCATTTTTTGAGTTGAAGCTATTTGCTTGCTTCTATTAAATGTAGTTATAGTTAACCAAAAGATAAGTACAACTTTTTAAAGGTGAATTAATGCCCTTTTGAACTATAGCCACATAGCAAGTATCTCCCAGTTTATTCAAAAATATTTATCAACTGCCCTGGTACTTAGAGTGGACAATGCCCTAGGGATATGATAGTGAATAAGACAGAGATGGTCTCTCCTCAGGGAGTTTAAATTCTAGTTAAAGAGATAGAATACATTATTAATTAAGTGAAATAATTATATACTGTTGATAAATGATAAGAAAAAAATGAAATGGATGCTGTGTTTAGGGAACTAACTGATATGAACTGAATATATTCCAGAGTATATTTTGGAAATAAAATATATATATCTTAATGCTGGCTTGTATATACAACAGAGAGAAATCAAGGGTCATTCAATGTCTGGCTAGATCAGATTAGTAGATGATGATGTCATCAACTGAGATGGGGAAGAATAGAAGAAAATCAACTTTTGGAGGTAGCTGGCAGCAGAGGGCTCCTATATTTGACATGTTAAGTTTGAGAAGCTTATTAGATACAGAAGCACAAGCATCAAATAGGAAGAAAGTAACATATATAACATCTAATATGTTTAATATACAATGTTATCATATGTTAGAATGCATAATATTTCTATATGTGTGTGTGTGTGTAGAAAGAGAGATGGAGACACAGTATAACATTTAGAGATAGACCAGAAGAGGTGGAGCCATGAAGAAGATAGAAAAAGAGTGGAAAACGTCTTCTGTTAAGGGTCAGATAGTAAATAGTTTAGGCTCTTCGAGTCATAAGGTCTCTGCCACAACTGCTTAACTCTGCAGTTGCAGTACAAAAGCAAACCAAAGACAATACAGGCAATGTAGCTATGTTCCAATAAAACTTTATTTATGGACATATTTGAATTTCACATAACTTTTACAATTCATGAAATATTATTATCCTTTTTATTCAAATTCAACCATATAAGTGTGAAAACCATCTTTACCTCATGTGTGTGTGCATGTTAAGTCACTTCAGTCATGTCCAACTCTTGGCCACCATATGGATTGTAGCCTGCCAGGCTTCTCTGTCCATGGGGATTCTCCAGGGAAGAATACTGGAGTGGGTTGTCATGCCCTCCTCCAGGGCATCTTCCTGACCCAGGGATCGAACCCGCGCCTCTTAGCTCTCCTGCATTGGCAGGCAGGTTCTTTACCACCACCAGCACCACCTGGGAAGCCCCTTAGCTCACAGATAGGACAAAAGCAAGTGGTGGGCGAGATTTGGCCCATTGCTGTGTTTGCTGAACCCTGAGGGAAACTCCCCTCTATTAGTTGTCTGTGACTGTGTAACATTACCTTAACATTTAGCAGCTTAAAAGGACATATTAAATACATCTGTGGGGTCGCACAGAGTCGGACACGACTGACGTCACAGTGTCTGCGTTTCAGGAATCTAGGCTCAGCTTAACTGAGCCCTTGGCCCGGGGTCTTTCACAGGCTGCCACTGAGGTGTTGGCTGAGGTTGTCACTGCAAGACTTCAGTGGGAGGGTCTGCCTCCAGGCTCACCCAGTGGTCGTTGGCACTGGATTCTGTTCTTCACTGCCTGCTGTCCAGAGACCTCTTTTAGTTTAGTTGTTTGTTTTTTTTTTTAAACCATATGGGCCTTTCCATAGGGAAGTTCACAACATAGCAGCAGGCTTCCATCAAAATAAAAAAGAGCAAGCTAGGGAAAGTGAGCAAGTTGGAAGCCAGAGCCTTTTGTAATCTAATCTCAGAAGTATCACTTTTGCTGTGTTCTGTTTGTTTCCCAGGTGGCACTAGTGGTAAAGAACCTGCTTGCTAATGCAGGAGACGTAAGAGATGCAGGTTCCATCCCTGGATTGGGAAGATCCCCCAGAGAAGGAAATGGCAACCCACTCCAGTATTCTTGCCTGGGGCATCCCATGGACAGAGGAATCTAGTGGGCTACAGTCCATAGCGTTGCAAACAGTCAAACACGACTGAAGTGACCTAGCGCACACACATTCATTTAGAAGCAAGTTTCTAGCTCTAGCTGTTGCTCAGGGTCAGAGGGTCACACAAGGGCTTGACTACCAGAAGTGGGGATCTTTGGGAGTTATTTTAGAAGCTGCCCCCTGCTGGGGGAATGTGGTATTACACACAGAGGCTGAGGAAGGGGAGTGATTTCAGAATGGAGACGTGGTCAATTATAGTCAATGTGCTTAAAGGGTTAGAAAGATAAGAATGGAAAAGTATTTATTAAGTATAAGGGATTGATACAAATAATGAATTGCAAGAGAGTTAAGTGAATACTTTATGAAGGCCATTTTCAAGAGTTTTTGCTAAAAAGCAGTAATAGAGGCACAGACAGAGAGAAAAAAATTATGGATGCCGTGGGAGACGGGAGGGATGAGTTGAATTGGGAGATTGGGATTGACATATATACACTATTGATACTATGTATAAAATAGGTAACTAATGAGAGCCTACCTATGGCCAGAGAACTCTACTCAGTGCTCTGTAGTGACCTAAATGGGAAAGAAATCCAAAAAAGAGGAGATATCTGTATATGTATAGCTGATTCACTTTGCTGTACAGTAGAAACTAACACAACATTGTAAACCAACTATACTCCAATAAAAAGTAAGAAAAAAAGAATTTTTGCTAGGAAGAGTCTAAAATGAAGCAGTTGCTAGAGAGATATATGAAGTAAGAAGGGGTTAAGGGAAAAAAAAAGGGCAGGCCATTCTAGAGCATGCTTGTATGCTGATAGGAATGCTGCTGCTGCTGCTGCTAAGTCACATCAGTTGTGTCTGACTCTGTGCGACCCCACAGACGGCAGCCCACCAGGCTCCTCTGTCCCTGGGATTCTCCAGGCAAGAATACTGGAGTGGGTTGTCATTTCCTTCTCCAGCTGATAGGAATAATCCAGTAGAAAAAGAAATTCTTGATGCAAGGGAGAAGAAAAACCAAAGAACTGTCCTTAAGAACAGAGGTGTTGAAATCCAGATTACTCATGCAAGTATGGTTCTCTGGTGGGAAGAAGGCGGCACCTGTTGTAAATACATAGAAAAGCCTGGGAAGAGATATCATTGCAGATATCATTGCAGACAGTTTGTCGATTTGATGGTATAAAGATAAGGAAGTTCCTGGATGGCTTTCATAGATTCAGGAAAGTGTGAGATGTTGCAAACTGATTTGGAGGTATAGACATGAAATAGAACACTGTTTTTTGAAAAGTATGAAACTAAACTTATAGGTAATCTTAAGATTGTCTGGCATGATTTAGCTTTGTGTTCATGTTTATAATGTCAACCAGTCAGCCTGATGATTTGATTTTCTGCAGTACCTTTTCATCTGCTCAAGTTGGGGTAGGAGAAAATGGATAGTTTGAGGTTTTGCTGACATGTACTATGAGGAGGAAGAGAAGAGGCCATCCTTGTATTGTGTAAGGAGACCAGAGAATCAAAGGTGAGTCCATAGACTGTCAGGCCAGTCTGACAATGGGAGAGTGGTAAAAAATAGAGATGGGATGCTAATTTATAGAAACATGAGATTCAAAGGAAAAGTTGACCATTTAAAAATTCTTCATGTAAATAGTCTCCTTAGTAAGAGGATATTTGACAGGTGAAATCCGTGTTCAACTTTGGATTAGTTTGATTTGGTAATTTTGAATCAGTCAGAAAGAAAGGAGGTTTTCTCCTTTAAGAAATATGATCCTAAAACAAATGAGTGTTTCACACAATCATGAAATCAAAATGGAAATTTGTGATCTTTGAAAGGAAAAGGGAGGTTTGACAAGGAAAGGTAGGGGAGGGTTCATGTTGAGAACCAACTGTAGCAATCAGTGTTTCTCCTCGAGCTTCCTAACCCTGTAATTTCAAAACCTGGATGTGCTAAGCCTGTGTAGAGCTTGCTGAAAATCAGATGTCAGGCACCACTCAACACTTTCTGATTCAGAATTAGCATCAGCATCTTTAACAATCACCCCCAGATGTTGCTGATGGACAGTGGGGCTGAGTGTAGCCCTTAGCTGGCTGGAAACTTTTGCTTCCTGCTTCCTGCTTCTTAGAAACAAGTCATCATAGAAGTATGCCTTCCAGAGACCTTCATGCTAAGACAAGCCCAAGCCATGTGAAGAGGGTCTGGAAAATGCAATGCCATTTAGAGAGAGGAGGGCTGACAGAGGGCAGTATCAGAGAGATACAGACAGACACTAAGACACATAAAGACAGTAGACCTGTGAATGAAACATCTTGGATGTCCAGTTAATATGCCCCTTTCTTTGGAATCTTCTCTATCTATATTTAAACATAGGTTTCTTCCATATGACAAAACAAAGCATGTCATTAACTTTAGAGATTCTTCTCTAGCATTTCTCTCTTTTTGCCTTCACGTTTACCTTCTAGAAAGGCTTGTCTACTTTCTAACTCTCCCCCCACCCTGCACTGTTCACTTCTCAAACTACTGTAACATGATTTCTTCCCTTATCCTACAGAGACCTAATCATGCCTGAGTCATCAGTGATTTTTTTTTTCTAAACCCAATGGTCAAAGTCGGTCCTTCTTGAAATCCTCTTGGTTTGTTTTAAGCTGATGATGCTTATAACCATTTCCTCCTCCTAGAAACAGTTCCTTCTTTAACATTTTGGTTCCAGTCTCTTATGATTTTCCTTACTTTTTGAACATCTCATTCTATTTATCAATGTCCCTTCCTCTGATAGGATTCAGTTCAGTTCAGTTCAGTCCCTCAGTCATGTCTGACCCTTTGCAACCCCATGGACTGCAGCATGCCAGGCCTCCCTGTCCATTGCCAACTCCCGAAGTCTACTCAAACTGATGTCCACTGAGTCGGTGATACCATCCCATCCTCCATCGTCCCCTTCTCCTCTCACCCTCAATCTTTCCCAGCATCAGGGCCTTTTCCAATGAGTCAGCTCTTCACATCAGGTGGCCAAAGTATTGGAGTTTCAGCTTCAGCATCAGTCCTTCCAATGAGTATTCATTGGAATATTCAGGACTGATTTCCTTTAGGATGGACTGGTTGGATCTCCTTGCAGTCCAAGGGACTCTCAAGAGTCTTCTCCAACAACACAGTTCAAAAGCATCAATTCTTCAGCACTCAGCTTTCTTTATAGTCCAACTCTCAGTCCAAATCTGATAGGATTAGGGTCTCTTAAATTTTAGTGTTCCATAGGAATGTCTTTTCTAATACTTTACACACTCATTGATTGCTCTAAATATGTATCTCTGTGCAACCCCTAGCTTCATGATGAGACTCCTCAAATGTCTCTAGCCAAGATTCCTATCTGAACTAGAATTTTTAACCTGGGGTTTGCAGGCTCATTGCAGAACTCAGAACGACTTAGGTGGGAAAAAATTGTATCTTTCTTCTCATTATTCTTTAACTGAAATTTAGCATTTCCTTCAATTATGAATATAAGCAATGAACCACAATGGAACAGTCAGTATCTGTGCCAATAGAAGTCACAAATACTTTTATATCAAAATGCAGTTGTTGTAGATATCTTGAAATATGACTTACACTTATTGCTACCTCAAAATTTTTATAGTTAAAAAAAAATTTGATAGTTGTTAGACTCACCAGTAGGCCCTGTCATTATTTAATATATAATAGGAAAATTATAACTTCCTATATCACAGATTTCCTTTTCTATATTTTGATAACTGTTTTTCAACATACTTATTTTCTTTTTTTACCCTACATACTTTATTTTATGAAACAAATTTCTGAGAAGAGTTCCATAGGCTTTACCTATGATAAACTGATAAAGAGACCCATGAGACCAAAAGTACAATTAATTCCCAAGATAAACTCAACTGTGCTGTATACATGGCTAGATTCAGTTTACATATATTTGTTTAGAGTTTTTGCACCTATATTCATAAGTCAGGTTGACCAATGATTTTGCATTCCTATGTTTCCCTCTTTAAAGTCTCTCTTCTTTTTTCTACTTTCTGGAATTATATGAATTGAAATTATGTTTCAAGAAAGCTTGGTGAAGACTTTTCTGTACAACTTAATAGATCAGGTGTTTTTGTGTGTGTTTGGAGGAGGGAAATTTTAACTACTGGATTACACTGGTTTTCTATATTTTTCGAGTCACCTTTAATAAGTTGTATTTCCTAGAAATGTATTAACTGCAATTTTATAGACAAAAAATATAATATACTTTTTTCTGTTTATATTCTGTGAAATTTCTAGTTATATTTCTTTTTATTCATAATAATATTTATTTATTCTTTTTATTTTCTCTTGATTAGTCTTGATAAGTTGGTTAGTAACTTTTATTAATTTTCACAAAATATTAAATTGGCATTTTGAGCCTATTTTATTGTTGTTATTGTGTTTAGTCGCTTCAGTCATGTCCAATTCTTTGTGACCCCATGAACTGTAGCCCGCCAGGCTCCTCTGTCTATGGGATTTCCCAGGCAAGAATACTGGAATGGGTTGCCGTTTCCTCCATGGGATCTTCCCAACCCAGGGACCAAACCCAAGTCTCCTGCATCGCAGGCAAATTCTTTACCACTGAGCCACCGGGGAGAATCCTATTAATCTAGGCTTAATGTCAGGGCAGGTAGAGAGCCAGATGACAGAGTTAGGAGGACACTGAGCTCCTCTCCCTCCATGAATTCATCAAAAATACAGCAACATGCAGAGCAGCTCTTGTTAGAACAGCCTAGAGACTGGCAGAAATTGTCTTCTCTAACCAAGGCCCTAGAGAAAGATTCCCATGGAATCTGGTAGGAAGGGAGGAGAAGCAATCTGCTTGGAACCTGCACACCTGCTGGGGGACCCAGGAAAGGAGAGGGATACCACAGGCTAAGGGATCTTCTCCAGGGAGCAAGGAGTTCAAGCCACATGTAAAACACCCCAGCACTGGTGTCCAACACCAGGAAGGCAAATCTCCTTAGCTGGACTGAAAACTAGTGGGGCTTACCAGAAGGTAAAAAGAAACAGAGACTCTGCTCTTGAAGAGCATACGCATGCTTCCTTACTCCCAGTCACAAGGCAGAAACAGCAAATTGAAAACTGCTGATGCTCTGGCTGGCTTGTGAGGATGCCCCAGCATGCCTCTAAGCCTGTACCAAGCACATGATCCTGCCCATCTTGCTCCCAGCGCTGCTCTCCATTAGGGCAGAGGCTGCCATTGCCAGTGACAGTGTGTAAACTTAAAGGGAACAGAGCCATCTTGGACACGACCCCATCTCTGATCAGAGAGAAGGTGGCCATTGCCAGCACACATCCCTACTTGCATTTAGGAGGAGGGAACCTAGCTCCAGGACGGAGACTGGCATTGCCGACAAGAGTGAAACCAGCTCAGTAGTGTGACATCAACCCCTCTGGTCCTGACCCAACCTCTAACCAAAGCACACACAACAGGGAAAAAGTGAAACCAGCACAGAAGTGAAGTCCCATGCCCTCAGGCCACGGCCACTTAACTAATCAAGATAGAGACTGCCATCACCAACGTAAGAGAAATCCAGTTCCTTCAGGGATTTTGCTCCAGCACCTTGAGCCCTGCCCTTATACTTGATAAGATAGGGACTACCATTGGGCATCAGAGAAGCCCTGGATCACACCTGGCTATAGCTCTAGCCCCTCTGTCTTTGTTGCTGCCTCCCACCAAGGTGGTAGCTGACAGCACACCCTGGGGGAAGATGTGACCTGTGCTCACTTCAGGATCAGCTTTCCTCCAAAGCCAGTGGGCACACACAGACTGCATAGAAAGCTCCCATATAGGGGCACTTCTTTAAGACTAGGATAGGTTACTGTTTCATTTAATTTCATATAGACAGAGAAAGTGAAACAAAATGTCAAGACAGAAGAATATTCTTAAATGAAAGAACAAGAAAGAAAACCTGAAAAAAAAAAACCCTAATGAAAGAGGGATAAAAAATTTATCAGATAAAGAGCTCAAAGCAGTAATAAGAATACTAACTGAACTTGGAAAAATAATATATGAACACAGTGAGAATTTTAATAAATAACTAGACAATATAAAAAAGAACCAGTCAGAACTGAAGAGTAAAATATCTGTAATGAGAAATAAACTAAAAGAATTAACATCAGATTAGGTAACACAAAAGAATGCATAAATGATCTAAAAGATAGAATTATGGAAATCACCCGATCAGAATGGCAAAAGGAAGAACTTTTACGACATGAGAAAAGTTTAAGGGATTTCTTCGATAGCAACAAGCATACCAGCTTATGCATTATAGGAGTCCCAGAAGAGCAAGAGAGAAAAGGGTCAAAAATGCATTCAATGAAATTATGACTGAAAGCATCCTGATCCTGAAGAAGGGAAGATATCCAGGTCCAGGAAACAGAGAATCCCAAATAAGATGAACCCAAGGAGACCCACACCAAGACATAATTAAAATACCAAAAGTTAAAGAGAGAATTCTAAAGGCAACAAGAGGAAAACAAAGAGTCACATAGAAGGGAACTCTCATAAGACTAGCAGCTGATTTTTCTGTAAGAACTTTGCAGGACAAAAGCGAGAGACTTGACTACAAGCAATAAATGCTGGAGAGAGTGTGGAGAAAAGGGAACCCTCGTACACTGTAGGTGGGAATGCAAACTAGTACAGCCACTATGGAGAACAGTGTGGAGATTCCTTAAAAAACTGGGAATAGAACTGCCATACGACCCAGCAATCCCACTGCTGGGCATACACACGGAGGAAACCAGAATTGAAAGAGACACGTGTACCCCAATGTTCATCGCAGCACTGTTTGTAATAGCCAGGACATGGAAGCAACCTAGATGTCCATCAGCAGACGAATGGATAAGGGAGCGGTGGTACATATACACAATGGAATATTACTCAGCAATTAAAAAGAATACATTTGAATCAGTTCTATTGAGATGGATGAAACTGGAGCCCATTATACAGAGTGAAGTAAGCCAGAAAGAAAAACACCAATACAGTATACTAATGCATATATATGGAATTTTAAAGATGGTAACAATAACCCTATATGTGAGACAGAATAAGAGACACAGATGCATAGAACAGTCTTATGGACTCTGAGGGAGAAGGTGAGGGTGGGATGTTCTGAGAGAATAGCACTGAAACATGTATATTATCATATGTGAAACAGAACACCATTCCATGTTCGATGCATGAGACAAATGCTCGGGGCTGGGGCAATGGGATGACCCAGAGGGATGGGATGGGGAAGGAGGTGGTAGGGGGGTTCAGGATGGGGAACACATGTAAACCCATGGCTGATTCATGTCAATGTATGGCAAAAACCACTACAATATTGTAAAGTAATTAGCCCCCAACTAAAATAAATAAATTTATTAAAAAAATAAAAATAAAAAATAAACCATATGTAACTGCAAAAAAAAAAAGCGATAGACTTGATACAAAATCCAATAACCTAGGATATTCTATACAGCAAGATTATCATTCATAATTGAAAAAGAGATAACTTCTCAGATAAGCAAAAACTAAAACAGTTCCTCAGTACTAAAACAACCCATAAAGAAGTGCTATATAGAGTCTTCTCCAAGTGGAAAAGAAAAGGTTACAATAAGAAAAATTTATAAGTAAGGAAAGATAGATATATAGTAAAGATATATTCCACTAGTAAAGATAAATATATAGTAAAGGCTGTGAATCAACCACTTTGAAAAGCTAGGACAAAGATATAAAAATTGTAAAAATCAACCATAGTTAAAATAAATAGTAAGGGATAAATATGAAGATGTATAATATGACATCAAAATAACAAAATGCAGGAGAGGACAGTAAAAAAAGGTAGATTTTTTTAAATGTGTTTGAAGTTAAAATCAGTTTAGAACAAGTAAATATTGTTATAGATAAACATTATGAATCCCATAGTAATGACAGAAGGAGAGATATTAAGAAGAGGTGGCAAGAATACACAGAAGAATTGTACAAAAAAGATCTTCACGACCCAGACAATCACGATGGTGTGATCACTCACCTAGAACCAGACATCCTGGAATGTGAAGTCAAGTGGGACTTAGGAAGCATCATTGCGAACAAAGCTAGTGGAGGTGATGGAATCCCAGTTGAGCTATTTCAAATCCTGAAAGATGATGCTGTGAAAGTGCTGCACTCCATATGACAGCAAATACGGAAAACTCAGCAGTGGCCACAGGACTGGAAAAGGTCAGTTTTCATTCCAATCCCAAAGAAAGGAAATGCCAAAGAATGCTCAAACTACCACACAATTGCACTCATCTCACATACTGGTAAAGTAATGCTTAAAATTCTCCAAGCCAGGCTTCAGCAATACGTGAACCATGAACTTCCAGATGTTCAAGCTGGATTTAGAAAAGGCAGAGGAACCAGAGATCAAATTGCCAACATCCACTGGATCATCTAAAAAGCAAGAGAGTCCCAGAAAAACATCTATTTCTGCTTTAGTGACTATGCCAAAGCCTTTGACTGTGTGGATCACAATAAACTGTGGAAAATTCTTCAAGAGATGGGCATACCAGACCACCTGAGCTGCCTCTTGAGAAACCTGTATGCAGGTCAGGAAGCAACAGTTAGAACTGGACATGGAACAACAGACTGGTTCCAAATAGGAAAAGGAGTACGTCAAGGCTGTATATTGTCACCCTGCTTATTTAACCTATATGCAGAGTACATCATGAGAAACGCTGGGCTGGAAGAAGCACAAGCTGGAATCAAGATTGCCGGGGGAAATATCAATAACCTCAGATATGCAGATGACACCACCCTTATGGTAGAAAGTGAAGAACTAAAGAGCCTCTTGATGAAAGTGAAAGAAGAGAGTGAAAAAGTTGCCTTAAAGCTCAACATTCAGAAAACTAAGATCATGGCATTCAGTCCCATCACTTCATGGCAAACAGATGGAGAAACAGTGGAAACAGTGGCTGACTTTATTTTGGGGGGCTTCAAAATCACTGCAGACGGTGATTGCAGCCATGAAATTAAAAGACGCTTACTCCTTGGAAGAAAAGCTATGACCAACCTATACAGCATATTAAAAAGCAGAGACATTACTTTGCCAACAAAAGTCTGTCTAGTCAAGGCTATGGTTTTTCCAGTGGTCATGTATGGATGTGAGAGTTGGACTATAAAGAAAGCTGAGCACCGCAGAATTGATGCTTTTGAACTGTGGTGTTGGAGAAGACTCTTGAGAGTCCCTTGGACTGCAAGGAGATCCAACCAGTCCATCCTAAAGGAGATCAGTCCTGGTTGTTCATTGGAAGTACTGATGTTGGAGCTGAAACTCCAATACTTTGGCCACCTGATGCAAAGAGCTGACTCATTTGAAAAGACCCTGATGCTGGGAAAGATTGAGGGCAGGAGGAGAAGGGGACAACAGAGGATAAGATGGCTAGATGGCATCACTGGCTCAATGGGTATGGGTTTGGGTGGACTCAGGGTGTTGATGGACAGGGAGGTCTGGCGTGCTGCGGTTCATGGGGTCGCAAAGAGTCGGACAGAACTGAGCGACTGAACTGAACTGAACTGAAACTTAAAACACAACTTTCCAAAATCTGTATCAGTTCAGTTCAGTTCAGTCGCTCAGTCGTATACAAAGTAATGTGGACAAAGTAATGTGTCTGCTTTTTAATATGCTGTCTAGGGTGGCCATAACTTTCTTTCCAAGAAGTAAACATCTTTTAATTTCATGGCTGCAATCACCATCTGCAGTGATTTTGGAGCCCTCAAAAAATAAAGTCAGCCACTGTTCACACTCTTTCCCCATCTATTTTCCATGAAGTGATGGGACCGGAGGCCATGATCTTAGTTTTCTGAATGTTGAGCTTTAAGCCAATTTTTTCACTCTCCTATTTCACATTCATCAAGAGGCCCTTTAGTTCTTCTTCACTTTCTGCCTCAAGGGTGGTGTTATCTGCATATCTCAGGTTATTGGTATTTCTCTTGGCAGTCTTGATTCCAGCTTGTGCTTCCTCCAGCCCAGCATTTCTCATGATGTACTCTGCATGTAAGTGAAAGAAGCAGGGTGACAATATACAGCCTTGACATACTCCTTTTCCTATTTGGAACCAGTCTGTTGTTCCATGTCCAGTTCTAACAGTTGCTTCCTGACCTGCATACAGGTTTCTCAAGAGACAGGTCAGGTGGTCTGGTATGCCCATCTCTTTCAGAATTTTCCACAGTTGATTGTGATCCACACAATCAAAGGCTTTGGCATAGTCACTAAAGCAGAAATAGATGTTTTTCTGGGACTCTCTTGCTTTTTAGATGATCCAGTGGATGTTGGCAATTTGATCTCTGGTTCCTCTGCCTTTTCTAAATCCAGCTTCAACACCTGGAAGTTCACGGTTCACGTATTGCTGAAGCCTGGCTTGGAGAATTTTGAGCATTACTAGTGTGTGAGATGAATGCAATTGTGCGGTAGTTTGAGCATTCTATGGCATTGCCTTTCTTTGGGATTGGAATGAAAACTGACCTTTTCCAGTCCTGTGGCCACTGCTGAGTTTTCCAGATTTGCTGTCATATGGAGTGCAGCACTTTCACAGCATCATCTTTCAGGATTTGAAATAGCTCAACTGGGATTCCATCACCTCCACTAGCTTTGTTCATACTGATGCTTCCTAAGTCCCACTTGACTTCACATTGCAGGATGTCTGCTCTAGGTGAGTGATCACACCATGTGATTATCTGGGTCGTGAAGATCTTTTTTGTACAATTCTTCTGTGTATTCTTGTCACCTCTTCTTAATATCTTCTGCTTCTGTTAAGTCCCTACCATTTCTGTCCTTTATTGAGCCCATCTTTGCATGAAATATTCCCTTGGTATCTCTAATTTTGTTGAAGAGATCACTAGTCTTTCCCATTCTATTCTTTCCCTCTGTTTCTTTGCATTGATTGCTGAGGAAGGCTTTCTTACCTCTCCTTGCTATTCTTTGGAACTCTGCATTCAGATGGGAATATCTTTCCTTTTCTCCTTTGCTTTTTGATTCCTGTCTTTTCATAGCTATTTGTAAGGCCTCCTCAGACAGCCATTTTGCTTTTTTGCATTTCTTTTTCTTGGGGATGGTCTTGATCCCTGTCTCCTGTACAATGTCACGAACCTCCATCCATAGTTCATCAGGTACTCTGTCTATCAGATCTAGTCATTTAAATCTATTTCTCACTTCCACTATATAGTCATAAGATATTTGATTTAGGTCATACCTGAACGGTCTAGTGGTTTACCCCACTTTCTTCGATTTCTGTCTGAATTTGGCAATAAGGAGTTCATGATCTGAGCCACAGTCAGCTCCCAGTCTTGTTTTTGCTGACTATATAGAGCTTCTCCATTTTTGGCTGCAAAGAATATAATCAATTTGATTCGGTGTTGACCATCTGGTGATGTCCATGTGTAGAGTCTTCTCTTGTGTTGTTGGAAAAGGGTGTTTGCTATGACCAGTGAGTTCTCTTGGCAGAACTCTATTAGCCTTTGCCCTGCTTCATTCTGTACTCCAAGGCCAAATGTACCTGTTACTCCAGGTGTTTCTTGACTTCCTACTTTTGTATTCCAGTCCCCTATAATGAAAAGGACATATTTTTTGGGTGTTAGTTCTATATAGGATGCAGCAGTTCTAAGAGAAAATTTTATAGCAGTACAATCCTGCCTCAAGGCACAAGGAAATTCCAAATAAACAGTCTAACCTACAATTTTAAAAAAAATAGAAAAAGAAGAAACAAAGCCCAAAGTCAGCAGAAGGAAGGAAATAGTAAAGACCAGAAAAAAAGTAAATAAAAGCATCAAAAAAATGATAGAAAAGATCAATGAAACCAATAATTTTAAAAAAGATCAAATTAATATGCCTATAGTCAGCCTCATTAAGGGAAAAAAGAGAGGATCCAAATAAGCAAAGTAAGAAATGAGAGAGAATATCAACCTATATCACAGAAAAAAAATATCAGAATACTGTAACAGTTATACACCAACAAATTGGACAATCTAGAAGTACAGAAACATTTAAGACTCTGGACAAAGATACCAAACAACTAAGAGACAAATGTGCTTAGTCGCTCAGTTGTGTCCAACTCTTTGCAGCCCCATGGACATGCTCACCAGACTTCTCTGTCCACGGGGATTCTCCAGGCAAGAATGCTGGAGTGGGTTGCCATGCCCTCCTCCAGGGGATCTTCCGAACCCAGGGATCAAACCCAGGTCTCCCAGATTGCAGGTGGATTCTTCATCAGCTGAGCCACCAGAGAAGGCCAACAGAGACAAATAAACATAAGTAGAAGTATATTTACTAGAAGATTTCTCAAAACTAGGCCTAATTAAAGAAATAATGCCTTAATAATTCCTAGTTAAGGAAACAATTTTCTATGTCTTTCTTAAATAGCCTGACTGCCTTTTTAGTTAAGAAATAGATTATTTTACCAGACTAAAAGTGTTACAGGCATACCTCGGAGAAATTGTGGATTCAGTTTCGTAGTGGTGACAATACAGTGAATAGGCAATAAAATATGTTACACAAATTTTTTGGCTTCCCAGTGAATATGAAAGTTACATTTACACTACACTGTAGTCTATTATGTGTACAGTAGCATTATGTCTAAAAAATTGAAGTTTGCCAAAATGTGACAGAGACACAAAGGGAGCAAATGCTATTTTAACAATGGCACCAATAGATTAGCCTGATGCAAGCTTGCCACAAACCTTGAATTTATAGTTGCATACTTCATATACTATACTGTGTAGTATAAACATAATGTTTATAGGCACTTAGAAACCAAAAAGTTCGTGCAACTCACTTGATTAAAATATTTGCCTATTGCAGTGGTCTGGAACTGAATCTGCAATATCTCTAATGTATGCTCATAATCTATCTTTCCTTTCTTACTTGCTTTTAAGGTTTCAATATAATATATCTAATGGTCACTCTTTACCCTTTTTGAAAAATCCTTTTCAGAACTTGTAGTGCTTTCTGAATATGATGATTCATATATTTGATCGATTCTAAAATATTCTCAGCTATTATCTCATTAAATATAACTTCTCTTCAAACTGTTCTTTAATCTGTCTTTTATAAAAACCTATTAGACCAATTCCAGACATTTTTTGCTTTATTTTCCATTTCTCTTATCTACATTTTCATCTTTACATTTCTTCAGTCTTCTAGGTAATTTCCTTATATCTATATTCTAGACACTATTTCAACAAATTAAATATTTGCTATTTGATTTAATGGAATTTCTACTTAAATGATTATATTTTCAACTTTAATTTTTAAAATTCTATTTTTAAATCTTCATGGTCATTTTTAATACTATAGTGATCTTTTCTTATATTTTCATTCTTTTAAATGTCTTTAAACAATTCAAGAATACTTATTTTATGGGTTCTATTAATAATTCTGTTATCTGAAGATCCTAAAGTTCCATATCTGTTTTTAATGTGTCACATGAAATTTGCATTTGCTAGATTGCTTCCTTATGTATTGCAGCGTTTGATCATGAGGTCATTTTTAATGGAGTTGTATCTTAGAGAAACCCACTATGAACCAGTGAAGTTGCTCAGTCATGTCCGACTCTTTGCGATCCCGTGGACTGTAGCCTACCAGGTTCCTCCATCCATGGAATTTTCCAGGCTAGAGTACTGGAGTGGGTTGCCATTTCCTACTCCAGGGGATCTTCCCAACCCAGGGATTGAACCCAAGTCTCCCGCATTGCAGGCAGACGCTTTACCATCTGAGCCACCAGGGAAGCCCCTACTATGATCTGACTTTAACGTGTATCACTCTAGAGATACTTTGTGGCTGCTTGTTCCAATTTTTCTAGCCTTGCTGAGATGAGACTTTGGGAAGATGCAAATTGAGCATTTGAAACTGAAACCCAAGCTATATATTTCAAGTGAATAGGTCATATTTTACCCCATAATTTTTACTTGTTTTATACCAGTACAGATTTTAAGACCCCATATTACCAAAAAGGGAAATGCTTTGTTTTTCAACAGGTACCATATCAATCTTTTTATAAAGTATAAATCTAGTTATATAGCTCACCTGCTTAAAACTCTTCATGGTTTTCACTTCTCTTTTTCAGAATGGTACATGTTCTTCAAAGCCCTGGACCATCTGCCTCCTGGCATCTCAATCAGTTTCCCCTGGGTTACTGCTCTTGGTTTGGTTCCTGTGAAGGTGTTTTTATCCTCCGTATCCCTGAGCCTTTACACATTCTATTACTGCTGCCAGAAAGCCTCATTCTCAGCTTCACCTGGAAAATGCCCACTTGCCTTTTTGGTCTGAGCTTGAGTGTCACTTCCTTAGGAAACCTTCCCTGAGTTCCCTAATCTTACAGTCAGCTGAGGTTAGACTCATGTTATCCACTTTCAGAGTACCCCAAGGATTGTATTTAAGTGTAATCAGATCATTTGTTTTTCATTTAATGGCTGTCCTCTGCACCTTATTAAGCTCCAGGTGAATGCAGCTTGATCATCAGTTCTGTTCATGTGAATATACAGCTCCATGTGCATGATGCCAGTCTGTCAGTTCTGTTCATTCCTACTCGTAGGTACATTGCTTATATTGAAGAATAAAAAAACAAAGCTTACTATTGTGTTTTATGTTTTGAAACAGACACACATTTTATTTAATATAAACTTGCTGCAAAAAGCTATATCAGTAAATCAAACTGCTGTTTCAGATACAAGGAAGTTCTTAGAGTGCTGGAGACTGAAGAGCTTAATTCTAGACAGGAAAATATTTTTATAAAGTAATTTATGTTAAACTCCATTGTTTCTGAAGTAATCATTAATAAGCATAATTTATAGACTATTCCTATTGCCTGCAGTAGCCATTGTTATTACTTTTTTACTATTTATATTTCTCAAATCTTGGCATCTATTAAAAAGCTAAGAACAACAGTTTAGAAAAGACAAGCTCTGTTATAATGATGGTAACATCTAATTTAAAAGTTCCTTTTTCTTTACATTGAATGGCAGGAAATTTAACAAAGAAATATGTCACTTATGATAAAGCACAGAGCATTCAAACTTAACCTTAAAATGTGTTTAGTTAGCTAGCCAAATGTAGCCTCCTTAATACATACACATTTTACAAAAAAGTATCTGAATAAAGAAAGTACTCTTTGATTCAAGTAATTCTTTTCATCACCTCCCTTTAATAAAAGCTGATTTGCTTCTTAAAGGGAGACTCAGATTTCTGATTTCATATTTTTTGTCCATATGTGCCACATTATAGATGGTAATAAATACATGTTGAATAAAATGTTTAACTACCTGAGTGTCACTTCATCATGACTGATTGAACCTCATTCAACTTTTTACTCCTAGGAGGACATCAAAATGACTCTTGTTGGGTTTTCCAGCTTGTATGCTTTTTCCTGCTTCCTTTTGAAAACTATTTCCAATGTGCTGTTTTAGCATAAGTTCTTATCCCTGACCTGAATTATTGCAAAAAGCATCCCAGCCACATTCCTTCCTTCTTACCTGTATTTTCTCCAACCACACCTCCTTGTCAATGTATCATACAACATTTCTTCACTCAAAAGATGAACATTTACTGAGCTACATTTGTAGCCTGCTATTGTTCTAGGTACTGAGAACTCAGAAGTGAACAAAACAAGTGCTTCCTGTGTCTCATAGAACTTACTTTCTCAAGGGAAAACAGACAACAAAGAATAAATATAAATTGTGTTGGCAGGTAAAATTGACTGCTACTAAGAAAATAAAGCAAAGTGAGAGGAGGAGTGTCAAGTTATTTTGGTTGGACTTTTGTAAAGGCCAATCTAAGAAGGTAATAATATCTCAACAAATTTCTGAATGGACACAAATCTTGAAAATACCTAGGACAAAGGATTAGCAGCTAAGGAACGTGGGCCTGAGATGAGTGCACATTTGGTTTTGAAGAACAGTAAGGAGAACAGTGGGCCTACCCAGGTGGCTCTGTGGGTAAAATAATCTGCCTGCAGTACAGGAGATGCAGGTTCAATCCCTGGGCCAGGAAGACCACCTGGAGAAGGGCATGGCTACCCACTCCAGTGTTCTTGCCTGGAGAATCCCATGGACAGAGGAGCCTGGTGGCCTACAGTCCATAGGGTCACAAAGAATTGGACATGACTGAAGCAACTGAGCCCGCACATAGGCAAGGAGACCAGTATTGATGGGATGTGGTTGGCTGGAGAGAGAGAGGAATTGATGTTGGGGAGAGAGCCTGGAGCCAGATCATGTATAGCTTAATAAGCATCCAAAGGCCTTTCAATTTTATTCTAACTGTGATGGGCAACCAGTGAAAAGTCAGGAGCAGGGTAATTAGGTGATTTGTTTACATTGTCCAGTAGTCATTCAATCCTCTAAGTAGGGAAATTGGAAGGGAATCGTATGCATTTAAGTAAGGGTAATGGTGGTATGGAATAGGGTGGAGGTAGTAGAGGCAATGAGAAGTCATCATGAAAGTGAAAATGAAAGTCATTCAGTCGTGTCCGACTCCTTGCGACCCCAAAGACTATACGGTCCATGGAATTCTCCAGGCCAGAATACTGGAGTGGGCAGCCTTTCCCTTCTCCAGGGGATCTTCCAACCCAGGGATCAAACCCAGGTCTCCCACATTGCAGGTGGATTCTTTACCAACTGAACTATGAGGGAAGCCCCCAAGTGGTCATATTTGGGGACTATTTTGAATTTAGTTCCCATATTCACTTCTGTACTGGGGAGTCAAGAATTCCTCCTTTTTTCGTTTTCCCTGAATGCCATGAGATCCCATGAGGTGCGATGAGATCAGTTTAGTATTTTAGTTAGGTATTTTTAGTTAGGAATGGCCTGTTAGACATACAAGTGAAGATATTTCTTAGGAAACTGGATATAGGAGCTTGGAGTTCAGGGGAAAGTTGAGGTTGGAAATACAAATTTTAAAATCATCAATATATAAATAGTATTTACTTATTTTTATTTATTTATTTTGGCCATGCCACATGGCATGGGGATCTTAGTTCCCCAACCAGGAATCAAACTCTTGCCCCCTGCAGTGGAAGTGGGCACTCCTAACAACTGCACTGCCCGGGAGTTTCCTATAAATGGTATTTAAAACTAAGCAATTGGGTGTGATCATCCTGAAAGTACTTTCCAACCATTTTCATGCAGTGGCCCACATAAAAAATCATTCGATTTGTACACTTGAAGAACAAGCTCCCCAGCTGGAGCAGTGGTAAAGTATTCACCTGCCAATACAGGAGATGCAAGAGATGCAGGTTCAATCCCTGGGTTGAAGGGATTGATGCAGGTTGGGATCCCTGGAGGAGGAAATGGCAACCCCGCTCTAGTATTCTTGCCTGGAAAATTCCACGAACAGAGGAGCCTGGTGGGCTACAGTCCATGGAGATGCAAAGAATTAGAAACAACTGGGCGATGGAACACACACACACACACATGAAGAAGCAAATAGACAATATTGCCTGAAGCTTCAAGTGATGATCCAGAGACTTGAGGAATCACATCATGGAAACATTTATAGTTTGTGTGTTCATGATGGTTAGGACAACCATGAAAAAGAATATCATGAGCACTCCAACAATTACAGGTCAAGAAGTAGAGAGTTCAAAAGAGTCTGACTAAGAGTTGCAGTTAAGGTTAGAGGCAAACTAGGACCATGTGTCATCCTAGAAGCCAAGTAAAGAAAGCAATTGAAGAAGAAAGAAGAACTAACCAGTTAGCTTCTGCAGCAAGACTGAGTAAGACAGGGATCGAGACTTGACTATTATCCATTTTAGAGATAAACTGAGGCTCAGAGAGGTTTCCCAAGGTCTTAGATGGGATGTGGCAGTCTGCACTTCTAGTAGGATCCCAAGTGATGTAGATGTTGCTTGTTCATGAATCATACTTAGTAGCAAGGCCCTTCTCGACCAAACTCTACTGCCAAGTTCTCCTGACTTTTTAAATTGGAAATACACTTTTTAAAAGGAATGACTACATTTGACAAAACTGAGTTTGTAGGGACCTTAACTATTGTTATTTTAGCCTAGACATGAAGACTAAAGCCTGACTGTAATGGGTCAAAGAGTATAGCAGTCTATTTATAGTAGCCAAGACATGGAAGCAACCTAAATGTCCACCAATAGATAAATGTATAAGAAAGATGTGGTGTATATATATATATATATATATATATATATATACACACAGTAGAATATAAATCAGCCATAAAAATGAATGAAGTAATGCATTTGCAGCAGCATGGATGGACCTAGAGATTCATATTTAGTGAAGAAAGAGAAAGACAAACACCATATGATATCACTTATTTGTGGAATATTAAAAAATGATACAAATGAACCTATTTGCAAAACAGAAGTAGACTCACGGATAGAAAACAAATTTATGCTTAGCAAAGGGGAAAGGGTGAGGGAGAAATTAGGAGTTTGGGATTAACAGCTCTTCACTGTTGTATGTAAAATAGATAACCAACAAGGAACTACTGCATACCACAGTGAAGTCTATTCAACATCCTGTAATAACGTATAATGGAAAAGAATCTGAAAAAGAATATATATGACTGAATAACTTTACTGTATACCTGAAACTAATACAACATTGTAAATCAACTATACTTCAATTTAAAAAAAGAATGTAGGATATGAAGGAGTGATGATGCATTTAAGGAAAGCTCTTGAAGAATTTTATTATAAAGGGGAGCAGAGGGATGGAGCAGTATCTCAATGGGATGTGTAAGGGTTTTTGTTTTGCTTCATTCTCTAAGGCACTAATAAGAATAAGAAAAGTGTTAAGGAAAAAGTGATAATTAAGAAAAAAGAAGGGCTAATGACAGAAGCTAAGTCTGAAGGTAGATGAGAAGATCCTCACCTGCATACCTGGGCTACCGGTCCATGTACAACCGGATTACTTGGCCTTACATAGGAGTCTAGACAATTTATCCATTTCAACAGGTGGAAAGGCAAAAACTGTTAAGTGCAGATGTGATTGGTTAGTAGATTTAAAATAAGTTCTTAACCAATTACTTTTCCATATAGTGAAATAAATAAAGATACCAACAGTGAATGGGTGGAGCAGGAGTCAATTTTACATTTGAGGACAAAGGAAACAGTGTTTTTTTTTTTTATAAAGTATTCTCAGAAAATAAGGAAGTGAATTGACAGGTGTTGGAGATCCCACTTAATATTTGTGGTTATAAATTTAAAACGAGAGCATTCTGTATGATTTTGGGTTTAGCTGCACCAGGAGCAGAGAAGATGGAGAATTGGGCTTAAACACAGTTTGCGTTTTCTCCAGTGAATACAGAAGGGGACAGAAAGGCAAGAAGCTGAGTTTAGATTGAAGGGACTTATAACAATTAACAATGGAACCTAAGCTGGGTAAAAAGAGTTGCGAGTACATAGGGTAGGTGATGAACTGAAAAAGTTGGTGAGGTCAATGGGCTCAAAAAAGTTCCCATGGGCTCAAAGAATTGTGAAAATCGTAGTGTTTGAAGAACTGAACTAAAAGGTTATTAAGTGGTACTCTCTAGAGAATAGGACGCTTGCTGTTGGGAGTGCTACAGACTGAATGTTGTGTCCCCTCAAAATCTATACTTTGAAATCCCAACTCCCAGTGTAATTGTATTAGAAGGTAGAGACTTTGGAAATGGATTAGGCCATGAAGATGGAGCCTTCCTGAATGGGATGAATATCCTTATAAGGAGAGACTCCAGAGAGATGGTTTTTCTCTCAGCCATGTGAGGATACAAGAGGAAGATGGCTTCTGCAAATCAGAAAGAGTGCCCTCACCAAACACTGGATCTACCTTGATCTGGGACTTGTCTTTGAACTTCACAGCCTCCAGACTGTGAGAAATAAATGTTTTTGTCTAAGCCACCCAGTCTACGGCATTCTGTTACGGAAGCCTAAACTGATTAATAAATGGGTTGGATGGTGGTGGTGGTGGTGGTTTTCGTTGTATGATAATGACAAGTTCTCTGGAAGTAGGTACCAGGAGGAGTGAAGACAAGATCACGGCAGGAAGAAGGTTGGGGAGGAACTGAAATTTCAGGATTTGGGATGAAACAGTCATGTGGAAACAGAAATGACCAAAAATGATGACAGTTCATTGAGTCATGAGCAGTGAGGGATGTGCTAAAATCTTCAGTGAATAAGGAAAAGTGACGAGAAGCATCATGGATGTCTGCAGTGTGGTGGAGTGAAAGGTGATAAACCAATATAATTCATCAAAAGAAGAGGAATTTTTAAGCAAGGAGGTAAGAACGGTTGTTGACAAACAACAAAAAGGAGTAAAAGGGCAACCATCTCACTTTCAGGTCCAGTGATTTTCAAGATGGAGGTGGGAGCAGCCATTACTTTAGAAGGCTCAGGTGATGCTCTGCTCTTAGAAAAGTACAAGATTTATGTTAGAGCAAGTATGTGGTTGGAGCCTTCAGAGAAAGAAATCAAGGATAGAGGGGACTTTGCTGATGGCAATGAGAAGCTCCAAAGGGCATCACGGAAGGATTTGGAGATCAAGGATAGGTGGGATTTGTGTTAGACTATTGGATGTACAGGGACAGCAAGTGTTCGGGCAATGCAGAAAGACTTTAAGGGCATAGATTTCCTGTGATGATTTCAATTGGGGAAATATGGCATATTAATAAAAGGGATTTATTAAGGAGTTTGTTTCCTACCTTTCCAGTCTGATCTCAGGCATACTTCTCTGAAATCCTCTACCCATTCAATTTAAAACCTTCCACACACCAATATACTTGTTGGTTCAAACTGATCCTACTGCACAATATGGCTCTATCACTACTCTCTCCTGCTTCCTCTAGGAAACTTCCCCATGTTCTTACCAAGTCAGGATTCATTTCCCCACATATCACTATAATTGCCTAATGTAATCTTCCATTTACCTATTCACTTACATATAATTATTTCTCCCACAATAGATTGTGGGCCCCTGAACCACAGATATAGGGTGGTTTCTATTCTCCATAGTACCTAGAACTATTGTCAAAGGTCAATAGAAATGTACTGATCCATTTATTGAATTCTCCCCTTTATTCACCCCGAGGCCTCCAGACTTCAGCGCCGTACCTATGATGGTAGTAAATAATCTGCAGGGACCCAGGTAGAGGTAGTCCTGCTGTCTCTATCCCATTCTCCCTCATCTCAAGCGAGACTGGCCAGTGCCTTTTGGGGATAGACAGCATAGAGCTGTGAATAGTCATTTTTGATTTGTAAACCATAGAAACACCCACAAAGATGTGAAGATAAAACACTGCCCACGTTGTACTGGAAAGTGGAAAAAATTATTATTTATTGCAATATGTGGTCATGTTTCAATATAAAAATACAACTATAGAGTATGGAAGCTAAAAGACACTGCCCTCTTAGTAATGATTAGGGCCAAGAGTAACTTAATTTAATGAAGTTATTTTGCTTACCAATTTTAAATATACACATTCACACACACATGTTTATAGAAACTAATTTTGTTTATATAATTAAAACTACTTGAGGGTATTTTAAATCAATTAGCTGTATCTGCTTTTATTACAACAGGTGATAAATAGGTACAATTGTTCTGTTATAATGTAATTTTAATAGTATTCATATAATTTTGTGTTCTATAAAGTGAAAATATGATTTCACAATTTTAAAAGTTTATTTCCTACATAAGCATCTTCTACTACTTTAACTTTGCTGAAAAGATTTATTTTAAGTTGTACCCATTTTATTTTTAAATGTGTGCTTGTATTTTGTGTGTCTTTTTCTGCTTAGTGATACTTAATCTTATTATAAGCCTTTTATGTAATTTGTATGCATATTACTGCTTTTCAAAGTTGATGAGCTGTTCTCACATTCTTTCAAACACATAATAGATTGATTTTAAAATTCCCAAATGTTATAAATAATTATTTCTAAAAAAAGTTCTCTGCAAAATTAAAACTTTTCTGTGAAAAACAGATGAATTTTAGCTTATTTAAGCTTTTCAATGACTGTCAATTAATTTCTGTGAATACTGTAATAGAGTACTATAAAGACTTTGAGGGTGGCACTGAGAGTCAGTGTACTCAGATGATTTTATGGGTTCTGGATGGAGACTTCAGTTAAAGTACACTGCTTTCGAAGTCCTATACTAGGCCAAGAATGTATAGGCTTTCAGAGTGTGTCAGGCTGCTTCAGTTCAAATCCCAGCTCTGCTACTTACTAGAAATGTGACCTTGGGTGAGTTACTTAAGCTGTTATAGCAGACATTATTGTTCACTATACAAAAGACATTCTCTACCTATTCTCCTTTGCCTTTTTCTGGTTGACAGAGCATTCACATCCCTATAGAGGCCAAAAATACTGATGATTCTTATGGCTTCCCTTGAAGTTAGTTATTGGCTGTGATCCAACGCTATCCAATGGGCTGTAAAGAAAGCCTGCTAGAGATATCCTAGGATAGGTTTCCCTCTCTGTTAAATAGAGAGTAGGAGGTAATGAATGCAATGCAGTTCTTCTTTGGCCAAATATTGTTCTGTCTCTGATGCCTGACGTTGTGCCAGCCATCTTGTAAAATATGAAACGGTAAGCCAAAGAACCAACCTGAGGGGAACAGAGGTGAAAGAGTTTGGATCCTTTATGACATTACCAAGCCTCTGGGAAAATCCAGGCGCTTTTTAGCAGAGTTCCTGTTACGTTAAAGAAAGCTGAGCATCGAAGAATTGATGCTTATGAACTGAGGTGTTGGAGAAGACTCTTGAGAGTCCCTTGGACTGCAAGGAGATCCAACCAGTCCATCCTAAAGGAGATCAGTCCTGGGTTTCATTGGAAGGACTGATGTTGAAGCTGAAACTCCAGTACTTTGGCCACCTGATGCGAAGAACTGACTCATTGGAAAAGACCCTGATGCTGGGGAAGATTGAAGATGGGAGGAGAAGGGGATGACAGAAGATGAGATGGTTGGATGGCATCACTGACTCAATGGACATGGGTTTGAGTAAACTGTGGGAGTTGGTGATGGACGGGGAAGCCTGGTGTGCTGCAGTCCATGGGGTCGCAAAGAGTTGAACACGGCTGAGTGACTGAATTGAACTGAACTGAACTGTTATGTTAGATTAAACATTTTTCTCATGATTTAACCCATATTTTATAGGGCCTTCTGTTACATACACATTAGAGTTTCCCTAGTAGACTCTCCAGTTCAATATTAGACAGATACAATGGTAAGCAGATACCCTTGTCTTGTTTTTCATTTTAAGAGAAAGCTTTCAACATTTAACCATCATCAAATTTGATGATATCTCTAAGGGTTTTTAGAAACCCTCTATCAATAAACCACTCCTAGTTTGCTGAAAGAATTTTTTAATTATAATGGAAGTTGCATTTTTCTGCATCTGTTGCAATGATATTTTTCTCCTTTACGTCATTAATGTGACAAATTATACTAATTCATTAGCAAATTGTATCTAATCTAGAATTTTTGAAGACCCAGCTGGTTTATGATATAATTAATCTATTATATATTTTGGATATTATTGTTGAATTTGTTATGTCCATCCATGTTTATAAATAAGATTGACTTTTAATCTTCCTTTGTCATAATGTCCTTGTCAGACTTTTGGATTGAAGTTATACTAACTTGTTGAAATGAGTTCACAAAAGTGTTTTTCTACTTTTCTGGAAGAGTTTTACAAAACTGGAACTATTTCTTTCTTAAATATATTTTAGAATTTGCCACTTATACTATGTGGGCCTGGACCTTTGTTTGTAGGAAAATTTTGAATTTCAAATTAATTTTTTAAACAATTGTAAGAATATTCAAATTTTCTTTTTGGGTCAGTATTGGACTAAACATGCTTTTCAGAAGTGTGTTGATACCTATTTCCCCTCGTTTGTTACTACACTGGTATTTTAACACCCTTTTACTATCTTTTTTGTATCTGCATGATTTGCAAGACTGCGCTCTTTTTATTCTCAGCATATTAGTCAAGTCTTTTACATTTTTTCTTAATCTTTTTGCTTTCTGCTTCATTAGTTTCTGCTTCTATTTTATTTCCTACTATTTACTTTCTTTGAGTTAATTTTGCTGTTCATTTTCTAACTTCTTAAGATAGATACTTAGATCATGAATTTCAGAGTTTTTTCCAAGTAATTTGCATTTTAAGGCTGCATATTTTCTAAGCACTGCTTTTACTGAAAGTTTTAAGTTTAAAAATATTTTCTAATTTCCAATGTATTATAGTTTCTTCTTTGACATTGATTACTTACGAGTGTATCTTTAGTTGCCTTAAATGTTGGGATTTTCAAATTATCTTTTCATCATATTTTTTAGCTTACTTGATTTTGATGTGAAAACATCCTTTGAAATTTTTTGAAATTTGCTTGTGTATGGTCAGTCTTTGTAAATATTCTGTACGTGATTAAAAATACTGCGCATTCTGCAGTTGTTGGGTAGAGTGTTACATCTATTCCCATCATGTCTGTATTGTTGATTGTGTTGTTCAATTCTTCTACTTCCTTGCTTCATTCTGTTTTATGTTTTGTTTGCTCTCTTATAAGAGTTGCTCATTATAATTGTGGGGGTTTTTCCAGTAGTTTTATCAGTTTTTTTCTTTGTATATTTTGAGGTCACTTTTTTTATCCACACTGCACGACATATGGGATCCTAGTTTCCTGACCAGGGACTGAACCCACACACCCAGCATTTGAAGCACAGACTCCTAACCGTTGGACCACCAGAGAAGTTCCTGAGGTCACTATTAATTTCATACATTTTTGTAATTGTTTATCTTTCTGTAAAAATGAGCCTTTTCTGTTCTTTTATCTTTAATTTTTCTGAATATATAGCATACGTGCTTTAGATGAATCTGTTATAAAGATACATAGTTGTATATTTTAATTCAGCCTGACAATATTTTTCTTTTAATGGAGATATTCAATCCATTACTACTTAAGGTAAGCATTGGTTTACTTAAATAAAAATATGCCATGTTACTCAGTTTTTCTATTCATCTTGTCTCTTCTATGTTCCTTCTCTCCTTTCTTCCTTTAATTTGGATCATTTATTTTTATTATCTCATAGTTTTCCTCAACTAGCTTGGAAATTAGTTCTACTGTCTTTTGTCATTCTTTAGTGATTTTTCAGAGGTTTCAACGTTCATACATAATTTATCAAAATCTAATCTTAGTTAATGCTTTTATTACCTGCTGAGATAATGAAACAATCTTGGAATACTGAACACCATTAACTCTGTTCCCAGTATAAATATGCTATATATGAAACTGTCATGTTTCAACTCCATATATATTTTTAACTACTTGAGTCATGATAATTATTTTATATAGTTAGTATTTACTTATATTTACCAAAATTTTTACCATTTCTATGGAGTTTCAGCTTCAACATCAGTCCTTCCAATGAATATTCAGGACTGATTTCCTTTAAGATGGACTGGTTGGATCTCCTCGCTGACCAAGGGATTCTCAAGAGTCTTCTCCAACACCACAGTTCAAAACCATCAATTCTTCAGTGCTCAGCTTTCTTTATAGTCTAACTCTCACATCCATACATGACTACTGGAGAAACCATAGCTTTGACTAGATGTACCTTTGTTGGCAAAATAATGTCTCTGCTTTTTAATATGCTGTCTAGGTTGGTCATAACTTTTCTCCCAAGGAGTAAGCATCTTTTAATTTCATGCCTGCAGTCACCATCTGCAGTGATTTTGGAGCCCAGAAAAATAAAGTCTGTCACTGTTTCCACTGTTTCTTCATCTATTTTCCATGAAGTGATGGGACCAGATGCCATGATCTTAGTTTTCTGAATGTTGAGCTTTAAGCCAGCTTTTTCACTCTCCTCTTTCACTTTCATCAAGAGGCTCTTTAGTTCTTCTTCGCTTTCTGCGATAAGGGTGGTGTCATCCGCATATCTGAGGTTATTGATATTTCTCCTGGCAATCTTGATTCCAGCTTGTGTTTCTTCCAGCCCAGCGTTTCTCATGATGTACTCTGCATATAAGTTAAATAAGCAGGGTGATAATATACAGCCTTCACGTACTCTTTTTCCTCTTTGGAACCAGTCTGTTGTTCCATGTCCAGTTCTAACTTTTGCTTCCTGACCTGCATAAAAATTTCTCAAGAGGCAGGTCAGGTCATATGGTATTCCCAGTCTCTTTCAGAATTGTTCACAGTTTGTGGATCTCAATAAACTGTGGAAAATTCTGAAAGAGATTGGGAATACCAGACCATTTGACCTATCTCTTGAGAAACCTGTATGCAGGTCAGGAAGCAACAGTTAGAACTGGACATGGAACAACAGACTGGTTCCAAATAGGAAAAGGAGTACGTCAAGGCTGTATATTGTCACCCTGCTTATTTAACTTATATGCAGAGTACATCATGAGAAATGCTGGGCTGGAAGAAACACAAGCTGGAATCAAGATTGCCAGGAGAAATATCAATAACCTCAGATATGTGGATGACACCACCCTTATGGCAGAAAGCGAAGAAGAACTTAAGAGCCTCTTGATGAAAGTGAAAGAGGAGAGTGAAAAAGCTGGCTTAAAGCTCAACATTCAGAAAACTAAGATCATGGCATCTGGTCCCATCGCTTCATGAGAAATTGATGGGGAAACAGTGGAAACAGCATCAGACTTGATTTTTGGGGGCTCCGAAATCACTGCAGATGGTGACTGCAGCCATGAAATTAAAAGACGCTTACTCCTTGGAAGGAAGGTTATGGCCAACCTAGATAGCATATTTAAAAGCAGAGACATTATTTTTCCAACAAAAGTCCATCTAGTTAAGGCTATGGTTTTTCCAGTGGTCATGTATGGATGTGAGAGTTGGACGGTGAAGAAAGCTGAGCACCGCAGAATTGATGCTTTTGAACTGTGGTGTTGGAGAAGACTCTTGAGAGTCCCTTGGACTGCAAGGAGATCCAATCAATCCATCCTAAAGGAGATCAATCCTGGATGTTCATTGGAAGGGCTGATGTTGAAGCTGAAACTCCAATACTTTGGCCACCTCATGCGAAGAGTTGACTCACTGGAAAAGTCCCTAATGCTGGGTAGGATTGGGGGCAGGAGGAGAAGGGGATGATAGAGGATGAGATGGTTGGATGGCATCACTGACTTGATGAACGTGGGTTTGGGTAGACTCCAGGAGTTGGTGATGGACAGAGAGGCCTGGCGTGCTGCGATTCTTGGGGTTGCAAAGAGTCGGACACAACTGAGCGACTGAACTGAACTGAACTGAACTGTGGTGATCCACACAGTCAAAGGCTTTGGCATAGTCAATAAAGCAGAAATAGATGTTTTTCTGGAACTCTCTTGCTTTTTCAATGATCCTGTGGATGTTGGCAGTTTGATCTCTAGTACCTCTGCCTTTTCTAAATCCAGCTTGAACATCTGGAAGTTCTCGGTTCACGTATTGCTAAAGCCTGGCTTGGAGAATTTTGAGCATTACTTTACTAGCATGTGAGATGAATGCAATTGTGCAGTAGTTTGAGTATTCTATGGCATTTCCTTTCTTTGGGATTGGAATGAAAACTGACTTTTCCAGTCCTGTGGCCACTGCTGAGTTTTCCATATTTGCTGTCGTATGGAGTGCAGCACTTTCACAGCATCACCTTTTAGGATCTGAAATATCTCAACTGGAATTCCATAATCTCCACTAGCTTTGTTTGTAGTGATGCTTCCTAAGGCCCACTTGACTTTGCGTTCCAGAATGTCTGGCTTGATGTGCGTGATCGTACGATCGTGATTATCTCGTCGTGAAGATCTTTTTTGTATCTTTCTTCATCAGAGGGCCGACAGACTGAAAACCACAATCACAGAAAATTAACCAATCTGATCACATGGACCACAGCCTTATCTAACTCAATGAAACCGTGAGCCATGCCATTTAGGGCCACCCAAGACGGATGGGTATTGTGGAGGGTTCTGACAAAATGCGGTCCACTGGAGAAGGGAATGCAAACCCTTCAGTATTCTTGCCTTGAGAAGCCCATGAACAGTATCAGCAATGTTATGTTCAAACAAACATTTTGGGGGTTCCTCCCAACTTTTCCAGTTGTCTGTGATAAGTCTAAATTGCCTATCTTACATTCCCTAAAGCTGCTGATCTACTTTCTGGGGTTTGATCGCCTCAGCTGTAAAATGATAAAAACAATGATATCTCTATCTTATAGATGAAAGAATTGAATAAAATTATACAGGTAAAGTGCTTAGTAAAGTACTTGTATGTAGTAAGTGCTCAATAAATGTTTCAATAATAATAATGATAAAATAATCACAGCATCATTCTGATTAATATATTTGGGAAATGTGTTTCTTTTTAGCCCTGAGAAGTCAAAGACAGAACTATTAAGGCAAGCAGAACTTTAAAGAAATGCTTTGTACTTACCAAACCAGATATAAACCCCAAATCTCCAACATGTTCCCCAGATGTCTGGCAGCATTAGATTCAAAGTCTTATGCCAATAATTCTATATAGTTGGCCAATCAATGACTTTACCATAGGCCAGAGGGAGAATTTGTCCAAATCATAAACATTTACAGGTTCAAACAGATACTTAGCTATCAAAAGCACATACTCAAAAGGAAAATTGCTGAGCATAAAAATTCCATCTGTGTTAAGCTGTCTTTTTTTTGTGACCTTTTTAAAAAAATAGTTTAATAAATTTCTCCTAATTATATCAAAATCGCCATTTAAACAAACTTCACCCTAGTTCAGTTATGTGTACCCATTAGGATTATTTCAGTTGTGTGTAACAGAAAAACCTAACACTGCTCATGACTGGAATCATAGTTCCATAAAGTTATCCAAGACTCAGAATCCTTGCATTTCACCACTCTGCCATCTATAGGATGTGATTCTAATCCTCAGGGTCCATATGGCTACTAGAGCTCCAACATCACATGCATATTCTAAGCAGTTGGATTTTGGGGTGAGCATGGAAGCTAAAGAAACTCCTTCCTTTTAGGAAGACTTCTTGGAGAGTCTACACAGTACTCCTGTTTGTGTTTTATTGATTGGAATATAGTCACATCATCACACCCAACCACAGAAGACTGGGAAATGTAGTCCTTTACCCATGCATAAGTGCATTTATTCACTAAAGAGAAGGGGGTGAATCAGGGTCATGAGTTAAAAGTCTGTGCTTCAAAGTTCTATGGACAAAGAAATAAAGAGAATTGTGATGAATTTCCTGAAAGACAAATTGAGTTGTTGTGAAAAGATATTTTCCAGGTTGCTTTATCCCTACTGCAACCAGCAGCCAGGGGGACATCTTGAGGAAAGGAATCAATGCTTGAGGACCTGGGCTAGAGAGAAAAAAAAATTATTTGGGAAAAGAAAAAGGACTAAAAATTTATAGTCAAAAAATAAGAGGTAAAGAGTGAATTTCTGGAGATTTTGCTACAATTTAGAAAACTTGTCAATTAAATGCCAACTTTCTGTTTTTCAGGTGGAATACTTTTGTGCTATACCATTGGATGCACAGGAATTTAAGTCAGAACACCTCTAAAAGTGTGGCTGTCACTTTCATGATGAATAGTTTCAGAAAAGGTCCTTAAACACTTTATTCTGCCTCTTAATTAAACACATGACAGTTTGATTTCTCACTCATGAAATATTCTCTCCAGGCCATGTCCAAAACAGCACTTCAGCTGGCTGGGTTTGTAAGGAATTATGCACAGCACCTGCCTCTGCTGAATTCCATGGGACTCCAGTGGATTTTACACAGTGATGTCAAAGGGAAATACAAGATATTTTGCAAAGTAGGTTAGCATCCACATTTCCAAATAATTACTTGGTTTGGGGACCATCTATTCATTTAAAACATTTTCTGGGAATTCCTATTTTTGATAAACTTTCCTCCTGAGTCTCTAAGAAATTATAACACATATTTATGCTGTTAATTTTCTAGTGACTATTCCAAAATACATCAGTGGATCTAAATTCGAAGTGCTGTCATGTTTTAAATTGCAAATCTACATTGTACAATGCTCCTTGCTTTCTTTTTCGTTTAAGGCTTTCTTACCTCTGGCCTGGGCTTTAAAATATTATAGCTTATTATAACCTGTCTTTGATGCTGGAAACCAAAGTTAAGAAAACCTACTTAATTCAACAACAACAAAAAATTATTGGAGGAAAATTTGTACTTTTGTCTTTGTTTAGAAGCAAATGAAAGTTTAGCTTTAAAGAGGGAAGAGAGGTAGGCCACACTGTTTCTTTTGCCTGCTTGCCAGATGATGCTAACACATCATTGTTTTTTCTCACTCAGGCATAAATGCCTGAAAACTCCCTTTTCTTCTGCTTACCATTGCCTTAACCGGTAATACTCTTCTCAGACAGCAAGATACCTGAATGTCTAAACATTTATCTGTACTAATACAGGCACATTTCATGTGAATGGCTGCCAGGCAGGAACTAGGCTGTCAGCTTCATCCCATCAGAAAGACTTTCAGTCCCCAAGACTGATGGCAGGTTCCAATTGTTAAGTCATTCTTGCTTGAACTGAATTTTAAAGTCAGGCTTCTACTGTTAAAGAATGGGGCTCCAAGAGGGTATTTAGCCAGAAATGTTGCAATTCCAAATATAATACTCTTAGCTATGGATTTTGTTCTTGTGGTCATTATTTTTTAAATTTGGATACCGAGTGAAACTCCAGGGCAGCAAATAATGTGTAAGGGCAACCAATACTGCATAATAGTTCTTGTTTTGGTACATTCGCTTTGTAGTGATTTATTAAGGGAGACTGAAAAAGCCTGATTAAAATGCATAAACAGTGCTGAACAGTAAACAACCATGTCTAAGGATGAAAAAATGGGACCCACATGCTGTGCATGGAAATTGCCCTTAACAACATGGCCTATTGTTGAACAGATAGGAAGCCAAAGGTTGCTTGTAATCAAATTTGAAGTTTCCCATCACTTATAAAAGCAACACTTCCTTGTGCAAACGTTTCAATTTGTTGTAGTTAAAAACTGCTTCCTGACTTAATCCTTATAGAAACCAGGAGTTCTTTTGACTGTCAGGTAGATAAAAAAAATTTAGACTGAGAGCCCACTAGACTCGAAAAGACTAAATGAAACCAAATTTGTATGTTGAGAGAGAAATAAAAGCTAAAGACTCAATAGGAGAAAATTAAATCAGCAATAGAACTCAAGAAAAAATTTTCTTGGTATTTCTTTTAAGCAAAGGAAAAAGAATTTAATGAGTTGGCTAGATACTCAAATCTCTTTTCTCATTCAAAAATAAAACAAATTTTAAAGAAAAAAATATTTTTTTAAAAAAACTGGCTCACTGCAGCCTAAACCAAACCTATGGGGAAAGATTCGAAGAGAAGAAATCACTAATAATATAAGACTTATCTGATGGGTTTAATTACATAAATACAAATACTTACATAACAGTTCCTAAAAATTTATGCTTTGAAGAATAATGACTGCTAATTGAAGAAACAAAAAAAATTAACTGCTAAATCTTTAACCATATTTATTCTCCTACTGTTTGGATACGGTATAAAGAAAAATAAGTTAAGTAGTGTCTTAGTTAACATAGGGAACATTTTTAAATGTTTTGATAACTTTTCCAAAGAAATTTAAAGAATGAACAAGAAAGTCATAACTTTTTATTCTCCTAACCAAATATCCTTGTAAATTTCAAAAACACAATTCACAAATCTCTTATTGTTAAGCAATTAGGTCTCTTTCATTTCCCAATACTAACATTGTAATGAATATAATTATACCATAATATTTGTATGTATTTAAAATTATTTCTTTGGCATGAATCCCCTCACATATAATTTAGAAATTCTGGATCATGAAACTTTCAGTTACTGAAAAATGGCCTTCCATAAAAGTCTTACCAATTTTCATCTTATTAGTAGTACGTAAGACTATATCAAAATCAGCATTTGGTATAACTTATTCTTATCTTTACCAAATTAATAAGTTAAAATGGCATTTTTAATGCTATCTTAATACAGCAAAATGTTGTGTCCAGTGAGTTTTAGTTATAATTATGTGTATTGATTTGTTTTATCTCTTATTACAGATATAAATGTGGTCAATACAGAAACTCAAATTAAGATTACATTATTATTACTCTGAAAATACATACTTAATTGTAAAATAAAAGTATCACTTCTATAAAGAACCTGAAATCACAAATTTATGGAAGGAAGATGTTCTTGGATAGTAATCTATCCATGACTCTCCCAGTCCCTGTAACCATCACAAGAACATCCCTTTACTTGGGAACAGAGTGGTGAGTCCACAGATGCCCAGGAATATGTTATCCCAGGAACAGGCCTGTGCACCACTTAGATGTGTAGGGAAGTGTTGCAGCCTGTGATCCACAGAGCTGCCAGCTATGCTGCGTTGTGCTGTGCTCAGTCATGTCCAAATCTTTGCAACCCCTTGAACTGCAACCTGCCAAGCTCCTCTGTCCATGGAATTTTTCAGGCAAGAATAATACTGGAGCAGGTTGCCATTTCCTTCTCCAGGGGATCTTCCTGACCCAGAAATTGAACCCACATCTCTTGCATCTCCTGCACTGGCAGGTGGGTGCACCACCTGGGAAGCCCTCCAGAGAGAGAAATGCTGATATGAATCGAGTGAGACCTCAGAGGCCAGGACCAACAACAGAGGTGGCAATGAAAGGACTCTTTTGCCACTTCAAAAGCAGAAAGTAGGCTTTTCAGTACATTAAAGAGAGAGTGGTTACCTTTTACTAAAATCATAAGATATCATTTGTTAATAATTGCAATCATCCTGCTAAGCTAGCTTTCTGCCTCTAACCTCTTGCTTCACCAAACCATCACTACTTTGCTAGACATGTTTCATCCTGAAACATGGATTATGCTCTTCTCAGAGTAAGTACTTAGGCTGTTCCTACACATCCACATCTTTGCCATGAAGCTTGTAGCATAACATCCGAGACCCTCTCCATCCAACCCTAACCTACCTTTTTCAGCATCAACTTCATCTCATTTCTCTGTACATTCTGCACTCTAGACATTGCTTTATTCACCATTTCTCAAATATGTACTATGACTATTCATTCCTCCAAGTTTTTGCTTGTGTTTACTGATCCATGAGGCTGGAATACCCTTCTCTGGTCACAAAATCCTACCCAAATTCTTTCCATCAAATTCAATCATTCCTTCCTCTGGAGTCTTAAGATACACACTATTTGGCATCTTTCTTTCTGCCTTGTAATGATGGTTATTCACACTCATGCTTATAAGCATATGAGAAACGGTGACTGTATTTCAATCATGTTTGATTTCCCCACAGCTTATCTAGCACAATAAATACTTTGTAAAAGGAAATGCCTGTTCAGTATTTGTTTTGTGAATTGAACTGAATCTTTAATTACCAGTTTTAGTTGCTTTCTATAAGTGTGTGTGTGTGTGTGTGCGCGCGCGCGCGTGCGCACGCACTCATCATGTTCAATTCTTTGCGACCTCATGGACTGTAGCCCACCAGACTCCTCTGTCCATGGAATTCTCCAGGTAAGAATATTGAAGTGGGTTGCCATCCCCTCCTCCAGGGGGATCTTCCAGACCCAGGAATAGGAAATGGCAACCCATTATGACAAGTTTATGAGAAAAAGACAGTTCTAATTAGTTCCAAAGTAGAGTTGCTAGGTAAAATAGAGAACATTCAGTTAAATTTGAATTTGAAATTCTAGTTTAACTGAAGGTCCTATATTTTTATTTGCTAAATCTGGCATCTCCAGTCCAAACACATGACAGTTTCACCACTGTCAGTGTTAACTTCTGGGCAATAGTGAATTAGTGTGGGTGTGAATCTGTTCACATCCAATTCTGCTATAGCAATATGTGTATGGTGGTGGTGGTTTAGTCGCTAAGTCGTGTCTGACTCTTGCTACCCCATGGACTGTAGCCCGCCAAGCTCCTCTGTCCATGGGATTTTCCAGGCAAGAATTCCGGAGTGAATGCCATTTCCTTCTCCAGGGGATCTTCCCAACCCAGGAATTGAACCCGAGTCTCCTGCACTGCAGGCAGATTCTTTACCGAATGAGCTATGAGGGAAGCCCCATGACTATATGTGTATAGCCACCATGAATCCTCTTGGTGTTAAGGGGAAGGTAATGTTTTGGGAGAAAAAAAGAGCGGAAGACAAATTTACAGCTTGAGTCTTATAGTTTTACAATTATATTGGCTATTTCAGGAACCCAGGAGAAAATTTTCATGTATTAATATAAATTCTTCAAATAGCTGGTTGTTCTGATCAACAAGATAGCCAAGGGAAACCTTTGAGGTCTTTGAGACATTCTGCTTTTGTATCCTCACCCAGGACATTTTTTCACACTGCCCTTGGCCTCTTTCATTGTCTCTCTAGCATCTCGACCACAATGGGGTCATTGTGTGGACACTGCTTGTGCCAACCTTTCATGCTTGGCCCTGAGGATCCAGGTCTATCCCAAGTTATTTGATAACATCCTCTCACCTTATCCCTCACCCGCACATTTCACCCCACCTCTTCTCTCTTCTAGTTTCCTAGGCAACGGTTTGTTAGTCTAATAATAAACCAATGCTTGCCATTGTACAATGAGATCAATAGAACCCTCAGGATTCGCCTCTGCTCCTAGATAACATCTGCAGTTTAACACTAACCTTCTGGGGACAAACCCTGGCTCTCCTTAAATTGTCTGATCAAAGAGGGTTGGAATTTCCTGTAGGGGTGGGCGATGTCCTCCTGGAGGAAATTTTTTTTGGAGAGAGAAACCTTGCAGTATTCTTTAAATCAAATTATGTGAGGAGCTGTCTGCTGATGAGCTAAGCAGAGTTTCTTATTTGCAAAAGTGCAACTAATATGTTCAGACCTCACCATTCAGACTACAAAGTAATTTCCTATGTATCCAAGTCACACCTAAGTTGAGCTCCCAGTTGCCCATAAGGAACTTATTGCTCCTCTGAGGGTGCTCCTCTGAGGGCGCTATCATCACATATAGGCCATCAGAGAAGAAACCCTTATGATCTTCAAGCCTGGCCACTGTCAAATCTCCATTCCTCGACTTCTGCAGAAAAAAAAAAAAAAAGAATCCCAAGAGCCCACAGTTTCGCTGGGAAAATACTCCCACAGAACTAGACACATTCAAAGCAATACAATGGTTTAATCACAGAGAATAAGGGTCTGGCCATGTGACACACTAAAATGGAACTGTCATCAGGATGAAGTCAGCCACTTCAGCCCTTTAGCAACTACAATCGTGTCAATCACACAAACTATGAACAGGTATGTGAAAGACCCTGTGGGGAAACTGTGACTGCTGAGTTAACCCAACCAGAGGCCACATTTGGGTTTTCAGCATGACTTCTGATAGAAGAATGAACAGCCTTCTCCCTGCCAGCACATAGTTCCATGTTTTACAGTTGTGAAGACCAAGATATACATAGTAGGCTCCTTAGGACTCTGCTTGCTGGCGTCTGAAGCCAATCATAGCTAGCTTTTAAAAAACAAAAATAAAGAGGACTGTATTACAAGGATGTAACGATTCAAGGGAATTCAGGGGAATTCAAGGGAATTCTCGGAATTCAAGGGAAGATAAGACTACTGGCTACTGTAAAAGGGAATCTGGAGAAAATCCATTATCCTGCTCTCCCCACCTCTCCTTCACTCTGTGTTGTGTCATTTTTTTTTCTCTTTTGTCATTCATTTCCTCTGCTCCCTTAATCTACATGGAGGAATATAGCTTTCCACCATGTTGCAGTCAACACTGTAAAGATAATAAAAAAGCTTTATTTGGAAGATAAGGTTATAGTTCTCACCATGGCTGCCAGGGACCCAGCCTCAGTGGGATGGGAGGGAAGGGAGGCAGTCACTGTGAGCAGAGCTGACACTGGAGAAGGGACTGACTCAAAGCAGACACGGCACCATGTCCCTAGGTTTTGCCTTTGACAAAATCAGAAGTGGGAATGAGAGAAGTATTGGATATCTTGTTGCATGCTGAGGTTAGACTTGTAATAAAAACATGCAGAATGATAAAAAAAAATTATAATTCACAAAATGCAATGTACTTAGTAAATATTGGCTTCTCTGGTGGTTCAGATGGTAAAGCTTCTGCCTGCAATCTGGGACACCTGGATTTGAGCCCTGGGTCGGGAAGATCTCCTGGAGAAGGAAATGGCAACCCACTCCAGTACTCTTGCCTGGAAAATTCCATGGACAGAGGAGCCTGATAGGCTACAGGCTATGGGGTCGCAAAGAGTCAGACACAACTGATCAACTTCACTTCACTTTAGCAAATATCAGGGCTTCCCTTGTGGGTCAGCTGGTTAAGAATCTACCTGCAATGAGGGAGACCTAGGTTCGATCCCTGCGTTGGGAAGATCCCCTGGAGAAGGGAAAGGCTACCCACTCCAGTATTCTGTCCTGGAGAATTCCATGGACTGTATAGATAGTCCATGGGGTCACAAAGAGTCGGACTTTCACTTTCCAGTAAACATCAGAAACCCTTATTCCAGAAGCCTAATTGTTCACTTATTTGTCTGCCTTAATTGCTAAGTAGGACATCTCTTAGAAATAAAACTTAGTTGAATTGGTTTAAAATAACATCACTCTGTTTGGGCTTATAAAGGTTTTTTACTGTAAAATTACTAATGATTCACCACTGACAGAGTTCAGACCTTCTGCCTCAGTAAGTTTCCTCAGTGCAATCAGATTTTATTCAGATACTCTCTGAAGAAGTGGAAAATAATCTGACAAAAAAGTAACCTTTGGATCCATTCAGCTTTGTGAGGACCAATAGAACTGAATGAAGCCCTACTCAGTTCTACATTCATTCTTACTCTTTTCTTTGCTGCCTCTTGAATGCAATGCTTACACTTTCCAATCACCTCTCACAGTCATTTCCAAGGCTTTTTTGTTCATCTTTATCTTTGAAAAAATTAGTACATTCTTCCAATTTAAGTTTATTTATTTACTGAAAGATATTATAAGGTGAATAATAAAACTTTTAAAATGCAATCTACACTAAATGTAACTAGAAGCTATATTTTCTTCCCACACTCCAGTGGTCACCTTGTGCACTGGCCTATTGTTACAAGACTGTCAGTTTGTCTGAACTGAGTTGTTCTTAGTGTATCAGTTTGAATCTCCTAAAGGGCAGTTCTAAACTTTAGGTATAAGGCATTCTTGGTAACCATATCTTAAAATGAGTTCTCCAATTGTGTAGGTGCCATGAAACTTTGTCTGTAGCTCCCCAAAACACTGAATGAGATGCAGAATCAAACAAGTAAAGTGAATTTTCTTAAAAATAAAAAATTGAGGAAATTTTTGTTTTCCAGTAAGGAAAGGCTACACACAGTGAAGCGGGTAGAGGCTTCAGCCTATGGTTGAAACAAACAAAACCCTAGCAGGCACAGGGAAGCCAGCTGGCTAATGCTCTCCAATAATCAAATTATCTTGCTTTTCCTCTGCATTCATTCTTTTTGTCTTCTTCCCAAATCCAGAGACGTTAAGGTGATGTTGACCCTGCCACTATATTTCAGGCCAAAGGAAATCATAAGATACAGTAACAGATAAACCAGTAGTCTTATTCTTGAGTAAGGCCTCTCTCACCAAAGGAACAACCAAAATTTAACAATAAACTGAAAACAGTATTTGTTAAAAGAGTGGTAGGTAATGAATTTATCTCTCTGATCTATAATAAGTGCATATAAATTAATATCTGCTCGGCTGCTCAGTCATATCTGACTATTTGTGACCTCATGGGCTGTAGCCTGCCAGGCTCTTCTGTCCATGGAATTTTCCAGGCAAGAATACTGGAGTGGGTTGCCATTTCCTACTCCAAATAGGGTTGCCAAATATAAAATACAGGACATCCAATTAAAATTGAACTTTAAGCAAATAATTGTTTAGTATAAATATAATATTTTATCTGTCAACTTTAACTCTCAAGGAGTTTAATTTAGTGGAGGATAAATTTTCTACAAAGATCATGAATTAATTTTTCAAACTTATTTTTTGTAGTAAAATAGATGTAACATAAAATTAACATTTTAACCATTTTAAAGTGTACAATTAAGTGGTAGTAAGTTTATTCGCAGTGTTGTGCAACCATTACTACTACCCAGTTTCAGAACTTCTTCATTGCCTCAAAGGGAAAATTCTGGATGTATTAAGCATTTGCTCCCCACACCCCATTCTCCATAGTGCCTGAAAGTCACTAATCTTATTTCTGTCCCCATAGACTTGCCTGTCCTGGACACTTCATGTAAGTGGAGTCACACAAGATGTGATATTTTGTGTCTGATCTTTTAGTTAGCATGATGTTTTCAAGGTTCATCCATGTTGGAGCATGTATCAAAATGTCATTCTTTTTTATGGCTGAATAATATTCCATTATATGTGCACACCACATTTTGTTTATCCATTTATTTATTAGTGGACAGATTGGTTGTATCTACATATTGACTATTGTGACATATGAATTAATTTTATACTTTAAAAAGTAAGTTTTATTAAAGCTATTAAAAGCCTTAAGGGATAGTGAAAATCTTTCTCAGAGCTTCTTCTATCTCAATGTGATGTATTTAAATAACTCTGAGTCAACTAGATGGACAGGCAATGTTCATTCAACACAGGATCATGTAGTAAGCGACATAAAATAAAATGTGGCAGATATAAATAAGCATAAAATAAAGATCTTGTCATCAAGAAACTTATACCAAATTCTGGGAAATGAAAGTCAAAAGTTCAGCATTTAATCAAAGCAAGGCTGCATTGCCTCTCAGTCAGAAACAGCCGCATTTAGGGCTGATTGAGGGCTTATCTTAAAACAATAAGTAGAGTACATCACATCTGCTTGATTAAACAGCTTCAAAAAAAACCTCTATGATTCCCAGAAAAAAACTGAAACCTTTATCCAAAGACAAATCATATTTTCCAACACCGAAAGCTACAAAAGTTCAGAAATATTGGAGTCCCTCCTCTAGTACCTCCTCACAACACATGTAAGATTACTAACTCCTGCCTTCCCCTGTTTGGTCAGTGTTCTTTTGTTTTAGATTCTCTGAGGTTTTGAGACTACATCAGTAAATTCTTGTTACGACAGCTGGAGGAAGCTGGCTTATAAAACCTTGTGCTGGCATCATTGCAGAGCATCAGGAAACATGAGAAATGGCAGCAGACATGAAGGCACCTTCAGACTTCTCTCTCCTTTGGTAGGACCCCAGACAGCCAAAGCCTGACCCAAAACCAGAGGAGAAATAGAGAGGTGATCTGAGTAAGATGGGGAGGTGAAGAACAGTCAGAGACTCAAGATTCCTAGGTGTCTTCTCTGGCTCAACGGGTTCATTCCCTTTTCCAGAACTTACCAGACTTTTCTCCCTTTGCCCTCACTCAAATTACCTGCCTTGCCTTTACTTCTACTGCCCATGGACTAAGATTATATGTGTTTTTCCTTAAGACTCAGTGCAGATCCTACATTCTCCAAAGAAGCTTTTCAGATCATCTTCCTTCCTGCAATAAAATAAAGGAGATGTCTTCCTTTTTTGGACTTTATCTCACCCTATGTATTACAATTGTTGAATATTCTAGTTACTCGTGGTTTTGTATCTGACTCTTTGCGATCCTATGGACCATAGCCCACCAGGCTCTTCTGTGCATGGGGTTCTCCAGGAAAGAATACTGGAGTGGATTGCCATGCCCTCCTCCAGGGGATCTTCCTGACTCAGGAATCAAACTCGTGACTCCTATGTCTCCTGCATTGGCAGGTGGGTTCTTTACTATTAGCACACCTGGGAAGCCCGTGTATTATAATTGCTGAATATTCTAGTTATTTGTGGTTTTGTGTTGGCACTTGCTCTCCATATACTATCACCATTCAGCAGATATAATACAACTCCAAAAAGTTGTCTCTTCATGATAACAACTACATTCCGCTTGTTTCTAAGTGCCTGCATCCTTTTTTTACTCTGCCACATGCTCATAACAAGTTGACCAATGTCATACATAGGTTTAATACTTTGGAAAAAGTACAGTATTGAATGGATGAGTGGTTAATTATTTTTAGGCCCCAATTTCACGAGCAAAGTATTTTCAAATTAAAAATACTTGAATAGCAGGATAGAGATATTTGCCTTCCTGCTGCAAGATACAAGTATTTAATTGAATCTGTGTATTATCTAGGTAAATAGAGCATCTTTTTTTTCCTTTAAAGAATTTGTCATTAGGATATAAAAGAGAGAATTTAGCTCACTCTTCCCTGGATATGTCCCAAAGAATACCCTTCATTTCCTTTCTTTCAATTCAGTTCAGTTGTTCAGTCATGTCCAATTCTTTGCGACCCCATGAACCGCAGCACGCCAGGCCTCCCTGTCCATCACCAACTACCTGAGTCCACCAAAACCCATGTCCATCGAGTCGGTGATGCCATCCAACCATCTCATCCTCTGTCATCCCCTTCTCCTCCTGCCCTCAATCTTTCCCAGCATCAGGGTCTTTTCCAATGAGTCAGCTCTTCGCATCAGGTGGCCAAAGTATTGGAGTTTCAGCTTCAACATCAGTCCTTCCAATGAATACCCAGGACTGATCTCCTTTAGGATGGACTGGTTAGATCTCCTTGCAGTCCAAGGGACTCTCAAGAGTCTTCTCCAACACCACAATTCAAAACCATCAATTCTTCGGCGCTCAGCTTTCTTTATAGTCCAACTCTCACATCCATACATGACTACTGGAAAAACCATAGCCTTGACTAGATGGACCTTTGTTGGCAAAGTAATGTCTCTGCTTTTTAATATGCTATCTAGGTTGGTCATAACTTTCCTTCCAAGGAGTAAGTGTCTTTTAATTTCATGGCTGAAATCACCATCTGCAGTGATTTTGGAGCCCAGAAAAATAAAGTTAGCCACTGTTTCCACTGTTTCCCCATCTATCTGCCATGAGGTGATGGGACTGAATGCCATGATCTTAGTTTTCTGAATGTTGAGCTTTAAGCCAACTTTTTCACTCTCCTCTTTCACTTTCATCAATAGACTCTTTAGTTCTTCACTTTCTGCCATAAGGGTGGTGTCATCTGCATATCTGAGGTTATTGATATTTCTTCCAGCAATCTTGATTCCAGCTTGTGTTTCTTCCAGCCCAGCATTTCTCATGATGTACTCTGCATATAAGTTAAGCAGGGTGACAATATACAGCCTTGATGTACTCCATTTCCTATTTGGAACCAGTCTGTTTTTCCATGTCCAGTTCTAACTGTTGCTTCCTGACCTGCAGACAGGTTTCTCAAGAGGCAGCTCAGGTGGTCTGGTATTCCCATCTCTTTCATAATTTTCCACAGTTTATTGTGATCCACATAGTCAAAGGCTTTGGCATAGTCACTAAAGCAGAAATAGATGTTTTTCTGGAACTCTCTTGCTTTTTCGATGATTCAGTGGATGTTGGCAATTTGATCTCTGGTTCCTCTGCCCTTTCTAAAACCAGCTTGAACATCTGGAAGTTCACAGTTCACGTATTGCTGAAGCCTGGCTTGGAGAATTTTAAGCATTACTTTACTAGTGTGTGAGATGAGTGCAATTGTGTGGTAGTTTGAGAATTCTTTGGCATTTCATTTCTTTGGGATTGGAATGAGAACTGACCTTTTCCAGTCCTGTGGCCACTGCTGAGTTTTCCAGATTTGCTGGCATATTGAGTGCAGCACTTTCACAGCATCATCTTTCAGGATTTGAAATAGCTCAACTGGAATTCCATCACCTCCATTAGCTTTGTTTGTAATGATGCTTCCCAAGGCCCACTTGACTTCACATTCCAGGATGTCTGGCTCTAGGTGAGTACACTTAATTTCTCAATTTAATTCTCTATATCAAATCATACAAACTTTTCTATGTTACTATTTTGATAATTTTATAATTATTCCATATATTCCAATTGGTTATGCAATAGAATAAGTTCCATATTTACGTGAAAAGTAGAAAAAAAGCAAGCTTTTATGGAGAAATTAACCAAAACATTAAGATCCTTAACCAACGGCACCTGGGTATGTTACTAGTGTTGCTATGAATTAAGTGCTGACTTTATGTTGTTCCAATTGTAGTATAGTTGTCAACACTTCACTTTATTAACTCATTTATTCCTTCCATAAATATTTATTGAGTATGATGTCTGAGATACTGAGCTAAGTACAGTACTGTGTACTTGCTCATTTTTCTCCTAACTCTGACAGTTGTTATTTACTTTTGCAACCATAAGTTTCCCACCATCCCTGAGGAACTTCCCTGGCAGCTCAGATGATAAAGCGTCTGCCAACAAGGCGGGAGAGCTGGGTTTGATCCCTCAGTCAGGAAGATCCCCTGGAGAAGGAAATGGCAACCCACTCCAGTACTCTTGCCTGGAAAATTCCATGGACAGAGGAGCCTGGTAGGTTACAGTCCATGGGGTCACAAAGAGTTGGACACGACTGAGTGACTTCACTTCACTTCACTTCTGAGGAACTGGTGTCCTTTGGGGAGTTGTTATTGAATCTCCTCCTTCAATTACTGGGGATGGCTAACATCTGTCCCAGGTAGTCACTCACATCTCCAGAACCAATGATATAGATCCTGCCCATAATTCATGGCACTCTTTCTGCCATACCTGAAGGTGACCTCAAATTGTTTCTCAATACAACACATCAGGAAGCTCTATCATTTGGATGATATACAACAGGAAATCTACTTCCTTTTCACCTATCTCCTGAATGATTTTGTCTCCTCCTACGACTTCAACATTCACACCTATGAAGATGGTTCCCAAACTTTACCTGACATTTTTCCTGAGTTTGAGTTTTGTATTTCCAATAACCTAAAGTCCTTGTTCACTTAGTATTTCAAGCTCAGCTTGTTCAAATTCAAACTTACTATGTTCCCCAAAAACCTGCTCTTGGGAATTACTTGGGAATCATCCAGTCTAGAGATTTTAGGCTTATCTCTTTTTCTTACCTCTCACTGCTCATTTCCATAAGAGTTTGATCATTAAGTTACATTAATTCTACTTCTTAAATGTCTCTTGACTATGTGACTTCTTATCCTTTACCACCTTCCTAGGTAGGACCATCAGGGACCGCCTACTGGATTCTTACAATAACATCTAGCCAGGAATGAATTACTCACTTCCCCAAATCATTCTCCTCCTTGCCATCAATTATCTTCCTGAAGCATTTATCTGACCATATGAGTGGTTTCCCTCATCTCCATCAATGTATCCTTAAAATCTTTCAATGTCACCAATAGAAATATAAATTCCTTCCTGTCCTCCTTACCTCTCCCCTCCCCAGCACAGCCTCCACTATTGGTGCATGTTGCTGTGTTGTATGATGCTTAGTTGAATCTGTCCCACCAAGCTGTCGAAACCTAGAGTAATTTTATTCATTTTTCTACCTATAATATGAATAACTGAGTTCCTAACACATAGCAAAGGATTAGTGAGTGTTCTTGGCATATGCCAAAGCAAAGCATACCCCATCTTCTACATCAGTTTCCTCTTTAAAGAGTGGGTTGGGTACTTAGAACAGTCAAATTCAAAGAGTATATTGGTGGATGCCAGAGGCTGGAGGGAGGGGAGGAAGGAGGGGGGAATGGGGAGTTAGTGTTTAATGGGAACAGAGTTGCAGTTTAGTAAGGTGAAAGATTTGGGAGATGGATGATGGTGAAAGTTGCACAACAATATGAATGTACTTAGTGCCACTGAATTGTATAGTTAAAAATGGTTAAAAGAGTATGCTTTATATTATGTGACTTTTACCATAATAAGAAAACATTTTTTAAAAAAAGAGTAGCTGGTTAGTAAAAGAAGATGATTCATTTTGGCTTATATTTGAGTCTTATCACATGAACTTGAATTGAAAATTGTTGAGTTGCCAGTATTTTTTCCAAATCTTCAGTGAAATTTCCTTGGAAAGTTATGCAGTGAGATGATTCATCCAGACTTTGTGAAACAAAATTGTCCCTTCATTTTCTTGTTTTAGAAACAAACAAACAAAAAAAGCCATCGTGGCTTGATTGACATCAGCGAAAAAACCCTTTTGTTTCCTATAATCCAGTGTTTTCATTAAGTAATTTGCAATGTAGCAGGGAGGAAGAGTGTTTGTAGGGGATTCTAGAGGCATTCTGCCTAAGAAAATCTGATTAATTTGAATAGTGGAGTTGGAGCCTCCAATCATACCTCATAAAAGTCTCCCTTTGCACTAACAGGCTGCTTCTACTTCTGGGTAGAAATCCCATTTTGTGTGGCCTGCAAGCCCCTGGAAGACATGACATTTTCAGACTGAAATACATTTCAAAGAGGGAAATCTGCTTATGGCAGTGATTGGGCATAATAATATGATGAAATCAAATGTTGGCCTCTGTAATGACATAACTCTTTACTATGAAATTAAAAATATTAGAAGGCATATCAGAGAGTTAATGCAACTAGACCTTAAAATTAAAGCTAAAGTAGTACTGTGGATGACAGGTCTCCCCTAAACTGATCTAATAGTATTTTCCTGGATTAAACTGTGTTTAATAAGGCAAATGGGTTAATGTATTACAATGTAGTTCATGAACAAATGAAGGCCTCCAGTCCAGATATTGCTGTCAGCAGTTCACAGTGGAATTCTTTCATGAACTGTGAGAGTTGATTTTAATTATGCAGTCTAAAATGTATGTGAGTGCCTTAAGAAAGGAACCAAGACAGGGAAATGTACCAAAAAAATCCCACAAAACTAGGATACCAGTAAGTGAATCTTTCCTTCAAAGAAAAAAATGCCAGATTACAAATGAGTGCTCTCTTTAGTTAGTGGGCTAAATCAGTGTGCAGGCCTAGACAAAGGGAACAATGGACACCTCCTGACACCAGGCTGTGCGTCTGGTGAGCATCCCTCAGTGCAAATGTTAGTACTGTGTGAGTATTTATTGTGTTTCTATAAAGTCCTAATGAGCTCCTTGGGTGAGAGTGAAACCCTTTGCTTTTTCACACTGTGCTCAAGACCCCTAAACGTCATGGGGTCAAATCTAAAGAAAGGGTAATGGACCATGAGGTCCAGCTTAATAGACCTGATATTAACACAGCAGCAAGAATGTCACCAAATGCAAAGTTTAGGGCAGGCAATGAATGAAGTATTTGTTACACTTAAAGAATATACAAAGGTTATAACAGAGTAGCAGCACTACATCAATGTCATCATTGCAGGACTTGGAAAATCTGCCTTGTGTGAAATAACCCTGTAACACATCTTTAAGTTGGTTACAATACATGAATTTGCTTCCCGACCACAAAGAATATTAGAATAGAAAATTATGCAACTGCAGTGACTACCTATAATTATTTTTAGATATTGACAATCTCTTGCCCATAAAAATAAACAGGATACTCAGTATCTAAGATTCATTGAATGGAAATACAATGTACTTACTTTTTGTGTTGCTTATACAGTTCATACACTTAAATATATACTTTCTCTAAATGAAACAGAAAAAATTTTCTCCTCTAGTGGTCTGGTTTCTTAAAGATAGGACTGGTGTCCCTTGGTTTGAAATAAGTAAAGCATAACCACACTGAGTATGATGTCATAAAGAGAACCACTTGTGTAAATACAGGACACTTGAAGCAGACTCATTGGTCCATGTAGTTGTTGGCTCATCACAATAATCTTGGTCTGTTATTACAATGAACTTCAGTTCAAATGATGCACTGTAAGCCACAGACCTGAGGTCTAAGAGCACCACACTCCATGGATTTGTTCATAAGTTAACATTTAAAAGCATCATCACTCTCTCACATGGGTAAAAATGGAAGATCTGAGGGTATGAGCCAGTAAAAATATTTATGTGTTTATGCACCTTCCATGTTTTTATTTTCTGCTGGGTAAAATAGTTTTCTTTGAATCTGACTCACATAGGCTATAAATTATTTGAAGACAAGGACTCTATCTTTGGGCCTCCCAGGTGGTGCTAGTGGTACAGAATCTGCCTGCCAAGGAAGGAGACTCAAGAGCTGCTAGTTCAATCCCTGGATTGGGAAGATCCCTTGGACTAGGAAATGGCAACCCATTCCAGTGTTCTTGCCTGGAAAATTTCATGGGCAGAGGAGCTTGGCAGGCTACAGTCCATGGGATCACAAAGAATCGGACATGACTGAGCACACACACACACACACAAACACACCCTACTTCTGTTGCTTTATGTTTCTATTCCCAACACCAAAGATAAAGCCATGCTATTGTTGATAGATACAAACAACTCGTTACTTACCAACTCCTCTTTTTTCCATGACTTGATTACTACAAAAGTAGAAAATTGTGTTTATTCAGGAAGTTCAGGCAGTATATTGTCAAACTATTAATAACTAGATCAGAAGACACATATGCCATCGTCTCCTGGACTCTTTAAGATACATCGTTAATTGCTGTCACAGCTCTTTGACTGTTCTCTTTGACTAATAGGAAGGGAAAGAATGACATAATCATTTTACTTTGACTTGTTGCTATTTTTAAAGGCAATGAAGAGAAATTTAGAAGTAGAAACCAACTAGTTTTTATTAATAAAGAGAAAGCTGGGAGCATGTATCTATTTATGGGTTTGACCCTAAAGGAGGGATAGTTGAAGCCAGCCGAATGTGTGTGATGCAGGAACATCAAAACTCTGACCTACCTAAAAACACGACTTCCACGAACCTGCCAAAATACCTAGAATTTCCATCATTGGAGTTATTGCTGTGCATAAAACATCCAAAGAAGGCCCATTGTGGAGATTCAGGTATCATTCCTCTCTCCAGAAAAAAAAAAAAACAGGACGCAGTCCAGGGCAGATTGGACAAAGAGTGCAGAGATAAATAAGAGATTGTGGAGACTCATCCTAATTTGGAAATTTAAGAGACTGATGTCACTATTAGAAAAATAATAATAAAATCAATGTTTTTAAAAAGAGCACATTTAGATGCTCAGTTCAGTTCAGTCGTTTAGTCGTGTATGACTCTTTGCATCCCCACGAATTGCAGCATGCCAGGCCTCCCTGTCCATCACTAACTCCCAGGGTTTACCCAAACTCATGTCCATCGAGTCCGTGATGCCATCCAGCCATCTCATCCTCTGTCGTCCCCTTCTCCTCTTGTCCCCTATCCTTCCCAGCATCAGGATCTTTTCCAATGAGTCAACTCTTTGCATGAGGTGGCCAGTATTGGAGTTTCAGCTTCAACATCAGTCCTTCCAATGAACACCCAGGACTGTTCTCCTTTACAATGGACTGGTTGGATCTCTTTGAAGTCCAAGGGACTCTCAAGAGTCTTCTCCAACACCACAGTTCAAAAGCATCAATTCTTTGGCGCTCAGCTTTCTTCACCATCCAACTCTCACATCCATACATGACTACTGGAAAATAACATAGGCTTGACTAGAAGGGCCTTTGTTGGCAAAGTGATGTCTCTGCTTTTTAATATGCTGTCTAGGTTGGTCATAACTTTCCTCCCAAGGAGTAAGTGTCTTTTAATTTCATGGCTGCAATCACCATCTGCAGTGATTTTGGAGCCCAAAAAATAAAGTCTGACAGTTTCCACTGTTTCCCCATCTATTTCCCATGAAGTGATGGGACCAGATGCCATGATCTTAGTTTTCTGAATGTTGAGCTTTAAGCCAACTTTTTCACTCTCCTCTTTCACTTTCATCAAGAGGCTTTTTAGTTCCTCTTCACTGTCTGCCATAAGGGTGGTGTCATCGGCATATCTCAGGTTATTGATATTTCTCCCAGCAATCTTGATTCCATCTTGTGTTTCTTCCAGTCCAATGTTTCTCATGATGTACTCTGCATATTAGTTAAATAAGCAGGGTGACCCTATACAGCCTTGACGTACTCCTTTTCCTATTTGGAACCAGTCTGTTGTTCCATGTCCAGTTCTAACTGTTGCTTCCTGACCTGCAGACAGGTTTCTCAAGAGGCAGCTCAGGTGGTCTGGTATGCCCATCTCTTTCAGAATTTTCCACAGTTTATTGTGATCCACATAGTCAAAGGCTTTGGCATAGTCAATAAAGCAGAAATAGATGTTTTTCTGGAACTCTCTTGCTTTTTTGATGATCCATCAGATGTTGGCAATTTGATCTCTGGTTCCTCTGCCCTTTCTAAAACCAGCTTGAACATCTGCAAGTTCACAGTTCACATATTGCTGAAGCCTGGCTTGGAGAATTTTGAGCATTACTTTACTAGCGTGTGAGATGAGTGCAATTGTGCAGTAGTTTGAGCATTCTTTGGCATTGCCTTTCTTAGGGATTGGAATGAAAACTGACCTTTTCCAGTCCTGTGGCCACTGCTGAGTTTTCCAAATTTGCTGGCATATTGAGTGCAGCACTTTCACAGCATCATCTTTCAGGATTTGAGATAGCTCAACTGGGATTCCATCACCTCCACTAGCTTTGTTCGTAGTGATGCTTCCTAAGGCCCACTTGACTTCACATTCCAGGATGCTCATGGTTCTCTAATTCCTCTTCCAGATTTAATTTTCTTCAGTGGACTCATCCTTACCTGACATATGTTAGAAATTAATTTTTTATTGCCTGTCTCCCCAACTAAATTGCAAGCTCTGTAAATAAACAGTCTTTTCTCCTTTCTTCTCTGGGTCACTGCTGGGCAGTGTGTGATGTGTGTATTGGGGTGAGAAAGGGAGCATTGGCTAGAAAGAAGGACATACAGGGATTGCAGGAAAATTAACCAATTTATTGTTACCTGGGGATATGTCTGACAAATACCACAAAGTATAAGTGTTTTCCAGATTTGTATGTATATATTAAAATTAAATATTAAAACTAGGGAAATCTGATAGAATTTTAATTTGAGAGCAGAGAAATAAGAAGTATTTGCTGACAGTTTTCTTCAGTTTTCTGTTATTAGAACATAAGTGAAACCTCTGAAGGTCTTTTTCACCTTCTGTGGTCTACCTCAGCTTGTTTCCTTGAATGAGAATATAAGCACATTACTAAAATCAGGCCCTTACCCTTTCAAATATATTTATACAAAAATATCATTTGCTAAATAATAAAACATAAAATTTTAAAGATAAGTTTATTGTTCTAGACCAATAAGACTGAAATGGAAAAACAACTGGCTAGATAACTACAATCTAAACACAAACCAAAAAGAAAATTGTTTTGTTGGTGAAGAATTCTCATAAATATAAGGCTACTGTGTTTCCTGGTCTTTTTTTTTTTCTTGTTCTTTTTCTTTTCCATTCCTTTAATCTCTTTATCTCAAACAATTACTTGTAGACTATACCAGTAAAAACATACACACAGGAAGTCATTGTAAAAATAAAGTTACTATACCATGACTGAAGTAAAAAATACATACTTTCCTTAGAATAGCAGTAAAGGAGAAGAAATGCAGGACTCATCCCATTAAAAGCATGATTAATTACACTTCACTTACACCATTGACCTCACTAGGTCAGCAGTTTAGCTGAAACAGCTCCTGACAGTGATCAGCCTCATCAAAGTTTGGCTCCTTTCTCTATTGAAATGTTTCTCCACTAAATTGTTTGTGGGTGCCTATGCTTCAAAGCATTTCTTTTCTCTCTTCTTTTTAAACTCTAAAATGTATGCTTTCCCTATAGAAGTTATGTACAGTCTTTTCAGCAGTTGGAAACTGACTCTTTGAGTGGCAGTAATGATGATCAGTTAACTGATATAAACACTCAGTAGTTATCTAAAATGTCTGCATCAAACGCAGATCTCAAAAATATGAGATTTCATGTTGTATTCTAAAGGCTTAGACTCTTCTGTAAACAGACATCAAGAATTAATAGTGGTTTGTGGCTTCCTGGGAAAATTCTGTCACCTTGAATTTAAATATAGGAAGCTACAGTTAGAAACATGAAGTAGACCTAGTTTTAGAAGGAAAACACATTGTTCAACTCTATGCACCGTTACCTACGGAGAAGAGAAGAAAGGAGGAAAGCAAACCTTAGGATTTAGGACACAAATTATGTAAAGTTCACAAAGCAATTTCACTTCAAGTTTGAATAGTTCTCAAGGTACCAAACTGCACATGGCTAGTAATCATAGCTCTAGATCTGTCTTAGATACAACCTCCACTTATGTGTGGAGTATGTTTTACTTAATAAGCCTTTATTAAAGTACTACGTGTCAGGAAATGTGATATCCACTGAAAAGGCAAAATTTGGTTCACATTCTACTGGAGAAGAGCTACCTTTAAAAAAGATACATTTAATGCCCCAAAGAATCGAAAGCAGGATCTCAAAGAGATGGCTGTACACCCATGCCCATAGCAGCAATATTCACAAGAGCTAAAACGTGGAAGCAACTCGGACGTCCGTGGGCAGATGAATGGATGAGCAAAATGTGGTATATACATAAAATGTATATATTCAGGCTCAAAAAGGAAGGAGATTCTAGCACATGTTACAGCATGGATGAAGCTTGAATACATTATGCTAATTAAAATACATCAATCACACCAAAAAAACTAATACAGTGTGAGTCTACTTGTATGAGGTATCTAAAACACTCAAAATCCTAGAGGCAGAAAGTAGGATGATGGTTGCCATGGTCTGGGAAAAGAGGAAATGGGAGTTATTGTTGAATAGGCACAGAGTTTTGGTTTTGCAAGATGGAAAAAGTTCTGGTTATGGATGGTAACAGTGGCTGACTTTATTTTTTTGGGCTCCAAAATCACTGCATATGGTGATTGCAGCCATGAAATTAAAAGACGCTTACTCTTTGGAAGGAAAGTTATGACCAACCTAGACAGCATATTTAAAAGCAGAGACATTACTTTGCCAACAAAGGTCCATCTAGTCAAGGCTATGGTTTTTCCAGTAGCCATGTATGGATTTGAGAGTTGGACTATAAAGAGGGCTGAGCGCCGAAGAATTGATGCTTTTGAACTGTGGTGTTGGAGAAGACTCTTGAGAGTCCCTTGGACTGCAAGGAGATCCAACCAGTCCATCCTAAAGGAGATCAGTCCTGGGTGTTCATTGGAAGGACTGATGTTGAAGCTGAAACTCAGTATTTTGGCCACCTGATGCGAAGAGCTGACTCATTGGAAAAGACCCTGATGTTGGGAAAGATTGAAGGAAGGAGAAGGGATGACAGAGGATGAGATGGTTAGATGGCATCACCGACTCAATGGACATGAGTTTGGGTGAACTCTGGGAGTTAATGGACAGGGAAGCCTGGTGTGCTGGGGTTCATGGGGTTGCAAAGAGTCAGACACGACTGAGGGACTGAACTGAACTGAACTGATAGATGGTAATGATGGATGCACAACAAAGTGAACATACTTAATGCCACGGAACTGTAGACTTAAAAATAATTAAATGGTAAATTTATACTGCCTGTATTTTATCACCATAAACAATTAGGAAAAGTATATTTAAAATTATAAGTATATAATAGAAACATAAACAATGTACTGTAGTCACAGAAGAAGAAGTGATCACCTCTGTGTGTGGTGGAGAGACGTCCAGAGAAGGCTTACAGAGGAGGAAACAGTTGAGGGAGGCTTCAGAAGACACAGAACACATTAGCACTTGCTCAACCACCTCCACTCAATACCAGATTTACTGACACTCCCTCCCACTCCCTTTGTAAACATACTTCCTGATGATCATGGCTACAGGTTGCTGGTGGCAGTAACCACCCTCCAGAATGTGCCAGCCTTCCCCTCTCAATCTATAGCTGTTTACGTTAAAACATATAAATGCCTCATTTAGTTGTCAAACTTTAGTACAGGGCCAGAACTTTTTCTTTGAGAATGACGCTGCTGATTCAAGTTTCTGCTGGTTCACCTTGCATTATCTTTGTCCTTTCTGCATTGTTCGATAATTTCTAGTTTTGGTTTCGTTAAACAGGAAGAGAAATTTAAGCACATTTGCCTACAATGCGGGAGACCCGGGTTCAATCCCTGGGTCGGGAAGATCTCCTAGAGAGGAAAATGGCAACCCGCTCCAGTACTCTTGCCTGGAAAATCCAAAGGATGGAGGAGCCTGGTAGGCTACAGTCCACGGGGTCGCAAAGAGTCAGACATGACTGAGCGACTTCACTTTCACTTATTCCTGGTAAAGACATAGTGGTTTAGAGCACAGACTCTGGAACCAGACTGACTGAGTTGAATTATAGGTTTGTCATTTAGGAGTTACTTGACCTCAAGCAAGTTAATCTCATTGTATTGATACTTCTGTTTTATCATCTATTTTTAATGAGGCTAATAATAGTGCCTACCAAAGAGATTTTGTCTAAGAGTTAAGTTATTTAGCACAGGTAAACCACCTAGGACAGTGCCAGACACAATGCATGTTAAGTGTATTACCAGTATGAGTAATGGTACTGATATTACTACTAATAACTGTTTTTTGCCACAGAGAAAGGAGACAAAAGAAGGAAGGGAAAAAATACATTCTGAGGAGGGAATGAAAACTACTGAGCTGTGATCATGCTAACTGAAGGTGAAGTACATGTGAAAAATGAATGATGAAGTGGTCTCAGGCCCAGATGACGAAGGCGCTTGTCTACCATCTCATTTCTAACCCATTCTGTACCTTTGATTCCCTCTGCTCTCGTGGTCACTTCTTACATGACAGTTTTTGAGATGCTAATAAACATAGAGATTGAGTGGCCTCAAGCCCTAATGAATTTGTAATTTAGCAAGAGATTCTGATATATAAATAATACAAGAGAATACATGTCATTGAGGACACATTACATACTCTGTATCTAAAAATGTGTTCCCCATTCCATGTTCTATGCATGGGACGGATGCTCAGGGATGGAGCGTTGGGATGACCCAGAGGGATGGGATGGGGAGGGAGGTGGGAGGAGGGTTCGGGAGGGGGAGCACATGTGAACCCATGGCTGATTCATGTCAATGTATGGCAAAAACTACTACAATATGGTAAAGTAATTAGCTCCCAACTAAAATAAATTTATTTAAAAAATTAAAAAATAAATAAATAAAAATATAAATGTGTTCCTAGTGCAAAGAGACGGAGAAGGCAGTGGCGCCCACTCCAGTGCTCTTGCCTGGAGAATCCCAGGGACGGAGGAGCCTGGTGGGCTGCCGTCTGTGGGGTCGCACAGAGTCGGACACGACTGAAGCGACTTGGCAGCAGCAGCAGCAGTGCAAAGAGGAGGATACAACAAATTGACCAGAGAGCGTATGATAGAAAGTGATAATTGAGCTGGATGGTAAGAGTGAATTAAATGTTTCTCTGCAAATGATACAATAAAACAATAAGCATCTGAACATGCATAATTGCTATCACTAGAACTGACACATAAGGTAACCAAAGTTTCCTTCCCAAGCAATCACAACAACAAAGAAACCCTACACTAAAAGATATGGAAAGTATAACATCTGTATCACAAGGTCATGGATGTTTTCTCTTTGATTTATCCTTGATAAAACTCTGAAATATGTCACTGAGCCAAACCACGTATCTGTTATTAAGTCTTATGATTTGTGACATATTCCTTTCTTCCAGCCTCTTGGATTTTAAGCTCTCCAGTTTATATAACTAGCAAGATAAAAATGAACATGAAATGTTGAGAACAACCAAGAAAAGCCTATAACCATTGTTCACTGTCTTTCCCTTCAAGACGATACAATAAAGCAAGGTGCCCTAAAATCATTCTACTTGGGTATCATTTATTATGGGCAATGCCATCCTGACATTTTTATTTTGCACCTCATGTTGACATTATAGAGATGCGAAGGGGAGAACTAATTTTTCCCTGAATGCTCACCTCAGATTTGAAATGGACAATGAAGAGATCAAACACTCAGCAGTGGGATTCAGCACAGAAAAGCAACTGTGCCCCAGGCACTTGAAGTCAGCTGGACTCCTACCCACAAATTTATTCACTGTGTGAGTCTGAAAAAGGTACTGAGCTTCTGTAAAATGCGGTCACTAATTCTTCTCCTTCAACATTTCCGGAAAATTAAGTAAAATAATTAATATGGAATACCTTGAATAACTATTTCTTAAATGAATAAACTTTTTATTCCTTGCCTTTTCAAAAATACTATATTGGGTTTTTTTTAAGCTTCTGTGCTTTTTTGTTCATTTATTTGTTTTATCTTTGGCTGTGCTGAGTCTTTGCTGCTGTGCACGGGCTTTCTCTAGTTGTGGCAAGCAGGGTCTACTCTCTAACTGCGGTGCCTTGTGGAGCACGGGCTCTAGGCGTGCAGGCTTTAGTAGTTGCGGTGCACAGGTTTAGCTGCCCTGCAACACGCGGAACCTTACCAGAGCAGGGGTCAAACCCATGTCCCTTGCATTGGTAGGCAGATTCTTTTCAAGGTATTTTTAAATTTTATTTTATCTATTTATTTTTGGCTGCTCTGGCTCTTCACTGCTACATATGGACTTTCTCTAGTTGTGGAGGGTGGGGGCTACTTTTCCCTGCAGTGCACAGACTTCTCGTGCTGTGCCTTCTCTTGTTGCAGAGCACAGGCTCTAGGCACGCAGGTTTCAGTAGATGCACACATGGGCTCAGTAGTTGTCGCTTGAGGGCTCTGAAGCTCGGGCTCATTAGTTGTGGCACATTGGCCTTAGTTGCTCCAAAGCATGTGAAATCTTCCTGGACCAGGGATTGCACCCATGTTTCCTACAGATTCCTAACCACTGGACCACCAGAGAAGTCCTACCGTATTGGTTTTTAATTTCCACAGCAATTATCTTCATTTGCCAGGGCTACCATAACAATGTGGCTTAAACAACAGGGATTTGTTGTCTCATGAGTCTAGAGGCTAGAAGTTCGAGATCAAGGTGTTGGCAGCAACAGTTGGCTCTTGCTGAGGCTGTGAGGAAAAGATGACTTTCAAGCCTCTCTCTTTGGCATACAGATAACCACCTTCTCCCTGTATCTCTTCACATTGTCTTTTCTCTTAAGCTTGGCTGTTTCTGTATCTAAATTTCCCCTTTTTATAAGGACAGCTGTGATAAGGACACCTATTCAAATATGATCTCATCTTAGCTTAATCAATTTACATCTGTAACTAATTCCGAATAATATCATGCTCTGAGGTACTGGGAGTTATGACTTCAGCATATGAATTTGGAGAGGGGACACGATTCAACTCATAAGTCATAAAGTTTTGTGTAATCATTCAAGCAACATGGAAATAAAAATAATTAATGATCTCTCCCTGTAATCCAATTCCATTCCTCTGTTTTTAACATTTGTAATGTATCCTTACATAAGTTTTTCAATGTCTGCACATACATGCACACACACACGCACTCACTCACACATGCTCATACACACCACATATTCATCTTATATTTAGACACACACATATATAGTCTTTTTCTGTTATAAAAATCCAATCATACTATACATACTGTTTAGCCCCTTGCTTTTTTCATTTTGTCATAAATCATGGACATTTTTCTAAACCATAAACTTATGTAAATATTTGCACAATATTCTATAGTATGTATGAATAATAATCTATGCAAACATTTGTCATTATTGGTGAATATTCAGGGTATTCCCAGGGTTTTGAGATGTCCATTTTTAAAAGCAGCAGCATGAAGTTTTACTCAGCTTTTTCATTAAAACTGCTGCTTTGATTTATGTAAGTTAGATTCCTAGAAATGCATTTCTAAGTCGGAGATAAGCACATTTAAATTCATGTTACCAGATGATTTTCAAAAATGTTTTAACAATTCACACATTCACCAAGAGTGCCTAAGAGATATCGGTTTTTTCCACCCTTTTACCAAAGTAGATTTGAAAAGTTTTTTTTAATTCTATCTCTCTGATACCTAAAAAATAATGTATCTTTTATTTATTTAATATTAATATCCTTAACTACCATTGAGGTACAGTACCTTTTCAAACTATTTATTGGCTATTTGTATCCTTCTTTTGAGATTTGCTAGATCATCTTGAGGACCTATTTTTTAGTTATATTTCTTGGTTTTTATCCATTCACAGGAGTTCTTATATACAAGGGAAATTAGCACCTTGTTATAAATGCTGCAAATATTATTTTCTAGTCTATCATTTGCCTTTCAACTTTGTAATAGTACCTTTTACCATTCAGAAATTTTAGGTTTTTATGGAGTCAAGTCTGTCCATTTTTTATGATTTGTGAATTTTTGTCTTGCCCATAAATCCCTCAACCCTACCCTAAAGATTCATAATCACCTTCATTATATTCTAATATTCTCTTTATACTTGTTGTAAGATACAAATATATCTTGTTTCCCTTCCAGGTGAATATTCCTTTACTTTAACACTGTTTATAAGGTAATTCTCCCTCTTCTCACTAAATTAAAATGTTAGCATCACCATATACTAAGTTTTTATTTTAAAGAATACTTGAATCAGTTTCTGTGCTCTCTGTCTCATAGGTCAATTTGTTCATTCCTGAGCCAATATGCATAATTTCTGATTGTATTAGTCATATAAGAAGTTTTGCTGGCTGGTATGGCAGGTTCCCCTTCACTATTTGTATCTTTCGTAATTTTCTTGAGAATATTTGTGTACTTTTTCTTCCATATTAACTTTGGAATTATTTTGATGAGTTAAAAACATCAGTAACAATAATGGCACTCTGATCCAAATTACTTGAAATGTAAACACATACTTGAGAATTTTATCAATTTTCCCTGTCCAGGAATCACACACATTACATGATGTGAATATGAAAGCTGTAGGTTAAAAGTTTCTGAAACTTGCCCAAGGCCATACAGTCAGCAAAGGAAAGAAACTGCCCTTATCTCTGGTGCAAATTCTACAACATTAATCACCTCTTTTGTTCCTATCAGAGAAGGAAGGTGATAAATTAAATTACTGAGATTCTCTTGACTAAACTACAAGTCTGCTTAATCATTTACAAGGCTGTCAGGCCCAAGTAGAACTTGACCAAGTATGGCACTGGTTTATAGGCAAGCTGTTAGCTTTTATCCCAACAAACTGTTTCTCGCTCTTTAAAAGATCTAGATAGAATAAGAATGAGAATAAACCTCCACTTAGTAAGTACCTGGAGATTCCTGGCTTAAACACATCTTTACTGATATGAAATTCTGTCATTACAGCTTTATTTTTTGGTTTAAAAACTTATTCTTCTAAAATGTTAATACCCTTATAAAGATTACTGCACTTGTTGTTATGAATTGGTTTAATTGCTACTCTTTTAACAACCCTAGCAAAATCTCTATCGAAATAAATTTTTGATCTTGAGACAAGGATATGGAGATGGTTTTGGAAAATGGGACACCACCTCGGAGTAGCCAAGGTTAAGTAGAACATGAGAGGCCAAGAGAAGTTTGGAAAGGTGGACAGATTGAAAAGTAAATAGTGCCCAAAGACCCAAGAACTGGGAGACAGGGCAGAGCAAGAAGCAAGGGGCCATGTAGATACTCTACACTTTCCTTTGGGTTAAGAACTACTACCCAGAGGGCTTCCCAAGTGGCACTAATGGTAAAGAATCTGCCTGCCAATGCAGGAGACACAAGAGACACGGGTTCAATCTCTGGGTCAGGAAGATGCCCTGCAGTAGGAAATGGCACTCCACTCCACTTCTTGCCTAGAAAATTCCACGAGCAGAGGAACCTGATGGGCTACAGTCCATGAGGCCTCAGAGATGGACTCAATGTGCGACTGAGCACACACCCAGACACCAGATGACAAAGGAAGCAAATTACCTGTGAGAAATTGGCTGGCTGCCTCCCTACATCAATGGCACTGATATACCTCCCAGTCCCAGAGCAGCTGCTATTTTTCTTAACAGGAAATCTGGTCACAGTTCTCAACTCTGCTGCTCAAAAACAAAGCCCTTTTTTGGAAAGAAACCCGTTTCAAAAAATATATATATATAGATGTAACAACAGAAGAAGGTTAGTTTCAAGGAAAAAACCTAGTCTGAAGCTAATTGGTAAGAGATGGACCAATCAGGCAGCAAATAGGAAAACAAATTATGAACTAAACCAGCCAAATTAATAACTTATCAAAGTCAATTAATTGATCAGTCAGTACTATTGAGCAGCAGCTACATGAAAAATTAGTTACATCAGATTTGTTTAAAGCACTCAGTTTAATGACTATCTTGGATGCACGTCACCAAAGCGTTTGGTGCTTTTGCACACCTCCACCTCCTTTTTGTTCTCAACAGAATAAAATTAGATGCTGTCTCTCTTATAAAATCAAAGTGGTGATGCTGAGGACAAATGTTCTACTCATTCTTTTTGTGTGTTATACTTATTTCTTTAAACTATTAGATCAAAGACATGCTTATACTATTTCCTCAAAAAAAAAAAAATCAAAGGGCCTGGCATAAATTGATGAGCAAATAATTTTCATTACATGGAGAAGTAATGTCAAATTATTACTCCAGAATATAAAATAAAATATCAGTAAAATGTTCATTAACATACTAAGAAGATTGGTATCTCCTAAATTCATCATATGGCGTGTTATAGATTTGCTTAAAACATTTTCAAATAAAAGGAAGTAACTTTAAAATATGTTACAATATGTCCATTACTTAAGAGTTTAAATGATATATCTCAATATTCTGCTAAATGCACAGTATTTTAATATAGCCATGGATTCAAAACAATTTTATGTTATTTTTAATAGACATATGCCTCTACTTAAAAAAAAAACCCAACAGACTAAAAACAAAAAACACCCTCATAGGAATGGAGTTTTGTGAAAGGGGCACGAATTAGAAGTTACACGTTTGATATTATGCTGTGTTTCTTGAGCTGTAGAATATTACACATTGTCGATAGAAGATGTGAGGCAAGGAGTAGTCACAAGCTTTGAGAACTGAAAAAAATCCTATCAAATGCAAAATGTTCTATTATCACAAAATATTTTATTATCATACAGTACTCTGTGGAGTGACCAAGTAAAAATTTTATCAATATCAAAATGTATGTTTGCTAGAAAAGCTTGCTAGTTGAAGATTTTGCAATGTTTTTGTAATGTAAATTTGTTTTTTTTGGACTTAGTTAATTTGGTTTTCTTAAAATGAAGTTGCTTTACTGTACATATAAAGTACTTTCATTTTTGTTCTTCTGATTCATTCAAAACATTCTGTACTCAAAGCTCCCCTACATGCTCAGTTTAGTATGATTGTTTTCAAAGCAAGCCTTCGTTGTATGGACAAAGAAAACAAAGGCAGTGCTGCCACCAACAGGAAAATTCAAGTCCCCATGCCTCCACTTAAACCAAAATTCTCCATTTCCTCTCCTTAGAATTCTTAGGAAATAAACTAAAGCACAATATGGGCAACAGAAAAAAACGGAAGAGAGCTCCTTAGATAAATGAAACTTAAATTAAAAAAAAAAACCTGCATCTTATAATAGCAAAAAGAAGAAAAGAGGCGACCTCCTGGGATAGTAGACACAAAGGCATATGCTCTGGCTATAGACGCAGTATGGGCTTCACTGGTAGTGACTGGTCACTATTATTAACAAGTATTTAGTAAGGAATCTCTATGAATATATTCTTCCTTATCTGCATGAGTAAAATACAAAGAAAAAGACAAAGAAAGTACTAGCATGCATTTAGTAAATAATTTGGTTGGTATAATATAAATTTCATGACTGTACTATGGTGTAATTTGCACTCACTGAAAAGTTTTGCTTTTATTGCAAAAATAGAGGTTTCATGTTACAAAAACATCACTCAAAATGACCAAGGAAAATGAAATACTAGTATTTAAAAAGTATATAATGTGATTTTTTTCTTAAAGCTAAAAGATTTATATAATTATAAATTACAATTACATAGTGATATATATTGATTATTATTTGATTATATTTAAAATGTGAATGCAATGAAGAGGTAGGTGCATGGATCCATTTAAGCTTTTCTAGCTCTTATATTCAAAGGTTCTCACAGTCCTTGATCTAGAATCATCTTTGTGAGCATTAGAAAAAATTGAGAAGTGTTCTTTCTGTAGTCACAGTCATGAGAAGAAAATTGCGGGGTGCAATTAAACCCCCAGCTCCTCCCATCCATTTTTTAAACTATTCAACCCTTCTCATTTCAAATAGTTCAGAATTACAAAAGACCAAATTCTTCACTCAGTTACACCCACACGATTCCCGCTGCTTTTTTGTAAACTGTGTTAAACACTTCAAAAGCTGTATTTATCACCAATGAATATGGTATTTATTTTACTTCCAATTAATATTTTATTTGGTGTTAAGTAAGTTTTTTAGAATTTTCATGAAGATCATCAAAGGTCCTAGAAAATCAGTTCTAGTCAATATGTTTTTATTATTTATTTTATTTTATTTTATTTTTTGTTTTGCCATTGACATGAACCCACCATGGGTGTACATGTGTTCCCCTTCCAGAACCCCCTCCCACCTCCCTCCCCATCCCATCCCTCCGGGTCATCCCGGTGCACCAGCCCTGAGCACCCTGTATCATGCATCGAACCTGGACTGGCGATTCGTTTCACATATGATAATGTACATGCTTCCATGCCATTCTCCCATAGCATCCCGCCCTTGGCCTTTCCCATGGAGTCCATAATACTGTTCTATTTATCTGTGTCTCTTTTGATGTCTTGCATACAGAGTTATCTTTGCCGATTAACTAAATACCATATATGTGTGTTAGTATACTGTATTGATGTTTTTCTTTCTGGCTTACTTCACTCTGTATAATAGGCTCCAGTTTCATCCACCTCATTAAAACTGATTCGAATGCATTCTTTTTAATGGCTGAGTAATATTCCATTGTGTATATGTACCACAGCTTCCTTATCCATTCGTCTGCTGATGGGCATCTAGGTTGCTTCCATGTCCTGGCTATTATAAACAGTGCAGTGATGAACATTGGGGTACACGTGTCTCTTTCAATTCTGGTTTCCCCAGTGTGTATGCCCAGCAGTGGGATTGCTGAGTCATATGGCAGTTATATTTCCAGTTTTTTGAGGAATCTCCACACTGTTCTCCATAGTGGCTGTACTAGTTTGCATTCCCACCAACAGTGTACGAGGGTTCCCTTTTCTCCACACCCTCTCCAGCATTTATTGCTTGTAGTCTTTTGGATAGCAGCCATTCTGATGGGTGTGAAATGGTACCTCATTGTGGTTTTGATTTGCATTTCTCTGATAATGAGTGATGTTGAGCATCTTTTCATGTGTTTGTTAGCCATCTGTATGTCTTCTTTGGAGAAGTGTCTGTTTAGTTCTTTGGCCCACTTTTTGATTGGGTCGTTTATTTTTCTGGAATTGAGCTGTAGGAGTTGCTTGTATATTTTTGAGATTAATTGTTTGTCCATTGCTTCGTTTGCTATTATTTTCTCCCATTCTGAAGGCTGTCTTTTCACCTTGCTTATAGTTTCCTTTGCTGTGCAAAAGTTTTCAATTTTAATTAGGTCCCATTTGTTTATTTTTGCTTTTGTTTGCAATATTCTGGGAGGTGGGTCATAGAGGATCCTGCTGTGGTTTATGTCGGAGAGTGTTTTGCCCATGTTTTCCTCTAGGAGTTTTATAGTTTCTGGTCTTACGTTTAGATCTTTAATCGATTTTGAGTTTATTTTTGTGTATGGTGTTAGAAAGTGTCCTAGTTTCATTCTTTTACAAGTGGTTGACCAGTTTTCCCAGCACCACTTGTTAAAGAGATTGTCTTTTCTCCATTGCATATTCTTGCCTCCTTTGTCAAAGATAAGGTGTCCATAGGTGCGTGGATTTATCTCTGGGTTTCTGTTTTGTTCCATTGATCTATATTTCTGTCCTTGTGCCAGTACCATACTGTCTTGATGACTGTGGCTTTGTAGTATAGCCTGAAGTCAGGAATGTTTATAATTCTTGATTTTCAACCACCTATTAAACATTTACTATATAGCAGTCCCTGTCTGAGGTTCTGAGTGTGCTAAAATGAACAGGATACAGTCTTCTTGGTTTAAAACTAAGAATTAATAAAATAATAATTTTCAGCTCTAACCTATGAATATATGAATTTGTTGCTTTTGAACTGTGGTGTTGGAGAAGACTCTTGAGCATCCCTTGGACTGCAAGAAGATCCAACCAGTTCATCCTAAAGGAGATCAGTCCTGAATATTCATTGGAAGGACTCATGCTGAAGCTGAAACTCCAATACTTTGGCCACCCGATGGGAAGAACTGACTCATTGGAAAAGACCCTGATGCTGGGAAAGATTGAAGGCAGGAGGAGAAGGGGACAACAGAGGATGAGATGGTTGGATGACATCACTGACTCAATGGACATGAGTTCGAGCAAGCTCTAGGAGTTGGTGATGAACAGGGAAGCCTGGCATGCTGCAGTCCATGGTCACAGTCAGACTCAACTGAGCGACTGAACTAAACTGATGAATACATGTACTTCATGAAGATACTCCATGTAGAATTCATAACATAACTATGAGAAGATATAATAAAATTTTTGGTGAAATATGACAACTCTAATAATTTTCATCCATCTTTTAAGTATTCACGGGTCAGTGGTCAGTGTTTCAGTGTTGAAGAGCATGACTTTTACCCTCTATCAGATTACATTATTGAGACCACAGCATTCTGAGTATGAGATTCTTTAAAAATGAATATGACATGATTTAACAATTCTTAAAAGGGTGGAGAGCACAAATGGGTTCCAGATTTCTCCACCCCCATTTCTTCTTTCTCGGTAAACATTCAATCCACAGCACACAGCTGTAAGAAGGTGTGCCACGTTGGATTTGGAGTTGGGGCCAGGCCACCATGCTTCCTAGTCTGCATTTTCACAATAGCCTCTTAGCTAGAATTGTTGCTTCCAGACTCACCCACATGTCAATCCATTCTCTGTACACTCGATCCTTTTATATCTATTTAAAACCCTTCAGTGTGGTCTTAAAACCATCAGTATAAAATCCAAAATTCTTGAAGTGACATATAAAGATCTGACTCTTCCTTAACTTCATGATCTGACCCTTTCTTAACTCCAGCTGTACCAGCTTCTTGCTGTTCCCAAAATCTATCCTGTTCTCTTTTGTGTCCTTTGCATATTTTAGCCCCTCCACCTGGATTCCCTTCTTCCCTTGGGTTTCTTTATTGTGGCTATCCTTTATGCGTCCTTCAATGCTCTGCTTAGTTATCTTCTTCTCTGGAAGTTTCTCTGATCCATAAAGGAGTCAAGTAACTATCATAGAATAAATTAGGAACCTACTAAAAATTGTACTGTAGAACTCTGTGCTCACCCCCATTCTATCTTAGTGCACATCATTTTTTGGTGATCATGTTTCCCCCAAAGCAGAGAGACAGCCTTATTCATCTTTGAACCATCAGTCCATAAATATGCTCAATAACAATATACTGACTAAAGAATTGAGGAGTAAATTCATTGTCATAAAATGACTGTGATAAGCTTGTTTGCTCACATAATCACATAATCTGCTCACATAATCTACCAAACTGAGCATTCATGGAGGATGGATAACTCACAGGAGGAGATTCTCTTGCTATGAATTATGCAAATAGAAATCCATATGAGGATAACTGCCAAACCATTTTCTTTTGCCTTAGCATTAAGAATCAACTTGCATCTGATTTTCAGTTCACTGATGACCAGGATGATACAACATAGAAAAAAGAGGGAGAGCTGAATGCAGGTGGAGGGGTCATCGGCCATGTCTGTTTGTCCCAAAGGACCGATTAGGGAGGGGTGATTAATAAGCCATAATCAGTTGTCTAATCACCTTTCAGCCTGGGTCAAGTGGACAGCTATCCTCCCCAGATGACACCCTTGTCATCTCCCAACCATAACACCTCTCTACACATGAGTATCCAGATTTAGATTCATTACTCACATAGCAAAAGAGAAGTCAATATAGGCTGACTGAAGGCCCAGTTATGAAAGGAGCTCTGGTCATGATGTGTTCCCACAACTGCCACTGATACCAAATTTTCTTCATCACCAAATAGGTACATTTAGACCAGGAAATCCTTTGCAGCACCGGCAGCCTAGGATTCCATCCAAGTTCTTAACATTTCTGTTTTTCTTTATTCTTGTGCTGCTGTTGCTTTTAATTAGTATAACTTCTTACACTTTGAAAAAAACTGAATTCAGCCAATGTCAAAAATACTTCACAGGGGTTAAAACCAAGAAGATTAATAACCTGTTCCCAGAAACCATTTCTACTGCTGGTAACATGTCTCTTCTTCACGTGTTAGAGCAAATTTCCTTTAGCTCTCCAGGAGTTTCACCTTAAATGCAGGGGGAAAAAATACCAAAAATATTTTTTAAATTTCAAGAGCTCCAAGTAAGAGTACACAAAATTCCATATTAGGTGTGAGCTTTGCCTTCAAAATAAGCAGTGTAGGTATCTTGATAGCATCTTCTTTATTCTCATGTTTAAGATAATGTCTATATAAGATTTTTTTTGTTTTCTTGTTAGGTTATTCAGCATCACTGATAAAGGCAATATATTGGAATTTACTACAGGGTGGTTTTCACTCTTCTAGGATTGATTAACATTTTTTCCAACTGTTATTTCCCTTAGCTACAGGATGATAAATGGCATATATAAAAGTTAGCCTAGGGCACAGTAAGACTATGTGACTTGTGAATCATCAAAGAGTAATTAAATAATGGCTAATCCTGGTCTAAGATTTGAGTGTGTTTTATGATGTCTGATAGCCCCAAAATACCAAGAGGTACTAGGCTCTGAGTGTCAGTCCTATTTATGCAACTCTAGGTTTATAATTTGGGGCAAGTCAGTTCACCATCCCTGCCTTCCTCCCTTCTTTCATTCACTGGGCAAGGCAGCAAAAATACAAAGATGGCTTAGTAAAGGCCTTACAAGAAGCCTCTGACTGTTTCTTTATCTATTAAATCAGGCTTTTAAAAATTTTTATTTTATTGAAGTACAATAGATTTATTGAGTTGGCCAAAATGTTCATTCAGGTTTTTCCTTAAGATCTTATGGAAGATGTTGTTTTAATTTCTGTTGTTACAGAAAAGTGATTCAGTTATTCATATACATATATGTATATCTATATACACACATTCTTTTTCATATTCTTTTTCATTATGGTTTATCACAGAGTAGTGAATATATTTCCCTATGCTACACAGTAGGGCCTTGTTTTTATCCATTCTATATATAATAGTTTGCATCTGCTAACCCCAAACTCCGAATACATATCTTCTCCCTACCTCCACCTTGACAACCACAAGTTTGTTCTTTATGTCTGTGAATCTGGGGTTTCCGTTTCATAAATAAGTTCATTTGTATCATATTTTAGATTCCACATGTAAGTGATATCATATATTTGTCTTTTTCTTTCTAACTTCACCTAGGATGATAATCTGTAGTTGCATCCATGTTGCTCCAAATGGCATTTAAAATGGCACTTTCTTAATGAGGATTAAGTAAATAAAATGTGTGAAAGTACTCTGTAAATGGTTAGGAGCCATGCAGATGTTTAGTTATTATAATAGCTAAAAATAATGATGCAAATGAATGGAAGACCTCATTAAAATATTTGTCTCACTTTTAAAAAATTATTGTTATTTGGAAATAAATTCAAACTTACAGAAAAGTTGCACAAATAAGAATAGCACAGAGAATATACATATGCCTTTCATCCAGATTACCTATTGATAACATTTTTTCAGAAAGATTTGAGGAGTATTAAATAGTGCCGAAGAATTGATGCTTTCGAACTGTGGTGTTGAAGAAGATTCTTGAGAGTCCCTCAAGGAGATTAAAGCAGTCAATCCTAAAGGAAATCAACCCTGAATATTCATTGGAAGGACTGATGCTGAAGTTGAAGCTCCAATCCTTTGGCCACCTGATGTGAAGAACTGACTCACTAGAAAAGACCCTGATGCTGGAAAAGATTGAAGGCAGGAGAAGAAGGGGATGACAGAGGATGAGATGGTTGGATGGCATCACTGACTCAATGGACATGAGTTTGAGCAAACTCCAGGAGATAGTGAAGGACAGGGAAGCCTGGTGTGCTACAGTCCATGGGGTCGCAAAGAGTTGGACATAACTGAGGGACTGAACAACAACAACTTCAAACCTTATTTCACTTGAACCTTAGAATAATTAAACATGTTCAGGTAATTGACTACTATCATTTTGCAGATAATGCAACAGAGACTTAGACACATTAAGTGATTTTCCCCCATAATCAGGTGCTTAGAAGGATGAAATAGAAGGCTTCTGGTTTCTTGTCCAATACACTTCCCTACTACACTACTGTAAAGAGGCACTTTTAGAAAAATTAAATATTAAATCAACCAAATACTTTTTTAAAGAAAGAAAACTCATTATTTGGGGCTCTACTGAAAAAAATACAGGTGAGAGATCTTTAGCCTCTGGAGAGTAGGAGAGAATAAGGCATATTAGAGTTATCTAATTTCTTTAAGGATTTCTCAAAATGGGCAGTCAGCTGAGGCTTGAGATATCTGTGACAATTATATCTATTTCAAGTTAATTTTTGTATGTGCTGCAGGGGACGACTTGAAATTCAGTTATTTGGCATACAGGTGTCCAGTTCCTCCTGCACCATTTGTTGGCTATTCTGAATAATAAGATAGGCTAACTCCAGAAAATCTTGAACATCAAAACTGTACATAGGCAACATGCATCAGTTAGGGACTAATTTCTTATGTAGGGTTTCATGATTCTTAAACATGTAGTCATACCCTTTAAATATACCTCTCTAGAAGATAGAGTTAGTGTTTAAAAGTTCTCCCAAAAATCATGCAGATCTGATTTTTTCCCAAAATATGGTAAAATAAAAGGTAAGCACACATAATATTGTATGCCATGACACTTTCATTAGGAATTTTCTTAAAGAAATCAAGAAGAAATTAAAGACAATAAAATTTCCAGAAGTTTAAGTGAAGAAATTATCAGAATTCATCAAGCATTCAAGGCATAAGAATGCAGAGAATAAAAGCTGCAGTTCCCTAAATGTGCTGGCCACCCGTGCTCCAACTCCAAATTGACTTGCCAGTTCACGATGAGTTGAGTTGTTTGCAAACAGTCCACTTGGTGGCACCATGGTGCTGCCACAGGAATGAGCCTGTCGATTTAGGTAAAGGTTCATTTAGGGACTGATCTCTTTTGTAGGGTTTCATGATTCTTAAACATGTGGTCATACCACAATATGTGCCAACAACAGAAAATTGCCCTAGTCATTTGCGCAAGGGAAGAAAAAGAAAAGAGCATTTGTAGGTTGTTCAAGCAGAGAATGGTCAGGATTTAAGAGGACTTGTAGGGCAAGCTGAACAAGTAGATGGGTGAGGGCCAACTCAGGTTGGCTTTTATCTACGTTCTCAGACAGAAGGTCCTCTGCGGGTTTTTTTCTTTCTCTCTCTTTTTATACCTTGATGCTGAGCAGCAAAATGGCCATTAATAACTTCAGCTCAAATGAAAGCTCAAATGGAGCTTCGTTTGCTCCTTAATAAATATTTATTGAGCACCTGCTTGCCATCATTATTGAGTACAGGTAGTTACATGACAGAAAATGAAACATGGTTTCTATCTTTATGTACCTGCAGTCTACCTAAGAAGACAAGATGTATGTGTGAAATAGTAGTAGCTAAATTGTATGCTAAAGAGATTACCAACTGGGGGGCTTCCCTGGTGGTCCAGAGGTTAAGAATCTCCTTCCAATGCAGGGGACAAGGGTTCAATCTCTGGTCAGGGGAATAAGATCCCACACACCTCTAGGCAACTAAGCCCAAGCGCTGCAACCACTGAGCCAAAGTGCCACAACTAAAGAAAAGCTCCCATGTTGCAACTAAAGAAGCAGACACACTGCAATGAAGGTCCTATGTCCTGCAGCTAAGACCCAACAGGGCCAAATTTTTTAAAAAGGAAAGAAAGTGAGAGTACCAACTGGAAACCGTATCTGTGAAAGCCTTCCTTGAGCAGGTGGGACTCCAGCTGACCTTAAAGAATGCCTTCATTGTAGCCAGCAGCCTGTTGCTGCACAGCTGAGCCAATTGTGCAGGAGGGAGCAGAGCCGATGGCAGTCGTTCTGGAGGCAAGGCTGGGGAAGGGAGGTCAGGGCCTCCTGCTCTGCAGGAGTCAGCTGGGGAGCATCCATTCCACCTAGATTTCCCTGCCCCTCCATCCAGCTGAGCCATTACTCCATGTAAGTGTTGGCCACTGATCCACTGTTTTAAATTATGCAGACTTTTTTCCTCATAGATATTGAAGTAAACACAACCAATGGATTCATTTAAATTATTTTATACAGTTGAGTTGGAAATTTGAACATCAAATGCATGGGGTGTTTGTGAAATAATTTGGTGAATCATGAACCTAGAGAATAAGATCCATACTTCTCAGTGAAATGACATGAAGCCTGGGGTATTCCTCTACGTATTTCAGCAAAGAAAAACAATATATATATAGCAACATTGTATAATTTTGATAATTACTGATTCTGAATGATGGATATAGAGGGATTTATTTTACTATTCTTCCTTTGTGTATGTTTGAAATGTTCTACAATACCTTTTTCTTAAAAGGTCAATTGATGGTTTGAAAAGATAATTCTGGGAATGGGCAATATAGAACCTGAAACTAAGGGAGATGGGTCCAGATGAGAGTGTAGATGAGGAGAAAATGAAGCTGATGTTAGCACTAAGATCTCCAGCTGGAAAGAGCACTGTTGACCAATTTATTCTATCTAAAGTGTGATGGAAATAACGTCTGTCCTCCCAGAGAGATTTACCAGTTAAAAGAAGAATCTTTAGGAAATGGACTGTTCCACTTGCTCCAACCCACTTCCCAAACTTGACAAGTGGGGGTTAAAGAGATAATCAGTCAAATGTGGGTTATCAGGGACTGGGCTAACACAGAATGTGTGCACACTTGGACGGAATATGTGCATGCTTAATTGTTAAAGTACTTTTGTATAGATTCTCTCAAATATATAATAAAAGATGTTCTCACGTATGTCTGTTTTCTAGAATTACTCTGGCATTCTCTTATCTGCAGGCTAAAGAGAAAGAGGCTAGCAAATCAAGAAATGCTGAAAAAGAAAACACTTTTAAAAAATGAACCACCATGTTATAGCAGGCAGAGCAAAGGACTAAAAAATAAGAAAAATTAGCTTAGAATTCTGGTTCTTCCACTTTGGAGAGTGGTTGAGGATATGATATTTAATTTTTCTAAAATTTAGTTTTTGCTTCTATAAAATAAGGGTGCTAATAACTCCACAGGTGGCACAAGTGGTAAAGAATCCACCTGCCAGTGCAGGAGAAACAAGAGACTCAGGTTCAATCCATGAGATGGGAAGATCCCCTTGAATAGGAAATGGAAATCCACTCCACTATTTCTTGCCTGGAAAATTCCATAGACAGAAGAGCCTGACGGGCTATAGTCCATGGGGTTGCAAGGAGGTGGACACAACTGAGCACGTACACACACATACATACAATAACTTCACAAGTCTGCTGTAAGGAATAGATTGTGTAGTGAAGTGATTTTTAAAGTGCTTGCTTATGGTAATAATTTGCACTGTAGGTACTATCTCCTATAACTTCCCTTGCATGCACCTCACAAGTCCTCAAGTCCAAGAAGAGGAGGATAAACACACAAGATTGCAAATGATGGTTCAATAGAGACCCAACCAGACATGACATGAAAGCCACATGTGAATGATAGGAAAAACAGAAGACCCTGTTTGGGGTCCCCCAGGTGGCAGACAAGATATTAGAGCAAGCCAGAAGATTGAGAGAGAAGTAGGAAAGTATGGGAAACAGCTTCAAAAGGAGAATAAGAGCGAGAAGAGGAGGTAGGATGAATTGGGAAATTGGGATTGACATATATACACCACTGTGAATAAACAAGATGACTAATGAGAGCCTACTATGTAGCACAGGGGTTGGGGGAAGAAGGTACAATCTGTAGGACATATATTGTTCAGCTTAAAAATGTGTTCCAATATACATTAGGTGCAGGCAAATACTGTTTGATTCCACTTACATAAGATACCTAGAACAGTCAAATTCAGAGTCAGAAAGTACATTGGCAGATGCCAGGGTCCGAGGAGGGAAAGGAAAAGAGGATTTAGTGTTTAACAGGAACAGAGTTTCAGTTGAGAAAGGTGAAATATTGGGGAGATGGATAATGGTGAGAGTTACACAGCAATCTGAATGTACTTAGCGCCACTGAACTGTACAGTTAAATATGGTTAAAATAGTATGTTTGATATTATGTGAATTTTACCACAATTTTAAAATGCATTTTAAAAAGGAGATTAATATAAGGAAAACCTCTTCTTACTCCCCATGTTTCCTGTCCTGTGGAGGGAGTTTTCTAAAGGAACACTCCAGGCCTCTCTTTGCCCTCTCACATAACTCCCCCACCAGATTGATGGAGAAGGTATCTGCTTGGTGACACAGGACAAACGAAAAAGAGCGCTTTCCTCTTCCTTTCCCTTGAGCGTCTGCCTGTCAGCCAAGAGCAGGAATTCTGGATTGCTTATATTTACACTGGGTAAATGTGACATAGGTCCAGACGAAAACAGGCTTTCCAATACTGAATCCAGGATTAGATAGAATTACCCATATATTCCATGGGGCTTCCCTGGTGGCTCAGATGGTAAAGAATTTGCCTGCAGTGCAGGAGACCTGGGTTCAGTCCCTGGATGTGGAAGATCCCCTGAAGAAGGGAATGGCTACCCAACTCCTGTATACTTGCCTGGAGAATTCCATGGACAAGAGGAGCCTGGCGAGTTACAGTCCAAAGGGTCACAAAGAGTTAGACACAACTGAGCGATTAACACTTTCACTTTCACCCATGTGTTCCAGACTGAGCAAGTAACACTTCATCTTCCTCCGTGTGTGTGTTTAGTTGCTCACTCGTGTCTGCCTCTTTGAGACCCCATGGACTATAACCCACCAGGCTCCTCTGTCCATGGAATTCTTCAGGAAAGAATACTGGAGAGGATTGCCATTCTCTTCTTCTCATCTTCCCCTGCCTCCCCATATAAACCACCTTCCATAAATTATAAAGTTCTGGTAGATGTCATAGCTCTGTTTTCACCCTATCTTTACAGTCTGGGGAACCTACCACAGTCCCTATTTCCTGGTACACGCAAAGAGTCTGGCACAAGTCCCCAGTAACATATGGAGCAAATGTTGCCAGATCTTGGTTGTTGTTTATTCTATCTGAGAGCATCTGAACTACCATCGGTTCAACACATTTATATTCATTTTAATTTGTGCTGTGTTCAAACTTATTCTGCTGTCTTATTTTATACTTTACTGTACTTTATTTCTGATATTCTGTCTTCCACTTAGTAGGTAAAATTTTATTTGTCTGATGTGAAAATTATGCATTCTATTTTTATTTTTCTGGTGAGTACTCATTCTTAGATTTCTTTTTCTATAAATTTCTTAAACTTATGATCTATTTTTCCCTGAATAAGACAAGTATTGTAACATACTCTAACTGTCTTTTTGTCTCTCCTAACCACACCGTTATCTTGAATAGTCATGATAATACTATCTAGAATTTTAGACTTCATTAAAGGTTGTTAGACACTTTTTAAAATCTGGCTTTGTATGTAAAAAATACTTACCTAAATTATTAAATCACTCTTATTACTCAAATATTTCTGTACAAAAATAAAAGAATGTGGAAAAATTATGCAGTATATATTTGAATTTAAATTTGATGGAGACTCTTCTTCAATCTATTTGCAAATCTACAGAAACAATAAACTAAAGATGGGTATCAAAACTAAGGAAAATTTTATTAATGTGCTAAGTATGCAGATTTAAAAGCACACTATATCCAAGAAAAAAATGAAATTAACCATCAACTATTCTGGAAAGTTTCCTGAACATCAAGGATAATGAAAAATTTCTGTAGCCTTTCACACAAACAGTTTAGTTTCCTACTGAGAAACAAAGCCAACTTCACTTCAAATTTCATGTACTACTAATGCCAGAAGACACTGAATCAAAGATCACAAGTTACAAGGGAGAGACTGTGAGGCTCAAGAGTGTAATAACCTGATAAATTGCTGATAATTTACTTAGGCCATAGATATGTTGTCTCATATATGTAAAAACTTATGTTTTTACAGAGAAAAAAACAAAATTTAGAAGAGAAAATATGTGATATAAAAAATGTGGTTGCAACTTAAAAAGAAATTAAAAATGGAACTTATTGAAAATATAGTTACAAAATCAAATTGATATGGAAAAATTAGTCAAAAGACAAGGTTTGTAAAAATTACAATTTAATAATAAATGTAATCTGGACCCCAGATTATATTAACAATATAGGTGGATGTGAAAAGGAGAGAGAAGTCTATGCATATGGGTCTGGCTCTGCCTTCTTCCTGACATGAAACTTAATGCAAATTCCATGATTCTCCTCGTTACCTTCAGGTAGTAATTAATATGTCAAATAATAATTAAAATTTAAACACTATTTAAAGACAACCCCCTTCCGTAACTCAGGCCTTTTACGAATCAACCCTCTGAGAAAATCTGTTTGGGCACTGTTACTGATCCTCCCCATCTTCTAATGTAGTTTTTCTTTGGGACTCAATTTTGTTGAAACTTAAAGGAGGAAAGGAAATCAGCATAAAGATGAATTAACTCCATAAGTAAATTTGAAGGGATGCCAATAAATAAAAATAAAGTCACTCAATGATTACATTACAAGGGTTATATTTGTCCAATGTATGTAATGGTGCCACAATTGTACCCTTTGTTTTCTTTCCTGTTATCTCTCCAGTATCAAGAGCTGCCAGACCTATCACAGGAACAAGGCAAATAGTTGTGATAAACGAGGAAGTATATGATGCAAATAAGAGACGCCCTAAAACAAAATGACAAAGGTTAAAATACAAGGATGGACCAAGATATTCCAGCCAAGGGAAAATTAAAATAAAGCAGAATATATATATATGATAGTCCCAACCTGAGGATCCGGCAAAGGGACTGAGAACCCCAGGGAATTTGACTTTGAAGGCCAATGGGGTTTGATTACAGAACTCCCACAGGACTGGGGAAACAGACTCTTGGAGGGCACAAACAAACCCTTGTGCCCACCAGGACCCAGGAGAAAGGAACAATGACTTCACAAGAGACTGAACCAGACTTGCCTGTGAATGTCCAGGAGTTTCCAACAGAGGCATGGGTTGATAGTGGCCTGCTTCAGGGTCAGGGACACTGAGTACAACAGTCCTGGGAACATAAGTCCTGGCATAAGTCCTTTTGAAGGAGTTTGCAATTATACCATTAACCCTACCATAGTTTGGCCTCAAGCCAAACTACAGAGAGGGAATGCAGCCCCACCCTTCATCAGGAAATTGGATTAAAGATTTATTTAGTAGGCCCTACACACCAGAGCAAGACCCAGTTTTCCCCACAGCCAGGCCCTCCCATCAGGAAGCTTCTACAAGCATCTTATCCTCATCCACCAGAGGGCAGACAGAATGAAAACCACAATCACAGAAAACTAACTAAAACTTATCACATGGATCACAGCCTTGTCTAACACAGTGAAACTATGAGCCACATTGTGTAGGGCTACCCAAGACAGATGGGTCATGGTGGAGAGTTCTGAAAAAAATGTGGCTCACTGAGAAAGGAATGGCAAATCACTTCAGCATTCTTGCCTTCAGAACCCCGTTAACAGCATGAAAAGGCAAAAAGATAAGACACTGAAAAATGAACTCCCCAGGTCAGTAGGTCCCCAATATGCTAGTGGAAAAGCATGGAGAAATAGCTCCAGAAGAAATGAAGAGGCTGAGCCAAAGCAGAAACAATGCCCAATTGTGGATGTATCTGGTGGTAAAAGTAAAGTCCAATGCTGTTAAGAACAATATTGCACAGGAACCCGGAATGTTACGTCCATGAATCGAGGTAAATTGGAAGTGATCAAAACGAGATGGCAAGAATGAACATCAACATTTTAGGAATCAGTGAACTAAAATGGACTGGAATGGGCAAATTTAATTCAGATGACCATTATATCTACTACTGTGGGCAATAATCCTTTAGAAGAGATGGAGCAGCCCTCATAGTCAACAAAAGAGTCTGAAATGCAGTACTTGGGTGCAGTCTCAAAAACAACAGAAAGATCTCTGTTCGTTTCCAAGGCAAACCATTCAATCTCACAGTAATCCAAGTCTATGCCCTAACCACTAATGCTGAAGAAGCTGTAGTTGAATGGTTCTATGAAGACCTACAAGACCTTTTAGAACTAACACCAAAAAGATGTCATTTTGGAATGTAAAATAGAAAGTCAAGAGATACCTGGAGTAACAGGCACATTTGGCCTTGGAGTACAAAATGAAGCAGGGAAAAGGCTAACAGAGTTTTGCCAAGAGAGCATACTGGTCATAGCAAGCACCCTCTTCCAACAACACAAGAGAAAACTCTACACATGAACATTACCAGATGGTCAATACTAAGATCAGAATGATTATATTCTTTGCAGCTGAAGATGAAGAAGCTATATACAGTCAGCAAGAACAAGACTTGGAGCTAACTGTGGCTCAGATAATGAACTCCTTATTGCAAAATTTGGACTTAAATTGGAAAAAGTAGGGAAAATCACTAGGCCATTCAGGTATGACTAAATCAAATACTTTACAATTATTCAGTGGAAGTGATGAATAGATTCAAGGGTTTAGATATGATGGACATGCCTAAAGTACTATGGATGGAGGTTCATAACATTGTATAGGAGGCAGTGATCAAAATCATCCCCAAGAAAAAGAAATGCAAAAAGGCATATGGATGTCTGAGGAGGCCTTACAAATAGCTGCGAAAGGAAGAAAAGCAAAAGACAAAGGAGAAAAGGAAAGATCTGAATGCAGAGCTCTAAAGAACAGTAAGGAGTGATAAGAAAACTTTCCTAAGTGAACAATACCAAGAAATAGAGGAAAACAATAGAATGGGAAAGACTAGCTCTAAAGAACAGTAAGGAGTGATAAGAAAACTTTCCTAAGTGAACAATACCAAGAAATAGAGGAAAACAATAGAATGGGAAAGACTAGAAATCTCTTCAAGAAAATTAGAGATACCAAGGGAACATTTCACGCAAAGATGGGCACAATAAAGTACAGAAATGGTATTGACCAAACAAAAGCAGAAGATATTAAGAAGAGGTGGCAAGAATACACAGAACTGTACAAAAAAGATCTTCATGACCCAGATAGCCACGATAGTGTGATCACTCACCTAGATCCAGACATCCTGGAGTGTGAAGTCAAGTGGGCCTTAGAAAGCATCACTATGAACAAAGCTAGTGGAGGTGAGGGAATTCCAGTTGAGCTATTTCAAATTCTTAAAAAAATGATGCTGTGAAAGTGCTGTACTCAATACAACAGCAAATTTAGAAAGCTCAGCAGTGGCCACAGGATTGGAAAAGGTCAGTTTTCTTTCCAATCTCAAAGAAAGGCAATGCCAAAGAATGTTCAAACTACCACACAATTGCATTCATCTCACACACTAGCAAAGTAATGCTCAAAATTCTCCAAGATAGGCTTCAACAGCTCTTAAACTAAGAATGTCTGGATGTTCCAGCTGGATTTAGAAAAGGCAGAGGACTACTCCCCCCCAAAGGCAAATCTAGAGGGAGAGAAAATAGTGTTTTTCTTGAGCTTGAGTGTAAATGGACACAAGGGATCTTTTTGGGGTGATGGAAATATTTTAAAAGTGGACTATAGTGACATTTCTGCAACTCCATTAACAAGCTAAAATTCATGAAATTGTAAATTTAATGCAGATGACTTTTATGTTGTGTAATTATACCTCAATAAAAATATTTAAAAACTAAAAAAAAAAAAAAAAAAAGAAAAGGCAGAGAAACCGGAGATCAAATTGTCAACATCTGTTGGATCATAGAAAAAGCAAGAGAATTCCAGAAAAACATCTATTCTGCTTCATTGATTATACTAAAGCCTTTGACTGTGTGGATCACAACAAACCATGGAAAGTTCTTAAAGATATGGGAATACCAGACCACCTCACCTGCCTCCTAAGAAACCTGTATGCAGGTCAAGAAGCAACAATTAGAACCACACATGGAACAACAGGCTAGTTCAAAACTGGGAAAGGAGTACGTCAAGGCTGTATATTGTCACCCTGCTTATTTAACTTATATGCAGACTACATCATGCGAAATGCCAGGATGGATGAAGCACAAGCAGGAATCAAGATTGCCAGGAGAAATATCAATAACCTCAGATATGCAGATGATACCACCCTTATGGCAGAAAGCGAAGAACTAAAGAGCCTCTTGATGAAGATGAAAGAGGAGAATGAAAAAGCTGACTTAAAACTCAACATTCAGAAAACGAAGATCATGGCATCTGGTCCCATCACTTCATGGTAAATTGATGGGGAAACAGTGAAAATAGTGACAGACTTTATTTTCTTGGTCTCCAAAATCATTGCAGATAGTGACTGCAGCCATGAAATTAAAAGACACTTGCTCTTGGAAGAAAAGCTATGACCAACCTAGACAGCATATTAAAAAGTAGAGACATTACTTTGCCAACAAAGATCCATCCAGTCAAAGCTATGGCTTTTCCAGTGTTAGTGTATAGATGTGAGAGTTTGACCATAAGGAAAGCTGAGAGCTGAGGAATTGATGCTTTTGAACTGTGGTGTTGGAGAAGACTCTTGAGAGTCCCTTAGACTGCAAGGAGATCCAACCAGTCAATCCTAAAGGAAATCAGTCCTGAATATTTATTCATTGGAAGGACTGATGCTGAAGCTGAAGCTCCAATACTTTGGCCACCTGATGCAAAGAGCTGACTTACTGAAAAAACCCTGCTGCTGGGAAAGATTGAAGGCAGGAGGAGATGAGGACAACAGAGGACAAGAGAGTGGGATGGCATCCCTGACTCAGTGGACATGAGTTTGAGCATGATCCAGGAGATGGTGAAGGACAGGGAACCCTTACATGCTTCAGTACATGGGATTGCAAAGAATCAGACATCACTAAGGGCCTGAACAACAGTAATATATATATACATACATATGTGTATATATATATGTATATATAAAACTGAATCACTTTCCTGTATACCTGAAACTAACACAACATGGTAAACTATCTATATTTCCATTAAAAAAATTTTTTAATTGGAAAAAATATATAGTTTTCTGTGTTTTTAATATGTTTATAAAAATTGATAGTGTACTATATTCACTAGGTTGGCCTACCGAACAGTCATTCTGAACTTTATTCCCTATGATACTTGAGATCAGAAACTAAACAGAAACCTATTTGTATTCTCTCTTGTGGCTGGGGGTGCCCATGTGGTTCTGTTCTGGCCAAAGACACTTCAACATGAATCTCCTAGGGCTGCCTCATTGCCTCACTCCTCCTAACTGTCTAGCCCATACACGGAATGCCCAAAATGGCAGCACCATCTCTGCAGATCAGGAGAGCAGGAAGAGAGAGAGCTTTGTTCCTTCATGGTTGTCCTGAACTTCCTACTGTTCCAGGACATAAGTCAGCCCCTTGTTCCGGGACATAAGTCAACCTCTTCCTTGATTGTGTTTTCTGGTACTTGCTGCTAGGTATAATGCTAACTTAAATGGCTACAAAGGAAATATCAACACATACACCAATACAAAATCTTTCTGTACACAGTCTCTAACTAAATTCAAGAAAACTAGAAATAAATAAGAGTTTTTAAATCAATTATAAAGTTTAGAGTATTCTTCTCAATGATGTCCGGCAAAGCAGGAAATAAACATGCAAATATATACTGGGACTAAAATAAAATTAAGGTACTAAATCGAGAATTCTCAAGATATAATAAATTACCAATTCTACTTGCTAGAATTCTTTTTCTACCTTTTCTGCTTTCTTTTTTCCCTAAAATTTATCACTTTCTCATATACTACATAATCTACTCTTTTACTTAATTTCCACCTTCTCCTACTAAAATGTAAATGTCACAAAGCCAGAGATTTTCATCTTTTTTATTCAGTATTATATTCCCAGTACTTGAAATATTGCCTGGCTCACAGTACACATTCAATAAAATTGTTGAATGAATTAATAATTCCTATGAAGGCAAATGCATAATTTTAATTATTATTATTAAAACTATAAATTAAAATAAACAATCCCAACTCAAGTTGAAAGAGATAAACTACACTCAATTATCTAATAAAATATCTAAGTAGAGAAAAATAATAAAAATAAGCAGTAATTAATGAATTTTGAAAAGTAGGTTGAACAGTTAAACGAAGAATCTCTTTGTGAAAAAATATAATGGATAAACTTCTAGTAAATCTAATCAAGAAAAGTAGAAAACCACAATAAAACAAAACTAGGGACAAAAAAAGCTATTATAACAGCTAAGAAAAAGAGTAATTAATGATGGTAGAGATCCATTTATATTTCCTTGCCTATGAAATTTAGACTTAAAAAACAGACAATTTTCTGTGAAAATATAAATCTAAGAAAATCAACAAAATCTGAATAGAGGAATAATCATCTATAACCAAGAAATGGAGGGTTATCAATTCATTATTTTAAAAAATAGAAAACTTTCAGGATTTTTCCTACTAGTTCCTTCCAACTTTCAAGGAAATGTAAGTCTCTTGTGCACAGAAAACTATTAAAGAATATAGGAAAATATGAAATTTTTGTTGAAGTGTATCAAGTACCTTTTCACTATCCATTGATGTTAATTTTCTCTGAGTCTGTTGATTTGATTTATAGTGTTAATAAAAATTCCAATAACAAATCATTGTTGCATTCTTGTGGTGTGAAAATCTTTTTCTATACTGCTGAATTCAGTTTGCTGGCCCAACAGCACAATAGAAAATTAAACAGCCAATTAAAGAACAGGGTCTAAAGAAATTTTTATGACATGAGAAAATGCTTATGAAATAGTGTTCTTTAATCATTTCATTTCCTCTAATTAGTTGAAAATTATACATCTTTATTCTTCCAGTACAGCATTCTCAACCTTAAATTCCACCTTGTCTGGAATTCCACTGTCACCTAGACTTTTAATGTTTCTTACAGTGTGGCTTGTTGATAACTGGTGGTCTCCAGGGGTCTATCAAATTTGTTCCAGTAGCGTGACAATTTTAGATGAGAAAAATGATGAAACCATTTTGTTCACATACATTTCCCCACTTTGAAATATTAGATTGCATGAGCATGAGACAAATGCTCAGGGCTGGGGCAATGGGATGACCCAGAGGGATGGGATGGGGAGGGAGGTGGGAGGGGGGTTCAGGATGGGGAACACATGTAAACCCATGGCTGATTCATGTCAATGTATGGCAAAAACCACTACCATATTGTAAAGTAATTAGCCCCCAACTAAAATAAATAAATTTATTTTAAAAAAAAAGGAATGAACACAATCCTTCCAGGACGATCTAGCCACAGGTATCAAATTTGTAAGTAGACATAGTCTTTGACCCAGTTTTACTATTTCACTTCTAGGAATATACTCAAGGAAACAAGTGGACAGGTATAAAAAGCCTGCCTTGTTGTTGTCCTTAAATATTTGTTGAAGGAATCCTGAATATATGATTTATGGTTATTATCGTTTTTTATGTTAATACACTGAATTACACTGATTGATCTTCAAATGTTAAACCAAACCTGCATGCCAGCAATTGACCCCAATGATCACAGTGTATTATCCTTTTTACATACAACTGCATTCAATTTGCCAACAGTCTATTAAGGATTTGTACATCTATGTTTACGAGATATTGGTCTGTGGTTTTCTTTTCTTGTAATATCTTTGTCTAGTTTCTTGTGTCAGACTAATATTGGCCTTATAAAATTAACAGAAGTGTTCCACCATCCTTTATTTTCTGAAAATGTTTGGTAAGATGAGCAGAATCTGTGTTCTTAAATGCTTAATAGAATTCACTAGGAAGTAGTCTTCTTTATGGCAAGATTTTTAATTATAAATTCAATTTAATAAATATAAAGCTATTCTGAAATATTAGATTAATAATGATTTTTACACAAATCTCATCACTATCTAGAAACTTGTGTTTTTTAAAAGGTCATGTCAGGCAATAAAAGTATGAAATTCTTCTCTGTTAACTCATTTTCATATTAATTGCATATTTGCACATTTTCATTAATTAAAAGACCTAATCCAAAGGAGCTGGACAAGTTAGACCCCGTTTTTCTCCCCCATACTCAGCAGCTGGTAGGAAGCCCATTTGCCTCTAAAGTCATGACATCATCTACCTGTCTTTTCTGTGTGCTCTTGTTGTGGAAACTAGCGTTTTTCCACATCATTGGCACATCATTAGCATATTTGCATTATTTGCATGCTGTTTACATTTGGTATATTTGCATTTTTGGTTTTTGCGTTAGAACTCAAGTTCAACAAAATGGATCAGTGGGTCAAGAGTATTAGATTAAGGGGTAAGAAGGTTAAGACAGTAATGGACAAGCTGATTCAAAGATGTGCATGGAAATACAAACAATCTAGAGGAGTCAAAACTGTCTCAGTAAAGAATAGGATTTATTTTATTAATTTTAAAATATTTTTATGAGTTTGAATGATTGGTGCAGTATAGGTATGTTTCTTGAATAGCCTGAACCTGACACTTTAGGACTGAAATGTGTAGAAAATAAGATTTCAGACAGTAGAAACTAACACATTGTAAAGCAACTACATTCCAATACAAATTAATTTAAAAGAGAAAAAAGATATCAGAATTTTTTAAAAAAATTTTATTGATGTATAGTTGATTTACAATGTTGTACCAGTCTCTGCTGTACAGCAAAATGACTCATATATACATGTATATATATCCTTTTGAAAATTATTTTCCATTATGATTTATCACAGAATATTCAATATAGTTTCCTGTGCTATACATTAGGACCTTGTTGCTTTTCCATTCCAAATGCAGTAGTTTGTGTCTACCAAGCCCAAACTCCCAGTCCATCCCTCTGCCTCCCTCTTCCCCCTTGGCAACCACAAGTCTGTTCTCTATGAGCCTGTTTCTGTTTTGCAGATAGGTTCATTTGTGCTATATTTTAGATTCAGATATCAGGATTTTTAATAAGATATCAGAAGTGAAGATATCAGAATTTTTAATATGACAAAACAAATAGCACAAAACTGTAGTGCATTGGACTCTTTCCCATTACTTGAACATTTTCTTCAGCTGTCAAAAAAACAATGACAATACTGGGTCTGTTTAAAACTCAACACCCAAATGCTGCAACTCTTCACCTCCTCTGCAAGGAAGAGGGGTCCAGCTTTCAATAAGGCAGGGAGTACCTGTGGCTAGTCCACTAGAAGTGGGAGTTCCCTGCGCTTCTTTGGTGCTGACATCCGGCTGAATGTCCCCTCTGTCAGAAAGCCTACTGAACTCTATTAAGATTTTATGCCATAAGAACATGCCAAAGTCTCATTCCCTTTCCTCTTTCCTGCCCCTAATTGTGAGTTCCAGATAACTGCAACTCTTTCTCTGCATCCACAGCTCATGCTAGACCAGCACCAAGAATTATACTCACTTTATTTAAGAAGTGGTCAGAACTTTAATCTGGAGGCCACGAGTTTGCTTGCTGCCAACTACGCAGTATGGAGGAGAGAAAAGGAGTCAGCTCCATCAGTAGCAATTAATTATCCTGATCATTGCCCTCAACACCCTTCGCGCTCTTCGTAGTGTCTGGACCTTTGCTGGAGCTTGTCCAAGGCTTCCTGAGGAAGGAGACTGAGTTGTATGAAGATGCTCCTTATGGGTATTTGGGGTGGTGTTTTTTCTTCTCTTTTCTGTCCTAGCAGAGGAGGAAGCGGCAGAAAAAAGGTGAATGACAGTAAACAAAGGAAGAAATAATTTGACAAAGCAAGCTCCCTGAAGGTCTAGAAAAAATAGAATTGAGAACACGGGTAGAACAGGAATAGCATCATTTTTTCTTCTGTTAAATGGAGAGAAGAGAGGAAAGCAGGGGGCAAGGAGAGCCTTAGAGAAAAGATCACAGTGCCTTGTGTGTAATAGGAACTCATATACTTATGAATTCAATGGAGGTTAACTGGGCCTCCCAGGTGGCGCTAGTGGTAAAGAACCCGCTTGCTGATGCAGGTTCATAAGAAACCCTGGATCAGGAATATCCTCTGGAGGAGGGCATGGCAACCCACTCCAGTATTCTTGCCTGGAGAATCCCATGGACAGAGGAGCCTGGCGGGCTACAGTCCATAGAGTCACAGAGAGTTGGACACAACTGAAGTGACTTAGCACCCACATAGCTGTTAACTAGTGACACAAACTACCAGCTCCTAGAGAATAAGAAAAAGTGTCATTGAAACAGAATATCCAGGAATCAGCTACAGGGAAATGTAATATATCAACAGATATTTAGAACAGAACACTGGGCTGCATCAGCCATGAGTTCACCTAATAGAGCAAATGCAACACTCAGTAGTCGCCCGTTACTTTAAATATAATGATTACCAAATGCATCACACTAATCAACATTCCAGGACTAACCTGCACCAGAAGCGCAAATGCCTTCCCTCCCACCTTTAAATATTTCTAAAAGATTAAAGGAAATTAACGAGGATTGAGCTCTGAAGTGTCAGGCTCTATGCCAAATACCCTAATACACTGCAGTTTCATTTAATTCCTCACAACAACACTATTGATGAAAGTGACTCAGAGAAATTAAGTGCTTTGCCAAAATCATGGATCTAGAAAGCAGAGCTGGAATTCAAACTCAGCCCTGCTTCACTTAAAAAACCACTCTTTGCACATGTAACAAAGCAACAATGAAGAAAAAAGTTTAACCTCCAGTAAATTAATTGCATGCCAGAGAGAGACCATTCAGGTATCAATACCTAACAATATGATTGTTATTGAGACAATATCCAGCAGAAAAATGCCACTTAACCTTACTCTTTTCTGTAGCTTTGTAAAGTGTCATAGATTTGTGGGCATTTTCAGAAAACTGACAATTTTGTGAACAGAGCATAACTTTTTGTCCATCTCTAGACTTCCTCTATTCCAGTGAGAAAGCAATTTTAAAATGCCTCCTATAGCTCTCCCTCTGAATCTGAGGTCCTCTATTATTTTCTGTTGTCAAAACTCAGACAAACCTTATTATTTTATTAGGTCATCGGATGATTTATATGTCTCCTAGGGGAGTGACTGTGGAAGGAGAGTGATGGGGCACGTCAGGCCCCAAGTGGGCTGAGCTCACCCATTAAGTTAGCCAGTCTGCCCTGCTCTTGACAGTTATTGATGCTCCTGCCTCCTGCTGCTTCCAATACTTGTTCTTCAGGAACGCCAATTCCAGGTGTTACTGTTGCATCATGGCAGCACTTAACAGCCCAACTGTGCCAGTGGTTTACTCTTGCTGGAACAGTTCCCTGGTTGGCCCCCTTCCAATGCATCATCTAGGAAGCTCGAAGAGACCAGCATGAGCAGTCAGCCTCCGGAACAAACCAACACACTCTTGTTGGGGCAACTTCCAAATTCAAATTGTTTCTCAGGAAGCAAAGCATTGTGTACTGCTTACTATCCATTTGTCCAACAGTTCTTGCTTTACCTTCATCAGCTGCGTGAGCCCTACAAGCTGACTGTTTGCCCGCAATAAGAGCCATTTCCTGCCACAGGCTGGGCAAATAGGAACAGTGAGAGGTGTGATTTCCTTGTACCAGTCGGGTCTACTAGGTTAAGCTGTGGTAATAAATGACCCCAAGTCTCAGCAGCTTACAACAACAAAGGTCTACTTCTCATCTGTATTATATGTTTACTGTGCTTTGGCTTCAGCTCTGTACCATGTCCTTTTCACTCTAGGACCCAAGCTAATGGAGCAATCTCTCTGGGGAATATTAAGTCTGTGGCAAGGCAGATGAAGCATGACAGAGCACAAGCTCGTTCTTAAAGCTTCTGTCCCCACTACATCAACAAAGCAATCATATGGCCACTTCTGATACCAACAGAACATGTGTGGATGCATGCTAAGTTGCTTCAGTCGTGTCTGACTCTGTGCAACCCTATATACTCTAGCCCTCCAGACTCCTCCGTCAATGGGATTCTCTAGGCAAGATACTAGAGTGGGTTGCCATGCCCTCCTTCAGGGGATACCAACAGCTAGGGAACATGAAATCCTCCTTCAGGGTGCAGCATCTCATAGAGGGGCAGCAAATGTTTTGAGCATTAATACAATTTGCCACCCTCACTGTGATGGTGGCCTGATGTGACATCACCAAGTTGCCTTGGAAGGAGCATCACCTGTGAAGCCCCCGTCTCAAGATATTACAAGATTCTGCCAGGACAGCAGAGACCTGCTCATCTTCTCAGTCACTCTGGCCACGTTGAGTTCAGCTCCTATGGTGTTGACAGACGGCACTCTTTTCTTAGAGGCTCCCTGAGGTGAGTCAAGGTGTTGCTCCTGGTCTTTGTAATTCCTAGGTTGTGTAAGATCCCAGTACCTAAAGAAGCAGACCTCAGCCCCTGCCCAGCCCCCAGGGCAGGGTGGCTAGAAAATTCCTCCACTGGAAGCCACATTTGTGCCAGTGAAGGGCACTGCACTCTGAGTCACTTCTTTTTACAGCCTGACAGAGACCAAATTAGATCACTTTGAAGGAATACATTATGATCCATCTGTCCATTCAAATAAATCACTGACCTTTCTCTTTTTTTTTGCCCTAGTAGAGGGTGTTCAAAACAGTTGTCTCTGTGATAAATCTTTACCAGTTTAGTAGTATAAATGTTGTTGAGCTTGACGTTTTATGCTATGATTATTTCTGCATTAAAATGTAAAGGACTTAAGAAGATAAGGCAGCCCTCAGCAACATCAGGCACATATGAAATAAAGATGATTTAATGATTTGAATTATGTTAATACACAGAAAATGCTCATGCAGAAAATTCTCTTTCTAAATATGATTATTCAAAATCTAGTAGTTTAAAACCATTTCAAAATGTTAATAATATAATAATTTTAAATATACCATTTGGGATACCATGTACATAAATTATATGTACACATATGTATAATTTATTGAGCATCATGCACTTATATAAATCAGGGAGACAAAATTCACTCAAAAAGTGTCTCCCATGGTGATATATTATAAATAGCCTCATAACTGCTGGACTATTGTAGTTGTTTTTAAACTCACATTAAAAACAACTGATATTGCTTCATTCAAGAAATCTTTACTCAGCACCAGTCATGAATCAGGCACTGTTCTGGGCACCAGGGATACAGTGAGAAGAAAGCAGATAAAAATTCCAGCCTTAGATGCATGCTTTCAAATGTTCACTACAGTACTATTTACAATAGCCAGGACATGGAGGCAATATAAATGTCCATCAACAGAGGAATGGATAAAGAAAATGTAGTACATATATACAATGAAATATTATTCAGCCATAAAAAGAAGGAAAGAATGTCATTTGCAGCAACATGGATGGACCTAGAGTTTGTCATACTGAGTGAAGTAAGTCAGACAAAGACAAGTATCATATGGTATCACTTATATGTGGAATCTAAGAAAAACTGGTACAAATGAATCTATTTACAAAACAAAATAGAGTCACAGATGTAAGAAAAAAACTTATTGTTACTAGGGAGGAAAAAGGGGGAGGGATGAATTGGGAGATTGGGATTGACATATACACACTACTATATATAAAATAGATAACTAATGAGGACCTAGGTTTCCCTGGTGGCTTGGATGGTAAAGAATCTGCCTGCAACACAGGAGACCTGGGTTCTATCCCTGGGTTGGGAAGATCTTCTGGAGAAAGGAATGGCTACCCACTTCAGTATTCTTGCCTGGAGAATTCCATGGACTGTGGAGCCTGGTAGGCTACAGTCCATGCGGTCACAAAGAGTCAGGCATGACTGAGCGGCTTTCATAATAAGGACCTACTATACAGTACAGGGAACTCAATATAATGTAATGACCTATATGGGAAAAGAATCTAAAAAAAGAGTGGATATATATAGATAGATAGATAGATAGCTGATTCACTTTGCTGTACAGCAGAAACTAACACAACACTGTATATCAACTATACTCCAATAAAATTTTTTTTTAAATTCCAGCCCTCACAGAGCTTAGGTCCTAGTTGGAGGAGAAAGATGACAAAAATATACAGTGTCTATTTTCTGTACTCATCACCCGACCGACTCTCTAACCTTCTCCATCCCAATCTATGAGTCTGTACAGACCACACAACAGACTTACCCTCTGACCTCTGGCTGCATTTGGCCAAAGGGAGGCACTTGTGACAAAAAATGAGAGTAAAGTTGGGGCATTTTATTCATCGTGGAATGGCCACATCCTTCTCTCAAAGGCAGCCCTCCTTCTGCCTCTGTCCTCTCTAAATTTCTCTCTCCGTTCTAGAAATTGCTCCTTCACTTTGCCCCTCCATTCTTAGGAGCGGCTATGGCTCCCCACCACCACGGCCACCACTGTGGCCCCATGGCACTACACTAGCACTCACGGCTTTCTCTAACCCTTGCCCACACTTTCCTTAATATTTCTTTTATTAGCTTGTCCTTGGATCACCAAGTTCAAGGGGATTGTTTCCTGTTATAACCCTGACCAACACACAAAACAAAGAAATATACAATATAGTAATTTAAATGTTGGTAAGCGTTATTGAGAAAAGAAAGCAAGGAAAGTTGATAAGGTGTAGTGGGTCAGGGCAGGTGGGTGCTTCTTAAATCATGTGTTCAGAGCAGGCTTTATCAGTAAAAGTATGTAATCTATTTGCATATCTCCTAGCAGAACTTTCAAAGGAAAATTTACAAAAAAAAAAAAAAAACCCTAAAATGTAAAACCTGGATTTGAGGACCATTGTTGGTTGAAGCAGAGTTAGGGTGAAGGCTCAGAATTCTCCCACATTGCCCGGTCCTCCTGGGTCCCCAAAGTCATACAGTGTCCTCCCACCAGTGACTTTTGATGCATTGCTATTAACCCTAGAACTCGGAGATATCCAGAACTAAGGGTGATAGAAAATACTCAGTTCCTAATCCTCTCCAAGTTTTATGCCACATCATTCCCTAGAAACATAAATCTACTCATCTCACCCTCAGTAATAGCTTTTATAGAACCATGATTTAATTATGTTCTTGATTTTTCATCTTTATTTGTAATATTGGCATTAACGAGCTTGTCCCTGTTTTTATCAGTGTCTTCTTTACAAAGACCCATATTATAAATTATATCAGGAGCAGGAAAATCTTTTCTCCCCTGATGAAATAAGCTGTTTCCTTCTGCTAGACAAGGAAAAGTATGTATTCTTTCATGTCTTCTTCTTGGCATTGGCTGACAGCAAACTAAGAGCTAAGTGTCTTGCTTAATTGCTATGACTTTTTCCAAAAACATTTTCTTAACATAATTTTCTTAATGTAATTTTCCTCTCCAGGTTCTCTTTGTTTGGCTTCTGTTTTGTATGTTTTGCTTCATTGTATTTATGATTTTCTTACGGAGATAGGTAGGCTGGAAGTAAACATTATGATGCAATCTAATTGAAATATTTGTCTGATTTTGATTAACTTCTTCTGGCTGTATCTACAACATCAAAATAATCTATCAATTATAAAAATTTTTGGTCTCTATGCTAACCAAAATATGCAATTTGACTGATTTTTCTTTTCCATTCAAGGTACTGTCTTTCTTCATTCATGAAAAGAGAAAGCAATACTTCTGAATAATTTATTATTGCCAAGATTGAAGGCTCAGTGTGTGCATGTCTGCTAAGTCACTTTAGTCATGTCTGACTCTTTGTGACCCTTTGGACCATAGACCACCATGCTCCTCTCTCCTTGGGATTACCTAGGCAAGAATACTGGACTGGGTGGCCACTCCCTTCTCCAGGGGATCTTCCCAACCCAGGGATCAAATCCACTTCTCTTAAGTCTCCTGCATTGGCAGGCGAGCTCTTTACCACTAGCACCACCTGGGAAGTCCTGAATGCTCAGTACTGAGGGCTTAAAGATGAGTATTTCCTCATACTCAGTGTATGTCCTGTCCTCAAGGAATTTGTTGTCTATAATTAGTTATTCTTTCAAACTTCTCATTCAGAACCAGTATTTATTTGTAGTTGAAACTAATTTTCAAAAGAATACATTTATTTTTTAATTTACTGGAGTATAGTTGGTTTCTAATGTGTTATTTTCAGGTGTATAGCAAAGTGATTCAGTTATACATATAATCCTTCATCTTCAGATTCTTTTCTCATATAGGTTTTAACAAAAAATCAAGTAGAATTCCCTGTACTACACACTAGATCCTTATTGGTTATATGTCTTATATATAGTAGTGATGTGTGTGTTAATCTTGAATGTATGTTAATCCATTTTTGAAAGCAAAATTTGTTTTCCCATATAGTTCTATTCTCTCACTCCAAAAGATACAGAGAGAAAAGAAATAAAAATTCTAAACATCCTACAACTGTAGGTTACCCTCAAACAAGCATAAGATTGTTTTTAAAATGCTTCCTACAGTAAGCATTTGTGGAGGCCAGCCAAGGCTCTGACAAGTCACTGGGGCCATGTGCTTTTGCTCTTGGGCCCTCCTACTCTCTTAACATCAAATCCTCCTAAAACATTTAAAATCAATATTTGGCTTAGAAAACCTGAAATGTATTCCCCTATCAGGTCAAGCTACCTTTTTACATGAGTCATAATTCCTAGCAAGTTTTGTAGCTTTCCAAGTTTGATAAATTATTTCATGCCATTGACTGCGCTAAAACTATCCATCAAGGTATTTTAAGATCTCCAGCTTACAGATATGATGAGCCCCAGTGAATTTCCAGCTTCTACACTGTTCATTCATTTGACAAATATTTGCTAAGCATCTATAGTGTTCCATGCTCAATACCATGTGCTGGGATATAAAATGGCAAATGAGACAGATACGTTCTCTGCCATAGAGCCGCATCTAACAGAGAACACAAACAGAAATGACTCAATACCTACTGTATCCAAACAAGCCAACGTAAACTCCTCTGCATAATTCTGAGAATACCCAGAAAATGCTCACACTCTGCTGTGGTTGTTCTCTTATGCAAACTTCTGCTCCTCTATTTTCCCTAATCATTTCTGGCAGCAGCAGCAGCACTTTTATATGCCTACCCAGCAGTTCGCAGGTGCACATTGCCCCCAAACGCACACCCCCTTTATTCCACAAAGCACAACTGAGGATTCAAGAACAGAGGAGATTTGCAGGGGAGAGAAATAGAGCCTCAACTGGGTTATCAACTCTCACTGGTATCATACCCTGGAAGTAGGGTCCTCTCTTGGCAGTCTCTCCACAGCCCCCAGCCAACTGCTGTGTTGCTGGAACCAACGTTGTTTCAAATGAGGGTCTGGCTCTTGCCCAACCTCTCCCTCCATGTCCACAGCCCAAACATTCCTTTCCCTTAAGCCCAACCAGTAGGGGCTACACCAGGGAGCCCCATAATAATCTGTAAAAGTTGCCAACTTACATGGAATGACAACAGCTATTTACACTCCTAGAGGAAGGAGTTTAACCTTTTCCCTTCCAGACTGGCCCCTGGGATTTACTTAATTTGACAAACCAAGAGGCCTACTGCAACGATTTCTTCCAAATTAAAAAGTAATCTTCCTTTGAAAGATAATTCTGCTACATTCCCAGGCATGAGGGCAGTTTTTGAAATAACATTTTTATTCACTTTATAGGTGTACAAATACATATGATGGGGAGAAAGTTATACATACACCCACACAGCATTTCTCAAATTTCCAAAGTAATTATTCCTAACAAGCAAGAATTCCAGGAGGAACTGGGCATGTTATCTCAAAGCAGCCTATGCCAAGCATATTATTTCTTTGGAGTCTTGAATTTTGTCTTCTAAAACTCACATATATTTTTGCATTCCACTTCATAACATGCCCATTTATTTCAGTATGTTACAACTGACTGAAATACATTAAAACCCAGCCATAGTGCTCTACATGGGACTCACAAAATTCTATCATATAAAATACAGAATTTCATCATCTCAAGATTATTAAAATGACTGGGGCATCCTAAAGACTTGGAGTTCTTGGGATCCCCAAGTTATATACACCTCACATTACAAAGTCATTTGCATTATTGTGGGCATGATGTGTCCTCATACTTTATAAAAACAATGTAGTAGGTGATTTATATCCCCCAAATGTGCTAAGGAAAAAATACAAACTAATAAAGTGCCACTGTGATATGGATTATTGGTACTTTTTAGTGTTCACTCACTTCTAAATGACTTGATCCCATCCATCACCTTTGAGAAGCCCACCACCTTTGAGAAGCTTATGCTTTATCCTCTTGTCTTGACAAAATAAGAAATCAGTGCATGCGATGAAAACTTTGTGTCACTGTTAAAGAGTTGAAACCTTAAACATTGTCTTCACCCACATCTTCTAGGAAACAAGAATCTAAAGCAAAGATTAAGATGCTAATATTTTATACAAGAGGAACAAGCCATGAGCCACGAGGGTGATAGAAAAGGGAAAGTCAGGCAAGGCGCAAAGCATTGCTTTTAGAGCAGCGTCCTTATCTCAAAATCAGGATGATAATCTTAAAGAGGTTATTGGATGGATCTGCTTAGCACATGCAAACTCTCTGGAAGGGTAACATTGAGAAACCATACTTTAGAGTAGTTCATGGGAGAGCAAAAAGAGGGAGAAATGATCTGTCTCCTGTCTCAAAGGTTTACGGCAAAAGAATCCCACTCCCTTATGCCTCCATCCTTTGGGCGACTGCAGTTCTATCACGTTCAACAATAAATTCTATCACATCCATCCTGATTCCAAAGTGAATGAACTTCACATAAAGCCTACATTATTATTCCTCTAAATTGGATTCTCTAATCTATACAATTTTATGGCAGCTATTAGTTGGTAACTTCCAAATGTATTATTTAATAAATAATATTCTGTATTTTCTCTACAGTTTTCCATGTTTGTGCATTACTTGTCCCTCTCATCATGTTGTTGACTGCTGTAAGTCAGGGGCCAAAATGATACAATGGGCATCAGACAACTTAGTAACCATTTTAAGTCTCGGTTTCTTAATAAATGCACTCTTTTAATAAAGAATAAATGAGATAATTCTTGAAAAATACTTTTTAAATGCTTTGCATATAACACTTAAGAAATATTTTATATTGTTAATGTTCATATTGTTATTAAAATTATTTTCATACCACAAATCAATGAGTAAAATACTAATGCTCCATAAATGTCCAACAAAAATTTTTGTTTACTGATTGATCTACGTAGGCTGTGATTTCATAAACAATGCATCTAATAAGAGAGGCTAAAATAATTCTCTAGGACTTTTTTCATTTATTTGTCAAGTGAAGGAGTTAGACTAAGTTATCTCAAAACCATAAAATTATTTGCTATTTGTTAAATGTATCTTTTGAAATATCCACTCGCAATCTCTTCTAGTTACTAGCAAATATAAGTACAACTTGTACTAGTATTGGAGAAATTATGAAAATAAACATGGGGTGATTAAAATGTGATTCACAATGATGACATAGGTGATGTTTGACTTAGATATCAAACTGTCCTACTGAAATTAAATATGTACAAAACTAAACTCATCATCTTGTGCCATAAAGATTTTCTCTTCTATCCCAGTGAGAAGTATGTCCATCCACCCAGGAGCTTATGACAAAGACTAGAGTGTTGGTCTTGACATTTCCTTTACTCTAAGCACATCTTATTATAACTACAATCTATATCCATATATCATGTGAATCCATCACATCCATCTCCATTAGCACCACCTAGCCCAAGTCACCATTGTATGTCTCTCATAATAACATGATAATCTCCTAATTTGTTTTCTTAACAGTTATTCCTGAACCCTCTAATCCATTCTCCATGCTCCCGAATATGCTCATTTTAAAAACAAATCTGTTTACTCCACTTCCAGGTTATAGTTGTTGTGTCCTCTGTAGGAGATTATATTATTCTAAAAAAAAATCCTCACTCCCTCTCTTATCATCTCCTTCAGAAGATTACACTTTGTGCCCCCTTGATGTTGAGCGTGACCATGTGATTTACTTTAACCAATGAGATATTGGTCGTGTGACAGCAAAATTTTTGCCTACTGTTTGCTGCCAGGCTTGCTCTTTTGTGCTTCTGCCATCACCATGAAGAGAACTTCCTCAGCCACTTACCCTTAGACTGCTGCTCTAGAACAATCCATATAAAGCAGAGCCTCTTAGCTGACCATCAGACCTCCAGCCTCTAGCCAAACCAGCCCAACTCAGCTGATATGTGTAAACAAGAAATAAACAATTCCTGTCTCCAGCTCCTGAGATTCAATGGTTGTTTGTTACACAGCAGTAGCTAACTGATACAGCTACATGTAAAATCAACTTAAAAATTTTAATATACCATTATACCATGCTCCCTCATTTTCCTGCCCGCACTATACTATAATCACTCTTTCAGTTCTTCAAATCTGCCAAACTCCTTTTCCAGCCTGGAGTCTCTGCACATGTTGTTCTCTTGGATGGGATATTATTTCTCTTTCTTGGTCTAGCCAACCTCTACTTACCTTCAGTCTATCCTTATATGTCCCTGCCTCAGAGAAACCAGCCCTAAAATGCTTCCTCATTCAAACACCAGACTAGGAATTATCCCCGTATTACATATTTCCACCTCACATTGTGCATTTCTTTCATGACATTCATACAAATTGTAATTTGTTGCTTTGGGGAATGCTTATTTAGTGTCTCTTACACTAAATAGCTCCATCATATCAAGGACAATTTCAGTCTTATTTACTTCTGTTCCTTCATGACTAGTACATGCCAAAAATGGTAAATACTTGAATAGACAGCTTGAGCCACTCACAGTTCTTTGATTAGAGAAGACTAAAAGAGTAGTTACACAGTATTTATTTATATCAAATAAAGTCAATAAAGTAGTATTTTAAATTCCTTCAATTGCAGGTAGTTTTGCTCGAATAGACAATTTTCATGTCTTTCTAGAACTCAGTTTATTTCTCCTATTCTTGTCACTACAATACATCTAAAGATGTCATGAGTCTGAAATGACAGTTAATAATCTACCTTTTCCTTTTTGTATTTCTAGTTATAACATTTGACAAGTTGAGTTATGATTCCCCATATGTAAATAAAATATTAAAAGAAGTCATAACACACCAGAGCTTATTTTTTTAATGTTAAAGAAATTTTTTAATTAAAATGTTGCTAAGGGAGAAAAGTAAGGTGAAAATATCTTGAGTCTGGAATTGTGATAGGGGAGGAAGGGGAATACCAGGTAGCATTTTTTTTTAAATCAACCTGTTATCCCATATTTGCAATAAATGGTAATTGCAAGAAAAGAAGGGGGAGGAATGGGAAGTGGAAGGAGGCAAAGAAGGAAACAAGGGGAAGAAAAAAGGAAGGAAATAAGAGTTTTCCTTTTCATCAGCTCCTCTGGCCGAAACTGAACTGAAACAGAAATGCCTGTCTATAAAATAAGTAACCCTCATTAGACTTCTAACTAACTGATAAGGGGTTAACAAACTGTCTGAAGGCTGGAGCTCAGCCTGGCCACTCTCTGCTAAAGCAACTGTGTAAGCAACAGACTCTGCAACCTTCAGAGCAGTTGCTAAGAACAGCAGAGAATGGGTCAGCCCATATGGGAAAAAAAGGTCAAATCAGCATTTTTGCACAGAAAATTTCAAGGTAAACCTTCTTACAGTGTTTTTTGATAGTACTTGCTATATCATCTAAAATCTGTTCTTCCATCACTGTAAACCACTAGCAAACAAGACCAGGTAGGGTAGATTTTATCAGACTTCTCTTCCAGAATGACCCACATAGAGGGGCCCCAAAACACCTATATTTTTATACCTGAAGACAAAACAATTTGATAATAAACTGAATTGAATCCTAAGGATTGTTTGCATACATGGTTGGATTCTCCTAAGTAATATATGTAAGATACTTAGCATTACACCTAAGTAAGAAATGAAGTTCAGATCCACTCAAAATAATACCTCTTTCTGGAATGTATTATCTCTTCTTAAGCACATGATTAAAAGAGAAATTGCCATTTTCTTACAAACCCCAGCTAGTCAGCATCATTGGTTGGCTGACAGATGCTTATCAGACAGAAAGTGTATCCCACACCCTGGATGCAATTTACTGGTCTGGGATGGGGAAAATGACATCTGTTAAGGTCATTCAAACTTTTCCTTAAGCTATAGTTTTTGTTTGTTGGTTTATTAACTTGGGACTAGAGGGCATCTTGGCCCCTCCTCAGTGGTACATTGGAAAGGAATGAGGAGAAAAGCTACTGACATGTTTCCCACTGTGTCATGAAAGCCAGCAATACACAGAGAAGAGCAGAAAGAAGATAGAACAAACTAGTGGCTGCCAAAACCAGCCAGAGTCCCAGCTTCTGTAACTTGCAACCCAAAGCTCTGGCTCATATACACTGACATCAAGTAACAATTCAACACATGATGAATTGTACTATTGAGTGTATTGACCATGATTGAGAGATCCCAAATCAAGACTTAGCCTGATAAAGGATTTCTCATGTTTGTGATTCTTCTATATCAAATTCTTACAAATGTGTAAATGCTTAGTTATACTTTGTCAAATATTTAATGTGTCATCTTTTTACAAAAGAATACAATTGTAAGGTGGTGAGGATAACCTTCCTGGAAATATCCAGGAAGTATGGGTGCCCTAATCTTGGGTGCTGAAAGCAATAGATATCATATAGAAAAACACATAATTGGACTTCTCCTCCATAAATGAAAATAATTCTGAATTGGAAAAGAATAAGTTAACCTGCAATGCCTAAAATCTACATTAAGATTGTTATTATATTCCTATGGGTACCAGAACAAATATGTTATCTGATTATTCCTATGGAGAATTTTGTATACAAAACTATGAAAAGATAATATATTTATGATATTAAAATGCATCCAAATGCTATCAAGCTCTAAGCAAAATAGATTAGGTGGCTCAGTGGTAAAGAATCTGCCTGCCAACGTGAGAGACGCAGGGTCTAGCCCTGGGTTGGGAAGATACCCTGGAGGAGGAAACGGCAACCCACCCCAGTATTCTTGCCTGGAGAATCCTATGGACAGAGCCTGGTGAGCTACAGTCCACGAGGTCACAAAGAGTCAGACACGACTGAGTGACTGAGTATGCATGCACAGCTGGTTGTCGAAGACCATTCCTCCATGCAGGATGGGGTTAATCAAAAGCATGAAAGAGACAAAACTTGTTTCCCATGTTTTTGTCATGAGTGTTAGATATCATAGCACTTATATATATAAGTCCTTATATATCATCTATCACATGTATATCATAACACTTTATATCTCCTAAATCTACTGTGAACATATTTCTTAGGGAACTCTCTTGGCAAAATTCAATGCTTTTTTTGCTCTGGATTCCTATAAGATTTTGCTTCATGTTGAATCTCTCATACTGTGTATGGTACAATATAAGATTTCCTTGCTACAATTTAAGATTTTCAAAGGCAAAGATTGTTTTGAAAAACAATAAGTATTAACCAAATCCATTGTTCTTGCCTCAGAAGAACTGAATTGAAGAAATGAATTAAAATTCAATCACTAAAGATTACATTAAGATAAGCTTGTATTTCTGTCACTCAAGGGCAGAAGCTGTGACTGTTTTTTGACCATTACCCATAGTAAGAAATACATTATACTTTGTAACACAGTACACATGTATATAGATACATAAAACCAATGGAGAAATTTCACAAAACAGTGTTTATTCTTAAAACACGTGACAAACTCTGACATCTAATCTGTTTTCTTTTCATTTTATTAATAAAGGTTGTGATACATTAAATCAATTTCATGACCCCCTAATGGGTCATGACTCATAGTTTGAAAACATTGTTCTAATGAGAACCTGTGGTTTAGTGCATGCTTATCAAATAAGATAGGAAAACTGAGAGGAATTTGCAAACCAGGTGAAGTGTCAAATGGCCATTATGCCTACATACCTATTTAACTTATACAGAAGTATAAACTTACAGAAATATTAGCCCAGAAGCAAAATTTAGAGTACTCATTCTCTCACTCTAGGATATTATTTGTTCACAGATTATCAAATCTACATTAGGTAAGGGAAACAAAATCTTGAAGGATTTGTTCATTCCTTCAATGATTTACTGAGCACTGCATTCTAGATGCTTGCACTACAGAGGTGAATAAAATATACAAAATTCCTGTCCTCATAGAATTTACCTTCTAGTGAAGATATAGAGAAAAAAACACAGATAAATGAAATACAATGTCAGACAGTGATAAATTTTTCAAAAGAAAAATGAAATATAGTAAGGGGCTAGAAAGTGGTGGAGAAGAGGAAAGGGCCATTGCAGACAGGGTGGTCCCTAAAGTCTTCTCTGTGAAGATGTATCAAGAAGGCATTGTGCTCAGTGAAATAAGTCAGACAGAGACAGGTAAATACTGCATGTTCTCACTTTCATGAAGAATCTTAAAAATGAAACAAACATGAATATAACAAAACAGAAACAGACTCACAGATAACAGAGAACAAACCAGAGAGGGAAAGGGGAGGGGCAAGATAGGGGAAATAACTGATAGGTACAAATTACTCTGTATACAGATAACAAATAGGTCATCTGAAAGGGGCTCAACATCACTGATTATTAGTGATATGCAAATCAAAACTACAATGAGTTACCAACTCACACAGCCAGAATGGCCATCATTAAAAAGTCTACAAATAATAAATGTTGGAGAGTGTGTGGAGAAAAGGGGACATTTCTACATTGTTGGTAGGAATGCAAATTGGTGAAGCCACTATGAAAAACAGTATGGAGGTTCTTCAAAAAACTAAAATTAGAGTTGTCATATGATCCTGCAATCTCAGTCCTGGGCATAAATCTGAAGAAAACTATAATTTGAAAAGATACATACACCTCAATGTTCATGGCAGCACTGTTTATAATAGCCAAGACATGGAAGCAACCTATATATCCATCAACAGAGAAATGAATAAAGATGTGGAGATATACACACACACACACACACACACACACACACACACACACACACAATGGAATACTACTCAGCCATAAAAAAGAGTGAAATAATGCTATTTGCAGTAACATGGATGTATCTGGAGATTATCATACTAAGTGAAGTAAGTAAGAAACAAAAAGACAAATGCCATAGGATATCACTTATATGTGGAATCTAAAATGTGATGAACTTATTTATGAAGCAGAAAGAGACTCACAGGCATAGAAAACAAACTTATGGTTACCAGATGGGAAAGAGGGTGGCAGAGGGATGAATTAGGAGTTTTAGATTAGCAGATACAAGCTATTTTATTTATAAAATAAACAACAAGGTACTACTGTGTACCATAGGGAACTATATTCAATATTCTATAAAAAAACTATAATGGGAAAGTATATGAAAAAGAATATATATATATAACTGAACCACTTTGCTATATACCAGAAACTAATACAGCATTATAAATCAACTCTACTTCAATTTTTTTAAAACTATTATGTATAAAATAAATGAGTTACAGGTTGTATTATAGAGCACAAGAAATATAGCCCATATTTTATAACTTTAAATGGAGTGTAATCTATAAAAATATTGATTCACTATGTTGTACACCTGAAACTAATATAATACTATCATGCTTCAATAAAAATAAATAAATAAAACAAATGGCTCAGTAATTAAAAAAAAGAAAAGAAGAGAAGCAGCAAGTACTGCAAATATGTTTGTGTGAAAGAAAGGGGAGATGTTAGGCAGATGGCATGATTGATAGCTTTAGCCATCACATCAATGGTGTAGATGGGTCCAACCCCATCCCTTCCAAGGGAACCACTTTGAACATAATCACTGGCCATCTGGAAGATATAGGCAGTCATGATGGCAGTATCTCCTACCTCCTCTTCCAGCATGCCAGCCTCAACATTGTGGACCGGGTATGGACATTTGATCCAAGGTATCCTAGATTTGGGATTGATTTCAATAACTGCATAGAAAATAGCGACTGTATCTTGCTATGGATTGAATTGTGTCCCCCTCCATGTTCATTTGCTGAGGCCCTAACACTTAATACCTCAGAATGTGACCTTATTTAAAAATAGGGTCATTGAAGATGTAATGAGCTAAGATGAGGTCTTATTGGAGTAGGTAGGGCCCCTAATCCAATATGACTGATATCCTTACAAAAGAGACAAGTTTGGACATAGCTAGGCATTCAGGGAGAACACCATGTGAGCATGAAAATGATCACCTACAAACCAAGCAGAGAGACCTCTAATAGCTCTTTCCCTTATAACTTTCCAAAGGAACCAACCCCACCAACATCTTGAGCTTAGACTTCCAGCCTCCAGAATTGCTAGACAACATACTTTTAGTGTTTAAACTGCCCAGCCTGTGGCATGTTTTTATGACAGCCCTCACAAACTAATGCATCTCCCTTGGGGAGAAGTTGAGTGTATTCTAGGTGCAGTAGGATGGATAATATACAGGTGAATTGTGGCACCTGTGGCAGACTGCTAGTTGATCTATTTCATATTAAACATATTCTCACTTTTTAGCTGAGCCAAATTATGCACATTTCTCACTCTTCAGTACAGCTACATTTGGCCAGGTCACTAAGTTCTGGCCAATGAGCCATAATCAGATGTATCTGGTGGCAGCTTCCAGTGGTAGTCCTTAATAGACAGCTGAGAGCTGCCCTTTGCCGCTTTTTTTCCTGCATTCTTTCCTCCTATCTGGTGACTGAAATGTAGATGTGATGAGTGTATTTAAGCCAAGAATGACATCAGGAGTGGCTGCCATGAGAGATGAAGAACCAGAGTAAAAGGAGTGAGTAATCAAACGCTTGGTGGAGCAGAGACATCACACAACAGTGGACTGCTCATATCTGGACTTAAACATAAGAAAGAAGTGGTCTTTTATCTTGTCTAAACCACTGTCTTTGGGCGGGGGCAGGGGGTATTACTATTACTTGCTGTTGAATCTAATCTTAAACAATGCAAGAACAGAGAGTGGAAATAGAAGAAAAGCAGACCCAAGAGAGGATTTTAGCCACAGAGCTGGGGGAATCAGACTGAGAAGGAATAATTGAAGAAATAGGAGGAAAATCAGGAGAAAATTTTATCTTAAAAGCTAAAGAAATAAGTAAAAGAAGGGAGAAACAATGCATTAGGTATTACTTGATCAACTGTTTTAAGAACCAAGAAATATCACACAGTAGGTCAGTGCTTCTCCAATCTTAATATGTGAAGGAATCACTTAGTGTCTTGTTAGCAGAATCTGATTCAAGAGGTCTGGGGTGGGGCAGTTCTAAAAAGCCCCTGGGTAGTGTCAATGCTGATGGTACACTTGAATGGCAAAGATTGAGGATAGAGTGCTTCTCAAAGTGTGCTTCTTGAACCAGAAGCATCATCATCACCAGGTGACTTGTTTAAAATGTACTTTCTCACTCTCCACCCCAGATCTTCTGAATCAGAAACCCTAGGGTTGGGACACAGACATCTGTTTTAACAAACCTACCATGCAATTCTTTAAAAAAAAAAACTTTTATTGGATTATGTAGTGGATTTACAATGTTGTATTAGTTTTAGCTGCAGAGCTAACTGAATTAGTTATATATGTATATACACACATATCCCCTATTTTTTTGATTCTTTTCCCATATAAGTCATTATATGATTCGCCTGTGCTATAGTAGGTCCTTGTTGGTTATCTATTTTATATGTAGTAGTGTGTATATGTCAGTCCCAATCTTCCAATTCATCCCTCCCCTCCCTCTTTCCCCTTTGGTAACCAGAGGTTAGTTTTCTACATCTGAGACTCTATTTCTGTTTTGTAAATAGGTTCATTTGTACCATATCTTTTAGATGCCACATATAAGGATCAAGGGAAATGCAAACCAAAAAACTACAGTAGATACACACACAAAAGAAAAAGCAACTCTTAGGATGATCCTCAAACCACAAGAGAAGAGAACAAATGTGGAATGGAAGAAAAAAGACCTACATAAACCCAAAACAATTAAGAAAATGGCAATAGGAAAATACATATTAATCATCACCATAAATGGAAGTGGATTAAATGCTCCAAACAAAAGACATAGATCAGCTGAATGGATACAGAAACAAGATCCATATATATAGCCTACAAGGGACCCACTTCAGAACTAGGGACACATAACAGACTCAAAGTGAGGGGATGGAAAAAGGTATTCCATGCAAATAGAAATCAAAAGAAAGGTATCATGAGATTCTGATATACACTGTAGTCGGACCCCCACTGGTGTGAGCAGTTATAGGAACATCATGATGACGACCACAGAAGCTGACCACCAACTGTGGGCTGTGCCACTGGACACTTTTCTTACATCATTTCATTTGGTCCTCAAGGGTCATCACTGATATAAACAGTTTCATCAGGATATCAGGACAGAAGCCAGCCTGCATTGGCTTTGGAAGGGAGAAAGCAGGAAAAATGAGTGCAAGTATTTTTTCAAAAACTTTAAGAGAAATAGAAAGAGAGCTAGAAGGTAATGGAGACTGACCATGTGCTTGTTTATTTTTAAAAGAAAAAAAAACAGAGAAAACAGGATGAGAGCTTCAAGATATCGAAATGATTCAGTTCAGTTCAGTTGCTTAGTCGTGTCTGACTCTTTGAGACTCTGTAGCACGCCAGACCTCCCTGTCCATCACCAACTCCTGATGCTTACTCAAACTCATGTCCATTGAGTCGGTGATGCCATCCAATCATCTCATCCTCTGTCATTCCCTTCTCCTCCTGCCTTCAATCTTTCCCAACATCAGAGTCTTTTCAAATGAGTCAGTTCTTCGCATGAGGTGGCCGGAGTACTGGAGCTTCGGCTTAAGCATCAGTCCTTCCAATGAATATTCAGGACTGATTTCCTTTAGGATTGACTGGTTGGATCTCCTTGCAGTCCAAGGGGCTCTCAAGAGTCTTCTCCAACACCACAGTTCAAAAGCATCAACTCTTCGGAACTCAGCTTTCTTTATGCTCCAACTCTCACTTCCATATATGACTACTGGCAAACAATAGCTTTGACCAGACAGATCTTTGTTGGCAAAGTAATGTCTCTGCTTTTTAATACGCTGTCTAGATTGGTCATAGCTTTTCTCCCAAAGAGTGAGCGTCTTTTAATTTCATGGCTGCAATCACCATCTGCAGTGATTTTGAAGTCCCCCAAAATAAAGTCAGCCACTGTTTCCATTGTTTCCTCATCTATTTGCAATGAAGTGATGGGACCAGATGCCATGATCTTCGTTTTCTGAATGTTGAGCTTTAAGCCAACCTTTTCACTCTCCTCTTTCACTTTCATCAAGAGGCTTTTTAGTTCTTCTTCACTTTCTGCCATAAGGGTGGTGTCATCTGCATATCTAAGGTTATTGATATTTCTCCAGGCAATCTTGATTCCAGCTTGTGCTTCATCCAGCCCAGCATTTCTCATGATGTACTCTGCATATAAGTTAAATAAGTAGGGTGACAATATACAGCCTTGATGTACTCCTTCCCCTATTTGGAACCAATCTGTTGTTCCATGTTCAGTTCCAACTGTTGCTTCTTGACCTGCATACAGATTTCTCAAGAGGTAGGTCAGGTGATCTGGTGTTCCCATCTCTTTAAGAATTTTCCACAGTTTGTGGTGATCCACACAACCAAAGGTTTTGGCATAGTCAATAAAGCAGAAGTAGATATTTTTTCTGGAACTCTCTTGCTTTTTAGATGATCCAATGGATGTAGGCAATTTGATATCTGGCTCTTCTGCCTTTTCTAAATCTAGCTTGAACATCTGGAAGTTCTTGGTTCATGTACTGTTGAAGCCTGGCTTGGAAAATTTTGAGAATTACTTTGCTAGCATGTGAGATGAATGCAATTGTGCAGTAGTTTGAGCATTCTTTGACATTGCCTTTCTTTGGGATTGGAATGAAAACTTACCTTTTCCAGTCCTGTGACCACTGCTGAGTTTTCCAAATTTTGCTGGCAAATATATTAGAGATTTCAAAACATCAAATTTGAGTGCAATCAAGAGAGGATGGGTAAGACAAAAAAGATTATTGATTATATTATGGGTGCTTTGAGAAAATAGGGTATTTATCCAAGAAAGAGGAGAGACTTGGGTTAAATATATTGATAATGGTGAACTTTGAGTGTCTAATGGATTATTTTACATAAGGGAAACAAATCTTATTTTTATAGCTCCAGAGAGAATACCAAGGAATGAAAGTTTCCAGGGATAGATTTCACCTTACAATGAGAAAGAATAGCCTCATGATTCACGTTATTTGAAAACAGAATGACTTGCCCTTTGAGATAGTGATTTTCTTATTACTGAAAGCATTTAGGGAACAGCTATTTGACATCCATGAAGCAAGTTGTATAAGGGATTCCTGCAAACTCACTGGGCATTTTAAGTATGCAAAACTTCTGTGCTGTGTCCCTGCACTGCCCGTTGCTTTGGTAAATCAATGAAGTCTAGAAATGCTTATGATAAGAAAGGTTTTCTTTGTGTAGTTTATATCCTGAAGCCTCCCTGCTGTAATCTGTAAGTAATGGGTATGCAAAATAGGTGATTGCCTACATCGCTGAAATTATTAAAACAATTCAGGTATTTAAAATCATTTAAGTCACCGTTCAGACTTCAAATCAGGGATTCTAAATTCTCAATTTTTAAATAAATCCTGTTTTCAAGCCTGTTCTCACTTTCCTCAAGATTATTTTGACCATTTAGACAAATGACCTGGATTTTTCTATCACGTTAAATTGGAGCTTCTTTATCATATATTTTCAGCATTCCTCCTTTTAGCAGATTTTGCTCAGAGCATTCTGCAAACATCACCATGACTGAATAGGTAGAAAGTCTCTCATTCCATATGACAGACATCAATATTTCCAAAGCAGAGGAAATTACATTCCGAGTTTATAAAAAAACCCACAAAACCCAGCACATCTCAACAGATCCCAAATCGACACTGCAGAGACTGCTCTATTCTTTTTTCTCTTAGCCTAGAGGCAGCAGCATGACCTAAACACTTCCTGGCTGCTCCACTGTGGACCACCAAGCCATTGAAAATGGAGACAAAAGTAAAGTCTTCTGCCCTCCAAGATGAACACAATTCAGCAAACTAAGTGGTGGCTTTTTTGCCCACTGATTAAAAGGGAGAAAGAAATGGCGACCCACACCAGGATTCTTGCCTGGGAAATCCCATGGACAGAGGAGCCTGGGGGTCACAAAAGAGTTGGACATTACTTAGTGACTAAACTGAACTACAATAAAAGAGCAGAACAAAGGCATCTTGGGGAGTGCCGGAGGGTGACGCCATCTGTTGCACCTGTTGTGAACAACAGTTGATCCCAGACCATATTGTAGATTGCAATCAAGAGTTGGCATTTACAGAATTGCTATTTCCTCATGGATTCAAATTCATTGCTGTAGCAAGTGTTTTGCAAAACTTGATTTAAACCTCAATTTTTCCAAGTTTTAAGTGATCAGAACCCTCCGTCTCTTAGGATAAACTGAAGAAACAGGGCATTGATCATTTGTTCTTGGCTTGTGAAGTTGGAAAGGTTACACTCAAATTTTTAACCCGAATCACAATATGTGGATTTGCTTTTGAGCAGGATATTTTTCCCTTCACATACCTCTGTAATGTTTTGTAGAATACAGGAATTAATATATACTCAGATATACGTACATACATAGAGATGTGTGAGTATATGTGTATATATAGATATGGGTAAGATTTTGGACACATCACTGAAACTTCAGATAGAAAGTGGCAACTCCACTGAACATACTGTCACATGGTATTTGCAAGCACATACATTATTAGGAACATATCAGGAGAGAATGAAAAGAACACACACCAAATGCAGTCCATTCCTTTGAAATAGTTTAAAGAGAAACAATATTTTTATTTGGCATTTTATGTATCATATTTGCTTCCTTCTCACAAACTTGAAGGTTGATAAAAATTCACAAACAATATAGTCTAGAAAGGCAGAATTCTAAGATTCTAGCCTATCCCTTGAAAATAATTTGCTGGGGGCACACACTACAATTTATTTCAAAAGCGACTTTCCTAATTGTTCTAACCTTTTAAAGCACCAAATAATCCTCAAATGAGCCTTTTAAATTTATTTGTAAAGCAGTCATGCCATTTTAGTTAAATCAGAAGAATTTTTGATAGGGTTGTCATTCCTATAAAAATTAGGAGATTTCATTCTGATCCAACTCCTGCACTGTTCTATGAATCAGTTTGTTTATTCTAGTTCTTCTGAGGAAAAGGAAAAGTGGAAGGGAAGAACGCTGCTGTTCTCTACCTTGAGTAAGAGGGCCATTAACTTTAGACCGCTAGGAGGCAGCTCGGAACTGGGAATCAGGAGCCTTGGTCCTGCTCTTCATTAGCTCATCACTGCTCCTTAATCGTCATCTAAACAAGGAGCTTCAGGTTCCTTATCAGAATGATTCCAGAATTTGTATTTATCTATTGTTGTTTTAGGATGTTGTTGAGACAGTGACCCACGTGGAAAGCCTGACATGCTGGGGGACATGGGCTGGGAACCTGAAATTGGGCCAGCCAGTGTATATTTGAGGAAAGAGGCAGCCTCCTGGGGAGGCTCATTCCAAGGCTCAGTGTCTGGGTCCAAGGACAGTGGGAAGGTGGGCAAAGGGAGGGACGTTGAGTACAGCCAAGGGTGTGCTGCTTTCCCTTACATCTAAAGCGGGATATGTGGCCAATTTTATCTGCCAGGTAATTGCAAATAAATATCAATCTGATAATTTATAAGAAGATTTGGATGTCTCAGGGATCAAAACACTCATATCTCTGTGGTCAGAGCATTCTCTTCCTTTAGGCAGGCTGACAGGAAAAGCCAGCAGCAACCAGAAGGTCATAAGGTGACAACTGTTGCATAGCATCTGGGTATGATGCATCTGTCTTCCACAAACAGACTTGGTAGGACCAGAACATTTGATGTCCAATAGCTAAAGCCCACTTTTTGTTCTTGGTATGGCATACACACTGCCCACGAGCGCTGTTTTTTGACATTAATTTTTTCCCACAGGCCTGGGAAAACAGTGATTATGTGTCTTAAAAAGAATCTGAATGAATGATCCCTGATTTCCCTTCTGAAATAGTATTTGTGAGTCTGTGGTATCACCAAGACTTAGCACAGCTGAATGGTGAACGAGTTCTGCCCAGACTACCTAGTGTCAGATCTTGCTGCTGTGGCTTGCTATACCTCCTGGTTGAATTACTTAATCTCTCTGTCACTCCACCTTCTTCATCTCTAAAATGGGAAGAAGAATAGTATCTATGTTCCAAAATTGTCATCAAGATTAGATGAGTTAACACATGAAGCGTTTGACATGGTGCTTGCCACATAGCGTGCCCCTCATTTTTAACAGTTTTTAGATTGTACTTACCTGTTTCCTTTGTAAATTTTTTTGTGGACTTAATGAGTCTAAAATTTAGACTGTATTTCAAAACAAGGTGTGCTATAACACAATCTAGTCTTAATATTTACATGCTGATTAGTTGACATAGCCAGTTTTTTAGTCAGTCAGTCAGTCAGTTCAGTTCAGTCGCTCAGTCGTGTCCAACTTTCTGCGACCCCATGACCCGCAGCACGTCAGGCCTCCCTGTCCATCACCAACTCCCGGCGTTTACCCAAACTCATGTCCATTGAGTTGGTGATGCCATCCAACCATCTCATCCTCAGTCATCCCCTTCTCCTCCTGCCTTCAATCTTTCCCAGCATCAGGATCTTTTCAAATGAGTCAGCTCGTCACATCAGGTGGCCAAAGTATTGGAGTTTCAGCTTCAGCATCAGTCCTTCCAATGAATACTCGGGACCGATTTCCTTTAGGATGGACTGGTTGGATCTCATTGCAGTCCAAGAGACTCTCAAGAGGCTTCTCCAACACCACAGTTTAAAAGCATCAATTCTTCTGCACTCAGCTTTCTAGATAACATGTTAAAAAGCAGAGACATTACTTTGTCAACAAAGGTCCGTCTAGTTAAAACTATGGTTTTTCCAGCAGTCATGCATGGATGTTAGAGTTGGACTATAAAGAAAGCTGAGTGCAGAAGAATTGATACTTTTAAACTGTGGTGTTGGAGAAGACTCTTGAGAGTCCCTTGGACTGCAAGGAGTTCCAACCAGTCCATCCTAATAGAAATCAGTCCTGAATATTCATTGTAAGTACTGATGTTGAAGCTGTAACTCCAATACTTTGGCCACCTGATGTGACGAGCTGACTCATTTGAAAAGATCCTGATGCTGGGAAAGATTGAAGGCAGGAGGAGAAGGGGACAACAGAGGATGAGATGGCTGGATGGCATCACCAACTCAATGGACATGAGTTTGGGTAAACGCCGGGAGTTGGTGATGGACAGGGAGGCCTGGCTTGCTGCAGTACATGGGGTCGCAAAGAGTCAGACACGACTGAGCAACTGAACTGAACTGACTAAATGGACTTTTGTTGGCCAAGTAATATCTCTTCTTTTTAATATGCTGTCTAGGTTGGTCATAGTTTTTCCTCCAAGGAACAGGTGTGTTTTAATTCATGGCTGCAATCATCATCTACAGTGATTTTCGAGCCCCCCCAAAATAAATGCATTGGAGAAGGAAATGGCAACCCACTCCAGTGTTCTTACCTGGAGAATCCCAGGGATGGAGGGAGCCTGGTGGGCTGCCATCTGTGTGGTAGCGCAGAGTCAGACACGACTGAAGCAACTAAGCAGCAGCAGCAACAGCAGCAAAAATAAAGTCTCTCACTGTTTCCATTGTTTCCTCATCTACTTGCCGTGAAGTGATGGGACCAGATGCCATGATCTCAGTTTTCTGAATGTTGAGCTTTAAGCCAACTTTTTCACTCTCCTCTTTCACTTTCATCAGGAGGCCCTTTAGTTCTTCTTTGCTTTCTACCATGAGGGTGGTGTCATCTGCATATCTGAGGTTATTGATATTTCTCCCGGCAATCTTGATTTCAGGTTGTTCTTCATCCATTCCAACATTTCTCATGATATATTCTGCATATAAGTTAAATAAGCAGGGTGACAATATACAGCCTTGACGTACTCCTTTCCCTATTTGGAACCAGTCTGTTGTTCCATGTCCAGTTCTAACTGTTGCTTCTTGACCTGCATACAGATTTCTCAAGAGGCAGGTCAGGTAGTCTGGTATTTCCGTCTCTTTAAGAATTTTCCAGAGTTCGTTGTGACCCACACAGCCAGAGGCTTTGGCGTAGTCAATAAAGCAGAAGTAGATGTTTTTCTGGAATTCTTTTGCTTTTTTGATGATCCAATGGATGTTCTCAATTTGATCTGTGGTTCTTCTGCCTTTTCTAAATCCAGCTTGAACATCTGGAAGTTCACGGTTCACATACTCTTAAGCCTGGCTTGGAGAATTTTGAGCACTACTTTGCTATTCTTAATAGATACAATTGGCTTTACTTCTTTTAAAGTTGTTTTTAAATCATTTAAGCCATGTAAAATATATTATCCCAAGCAATTTTTTAATGTCTCCTTTTAAGGTTTCAAGACTTAACAAACAGCAAGCTAAACTATAGTTAAATGTGTAAATCATTTGTACAAATAATCAATATTAGGATTTATTACAGAATATAATAGCCGATGTAACACTTAATCTTGAGTAAATGAATAATTTGTGAAGGACTTCATGACTTTTCAAGAAATTTATAATCACATGGTTAGATTTAGACCCATGCCTTGGGTAATTTCAGGATATAAAATAATAAAAATATTGTAGAATGAGTTATTGAAAACGTGGGATCTAAAGAGCTTGATTGATGCTGTGAAATCATTGTTTTAATAATACTTTCTTTAGTTGTTGGATTATATCCACTACCCCAATGCCAATTTTTGTAATTTGAAAAATTCCCCTCACTTTCCTCCATTTCTAGTACATTCTACCTGCCATTTTATCCTTCTAGAATTGCACATAGATACCATGAGGGGCAGGTTAACATATACTGCCACTAAAAACTAAAACAAAAATCAATGTTCATTTTTCCTCTTTTTCAACAAGGGTATCTGAATGGTGATATGCATGAATTGACATAAGGACTCCCTCATGGGGAAATGAACGAGAACGAGCTAGAGTTTTCAGAGAGAAGGATGCCCACTGAACAACCAGAGGCAGCACCCTGGGTCACAGTGCCTTGGTGGGTCTCCAGGGACCAGGTTTGGTTCTCTGCTTCTTTGGTTCTCTGCTTTGGGCTTCTGCTTTGTAGGTTGAGAAGCTCAATTTGTTCAATGTGTTTAGATAATCACCGTCTTTGGATTCACATTAACTAAATCATCCCAGATTGATGCATAAATCAAAATACTAGTTAATCAGATTGCTGTAAAAAAACACATATTCTTTCCTGATACCATAATATCCAAGCTGACCAGGGATGGTGTCACATTTGTGTGACCAAAGTGCCTATGTGCCCTTTTGCACATAGCAGCCATTCAAAAGGTATTAACTAAATTTTTTAAAACAAGGACAAAAAAAAAAAAAAGAAAGAAAGAAAGGGAGTAAGGGAGTAAGACTGAGGAAGAGATTATTTCAAATCATAAAAGCTTGGTATTCTATCCCACCTCCTCAAAAAACATTCCTTTTATATCCTAGTTAATACTAGTCATACTAGTATTTCAGATTCCATTCTGTCTCTTGAGAAAAAGAAAAGGCATTGATTATTTTAGCCTCCTTGGTTTTCAGCCTTCATTTCCCATTATAAGTTAGAGAGATTGCATAATAATTGGCATTAGAGACTCAGCCTAGTCAGCTTGCTCAGACTCCCCAAGTGTCTCCAGGTACATATTAATAACAGTTTCTTTGTTCCTGGAGACAATTGCTTCCAAATTCAGTCTCCTTCTTTACTCGAATATACGATCCACAAAGAGCATCTGAAAGAACAGCTAATGCTCCATGGAGAAGACAATATATTTTCACTCATCTCCCTCACCTGACCTCCCAAAAGGAAAAAGGCAATGATAACTGAATGTGGATGGCTGGTATCTTCAACAAGAAAAGAAAAAAGAAAAGGAAAAAAAATCCCTCATTTCCAATTTATAAATTTTTATGTTTGAAATAAAATGCTGCTTGTTACTGCAGAATTATGCATGTGTGTTGACAGTGCAAATCTCATCCTGTTTGACTTTCGGGGCCTAGGGTTGTGCAATATTTTTCCATGTGAAAAAATTTTAAAAGTCAAATAATCCTCTATTCTACTTCTTGGCCCACACCAAGACTGTGCATATCTGAAATAAAGAATTGCTTAACTGACAGCTCAAGGCCTCTGTGGCTCCTGACTGATCAATTACCTAAATAGCTCTGAGTCCTGCTTAGAAAATGTATAGGAGGCATAGGACCAGATGGTGTACCCTGGGTGATGCCAAGGAATCCTGTAGATCTTATTCTGGGTCACAGCCTCAAACACAATATTGAGTTGGGAAGAAGCATGCAGAGAAATCAAACTTCCTCTCAGCTTTCTTTTCCAGCAAATGTCTAGGGAAATTTTCCCTGTTAAGGCTATCACTATTATTTTTATTATTAATGCTAAAAATAATAATGACAATGTTGAAAATTATAATCATTGTGATGATACTAATAATGACTAATACTAATCAAAAGTCTCTTCTGGCCAAGTCTTTCCCTAATATTTTATAGATATTGTTGCATTTAACTTTCAGAACAATTCTGTGAAGTTTTATCTTTCTCATCATACTGATGAGAAAATTGAAACCTGGAAGATAAAAAAGAAAAAACAAAACTTGCTTACAATCATACAAGAATTAAGTGGGATAATCAGTATTGGAATTTTGGATTGACTCCAGGGCTTGGTTTCTTAAACTAGTTGTTTAGGGCTTTCTTATCTTAAATCTCAGCAGGAAAATTAGTTGCATGACATGTACCAACTAGAGAATCTTGTGTGTGTTAAGTCATTTCAGTCGTGTCCAACCCTTTGGGGCCCCATGGACTGTACCCCACCAGGCTCTTTGGTCCGTGGAATTCTCCAGGCAAGAATACTGGAGTGGGTTAGCCATTCCCTTTTCCAGGGGATCTTCCCAACCGAGGGATCAAACCCGGGTCTCCCACATTGCAGGCAGATTCTTTACCATCTGAGCCACAAGGGAAGCTTAGATTTCTAAAAATCTCATTAGATTTCTCCTTAGATATCCCCTTTGGTCAATCTTGACTTATCTTAGGGCATATATGTATGTATAGTCATAAGTATATATGTATTACTAGCTCACCAATCTTTATGCTCTGCTAACCTTTTTATTCCTTTAGGATTTACATCCCACCTTATCAGAGAAGGGGCTTCCCTGGTAGCTAAGCTGGTGAAGAATCCATCTGCCATGTGGGAGACCTGGGTTCAGTCCCTGGGTTGGGAAGATCCCCTGGAGGAGGACACAACAACCCACACTGGTATTCTTGCCTGGAGAATCCCTACGGACAGAAGAGCCTGGCAGGCTGCAGTTCATGGGGTCACAGAGTCAGACACAACTGAGCCACTAAGCACAGCTATCAGAGAAGGGGACCTAGAAGAGGTGGAAGATAAAATCACTTAATTGTGTTATCATAACAGCTTTGGGTACAGCTGAGAGAATTAGGAACTAATGTACAAAATTAAGCTTCAGGATTATCTACTTCTTTAGTCCTTCATTCATCTGGATCTAATGAGATGACTTAGCCATTAGTCAAATCCCACTTACAACTGTGATGTTAAGTATTGGGGGTAAAACGTCATATATTATATTTCTGCCATTTTGCCCTAAGAACATTCACTTTATGTTTCTTTTTTAAGAATGAAATTCTGTAAATATGATTTATGAATTACGATTAAATTGCTGTTAAATAATAGCTTTCCTAGTTTTGTATTATTGATTCAATTTTTTTAAAGTGATTATAAGCCCAAGCTAATATATAATTGCTTTAGAATATCTGTTTTTTCTATTATCTTGCTTTTCTTTGATTTTGTAGAAAATAGCAATATTAGTAACAGAAAGATATGGAAACAAATGAGAGTCTATAATTGTATCTAGAGTAGACAATCTACAGTTTCCTTTGATATTTAAATCTTGACTTTTAGGATTCATTGAAGGAACCCTAAAAAATTAAAGATAATATTACTCTCTAATATCTAAATAGTATTCCTGCACATGAGTTGTGTTTCTTCTTGTTCTGTCCCTGTAGAGATAGAAAATAGTTTGTCAGAGGACCAGCCAAGGGTTAACTTATATGCTATGAAATGTTCTGTGCTTTATATATATGAAGAAGACTCAGAAATCAAATTTTAATAGGATTCCAGTTTCGTACAGCAATCAAAGATCTTCTCTATAGTAACAATTACACACACCACTGATCTGAGATCAAATATTTATGTCTTCCGCCACGTGCTACAGAACTAGCATTACCAGGGCAATTCAATAGAGGGCAAAAGAGACCAAAAATGTCATTTCACAGTGGAAACTCTAAGAGAAAGCAATAACAAGGCTGGAAAAGATTAAGAACAATTGGAAATGAGTCTAAACTGAAATAAAGTATAATATTTGAGCAGACTTTTTAAAGTTATGATTTTAACTTCTACCAAGGTACTGTTGTTCTGCCTGTCACTGAAACATAATCAAAGAATACAAAGGAGCCTAACGTTCACAGGAAACAAAAGCTCTTCTTCATTTCCTAAAAGTACTTTCTTTTCTAGAAGTGTATCATTTGCAGAAGCCTCTTCCATTATGCCTCAGGGAAAATGTATCCATTTTCTTAAAAATGACATATAAAGTGTTCTTTCTTTTGGAAAAAGTTTGCTTCCTTTGGTGTCTAACATAGAAAGCAATAAAAGCGTAAATTCTTCTCATGCAGGACCCCATTAAGCAATACAAATGCCTCATCCAGCTTAAAGAACAAGAGCTTCTTCACATTGCTGTTATCATCACCACCACCATGATCATCACATTACCGACTGCTATACTGTAATATCTTTGGAAGTGTAATTTTGCAGCCTGCTCCAGTTTTTCTGGTTTATAGCTGCCCACGAAGAGTTTATGGTTTAGGAACTTAGATTAAAGTATTATATTGCCATTCTTACAAGACTTTATTTCTTTTCTGTTTATATTTTTGGTGATCTTATTTGGTTTCAAGGAAGCTGTAAGATTCTGTTATATCTTCCTGTGTTGTGCTGTGTGCTAAGTCACTTCAGTCGCGCATGACTCCTTGCGACTCCATGAACTGTAGCCCAGTAGGCTCCTCTGTTCATGGGATTCTCCAGGCAAGAATATTGGAGTGGGTTGCCATTTCCTTCTCCAGGGGATCTTCCCAACCCAGGGACTGAACCTGCATATTTTGTGTCTCCTGCATTGGCAGGCAGACTCTTTACCACTAGCACCATCTGGGTAGCACTGGCTGCAAATGTACAACCCAACAAGCCTCCCTGTGACCTCTTCAGTCTCCACTGAGGCTTCTAAGATAGGGATAGCTCCAATGAGGTTATGGTCCCTGAGAAAAGTGCTTGAATAATCCAGATGTGTAGATAGAACCAGAGACAAGAGAAGATAACTAGTAATAAAAGACAATTCTGAGTAATAGAATGGCATATTTGGCCAGAGGTCAGGAAAGGGATAGAACAGTGGATCTTCTGGCAGCTGGATAGACTTCATGGAAAAGGGTCTTGCATAGGAATAAGGTTTCCAGATGACTAAGACTGGAGGAAAGTTCCTCCAGATAACATAAATAGCTATTATGAAGGCTTGGGAATGAAAGGAGTAAAGATGTTCCTGAAGTGGTAAATAGATCTGTCTGCCTATGATGGGGTATTCATGAAGACAAGAGGTAGGAGGTAACTCAGGTTGTCTCAAGCCTTGAATGGCAGGCTAAGAGATTTAAATTTTGTTCTCCATTGATGTTGGAGTTGTTGGAGATGTTTAGAATAGGGAAGTGACAGAATGAAGGTGGTATTTTAAGATGTTTAATGCAGAAGCAAAGTACAGAACAGATGTGAGAGGAATGGAAATTACCTTCCTGGAATGAGAAGACACATTAGTTATTCCTATAAAATGCGAGGCATCTTTCTTTCATTTACTGAGTGTTTATTATAAGATGCAAACAATTCCAGGCCCCAAGAAAACAATAGTTAACAAAGGTAGAGCTAGACTGTATGTGGCTTGAAGTTCAAACAATTTGAAGATCCTTCTTTAAGAAAAAGAGTACAAAATTACAAATACCAAATTAAATATAAGGAGAGAGTGGCCAAAATGGCCAAGTTGGAAGACCCTGAGCTCACCTCCTCATACAGGCACAACAAAATTATAGGCATTATGGAGCAATTACAGATGAGAAAGACCAGGACTAGCAGAAAATATCTTCAACAACTAAAGATATAAAGGAGGAACCATAACAGGACAGATAGGAGGGTGAAGTCACATTATAGCCAAGGCCCATGCTCCTGGTCAAGTGAGCTGCAAATGGGAGGATAATTACATTTGCAAAGATTCTTCCCAAAGAGTAAGGGGTCCAAGTCTCACTTTGAGCTCCCAAGACTAAGGGTCTTGCATTGGGAAGATAAGCCCCTACAACATTTGGCTTAAATTCCAGCAGAAATTACTTTCAGGAGACCCAGAGTGCTGTGGAAAATAGAGACTACACTCTTGAATAGCACAAACAAAATCTCATGCTTGGGGACCCAGGGTAGACACAATAATTTGAAGGGAACCTGGATCAGACCCACATGATCATCTTTGGGAGGCTCCCAGAGAGACAGGAGGCAGCTGAAGCTCACCCTGGGGACATAGACTTGAGTGGTAGCCAATTTGGGGAGCTCATTCCACCACAAGGACACTGATGCTGGTAAGTTCCAGTTTGGGTTGCTCCCTCTAACTTTATTAGCTCCAGGACTTAGCCTTACCTACCAGTTTGTTGACACCAATCCCGGGACACTTCAGGCCAAACTGCTAGCCAGGCAGGGGCACAGCCCCACCCACCAACAGTCCTGATGCCTTAAGACCACCTGAGACCACAGCTGCCCCAAGACCCAACTATACCCACCAGAGGGACCAGGACCCGGCCCTGTTTACCTGTTCTGGGAACCCCAGGACCCTGCAGTCAGAGATGATGGAACTAGATCCACCCATCAGTGCACTAGCACTCGAACCAGCCTCATCTGCCAGTGGGCAGGCATCAGCCCCAGCAATCCCTGAACCCTGGCCCTACCCGTGCCCACCAGCAGGCTTACACACCACCTCCAGATGTAAAGACGCATATAGACAGAGAGTGAGGGGATGGAAAAAGGTACTCCGTGTAAAGGGAAATTAAAAGAAAGCCAGGGTAGTAATACTTATATCAGACAAAATAGGCTGTAAAACAAAGACTGTAATAAGAGAGAAAAGGACATTACATAATGTCCAAAAGGTCAATACAAGAAGAAAATAAAACAATTGTAAATATATATGCACCCAACATAGGGGCAACTAAATTCATAAAGCAAATATTAACAAACAAAAAAGGAGAAACCGAAAATAACACAGTAATAGTAGAAGACTTTCACACCCAACTGAGATCAGGGAACAATCCAGTCAGAAAATCAATAATGAAACACTGACTTTAAATGATATATTATGGGGAGGGAGGTGGGAGGAGGGTTCAGGATGGGGAACACATGTAAACCCATGGCTGATTCATGTCAATGTATGGCAAAAACTACTACAATATTGTAAAGTAATTAGCCCCCAACTAAAATAAATAAATTTATAAAAATAAAAAAATTAAAAATTAAATAAAATAAATGATACATTATATCAGATGTACTTAATAGGTATATGTAGAACATTCCAAACAAAAGCAGAATACACATACTTTTCAAGTGCACTTGGAACATTCTCCAGGAGAGATCACATGCTAGGCCATAAAATAAATCTCAGTAAATTTAAGAAAATTGAAATTATATCAGGCATCTTTTCCAACCATAACACTGCAAGACTAGAAACCAGCTACAAGAAAAAAACCACTTCAAAACACACAAACACGTGGAGGCTAAACAATATGCTACTAGACAGTCACTGAATCACTGAAAAAATCAAATGAGAAATTTTAAAAAATAACTGGAGGTAAATAAAAATGAAAATATAATGATCCAAAATCTTTGGAACTCAGCAAAACTGGTTCTAAAAGGGAAGTTGATAGTGATACAAGGCTACATTAGGAGAAAAGAAAAATCTCAAACAACCTAGACTTAAACCTAAAGGAATCAGAAAAAAGAAGAACAAATAAAACCCAAAGTAAGTGGGAGAGAATTCATAAAGATCAGAACCGAAAAAAATGAGAACTTAAAAATAGAAAAGATTGGTGAAATTAAGAGCTGTTATTTGAAAAGATGAGCAAAATTGATAAATCTTTAGCCAGAGTCACCAAGAAAAAAAGAGAAAAGGTCCAATCAATAAAACCAGAAATGAAAAAGGAGCAGTTCTATCAACACCACAAAAATAAGAAAGATCATAAGAGATTACTACAACAATTATATGCCAATATAATGGACAACCTTGAAGAAATGGGCACATTTCTACAAATTACAATCTCCAAGACTGAAGCAGAAAGAAATAGAAAACATGAATAAACCAATTACCAGTAAGGAAGTTGAATCAGTAACTTAAAAAAAAAAAAAAACTGTCAGCACATAGGCCAGTTATTGCACAAGCCATTCACTTTTTAAAAGCCCCTTCTGACTGTGAAGAATGCAGTACAGTAAGACAAAAATAGAAACAGGAGTTACTAGCAATATTCTGGTAAGTGCTGGTGCTTGCTTGAACTATGGTGGTAGCTGTGAATGTAAAAAGAAGTTCATGAACTTGGGTTTGGGATGAGAAAGATACCTTCACCTAATGGTTAAAAGCATGTCTGGCATATGCTGAAATTAAAAGTAGAGTAAGGTATTGGGACTTTAGTCATCAGGGAGTTATTGAAGATTTCTTGAGGGTAATTGATTGAATGAAGGTAGTGCTTTAAGAAGATTCAAGTGGGAATACAGTGCAGAATAGATTCAGGTGGAAGCAAAGTGCAGGAAAGGGAAAGAGATCTGACACAGGACATGTGTTAGCCAATTCATTCTTTCCATGGTCCAGGAACTAGATGTTAAATCCTAAACCACAGCGTAAAGCTGCAGGTTGAAGCAATAGGAGAGGTGAGATCAGATGGGAATGGCCTGTTGGAGAGAAAGACAGAGAGAACTGAGGGTCAAGGGCAAGATATTTTAGAAGTCAAGGTCTGAAAAAATGAGAGTTGTGAAAAGAGAATGTGGTCAGTAGAATCAAAGCTGCAAAGAGTAGCGAAATCACTCAGTCATGTCCGGCTCTTTGTGATCCCATGGACTGTAGCCTACCAGGCTCCTCTGTCCATGGGATTTTCCAGGCAAGAATACTGGAGTGGGCTGCCATTTCTTTCTGCAGGGGATCTTCTCGACCTGGGGATCGAACCCAGGTCTCCCGCATTGCGGGCAGATGCTTTAGCATCTAAGCCACCAAGGAAGCAAAGTGTAGTAAGATTGCATAAGTGTTACATTTGCCAATTAGAAGCTCTTTCACATGATTATAGAAGGCATTTTAGATCAAAGATCAAAGATAGAGGTCCAAGATTTCAGGGACTAAGAAAAAGTGAAGAAGGAAAAAGGATTTGTAGTGACTGTGATCCAGACAACTACCTTATACTTAGTGATTACCCACCAAGTGCAGAGGGAAAGGGAAACAAAAACAATGAGAAAGCCAGACTGTAACTTCACCCTATACATTCTACAGAAGAATTGAATTTACTTATAAAGACAAAAAAATAAGTAAAAACAAACAATGCTTTCTGAATTATAGAAACAATAGTTTACCATGAACATGGCATTTTTTAAAATTCTGAACTTCAGACAGTTTTCCTCCCCTTAAAAAGAAACCACTGTTTCTTTCTTTGCCAAGAATATGAAAACATGGTTTATTCCCTTTTTATCCTCAGAAGTAGTTTCAAGGATCTCTGTTTGTAAGTGTGATGGGAGCAAAGAAACCATTTTTTAAAGAAAGGCATTTCACTCAGTCTTCCTTATTGACTTTTTATGCATTATCCAATTTTGACCTAACCTATACTTTGCTACACCATACTATCTTTAAAGTATCTCCTCTGACAGATTCGGCAAAGAAATGGAAGTTTTTTGAAGTTACTGCATTTTTCTTTCTTTCTTCTGTAACTTATTCAACAAGTAGTTCACATGAGTCACAAGGCCAGGCTGCTTAAAACTTGAGATATTTCCAAGAAAACTGAAGGCGTGGGAGAGGGAGATATTGGCATCTATAGGAAGACAAATTAATATTATAGAAAAATGCTCCTATGTTTCTGAAAAGTTGACACCTAATTTTAATTGCTTGTTCATAAACTATAATAGTAAAATATTATTATTATTCTCCTCTGCAGATAAATGGATGGTGAGGCAGACTTCTTTAGCTCTTGTGTTTAAGAGATAGTGGCAAGGTATTGGAATCAAGCAAATCTAAGCTTGAATTCCTGTTTCATTACCTACTACCTATGCCAAAGTCTACTAACTACTCTAAATGTTTGTTGTCAATTTATGTTTTAATTGAACATAAAACACCCTATTTTTAAAATGTTTTTAATTGATGGAAAATTGCTTTATAATATTGTGTTGGTTTCTGCCATACAATAACGTGAATCAGTCATAATTATATATTTATTTCCCCATTCCTGAGCCTCCCTCCCCTCCCACCACCCCGCTCTAGGTCATCACAGAGCTCCAGGTTGGGCTCTCTTTGTTACAGAGCAACTTCCCACTAACTATCTTGTATAAAATAGAACACACTATGTTTTAGCAGAGTCCAGGGCTACCCATCTATAGATTACATTTCTCAGCCTCCTTTGCAACTAGATGTGGCCGTGCATCTAAATTCAGATTAGAAGGATATGAGCAAAAAAGATTGCCCTGGTTTCTGGGTTATCTCCTTCAGGACAAAGCCACTTGTCCAATATATTGGGTTGGCCAAAATTTTCCTTCAGTTTTAAAGTAAAAATAAAAGACACATTTTTCATTTTCCCCTAGAACTTTATTGAACAATGTATTCACCATTTTGTTTCACGACCTTCTGCCATTATTTGGGCAACTTCATAGTTCCATCTTCCAAGAACTTTTCATCTTTTTGAGCAAACAACTGTCCCAGGTGCCTTTTACAGTCTTCCTGGGAATTGAATTTTTTTTCCATTAAGAAAATTTTGTAAAGGCAGAAATAAATGGAAACCCTAAAGTACAATGTCTGATGAATATGGTGGATGAATCAGAACTTCCCAGCCAAGCTGTAACAGTTTTTGCCTGGTCATCAAAGAAACATGTGGTCTTATGTTATCCTGATGGAAGATTATGTGTTTTCTGTTGACTAATTCCAGACGCTTTTTGTTGAATGCTGCTTTCAGTTGGTCTAATTGGAAGCAGTACTTATTGGAGTTAATCCTTTGGTTTTCTGGAAGGCTCTTATAATAGAGGACTCTCTGCCACCCCTATCATATACACAACATCACTTTTTTTGGATGAAGACCGACTTTTGGTGTGGTCATTCATTTTGATTGCCCCATGATCTCTTCCATCCAACATTATTGTACAGTATCCACTTTTCATTGTCTGTCACAATTTGCTTTAGAAATGGTACATTTTTGTTATGTTTAGGTAGAAAGTCACATGTAGAAATACAGTCAAGAAGGTTTTTTTCGCTTAACTTATGCGGAACCCAAACATAAAAGTGATTAACATAACCAAGCTTGTGCAAAAGATTTTCAGCACTTGATCTGGATATTTTGAGTATGTCGGCTATTTCCCACATGGTATAATGTTGATTGCTCTCAGTTAATGTCTTAATTTGAGAGCTATCAACTTCCAACTGGTCGACCTGATGGTGGCAATTCGTCCAGTGAGAAATCTCCAGCACAGAACTTTGCAAACCACTTTTGACACATTTGATTAGTCACAGAACATTTTCCATAAGCTGCACAAAACTTTCCTGCATTTCAGTTGCATTTTTACCTTTCTTGAAATAATAAGACATAATATGCTTTAAATGTTTTTTTCTTCCATCACCAATATTAAAATGGTTACACAAAAATTCGCCAATTTTAATAATTTTTTAAATGTATGCTGATATGGCAGCTCTCACAATACAATCTAACAATTGTTTTGAATGAAGTTAAAGAAAACTAAGTGCTACTAGAGCCATTTTATGGAAAAAACCAACAAATTCATTAGCCAACCCATTATTTTCTTTCCTCTCCCTTAACCTAGAACATGTGCATGTTGGTGACTGAGCTTTGGCCATGCAGGAGATGGCAGTAGCAATAGGAAGGGAATCTGGGCCCCAGAATGACCCTATAGGGTAGAGTTGCTCCAGCAACCTGGAACGCTCACTCTGGGGCCGTTAAGAAATAAACAGAAGTAAGGGCTTCCCTCGTGGCTCAGATGATAAAGAATCTTCCTGCAATTCAGAAGACCTGGGATCGATCCCTGGGTCAGGAAGATTCCCCTGGAGAAGGGAATGGCAAACCACTCCAGTATTCTCGCCTGGAAAAATTCCATGGACAAAGGAGCCTGATGGGCTACAATCCATGGTGTTGCAAAGAGTCGGACACAACTGAGTGAATTTGACTCACTCACTAATTAATTAAGCCACTATATTTTCTGGTTTCTTCATTACAGCAGTTCAGACTGTAACTTCAACAATTCTTGTGTAAACAGGATAATGCCTCCATCTCATCTTTGTTGTGAAGCCTAAGTGAGAAACTACACGGGAGGCCTGGAGCCTGGCAAATGAAAGGAGCGTGATAAATATTTGCTGTCTTCCCTTCAACAACTTAGGAACACGTGTTTCTTGTACTTTTTCAATGAATCTAGAGTACAGAGACTGAATGTCAGGGTTAATGATACAGCTGAATCATACAGCTGTATACTTTGCACAGTACAAAATACACTCCAGTCTAAGACACTCCAAGTGTTGCTTGAATAAATTCAGAAAATCATTGTGTTAATCAGATGAAGTCCAGCTGGTCCAGCAACAAGGTTCCCTATTAAATTTCCTGTGTCCAGCACAACACTGGCCCCTGATAGGCCCTAGATAAATTCCAAGCTGTGAGTGCTCAGGAATCTCTAGTGATAGCTCTGCAGTTGTGAGGGTGGGTTGATGTTGTATGTGTGAAAGTCCCTAGCAAATCAAAAGTTTTCAAAAAAAAGTTTTAAAAAGTACTCAGAAGTTTTTATCACACTGTAAGCTCCCCACACACACTTTTTTTTTGCGTTCATGCACATTTTAAATTAAATTCTCCCAATACCCCAGTAGGTAGGTAAGATATATTCCAGAGACAATATTAACATGGCATATTCAAACATCAAGAAGCTAAGTGTACAACTGAGCTGGAATTCTCCTTACTGTGGTGCCTGCAATTCAGTGACTAATCTATGTATGACATGTGACCCTTGATACCTCCAGGGTAGCTGTTTTGATGTCATGCACTCCAAAACTTCCCAGAACTAACTGAACCATTCTAGGCTCAGAATGGTCCACAGAATAGACAACCATCTCCTAATTTTTCATCAGGAAAAAGGTGATCTAAGGGGTCACCAGGTCAATTCATCCATGATGTCCCATCATAGCAGTCAAAATTCTAGTCCTAAACTGTCTTCAGGATTTCATTTTTCACCACCGGCCCTCCAGCCTTCTCATCATATCTATACCATTGCTGTGTTTCTTTTCCAGCATGACCTTGGCTTTCCACTTCTGTTTCTTAATGGCTTAATGGCAAGAGTGGTATGCCATTGAGCCTGAGGTCATTATTCCTCAAGTCCAGATATCTCAGACCTTGGTTGTTGAGGAGCAAGACCATATGCTTCTTGAGGGCCAGTACTGTGCCTTTTTTCCAGTGTATCCCAACTGCATAGCACACAGTAAGACTAAATATTTATTGAGTGTATAGAACATTGATACATTATAAAATGAGTTAGCTATTTTTATCTTCATCACTTCTCTTCCCTCCCCGCAACCTAAGGAAGGAGGAAACTGACATGCAAAGTGAAGCAACTTTTCAAGCTGGCTCGGTTTTTAAGTAGCAGAGTCAAGATTTGCCCCAATCCTGGCCTTTAGTGGCTCCACATTTTGAGATCTTTCCACTTTCAATCTAGATAAATACTTTTTTTGAGAGCAGATTTTGAGACAAGAAATATATTTGAGCACTAAGAGATGAAGAAAAACAACCTGAAGGAGAAAGCATTTCAAATATTTTTGTATATTTTACAAAGTTGTCTTATATACTATATAACCCTAGAGCAGTGGTCATTTTTCCTACTCTGTACTTCTTAGAGGGTATAAACTGTTCTAAAGTACCCCTCCCATTTTATTCCAATGATCTTATAGTATAACTTGAACTTTGGGGATCCCAATGGGAAAAAAAATTTATAGAATTTTCTCCAAAAAGATCTTTGTTAAATAGCCAGGCTAGTAAATCTCCAGCCTTCAACCCTGGGTGGTATTTACACTAGAGAGGAAAGAAAAGAGAGAAGCCACCAGCAGAGCTATCATGTTCTAACTGGAGTTCATTTGCAACAGCCTTTACACTTTCATCACGAGTATCATAGTAACAGATGAATCACGGATCCTCCACAAGATGAGTCACTGCTCTTCAGCGAGGGGATAAGTGGAACTAGTTTCTCTGTGTTGATGGCTGCTGAGGTTTTGATTATACAGGGCTGGTTATAACTGACTCAAGACTCTGAATTCTGAAGTGGGCAGAGTTTTTCTTCCCAATGTACTTTCCCTTCCAACATCTCTACTTTTATAATCCATTGCTATTTTTAGAGGCATGTTGTTTTTTGAAACTGATATGAAAGATATTGGCTTAAGTACTTTATTGTTGGATGCTTATACAGGGATATTTGCATATTAAAAAATCAGGTGAGAATGAAAAATTCCAGATGAAAATTTTTTCTCTGTTTAGATTCAGAAGTGCTTCCTCCACGCTATCTCTGAACTACTAACTTGAAAAACATAAACTTGTCATTGATCCGTATTTCTTCTTAGGATCCACTCAACTCAAATGAACTAAATTAATATTTATTTGTATTTAATATTGTATGTATTCCCAGGTTCACAAGGTTCTTCAAGTGTTATCTGTAAATATTGTATTGGGTCTTAGATATTCATGATGATAAGGACTTAATACTTTTTTCTTTTTGTCTTCAGTCTTTCATTTTAACCCCTTCCTTCTCTTACCATTCAGTCCCTTCTTTCTCTAACCTGAATCACAAAGGTGGACTCTGTTCAGGGTGAGTGTTTGGAAACCATCGCAGTACCCTTCCAATTCTGCCGCTGAATGTGGGGAAGAAAAATTCTCTTAGATTTTGCCATCATGAGTCTAAACTGGTGAACACTCTTTTGTGAGAAATTGTAGCTTCAAAGAACAGTGGTAGAATTTGCCTTCAATGCCACTTGGTTTTCTGGAGCAATGATTGTACCTGTACAGTTTTGCACCCACACAGAAATCAAGTCTACCCCGACGGCTATCCCATTGGTGATGAAGTATACAGACAAGGAAGACCCTACCCTACACAACCTTCCCTCACCTGAACTTTGAGTTTTTTAAGATTTGTATTATATCCTGATAGAAAAAATGTTTTTCTCAAATTAGAACATATATGGAAAGATAATAAGGGAACAGAAATGTATTTGGGGAGGGGGAGACCTTGGGGAGGAGGGACTTTAAATTGTTGACTTAGTGAAAAAGGGAGAAAAAATTTTTATGAAGGCAATGATCTTGTAACTTGTAGGCGTTTGGTAGCAAACACTAAGCCTCTTTTCTGATTTCTTACTGCTGTTATGGGAGACAGGAGTGGGGCAGGGGAAGAGTGGATAGGGCAGCTTGGGTATAGCTCAAGGACAGAAGAGTAAAGGGAAGCAGATTTAGATCAGAGAAATTCCTCGTGAAGAAGAAGCTATGTAACATCTTCTTTTAACACCTCATTTCTAAAATGTAGTCAGTTTTCTACTTGGAGGATATATGAAAGTACCAAACAGCTAGTAAAACCAAACCGTGCCAAATGCGGTACTACTTGGGTATAAAATAAGCTTCCTTAGTAATCCACACTTGCAATCTGCATGTAGGAAGAGAAGGAATACTCTCAAAATTCATTCCAAAAAAAGTATAAAATATGTAATACAGTTAGGATTATTTAGGAACACTACGCCTTTCATAAATTACTAAGCAAAAACTTTGTTATTGGTTACAAAATTCATTTTAATTATGTTGCTTTGTTGAGTTCTCTTTTCTGGAATTCAGGAGATAAACAATAATTCCTTATTGCCTGCGCACTTCTTCCGCTGGTGTCGGCAGTTGGGTTGGGATCCCCAGCTTGCTCTCATGACCTTTTGGCACAGCATCTAGTGACAGCGTCAGTGGGGAGAGCTGCTGGAGGAGGGAGGGACATAGAACATCTGATTGTCAAAGACAAGGCAGCCCCAGTTTGCAGTGAACACACTGTGGCATCCATGACTTCACTGTAAAGTCAAACAGGAGATGCCTTCTAATATGTTCAGAATTTTTTTCATTTTTTTCACCACAGGCTTCCCTGATGGTTCAGACAGTAAAGAATCTGCCTGCAATGCAGGAGACCCAGGTTCAATCCCTGGGTCACGAAGATCCCCTGGAGAAGGGAATGTCTACCCACTCCAGTATTTTTGCTTGAAAAATTCCATGGACAGAGGAGCCTGGCAGGCTACAGTCCATGGGATTGCAAAGAGTTAGACACGACTAAAAGATTAACACTTCACTTCACATATGTATAAACCATAGGTTTTGCCTCCATTATTGGAGCATATTATATGGAGTACAGAAAGATCCCAGCACAGCGTTTTATATTCTCATAACAAATTGAAAAAAGGATCCCATGCTCAAATACAATTAAGACATGTTTTGGTAAATAAAGGGAAGCAGAATTCATTTCAGTAGGGCTTCTGTGAGTTTCTAAGGGAGGCACAGAGTGAGCATTTCCATCATGTGTTTAACCACCAAAGTCTCTTTTCTTCTTTTTAGTTTTTAATTTTTTTTCTCTTTTAACCAGGACATGTCAAAGGACTGGAATGCTAAACCGAAAGACTGCTTTAAAATCTCTGTATGTCAATGATTCAACAGACCTTTCAGAATCAGTCAGACACAATGATGAAGAATAAGCAGCTATCGTTCATCAGGCATTATCCTAGCTGTTGGGTGTGTGCGTGCGTGCTAACTCACTTCAGTTATGTCTGACTTTTTGAGACTCTATGGGCCATAGCCAGCCAGGCTCCTCTGTTCATGGGTTCTCCAGGCAAGAATACTGGAATGGGTTGCCAAGCCCTCCTCCAGGGGATCTTCCTGACCCAAGGATTGAACCTGCGTCTGTTACATCTCCTGCGTTGGCCGGAAGGCTCTTTACCACTAGCACCATCCGAGAAGCCCACGGGGTTAAAATAGACAAAGTACTTGCCCTCAGAGAACTTACATTTACTGAACAGAGATAGGTAACAAACAGATAAACAAGAAAGCTTCACAAGTGCAGTGCAGAAGGTAAAAGAGCCTTATGGGATCCATTTGAACTGAGAGCTGAATGAAAAAACAAGTCTTCCTTGTGAAGACTGGAAGGAATACTTTGAGGAAGGAAGACCAGCAAATGTAAAGACCTTGACATGGAAACCCGTTTGACTGATGTTTATAGAAGTGAAAGAAGAAAAAGTGGCTGGAGTGGTTCCAACAAGAGTAGAGTGAAGGGAGATAAAGGCGGGGACCAGAAGGGCCAAATAAGGGAATATATTTGTCCAGCTAAATGTGGCAATAAGACACTGGACCCTCTTGCTTGGGAGTTGTTAATTTGTTATCATTTTTTCATTTTTTATCTTGAACTACCTTCAAAATTCAGAGAAGATGCAAGAATATACAAAGAACTCCCATATACCTTCCACCCATGTGCCCCTACAAAACCATAGCATAACCATTGAAATTAGGAAATTGATACAAACCTATAAGCTAAGAGACCTCATTTAATTTCTACAATATTCCTAATAATATACTTTATAGAAAACTGTCATCTTTAGGTAGAAGATTCAATCTAAAACCATGGGTTGAATTTAATTGTCATATCTCTTTAATCTACTTCAACCTGGAATAATTCCTCTGTCTTTCCTAGACATTTTGAAATGTCCTAGACATTTTGAAAGGTTGCAGACCAACTGTTCTGCAGAATGCCTCTCCACTTGGGTTTCTCTGAGGTTCCTTCAAAATTAGATTCACATTATGCCTTTTTGGTAGGAAACTCACACTAGTTATTCTGTATTCTTCTCAGCCAACATGTAAGGGAGTGCATGACATTAATTTGTCTCATTCCTAATAACATCAATTTTGATTAAGGAGGATCTATTCCTACTTCTTCACTTTAAAATTAATATTTTTAACCCAGGTAATAAGTTATCTTGTGAAAGAAAAACTTTCAGATTATGTAAATATCCCATTCCTCAATAAACTTTTACTGCCTGGTTTTATTGGATCCATTGATGATTTATGCCTGAATCATTATCACTGGGGTTGCCAAGTGGTGGTTTCCTAATTTCACCATTCATTCAATATTTGCATTCTGGGAGGCAATCAAGATGGCAGAATGGAGGATATTGAATTCACCTCCCCCCATGAGCACATCAAAAATACACTGGAAGACAAATGAATCATCATCTTAGTTATGACAATTCCATGCTCTAAAGGAGTATCCTCCACTTATGGAGTTGGTAATGGGGACTTGTATTAGGGAAGAGTTTGTATGTTTCTCAGTGTCAAAAATTACGTTCCTCTGTTACGGGGATGGTTTCCAAAAGGTTAATTTTATATATTGCCCAGGAATTGTAGGGCTTCCCGGTGGCTCAGACACTAAAGAATTTGCCTGCCATGCAGGATACCCAGGTTCACCTCCTGGGTTGGGAAGATTCTCCTGGAGAAGGGAATGACAACCCACTCCAGTATTCTTGCCTGGGAAATCCCATAGTCTCAAATAGTCAGACACAACTGAGTGACTAACACACACACAGAAATTGTATCTTACTAATAAACATTTTATAATTGATTAAAAACTACATCTAAAATGGATAAAAACAACGTCCTACATATAGCACAGGGAACTCTGTTCAATGTCATGTGGCAGCCTGGATAGGAGGAGAGTTTAAGGAAGAATGGATACATTTATATGTATGACTGAGTCCCTTTGCTGTTCACCTGAATCTATCACAACATTGTTTATCAGCTATACCCCAATATAAAATAAAAAGTTTGACAACAACAAAAAATACATATACATGTGGAACAGCTCTCACTATAAACAAGCTGGAGACTGGCTTTCCTACAGCCGAAGCAGCAAAGTAAGATTCACATGGGTTCAGGTATGAAGGGAGAAGTAGCAATCAGGTAGGTACCTGTGCTCCTAGCAGGGGACATAGAAGAGAAGGCGAATATCATGGGCTCAGAGATCCTCCCTGAGAAATTAGGGGTTCAAGCCACATATTGGGAAGCCTAGCCCTGGGGTTCAACACCAGGAAGAAAAGTCATCCTAGCTGATTTGAAAACCAGTGGGACATAGAGGAGGGCTGTCATAAACTAAGCGTCCATTCCTGAAGAATGCATATACATAACTGCTCACTCTTGGGAGGATGATTGGGAAGAATAAGTGACCTGGAGCTCTGGCCAGTTTCCTGAGCCAATACAGCATGTGCTCCGCCTGCAGCAGGCACCTTCTCCAGCCCTTCTTTCTCTGATGCAGCTCCACACAAGGGGGAGGTCTGCCATGGCTACCTCAAAGGAAGGAAAAGGAAGAAAAGCAATGAATTTGTTTAAAGACAAAAATAAGGGAAGAGAAGAGAGGATGAAAAAAACACTGAAGGATTTTCTCCCTTTAAAAAAAACACAAAATTTAAAACACAGAAAATAGGAAGAAGAGTATACTGACCCCTTTCAGTCCCTGACCCCTTTTTTTTGGATTATTTTGAAACAGCCCAGAAATCATATCGTTTTATCTATAAAGTTGTCTGTGTGCACATAAAAACTTTTAACCACAATACTACTATCACACTTTAAAAATTCATGGTTATTTTTGTTGTTGTTTAGTCGCTAACTCGAGTCTAACTTTATGTGACTGCAGCATGCCAGGCTTCCCTGTCCTTCACTATCTTCCGGAGTTTGCTCAAACTCATGTCCGTTGAATCAGTGATGCTATCTAACTGTCTCATCCTCTGTCGTCTCCTTCTCCTTCTGCCTTCAATTTTTCCCAGCATCAGGGTCTTTTCCAATGAGTTAGCTCTTCACATCACGTGGCCAAAGTATTGAAGTTTCAGCTTCAGTATCAGTCCTTCCAGTGAATATTCAGGACTGATTTCCTTTAGGATTGACTGGTTCGATCTTGCAGTCCAAGGGACTCTCAAGAGTCTACTCACCACAGTTCAAAAGCATCGATTCTTCAGGGCTCAGCCTTCTTTACGGTCCAACTCTCACATCCGTATGTAACTACCTCATAATTTTGTCTTAATATCATTAAACATCTAGGGAATGTTCCAGTTTCCTCAGTTGTGGAGTGTTTTAAGCAGGGACAGAATATATTCATCTAGAGATTTTCAAAGAATCTCTTTAGTCACTGAATGAAGAATGGGTTGTAGGGTAGCAGAGAGGGAAATTAAGAAGATCAGATAAAATTTTGCTGACTGCTTTAGTCATCTATGATGGTTACTTGGATCAGTGTGCATCATGGGAGATAACAAGATGCTTAATGCATTTTGGAAGTAGAATGAATCAGATCTGTTGAATAGATAGGATATGGATGTGAGGAAAAAAGAGGAATGAAGAAGCATTCTTTTGATTATACCATCAATTTCCACCCTTTCTTTCCCTCTGTTGAGCTTATCTTCCAAAACTCAATCCTAGTTATATCAAACTGTCCACCTGTTTGATACATGGACCTGAGTATCAGAATGTGCCTGGAAAAAAATATGAGCATGCTAACAGGTTTTACTTTATATTCTTGACCTCATATGGGTGTCTAGTATGAGCCTATGCTATTTCACTGGTACATTTACTTTCCAGCTCTCGCAGATAGTGTTCCAAACCTTCTCTCTGCTTAAACATCCTTCCACATTCTCATGCTTGCTACTGACCTGTGTTTTCTATTTTAGGAGTTTCCATGTTTCTCAGTGGGTAAAGAATCCACCTGCAAAGCAGGAGATGAGGGTTCGATCCCTGGGTCAGGAAGATCCTCTGGAGGAGAGCATGGCAACCCACTCCAGTAGTCTTACCTGGAGAGTCCCATGCACTGAGGAGCCTGGTGGGCTACAGTCCATAGGGTAGCAAAGAGAAGTACATGACTGAAGCGACTGAGCACGCTAGCATGCAGCATGCACAAGTAAATAGAAATTATTAAGTGATAGTTTTCAGATCTTGAGCACATTTTATTACATCAATCACAAAAAGACAAACACTATATAATCCTATGTAAATGAGGTATGTAAAGTAACTTGACTCAAAGAACATAAAGGGGAACGGTGCTTGCCAGGGCTGGGGGGAAGGGAAATGGGAGTTTTTCAATGAACATAGAGTTTCAGTTTTGCAAGAAGACATTCTAGAGATCTGTTGCACAACGTGAATTTATGTAACCCTACGGAACCTATACTTAGAAATGCTTCAGTTCAGTTCAGTCACTCAGTCGTGTCTGACTCTTTGCGACCCCATGAATCGCAGCACACCAGGCCTCCCTGTCCATCACCAACTCCCGGAGTTTACCCAAACCCATGCCCATCGAGTCAGTGATGCCATCCAACCATCTCATCCTCTATCGTCCCCTTCTTCTCCTGCTCCCAATCCTTCCCAGCATTAGGGTATTTTCCAATGAGTCAACTCTATGCATGAGGTGGCCAAAGTATTGGAGTTTCAGCTTCAACATCAGTCCTTCCAATGAACACCCAGGACTGATCTCCTTTAGGATGGACTGATTTGATCTCCTTGCAGTCCAAGGGACTCTCAAGAGTCTTCTCCAACACCACAGTTCAAAAGCATCAATTCTGCGGTGCTCAGCTTTCTTCACCATCCAACTCTCATATCCATACATGACCACTGGAAAAACCATAGCCTTGACTAGACGGACCTTTGTTGGCATAGAAATGCTTAGGATGGTAAATTTTACCTTACATGGTCTTTATCACAATTAAAGGGAAAAAAATCTTTCAGTTTGCAATGTAATCCTCTCTCAGTCGGGTGCATGGTGTCCACCCTAGGTTTCCTGTCCCTGGCCCCTGCCTCCTCTATGCCAATGAAAACAAAACAGAGATATCTGTGCAGAGCTACTGCCGTAAGAAAACCCTGCCAATACAGAAAGAATCGTGAAGGTATCTAGTGGAAAATCTCAGAGCTTTCAGGCTGCAGCCCATACTGTAGAGGAAGTCGCCCTGTGAGCCCATCACTGAGGAGAAGCTGTTGGGACCCCTGAAGAAGTCTGAGGAAGATACTAAGAACAGAACGCAGGTGAAGGAGGACTGGCCAGGAAGCCACAGCAAGTAACAAATCTCAGCATTACCAACCAGAATCTATGCCAAGGAACTCAGGATGCGGAGGAAAGGGGACATGTGTGCTGCTCTGGGTGGGTGAGAACTCACTTCCCCCAATGCCTGGAGGATAGAGCCAAGACCCAAGTATCTGGCTTTTTTGTGTGTGTGTGTGTGTAATTCAAGAATGTTGAGGGGCTTCAAGACCAGTTTTGGGGGAAAATTTAATGTTGAGCTGAATTCACCACTCCCTTCTTGGGCATGTATTTGTTGCCTTTCCTATGCAACCAGAATGACATTTAGCACTTGTCAAAAACATCCCAGTAGAGCACTTGCTTTGAATTGGCTGCTAATTCTAGGACATCTTTTGTAATTTCTTCCATGATAGTCTACAGGGCAAAAATGTGTACTTGCTGAAAATAACACATGAAAATCAACATATAAATAAATGTTTCTTTATAGATACCACTAGCGCAGGTTGTTTACCTGCTGAAACAGCTTCGTCTCAGAAGTAAAATACACCTTCCAAATGTTGGGTCAAGAGAAGGGAGAGTATAAACCAGGGTTGGCAAACTTTCTGTAAAGGTGAATATTTTCAGATTTGCAGGCCATTTGGCTCAGTAAATGATTCCAAGAAGGCTTAGATAATTCTGTGAGTTGACTACACTCATAAAACATGTTCCTTCTTGTGAATTGCAAAAATATCCAGCAAAGTTCTAGAAAAAGGGATTTTACCTCACATTCACTCACAAAGTTATTTGTGAATTAAATGCTAGTGAAAATGAAGATTATAAGGCAGGTCAATGGGCCGTGTGGAATCATGCCTTCATGTGGTTTGTCCATTTCCCTAAACCATTACTCTAGTTATTATAGAAAGTTATTTCTAATTTCTGGAAGTGTGAGACCCTCGTGTCATTTTTTTCTGATGCCTCACCTAGCTTGGGTCCAGGTGGCTCTAGTAGTAAAGAACCTACCTGCCAATGCAGGAGACTCAGGTTCCATCCCTGAGTGGGGAAGTTCCCCTGGAGAAGGTCACGGCAACCCACTCCAGTATTCTTGCCTGGAGAATCCCGTCAACAGAGGAGCCCGGCAGATACAGTCCATAGGGTCACAAAGAGTCAGACACAACTGAAGTGACTCAGCACACACCTAGCTTATCAGAGTATTACATATTTTACAAATGGGATTAAGGACTTCTCTGGTAGTCCAGTGGTTAAGAACCTGCTTGCCAATGCAGGGGACACAGTTTTGACCCCTGGTCTGGGAAGATTCCACATGCCATGGGGCAACTAAGCCTGTGTACCACACTACTAAGTCCATGCTCTAGAGACTGTGAGCTGCAACTACTGAAGCCCTCCAGGCCTAGAGCCCAGGCTCCACAACAAGAGAAACCACCACAATGAGAAGCCTGTGCATCACAATTAAAGAGTAGCCCTCACTTGCTGCAACTAAGGAAGCCAGTGCGCAGCAACAAAGACCCAGCACAGCCCAAAATAAATAAACAGACATTAAAAATGGGATTAGAATCAAAATAACTTTGAAATTTTGTTATAGAAATCCCCCTCCTCACCAGCAATGACTTAGATTCTGTAGTATTAAACTGGTTGTGTGAACATTTAGGGATATTTGATATTTTCCATCCTGTACAGCAACTGAGGACCAGCTGTGGGCAAAGCTGAAGCCTCCACTCAAGTTTCATAGACAAAGAACAAAAACAAAACAAAACAGAACAAAAGCCAAGTAGGAAAGTTTCTTTTTTAAGAAAGCGTCCTGCCCACCACTAATCTACCTGTCCTGACACTGTGATTCCAATCTAAGCCAGTATTGTAGGTAGTCCTTATCCTAATTGTTGCTGTGATCCTTCTGCCACTGCAGGAAAGTGAAGCAGCCCTGAGTTGGGGCTTTGGGGACTGCCAGAGGAGAGGCACTTTATTCACTTTGTTCCAAACTCTTCAAGTGAAGTCCGTTTGTCAATCTTCCCTAGCAAAATAAAACCCAAAATATCTAGCTCTGAAAATTTAGTAACCAAAAAACTATCTGAGACTTTGTTGGTGGCTCAGAGGTTAAGAATTCATTTGCCAATGCAGGTGACATGGGTTTGACCCCTGGTCTGGGAAGAGCCCACGTGCCCCAGGGCAGCTAAGCCTGTGCGCCACGACTACTGAGCCCACAATCAGGAGCTACTGAACCCCATGTGCCTAGAGCCCATGCTCTGCAATAAGAGAAGCCCCACAATGAGAAGCCCATACACTCCAAAATAGTAAATAAATAAATAAATTTATTGTTGTTGCTTAGTCACTAACTTGTGTTTGACTCTTTGTGACCCCATGGCCTGTAGCCCGCCAGGCTCCTCTGTCCATGGAATTCCCAGGCAAAAATCCTGGAGTGGGTTGCTATTTTCTTCTCAGGGGATCTTCCTGACCCAGGGATCAAACCCTCATCTCCTGCATTGGCAGGCAAGTTCTTTACCACTGAGCCACAAGGGAAGCTCAAGTAAATATTTTTAAAAATTATCTGGATTAATTCATTGCTTTCAAGCAGAACTACAGGTAATCTGGCCTAAATTGCCCTTAAGAAAACAATTCTAATCTCAAATTTCTGCTTTGCCAATATTAGAACATTCTTTCCTCAGAACTCAGGTTATCACAGAATCAAAGAGATTAATGCCCTTATCAAAGGCCATTTTCCCACTTCATTTACTCATTTTTCTGTACATAAGAAAGATGGATCTTTGGGAATGATAATAAATCAATATAGAATCTAGAAAATCAGTTATAATCTGAGTTCTCTCTTCCCTGGAGCAAATCAACCCAATCCTTGGTACTAGCTCGGAAGCTGACACATGTATTTGTCTTTTCTTCAATAAATAGAGAACACGTGAAGAAGGAGTTTACTTTCACCAGGAGGTACAACTTCCCAGGGCCCTTTTTTAAGATTATAAACTGACAGGTCATTTCCACGTAGAGTGGGTGGAGCCATCAACTTTGCACCCCAGCCTTGCTACTTGTGTATGTAGTTGGTCCTTGAGGCCAGTGCTTTTACCTCAAGAGGCCCTATAGCAAGGTGGTTAGAGTCAAAGACCCTGGAGTCACACTGTTTGGATTCAAACCTTGACCTAATGGAAAGATCTAGCATTTGTTATGTAGCCCGGTGCTGTAACTTAGCACCAATAATGGTAGAATAATCTGCAAGTGTATACCTCCTACTGTAATGCCACATGGAAACAACAGCATTTCCTATAACAGATTCTTGCCAAAAATATTTTGCTTGAATCTAATAACCTCTCACTTAATGTCCAGTTTACAGCAAATGCTAGACATTGAACAGCATTAGGGGAAAAAAATCATTCACATTCTCTTCTCCTGAAAACATCAAGGAATATAATCAGTTGCATGTGTGAAATGTATAAGATGTATAAAAGCCTTGACCATTAAAATCTCTGAGGTTTAAATAGGTATTAGGTATTAGTTGGTATGAGAGAAGTTATCTTCTTTGTGAATATATTGTTTCCATAGGGATAGTATGTTATGAGGTCTCCAGGAATAACATGATTCAGTGAAATATACACAGAGAGACAAACAGATAAAACATATAGAACAGAATGTTTGCAATTGCTGAAACTTGGTGATGAATGTATAGATGTCTGTTACACTATTCTGTCAACTTTTCTGTATGTCTGAAAGCTTTCCAAATAAACATTTGAGGGGAACATGATAGCTTCTACAGCTCCTACCTAAACATTTACCAACACACCTGCATCTGCATTCATATACTATGTCTTTCCTGTGGTTTTTGTGATGGAAGTTTTATTTTGCTTTGTACAGTCATTGTCTCCATGATTTAGCTGACATTATGTCAGCAATTTTTCCTTTTCTCTCCCACATGAAATATTTTCCCTCTTTTGGCCCACATACCTTTCTATCTACTAATGCATTTTCCCACTACCTTTTACAAAAAACCCCAATTCAATTTCATAAATATTTACTGAATACCTACTATGTCCTGAGGATATAGTAATGAACAAAAGGCAAAACCACCACTCTCATGGAACTCATCTTTTAGTTGGTGAACACAGATAATAAACAAAATAAGTAAACACATGATGTATGAGAGGAGGTTAGGAAATAAAGAGAAAATATAGCAAAGTAAGAAAGAGGGAGTACGTGTGTGGATGTATCCAGGTGTGCTAACAACCTGTATGAAACATTGTACAGACAGAGCCTTATACCAAGGCACATGACTTGGCAAGCAGAGCCTCAGCTAGAATTCAGGCTTCACTTTATTCCCCTTGACCAGACACCTGTATAGAATAAACATCCTGCACAACTACGTGGAGTGACTCTGGAGATTTTGCAATTTAAACAGAGTGGCTTTGTAAATAACTTCGATTTTCCTAGTGTTAGAAAAAAGAGCTGTTGTTGAGCAGAGCAATATGATCTGACTCTGGTGATGCTTCCAGCATCACTTTGACTACTGTGTTGAGAATAGACTGCAAGGAGACGAAGGTGGAAGCAGGGAAACCAGGTAGAAAAATAATTCAAGGAAGAGAGGATGATGTCAGACGAGATGTTTGTGGTAAAGGTGGTGTTTAGTGGTTCAATTCTAGATTTATATTTTAATAGACTTAACAGAATGTGATGGCATGGATATGGGGTATACCAGAAAGAGAGGAACTGAAGGTGACTCCAGGGTTTGGGGCCTGAGCAATCAGAGAATGAATTGATTATTTGAGATGGAGATTATGTGTAGACCAGAGTTTCACGTCTCCTCAAGAGGGTTGTCTGCAGTTATCATTATCATTTCCTCTTTCCTCCTTCCCCTGTGCACTTGTGGTATGTTAAGAAATGCACTTTGTCTTTGTTCCTAGTTTCTAGCACAAACCTCAAATTCTTGGAACTTTCTTTTAAAAAAACATTTTTTTTTTCTTTATTTGGCTGCACTGGGTCTTAGTTGTGGCATGTGGGATCTAGTTCCCTGACCAGGGATCTAACCTGGGCCCTCTGCCTTGGAAGTGTGGAATCTTAGCCACTGGACAACCAGAGAAGTCCCTTTGGAATTTTCTGGGTGATAAGAGTGTCTTTTGTCCTTCATGAGGACCCCCTTTTGAGCTTATGCTAATGAGGTGACTTAGGGTGGTGCTCCTGGGTAGCCTTGGAATGGGGCTAGTCACCCACGTGATTAGAGTTAGAACTTCCAGCCCAACAACCAACCTCTGAGGAGGGGAAGGCAAGTGCTGCAGATTAAGCTCTATAAAAACCCTTGAAAACAAGATCTGATGAGCTTCTGGGCTGGTGAACACACGCACAGGCTGGGGGGATGGTGCACCCCAGTTCTATGGGCACAAAAGCTCCTGCACTTGGGATGCTTCTGGGTCTTGCCTTCTGCACCTGTTCATCTGATTGTTCATCTCTTTCCTCTAGAAAATTCTTTTGAATTCTCTGGGTTCTGTGAGCAGTTCTAGCAAATTAATCAAATCCAAGTTGGGGGTGTGGGAGCCTTCAGTCCATAGCAGGTTGGCCAGAAGCTTAGGTGACAACCTGGACCTATGACTGGCATTTGAAATGGAGGAGGGGATGTGATTTTGTGGGACTAAACACTTAACTTATGTGACCCGATGCTCTCTCTAGGTAAATAGCGTCAGAATTGAGTTAATTGTCAAGCACCTGTTGAGAATTTCAGACTTACTTGTGGTTTGGACAAAACATATTGGAGAACTAGTTTCAGACTTTTGTCCCCTACCACTTATTTGCAACTGAGGTCACTGTTGACCTCCCATTGTTAAATCCAATGACCAATTCTCTTCACACCCAAAGAAAACTATTCCAGCTACAGAAAAATTGGAAGTCTTTACAAAGTCATCTTATCAGGTTTATTTGACACAGGAGGTCATTTTATCCTTTTTAAAAAAATTTTTTTCTAATTTTATTATCTCATTTTTAAAATATTTTTTCTACTTAAAAATTTTTTTCTCATTTTTATTTTATTAAAAAAAATTTTTTTTTTCAAACCCTTGTGTCGAGGGCTGACTTTCAATAGATCGCAGCGAGGAAGCTGCTTTGCTACATATGAAACCCCTATCCAAAAGCAGGTCATCTAGGAATGGTTTAGCATCAGGTTCCCCACATCTCCTTTTATTGAAAAAAAATTTTAAGTGAACCTCACCCTTTTCTGTTGTTCCTCATTCCTCACTGGACCCTAATTCCATCTGTTTCCTTTGCTGGTTTTTCCTCATTTTCTCAATGCAAGTGTTGGAGTGGAGAGTCCTAGAGCTTAATCCCATGGACTTCTCTCTTTATATAGATTAATTTTCCAAGCAGTCTTTTCCAGTCCTAAGTTTATATCTGTAGTGCAGATTTCTCCTCCAAGCTCCAGACCCATGATTACTGAACATCTCCACATGGATATCTAATACTGACTTCAAATTTATGGATCCAAACTCGAACTCCCGTATCCCTTACTGCCCTCTAGTCCTTCCACATCTCAAAACAACAACTCCATTCCCCTAGTTACTCACATCAAAACTTTGGAGTCATCCTTAACTCCCTTTTGTTCTAATATTCATATTCACTATATCAGAAACTCTTTTAAGATCTACCTTAAAATATATCTATAATCCACGTCGACCACTACCACTCTGGTTCAAGACTATCACCCCTTGTCAAAATTAAAGAACTTTGTCTCTTAACTGTGTTCTTTCTTTTACACTTCCTCTTGCATAGTCTGATAAAGTCAGAAGGATCCTTTTAAATATAAGTCCAATTATGCCATCCATTTGTTCAAAACTTTCCAAAGTTTTTCCACATTATTCATAGTAAATGACCAAGTCTTCTGATGGCAAAAGTGATTTGCAGCACTCTCCCTTCCCCACCAAGCTTGATCTCCTACCTCTCTCCTCCTCCATCACTAACACTACAATCACCATGGCCTCTCTGTTTTTCTTGAAGACACTAAGCATACTTGTCATCAAGGCTTTTGCACTTGTATTCACCTCTCCTTAAAACTGTTCTTTCAGATACTGACATGTCTTACTCCCTCACTTTCTTCAGATCTCTGCTAAAAATGTCACCTTAGCAGAGAGCTTTTCCTTAACCCCTCTGTAAATCCATCCCTTAACCATCATTCCCTATTACTCTTGCCCAGACAAATAAGACAAATGTACTTATTTGGGAATTCCAGTGGATGCTGTTCAGTCACTCAGTTGTGTTCGACTCTTTTTGACCCCATGGGATAGACCTCCCTGTCCCTCACAATCTCCCAAAATTTGCTCAAGTTCATGTCCATTGCATTGGTGATGCCATCCACCCATCTCTTCCTCTGACACCTTCTTCTTCTTCTGCCCTCAATCTTTCCCAGCATGAAGGACTTTTCCAATGAGTCAGGTGTTTGCATCAGGTGACCAAAATACTGGAGCTTCAGCTTCAGCATCAGGCCTTCCAATGAGTATTCAGGATTGATTTCCCTAAGATTGACTGGTTTGATCTCCTTACTGTCCAAGGGACTCTCAGGAGTCTTCTCCAGCACCACAGTTTGAAGGCATCAATTCTTTGGCACTCTGCCTTCTTTATGGTCCAGGTCTCATAACTGTATGCGACCACTGGGAAGACCACAGCCTTGACTATACAGACCTTTGTCAGCAGAGTAATGTCTCTGCTTTTCAACATACTGTTTAGGTTTTCATAGCCTTCCTGCCAAGAAACAACCATCTTCTGATTTCATGGCGGCAGTCACCAACCAAAGTGATTTTAGAGCCCAAGAAGAGGAAATATGTCACTACTTCCACCTTTTCCCCTCCTATTTTCCAAGAAGTAATGGAGCTAGATGCCATGATATTAGTGGTTTTTTTTTTTTTTTATATTTAGTTTTAAGCCAGCTCTTTGACTCTCCTCTTTCACCCTCATCAAGAGGTTCTTTAGCTCCTCTTCGCTTTCTGCCATTAGAGTGGTATAATCCTCATATCTGAGGCTGTTAATGTTTCTCCAGCCTATATTTTTTTAAAAATTATATAATTTAACTGGAGGATAATTACTTTAAAATATTGTGATTCTTTTTGCCATACATCAACATGAATCAGCCACAGGTATACATGTGTCCCCCCATCTTGAACCCCCTCACACCTCCCTCCCCACCCCATCCTTCTGGGTTGTTCCAGAGCCCTGGCTTTGGGTGCCCTGCTTCATGCATCAAACGTGCACTGGTCATCTATTTAACATATGGTAATAAACACATTTCAATGTTATTCTCTCAAATCATCCCACTCTCGCTTTCTCCCACTGACTCCAAAAGTCTGTTTTTACATCTGTGTCTCTTTTGCTGACCTTCAGGTAGGATCATCATTACCATCTTTCTAAATTCCATATATATGTGTTAATATACAGTATTTATCTTTCTCTTTCTGACTTACTTCACTGTATAATAGGCTCCAGTTTCATCCACCTCATTAGAATTGACTCAAATGCGTTTCCTTTTTACAGCTGAGGAATATTCCATTGTGTATATGTACCTACCACAACTTCCTTATCCATTCATCTGCCAGTGGACATCTAGGTTGCTTCCATGTCTAGCAATTGTAAATAGTTCCAGCCTATCTTAATTCCAGCTTGTAACTCATCCAGCCCGGCATTTCTCATGATGTGCTCAGCGTATAAGTTAAATAAACAGGGTGACAGCAGACAGCCTTGTCATACTCCTTTCTCGGACCTGAACCTATCAGTTGTTTCATACAGGGTTATAACTGTTGCTTCCTGAAAGAGACAAATAAATAAGTACATTTGTCCTATTTGTCTTCATCCACTGGAATGGAAGGTCATGAGGGCAGTGATGTCATCTGTCTTTGTTTTTTGTTTTGTTTTTTTCTATTAAATCCCCAACATCCAGGAAAGTGGCCAGCGAATAGTTAGTTCTCAGAACTAAGAATGGAGAATGGTGGTATGTATCAGAACAGTGACGATAGAGATGAGTGGCAACCAGCTTCCAAGACGGCTCCCGAAGATCCTCACCTCTGGTCTTCATCCTCTGTATAAGCTCCCTCAATGATTAGAGCTGGCTGACCTGTATGACCAACAGCAGAAATGATAATGTATGATTTACAAAAGATGTTGTAGCTTCCACCTCACTCTAAGTCACTACATTTGAGGTTAATCTTTTATGCCACCATTGCAATGACCTCTGTGGTTCTCCGTGGAACTTTACAAGCTGGAATCAAGATTGCCAGGATAAAACTCAATAACCTCAAATATGCAGATGACACCACTCTTATGGCAGAAAGTGAAGAGGAACTAAAGAGCCTCTTGATGAAAGTGAAAGAGGAGAGTCAAAAAGCTGGCTTAAAACTCAACATTTAAAAAACGAAGGTCATGGCATCCAGCCCCATCACTTCATGGCAGATAGATGGGAAAACAATGGAAACAGTAACAGACTTTATTTTCTTGGGCTCCGAAATCACTGCAGATGGTGACTGCAGCCATGAAATTAAAAGACGCTTGCTCCTTGGAAGAAAAGCTATGACCAACCTAGGCAGCATATTAAAAGTGAAGACATTACTTTGCCAACAAAGGTCCATCTAGTCAAAGCTATGGTTTTTCCAGTAGTCGTGTATGGATGTGAGAGTTGGACTATAAAGAAAGCTGAGCACCAAAGAATTGATGCTTTTGAACTGTGGTGTTGGAAAAGACTCTTGAGAGTCCCTTGGACTGCAAGGAGATCCAATCAGTCAATCCTAGAGGAAATCGGTCCTGAATATATTCCCTGGAAGGACTGATGCTGAAGCTGAAACTCCATAACTTTGGTCACCTGATGTGAAGAACTGACTCATTGGAAAAGACCCTGATGCCGGGAAAGATTGAAGGCAGGAGGAGAAGGGGACGACAGAGGATGAGATGGTTGGATGGCATCACCAACTCAATGGACATGAGTTTGAGTAAGCTCTGGGAGTTGGTGTTGGACAGGAAAGCCTGGCGTGCTACAGTCCATGGAAGTGCAAAGAGTTCGACATGACTGAGTGACTGAACTGAACTGACTTGGAACTTTTATACTTGGTTTCTCTTCTGCCTAAAACTCTACTCCCTCGGGCAGTTTTATGTCTTGATCTCTTACTTCCTTCAAGTCTGTGCTAAAATGTCAAGCTGTGTGGTTATGCAACAGTGTAACAATAGGCAACAAACCCGGGATGTATTTGAGATATTCTGAAAATAGGGTGGATGCCATGGTATTTAGCAACTGATTGAATAGGAGGAAAAAGAGAGAGAGGAAGGAGTCAAAGTGAGGCTCAAGCCATTGGCTTGTGTAACTAGGGGTGCCATTCTTAGTTTAGGGAAACAGATATGGGGCAGAGGTTATAAATTTAGTTTTAAACCTGCTGAATCTGAAATGTCTTAACAAATATCCAAGTGAAGATGTTCAAGCAAGTAGGCAGATACACCATATGCAACACAGAAGAGAAAGCTGAGCTGGAAATAAACATCCTGAAATCAAGGCCAGCTCTACAATTTGGAGGGCCCAGTGCAAAATGCAAATTCAGGGTCCCTTGTTCAAAGAGAGCCTTTGAGATCCATGAGCTGCTTGGTCCTCCTCCCAAAAATCTGTAGAACTGAATGCTCTGGATGGCGGTGGAGAAGTTGAGCCCCTTCCTATAGCCCCTAATCTCTAAGCCACATCAGAGGTACACCTCCAAGAGACTACAATTTCCGGGCTAGGATGCACTTATGCACGGGTCAGAGGTTCATTCCTAACAAGTCACCCCTACCTGCACTGTGGCATTGACAATCCAGGACAGCTGACACCATGCCCTGCACACAAAGGAACCTGCCCTTCCCTGCACCTGTGCCCAAGTCTCTCCCTGGGTCCTGGATGAGGTGAGGGGGAGAGAATATAGGAGTGAAATGCCAGAAAATGAGAGGAGCTGGCAGCTGAACCTATCCCAGAGAGGCAGAGAGGTGGCAGGAGGCATGCTCCACTCTGTCAATGGGCTTCACTCGCAAAACAAAAACCCAAAGATACTGTTAGTAGCATCTTCGAGCTGGCAACCACAGAGCATTAAGACCTCAAGACCTCAAGTGTATTAAGCCCTTCTGAGTGCAGGGCCCTGTGTGAATGAACTGTTGGAATGCCCACGAAACTAGCCCTGCTTGGAAAAGATAACACAGTCATAAGACTGAATGAGTTAAGTAGGGAAAGATGAGAAGAAAAGAGGTCTGAGGATGGGAACCAGAAAAGCACCAACATTTAAGGCATGGGCAGAGAAAGATGGGCCATTCTGTGGCCAGACAAAGCTTGCAATTAATCAGAAGACCAATGAAGGGGAAGATACTTGGTCTATGATCCCTGACTTGGAAAAGCTTTGCCAGTCCTATCACCTGGCCACGGACTGTTAGGCACATTTTATTTCATAAACTATTCATGATATAGATGATAATTTTTCAGAGTCAAAGGTGTGGTTCTTACCCAGGCCTGTTACCTTGATTATTTTTGAAGCATATATTACTCAGTTGAAAAAAATAACGCACGAAGGAAGCTGTAGGAACTAAAATGGATTAAATGAAATAACAGACTACTAATAATAAATTTACAGCTAACCAAAGTAAATAATTCATTTCCCTTCTAGCAATAGTCACCTTTACATATAAGTCTAGCAATGTCTCTGCAACACTTATCAGGCAAGAAAAATGTAAACTTTAAAATCTGCGGAGAATTTCAAATGACTCAGTGAAACCTAATGGAAAATCAATCACAAGAGTTTTCTAACTACTGATTCACACTGAACAAAATCCTAGGCCCAAAGAACTAGACTGTTTGGTGAAAGAACTATAGCAAGGAGTTGATGAGAATTTTAAAGCGTTAGAATTGGTGGGGAGGGACTTCCCTGGTGGTCCAGTGGCTAAGACTCCATGTTCCCAATGCAAGGGGCCCAGGTTTGATTCATGGTCCATGCTCCCAATGCTGGGGGCCCAGGTTCGATTCATGGTCAAGGCACTAGATATCACATGCCATAACTAAGAGTTCACATGGAGCAGCTAAAGATACTGCATGCTGCAACTAAGACCTGATGCATCCAAAGAAATAAATAGATAAATATTAAAGAAAAAATCGGCGGGAAAAAAAGTGATTTTTAAAAATGGCTTAAAAATGTCTCTGAAGGGGTTTACAAAGTGACTTAAGAACACAGATTCTGGAATAATCTGCTTGTTGACTCCCAGCTCAACCACTTACTTCCTGTGTGATTTTGGACAAGCTACTCAATCGCTCTGTGCCTGAGTGAAGGAGTGGTGAATCCTCGGGTTATTATGAAGAGTAAATGACTGAATGTAAAACATTTAGAGCGATTCCTAGGTGGCACAGGGGTAAAGAATCTGCCTCCCAATACAGGAGATGCAAGAGACTTGGGTTCGATCCCTGGGTGAGGAAGATCCTCTGGAGTAGGAAATGGCAACCCACTCTTGTATTCTTGCCTAGAGAATTCCATGGACAGAGGAGCCCGGCAGGCTACAGTCCCTCTGATTGCGCACTCAGATACAACTGAGCAAGCAAGCAAGCACAACAACAGAACATTTAGAACTGTGCCTAGTACCTAAAAACTACCATATGCATTTTTTAAATGAAAATTGTGAATGGTAATCACATTCACATGTAACCAAAATACTTCTGGAATTTCTATTTTAGTAGGAACCATATTATAAGCATTAGGGGCCAAGTTTACTAAAAGAAAATAATCTTTTCTCCTTATTTTTTCTCTTCAGCCTCCTATCTTTAAAATGCTGTATTGGTTTCTCTTTATATTAAAAATAATTTTGTACCAAAAGTTTCCTTAAGAAGCAAATATGTTTCCTGGATATTTTCTTAAAAGTAATTTCCTCTTGTCTTATAATGCATATTCATAGCTGTTTTCCCACTCCCACTGACAGCTGATCTCAAAGCTTTATTTCTTTCATAAGAAAACATGAGAAATAAGTATATAGGAGAATAAAATGCACAGATTTTGTGTCATTTGAATATTTATTCTCATTATCATAACAATTTTGGACTTAAGTGGAAAAAACACAAAAAGTTTCAATAAGTTTTAGGGAAACAATGAATATAACAAGGATTTCAAATGTACCTTCTAGCCCTTTGGAGAAGTCAAAATGGACCCACGGGAACTCACCAGCTTCTATGGAAAAAAGTTCTGCTGATGAATAACCCTAGGAAGCCGCAGTTCAAATTATCCCATCTGTCTGAAAGCAGAAATCCCTTTGTATTTGTCTTACTGCTCCCTCTGGTCACCAGGAATGCATTCTTACACTCTGCCTCAACTTTATTTCAGTACCTTGTTTCCTCTGGTTATAATGGTTTTTCACATTGCTCAAGGGTACAATTCACACCTAACCATTGTTGAGAGTAGAATTCACACTTAACCATAATGGAGGTCTTCGCTTCCTTTGCCCTTGTGCCAAGGAGGATGAAGCTTTCAAGATGATCTCCTGGCAATCATCTTCCGACCACTCCAGGCATGCACCCCTACGGGCGGGAGTAGGGGGCGCTTCTTCCTTCCCTAACCTAACCTCACTAGATGCGGAAATCCTACCTCTTGTGAACGTGTTTCTTTGGATCTAGCTCTCTTGGTCTTGTTTTCTTCTGTTGTTTCTTATCTACGAGTTTGGCCTCTTCTCTGTAATTGCCGCCTCCCCATTCCCCTACAGAATACATGTTTCCCCACTTGGAGTCAGAGTAATTGATGCTTTAAGGTCCGCCATGGGCTCCACTTCGCCTTTAAACACCACCCAGACTCGCTCGCCTAAAAGGTCTTTCCTGGGAGCTGCAGCTGCGTCTCTCCCCTCTCGCGTAGCAGATATCAAAGAAAGCGAGCCCAGGACGTGCCCATATATGAACTTGAAACAGAGAGCGGCCTCGTTCGGAATCCACGCTCTCGCCTCCCCCTTCGGCGAGTTCACTGGCGGGCACAGCGCGAACACCAGCTACTCCCTCCTCTCCGCCTGACTTCCTTCTGGGAGCTCATAAACCCGCGGCAGTTCAATCACTCCGCAGCGAGTCACGGCGCTCACTGGGCATGCTCAGTGGCCCGGCCCGGCTCCGGCGGCCAGAGGTTGTCTTGGGCTCACCACTCGGGTCCGGATTCACCGAGCGCGGGCTGAGCACAGCGGCCCCTGAGCCGGGAGTGAGACGCGCCCTGCCTTCCCTGCCCGGGCGCCCGCCCCGTCAGAGCCGAAGTTCCGGACTCCAAGGAGCCCCCAACTTCGCGCCAAGTTCCGAGCTGCGGGGGAAGACATGCCCATGATGACCAGGGACGTTCTGCTAGAAATGGAGGAGGACGACGAAGAGGATGGGGATATCGGTGAGCTAGGGGTTTCCCCGGGGGGTGGGGGTGGAGGAGGGCGGCGCGCGGCCGAGTGCCGGCCCCCGAAATCCTCAGCCCACGCAGGAAGGACTAGGGGACTGCGCGTGGGCGCCGCACCCACCTTCGGCGAGGGAGGTTGTTGGGACTCTCGGCAGGTCGGGGGCAGAGGGACCGGGGAGGAGGAAGCCCGCGCCGCCCGCCTGCGGCCGCAATGCGGTCGCTTCCAGCCGCTGACCGGCCGCTTCCCGGCTCAGCTTGCGGCGGGCGGGCGAGCGGGCGGCACCGGGAAAGGCCGGGGAGGCGCGGGTCTCCGTCTCAGTTTCGGGCTGGGCGAGGGCCCTATCGGGCATCGTAGATACGGGGAAGCCCCCGCGCGCGGAAGTCTTTACTTAGGACAACAACTTTGGGTCATTTTCTCCGGCTTGAATTGGCGCGGGGGATTCCGGAGAGCCAGCGCGGGCTGCGAGCCCGAGGGCGGGGTTCAAGGAGCGCGCCCTGGTGAGGAGAGCAGGGGTGTGACCCGCCTGAAGGCAGCTCTAGGTGAAAGCAGACGCGCGGCCCTGGGACGGAGGGCTGGGGCTGGGTGGGGCGGCCCGGGACTGATTGGAGTCCGCTGGGCGTGGGCCGGGATCCTTTTTCCATCCGCGGCGCGGGCGGGGGAAGTGATGCGGTGGAGGAAGCCCTGAGGCAGGGTGGACCGCTGGGAATTTCCTACCGGTTCAGGGGGCCCCGGAGCTCGGGGGGAAGCCCTGCGTGCCCTATTTCTGGTTAAAAATGCTTTAGAAGTGGTGCACCGAGCCGAGGGAGAGCTGTTTGAGTTAACCGAAAGGGGTGGGAGGAAGTGAGGAAGGGGAAAGCAGTTGGAGGAGTGGAGAGAAAGGTCCCTAAAGAGAACACTGTCTGCTAATGATGACAGATAGAGCCCATCCGGAAGACTGGCAATTAAATTACCAGGCAGACTCCGACTCAGTTTCCTGGACGCCAAATCAGTTTCAATAACGTAACAGTTCCTGCTTATGTACTAACACTCTTCTCTAATATATTCTAATATATTTTTCTGTAATAACTTTAGTAGTAACTTAATTTTAGGAGTTGGGTGTGGTTTTTCATTCACATTTTGGGTACTGCTCATGTATTTCTTTTTCTGTTGTTTTCAACTCTCGAGATATAATTGACATTTAACAATGTGTAAGTTTAAGGTAAAACATGTTTGACACATTTATATATTGCAAAATGATCACCACCAGACAGCTGACACCTCCAGCATGTCACTTAATTACCATGTCTTTTTTGTGGTGAGAACATTTAGGATCTAATCTCAAAGTATAAGATACAGTGTTATTAACTCTAAGCACTATGCTTAGATGCCTAGAACTTAACTCATTTTATAATTGGAAGTGTACCCTTGCCTAACATCTCCCCACCCTCCCCCTCATTTTAGTGTTTCTGTGAGTTCACCTTTTTAAAATATTTCACATGTAAGTTTCACAGTATTTCTCTTTCTGTCTTATTTCACTTAACATAATGCCTTCAAGTTCCATCTGTGTTGTTGCAAATGACAGGATTTCCTTCTTTCTCATGGCTCTAATAGCCCACATTATATGCGTGTATGTGTACCTGTACATATCACATCATCCCTGTTCATTCACTTGTAGACGGATAATTATTGTCTTTCCATATCTTAGCTATTGTAGGCACTGCTCATTTAAATCCAGAGACAAATTGAATAGAAGGTATTATATACTCCATACTTTCATTTACTTGAGAATAATTTATTAGGTATTCATCCATATGGAGGGAGCAAATAGTAGTGTTCATTTTTATGGGAGAGAAAACTGAAGCTCACAGGTTGATTTGCCTAACTTCTCACACAGTTTATTAAGATTCAAACCCAGGTTTTCTGACTTGCAAGACCTGTGGAGATTGATGCCCTTCCACCTTGTCACTCCAGCTGTCAGGGTATTATACTACTGTTGAGGAGGTAGTAAATCCTGTTTTCTGCAGTCCTGTGGAGGTCCTGTAATCAAATCCTGCAGGCCTTCAAAGTCAGAGTCCCTGGGGATTCCCAGTCCCTTGGCTGGATCCCCAGGCTGGAGAGCCTGATGTGGGGCCTAGAACCTTCAAGACAGTGTGAAATCTTCTTTGGTATTATTGTTCTCCAGCTTGTCGGTTGCCCACCTGCAGATACAGGATTTGATTTTATCGTGGCTGTGCCTCTCCTACCACTTAGTTGTGTCTTCTCCTTTGTCCTTGGATGTGGGGTATCTTTTTTTAGTGGGTTCCAGTGTTTTCCTGTCAGTGGTTGTTCAACAGCTAGTTGTGATTTGGTGCTCAGGCAGGCTCTACTCCTCCAGCTTGACCCAATTTCCTCAGTATACTGATTGTTTAGTCACCAAGTTGTGTCTGACTCTTGCGACCCCGTGAACTGTAGCCCACCAGGCTTCTCTGTCCATGGGATTCTCCAGGCAAGAATACTCGAGTGGGTTGGCATTTCCTTTGCCAGGGGATCTTCTGGAACCAGGGGTCGAGCTTGGATCTCCTGCATTGGCAGGTGGATTCTTTACCATTGAGCCACCAGGGAAGCCCAAATTCTTATTACATACAAATATAAATTATAGGAGCAAACTTTAAAAAGTTATAATAAAATTAGCACAGTCTGTTTCATAGGAAAACAGTTTTGCCTGTTATGGTGAGGTGTCACTGTTTACATTGACAGTTGTAAATAAAGAAGGGTGAAAACCCAAATAAAAATTAAACTAAGCAAGACTGAGCTTTGTTAACCATGCCATCAAGAGATTTCACTTTAGGGGGAAAAAACCTAACTTGGGCTAGTCTGTATTTACCTGATGGTTGTATCAAGTCAAGCAGTGTAGATATATTTAAGAAAATAAATATCTCTATTCTTCTTTCATCCCACCCTTCAGAGTCTACCGATATTAATACTTTAGTGTATATAGGGGTCAAGTCAATATATTCTATGTCAGTCAATAAATACCAGGTTTCAAAAATTTGTAGTTGTTATACAAATTTAATGTGGGTTTGCAGTGATTTTATATCAGGAGATGTTTACCATACCAGTGGAAAGTTTGTCATTGTAAAATAAGCTTTCTTAGAGCTTACCAGAAGTAGGCTAATGGTATATAACCTTTTATGAAATAATTATAATTGCCAACCATGGGAGAGAAGACTCTGGTGATATGAAGATTATAATTTTAACCTCTGCCTCTAGTTTTGTAACGCAGGGCTCTGCTAAACCTATTGACCAACGTATTTCTCCTAGCACTTGTCACTACTGAGAGTTGTGTAATAATTTAAAACCCACTCAGTTACTGAAGGTTTCTATGAAACTTCTCTATAGCTATTAACTTTGTAATTCAGAGCAGAAGAGTTATTTTGATGCAATACCTCTATCATCAATTAATTGGCAAGAGACAAAAAGAAAAACCATTTAAATTAGATGTGGTTCCTGATTACATCATAGAAATGTTTTACATACATAAACAGAAGTGTGCCTTCTAGTAGACTGGGATTTGCACGGCCCCCTCCCCCACCCCCATTTTTAGACATGTGTGTTTCTGCTTACTTTCAAAGCATTGTTGAGTGCTTTAAGTGTAAGGTTTGCTTCCTTGTTTAGCGTGAAATAATCTCCAGAGGTCTGTGAAAGAGACAGCCTAATGGCATGAGAGCATTTTTGCAAAATGCCACTTATTTTCTAAATCATTTCTAACAACGAACCACAGATGTTACATCCGGGCAGCGATGGCAGGAGGTATTTGGCTCATGGCCTTTATTGCACTGGTGCTGATGGAGATCATAGTCGAGGTTCTGTGTGCCTGGTGTGCAGAAGGTCCTTAACTGCCTTGCCTCCAGAATCACTACTTCCACATCCTGCCACCTCATTAATGAGTGAATTGGATTAACATCTCTTCCTGTTGGTGTAGCAAGTGATAGCGATATCTGTTATAGTCAGAATGTAGATATTTAGTATGCTGTTTTGTTTTTTGCGTTTCCGTTGTTCAAACTTAGCTGAGGGAAGAAAAGTGTTCTCCAAAAAGAAGGGTTATCAAGGAACACTTCAGATAGTTCAGGGAAAAGGTTTTTGTTTAGACGGTTGGTTGTGTCAACTAGAAAAAAAAAGCATGACCTGAAAGTTGAGAATTATGTTTTGTTCGGGAGCTTACTGAGGACCATAGCCTGGGATGACAGCTTCTCAGGTAGCTTTGAGGGACTGTTTCAAAGAGGCAAGGGAGGACCCAGATATATACGAGTTTTTTTGCTTAAAAAGCATGAAGAACAAGAAACATGTAGTTGAACATCAAAAGATTCCTGCTAATCACAAAACCCAGATGTCTCAAGTTAGAGGTTTTAGTGCTTTTCTGTGTATGGGAGAATGCAAGAATCTGGGCTTATTGAAATCATTCCTTTGATATTCATCTTAACTATTATCTAGGACCAGTATCCTGTTTTTCCTCCATCCTGAATTCCCTTCAGAGTTCATCATGGGGTGGCTACAGTGGTTGATGAGTCTATGGCAGTAACATCTTCATTTACTGAAATGGTTGGTGACATTTTTTGACTACTTTGGATTCCAGACTGCCTATGCTAGAGTTTACTCTCTGAGCGCACAGTTAATAGTCCTGTCACTGGAGTGGGGGATGGGTGGGAAGAGGCCTATTACCTCTGAGAGGCAGTAGTCCAGCTGTACCTCGCAGGTGTCTTTGCTAGCTTTCTTTTTACTGTTGCATTTTTATATAGACATATCTTCTGCACTATCTCTGTCCCCTCACTACAAACTTTACCTTTAATCCCTTGCAAATCTGATTCTTGTACCAGTTTTGCTTTGTCACCGTTAGTTGAGCAAACCTGTGCTAGTTGTAGGATTAAGTGCTGAGCTTGTTGTGGGGAGAGGAAGATGCATGTCCTGGCCGTAGAGAGTGGGTTCCATGGAACTGGCCACCTGTGGTAAGTGCTATTATTGAAATACGCCCACAGCCATGGAGGGGGACAGGAGATGGCTGCACAGAGGAGGTTGCTGGGCCAGGTGTTGAAGAAGCAGGCAGGAGAAAGTCTGGAGTTCCAAGTATTGCCTGTGGTGGAGAAGAGCAATGATGAGTCTGGGAAGCCAGGAAAGTGTGTCACCATAAAGAATCCTCCAGACATTTTAAGGGTTTTGGATTTTACTCCTTAGGTCAGTGGTCCCCAGCTGACATCAGAGACTGGTTTCGCGGAAGACAGGTTTTCCATGGATGGGGTGGGGGATGATAGGATGATTCTCATAAGAAGAATGCAGCCTGGATCCCTCACATGCGCAGTTCACCACAATAGGGTTCATGCTCCTTTGAGAATCTAATGTTGCTGCTGATCTGACAGGAGGCAGAACTCAGGCAGTAATGCAAGGGATGGTCTGTAGCCCGGGGGTTGGGGACCCCAGCTGTAGATGATCTGGAGCTCATGGAAGATGATTAGGAAAAGAGTGATAGAATCAAATTTGCTTTTGGAAAGGTCTCCCTGGCAGTGCATTGGGAAATGGGTTGGAGAGGGGAGATGGTCGAGGTAAGCCTTTCTGGGAGTCAGGTTCAGAAATGGCCAGTGGTGGTCATGGGAATAGAGAGAAGTGGAACTGAGAGCCTGTGATAGAGGCAGCACCTATAAGGTCTTGGAGACTGGAGGCTTCCAGCAAACAGAGAGGAGTACAAGGTGGGGACTTGGGCTGAGAGATTCGGTGAAAAGTAATGGCAGGAGGAGGAGAACGGATGTTCAGGAGGGGAGAATTTTGCACTGTTCTGCAAGCCTTACACTTTTCTCTTCTGCTGTAGCTCAGACCATTCCCCTTCCTAGCAATACCAGATTCTCCTCTTTCTCAGCAGCTCCCTCCCCTTCCAAACCCATCACAATCCCAGAAAGCTATTGTTGATCTCTCTAAGCCCAAAGTGCCCACCAGTGGATGCTCACACCCCTAATTTTTCTATTCCACACAGTTAGCACTCACCTTGTATTTTTGTTGTTCATTATCTTTGCATTAATAATTTCACCAACTATAATGTAAATTTCTTGAGGGCTGAGACTAGGTCATGCAAAATATCCCAAATGTTATAGACATTCCATTCCTGTAATTTAAGAAAATTCTCTCTTCCTCACCCTCCTCTAAAATGTAATAAACTTTCTGCAGTGTTTTGTGTGTTTTCTGTTCTAAGCTAGTCCCCTGGTAGCTCTGCTGGTAAAGAATTTGCCTGCAGTACAGGAGACCCTGGGTCGGGAAGATCCCCTGGAGAATGGATAGGCTACCCACTCCAATATTCTTGGATTTCCCTGGTGGCTCAGCTGGTAAAGAATCCTCCTGCAGTGCAGGAGACCTGGGTTCGATCCCTGGGTTGGGAAGATCCCCTGGAGAAGGGAATGGCTACCCACCCCAGTATTCTGGCCTGGAGAATTCCATGGACTGTATGGTTCATGGGGTCTCTAAGAGTCAGACACGACTGGGTTACTTTCAGTGCCTAGAATGATGCTTGATATCTTCAGTGGAAACCAAGTAAATCATTGTTGAAAGGAAGAAGAAATGAATTACTCTGAATAATTAAAAGAATTAATTAAATAAATTTATGTAAGTTAAATAAATTTAATTAAGTAAATAATAAGCATAATGGTTAGTGGTTTTTATGGCCCTTGTGCAGTTCTTTTCTTTTCACTTGGAGATGCCCACAGTCATCTGTTATAAAAGTGCTGATTGTACATATTCTTCCAGGCTCTCTGCTAGATTCTGTGGTCCCTGACCTTCCAGTTCTTCACTATCTGGGAAGGAGGCAGATATGTGAATAGATAATTGCAGTCATCTGTGATTAATGCTAGACTATGATCAAGGTGTGTACCAGTGTCATGGTGGCACCAAGGACAAAATATGTAACTTTGCTTAGGCGAATCCAGGATGGCTCTACAGAGGCAGTGCTGGCCCTCAAGGAATGGCTAGATTGGTGAGGGGATGGGGCTAAAATAGTGCAGTGTTGTGAGCATTCCTAAATGTTGCCCGATTTCTCAGCAAATCATCCTCGATGCTGTCCTTGCCTCATTTGCTCTGACAAGTGGCTCTTATGTATATGGTGTGCATGTGTATGTGTGTATTCTCTACCGGGGTATGATGGCTAAAAAGCTAACTATTCTTAAAGTCTTTCTCTTTGAGCATAGTTAGTCTTACCCTGTTGCATAAACCTTTTGTTATTTTCAGTTTCAAATCCACAGTCACAATGTATCTTCCATATTCTAACTCTCAAGTCAAATAATTGCTTTCCAAGATTCCCCAGTCTCCTCTTACCTGTCTCATTGTTCTTTGGATCTGACACAAACAGCTCTAAAAGAGGGAAAGAGTTCTACACACACATACCCTACCCCTATTTTTTTCTCACGAGGTTGCAACAGTCACATATGTTAATTGCCATGTGTTTCTTTTTTTTTTTTCTTTCTTTTAGAAACCAAGAAGTTTAGACTCCTGTAAAGATTACCCTTAGAGATGCTATTTAAATTCTGACATTCTTGGAGGAAGATTATAATATATTGTTAAGAACTCCACAGTCTAGCTTTATTTATATTTTTTGGCCACGCTAAGCAGCATGTGAGATCTTAGTTTTCTGACTAGGGATCCAACCCATTCCTCCTGCAGTAAAAGCATGGAGTCTTGACCACTGGACCACCTTGGAAGTCCCCGTCTAATATTAGTTAAAGGATGGTCTTGAACTCTCAGTGTTATTTGTAGCAAGTTAGATTAAAATCATTGTATTTTATAGAAATTTACACTCTAGCTAATTCTTTAGGTTTTCTTCTTTTATCATACACATCACTTTGTGTTTTGCATTCCAGTTACTTTAGCACATTTTAACAAACTGTATAGCCTTAGAGGGAGACTGCTGTCTTATTTCCTTTGTACCCTACAACCTAAGTGTCATAATGCTTTTCACAGAGTCGCAAACATTTGTTAAAGAGATGGTGTTTTAGATTGTAATGCGAAGCTTTTTTGTTACAAGTTATAAGCTGGTTGATCTGCTTTTGATACAAATCATTCAGAGTTTGGATCTGTGCAAAAATCACTAGTTTTAGAACAGAAAAATATATTTCCAGTCACCTTCAACCAAGGAAATGTACTTCTTGACTAATTGGTAACTCATATGTAAATGTAGAGATTATGAGGATTTAATACAGGGTAGTCATTGTTTTATGTCATTATTGGTTTTCCTTTGGTTTTGTCTTGCTTTTTAAAATGCAACTAAAATTATTTAGCACCCATCTTAAGAAGTAGCCAGTTTAGACTGCTTGAAGAAAATGTCAACAATAGAATATTTTGGACATATGCCGAAGAGCAATCTAAATACTATTCAGCCCCAAATCAGATGGAATGTTTGCACAGAAGACAAGTTGAAGGGTTAATAGGCAACTGTCTCTGCCATGGTACTTATTACTGCCCTGGCTACATGTCTGAATATTAATTGAAAGAACTTGCTACAGTAAGTTGTTCTGCAGCCAAAAATACAAATGGAAGAAAATGTATTCTTTTGTGAAGTCCAGATGTTGCTTTTATATTTAATGCTTTCAATCTAGAACATTGAAACTCTACTGTTTCCTACATTATTTGAAAATACAAATACTTAAAATTGGGGGAAAAAAGGATATTAGTCATTAAAATTCTCTTTTCTATAATATTTATTTTAACTTTGGCAGAACTTGAGCCGAGGTCAAAGTCATGTAAATAGATGTTCTTTCACAAAGTACAATTATGCAAATTATAGGTTTGTTTATAAAGCTTGTTTTATATAAACTAACATTGTGTTTACATAATTTATTTTTTTATGATTTCTTCAGACATTCTATCTAGCTGTTTGAAAAATAATCTTTGGCTTGGCACAGACAAGATGATGGTGAGATTTTTCTTGTGGCATCATGTAGACATAAACTAAAACATGTTTTTATTTTTACTTTTTTCTGATTTGTGCAAAATCTCTAATAAAAGTTACTCCCCACTAAATTTAAAACAAAAATAATACAACCTCCCCACATATAAACCCTTAGCATCATTTTAAATGTTTTGTTATAATTTATATTGTGATTTTAAACAACTGCATTCATTTGTTGTATCGTTTCATTTCTTTCTACTGTTACTTATTAAACAAATCCTGAATGCTCAATCTGTGTTAAACATAAGATGCTTTTATTTTTCTAACGCCAACAAGCAAAAAAAGAAAAACCAACAAATCAAGCTCACCTTTGTTCCTAAGTAATACAGATAGTGAAGAAAGAGTGTAAGCTCACTGACCATAGATGCTCCTTAGGGAAAGTAGAAGATTTTAAAGACAGAGCCTCTTGGTTTCATTGGGGTGAGTTATTCCCTAAAGAGGACGGTTTAAAGCAAAAGGAAGAAAGAGCCTCTGAAGGCTGAAGCCTGTGCTAATACAGAGCCGTGAGGAGGGAAGACCTGAATTAGCAGTTGGCTTTGGCCCCCTAGAATCTATCGACTGGAGCAAGTTTCTTGACTTCACAGCCTGTGTTTTCGGCCTTGTGGGGTTGCTAAGAAGAGGCAAGGAGGCTGGTATAGTGCTCGTGTGCTAAGTTGCTTCAGTTGTGTCCGACTATTTGCGACTCAGAGGATTGCAGCCAGCCAGGCCATCTCTCCATGGGATTCTCCAGGCAAGAATACTGGAGTGGATTGCCGTACCCTCCTCCCGGGGATCTACCCTACATCTCTTATGTCTCTGGCATCGGCATGTGGATTCTTTACCACTGGCGCCACCTGGGAAGCCCCAACAGTGCTGGGTATGGGGCCTTTTCACTCATACTACCTGAGTGGCAGTTACAATATCACCATCATATTGAATTCTTTTACTTAACAGCAGTCATAGGAACTGCTACTCTTAACCTCGGAGAGCCCTAAGTCCTTCCCCACTGTTTTGTGCTGCTCTGTGTCACATTCTGTGTGCAGGAGCTGCCCACTAAGTGTCAGGTTAAGGGAGATCATGACCGTGGCTGTGCTGCAGACACATGTACTTAAAGATAAAAGAGTTGAAGAATAGCATGTGGTTTCTGCAAAGAGATAATTGCTATGTGTTTTCCTATATTCTTACTAATCTTCAGACAGGATGATAATGTTCTTCAGATTCCAGGAAACCTATTTCAGGGGGAATCTCTTTCAGGGAATCTTAGCAAAAGATTCCAACAGCTGACACTTTGTGGGCTCCCGATGAACGACTCATAAATGTAAGATTGTATTTTCATCGGTAGCACCTGTGGCTTTTCCCATTCTCCCAATTGCCGTCAGCCCCCGTGTGTCACCATGTAATTGTATACACAAGAAGAGAGGAAGAAGACTTTTAAGTAAGACTTTTAAGTAAGACTTTTATTACAAATTGAGCTTTGAATGGTGGATACTGGAGGATTTCAGAGAGTTCAGCATTCCTTGGAGAAAGGGCAGTCACCAGGCAGTGAAGGCACGATTATTGACCTGATGTTAACAACTTCTGTGAGGGCTTCCCTGATGGTCCAGTGGTTAAGAATTTGCCTTGCAATGCAAGAAACATGGGTTCAGTCCCTGTTCTGGGAAGATTTCACATGCTGTGGAGCAACTTAGCCCGTGTACCACAACTGCTGAACCCATGTGCTGCAAATACTGAAGCCCAAATGCATTTGAGCCTGTGTTCGGCAACAAGAGAAGGCACCACGGTGGGAAGCCCGGGCACCGCAATGAAGAGTAGTCCCTGTTCATGGCAACTAGAGAGAGCCTGAGTGCAACAAAGAAGGCCTAGCACAACTAGAAAAAAAAAAACTCTTTGCCATTCTTCCCACCACCGCTTTCCCAATTTCTGACCATTGTGTTTGCAGGCACTGTCAGTCTTGGCCCACATTCTGTTAATATCTTCGGAGATTATCCCTGGGTCTCTGAGAGAGGACATTCTCAGCCTTTGTTGGGCCAGCATACTCAAACTCGCTCTCACTTTCATTAGAAACTTCACTTTCATTAGAGGTACTTATATTAGAGGTAAAAGAGGATGACTCTTCCCTGTTTTGAAAGATTATTTCCACCATTTTTTACAGATAGCCTGACCTTGGCCAAGGCTGTGGACCTGCTTCCTATTGGATTGCGAATGTCTGTGATGAGGGAGAAAGGGGCCACTCTGCTGGTTTGTGGTCCTTTTAATTTATCCCACACCAGCTTCTCCTGCTCCTCAGTGGCCAGTCATTCTTCTCAGGGTCTGTTATCTTGCCCCTGTCCCAGTATTTTCATCAGGCCCTTAGCCTGGGTCTGCAGAGATGGAGGCCACCACTACTTAACCTTAAGTTTTATGCAGATAGAAGTTCAAATTCTAATCTATAAATTCACTAGCTGGGTGACCTTGAGTGATTAATGTAACTTTCTCCTCTAAAATGGAGTTAATATTAGAACCTATTCAAGGGTGATTATGTCAAAAATGACATAATTTTAAAAAGCTTACTTTGAGGATTGTGGTGTCTAATAGAATAAAGCCCTCCATAATTAGGAGCTAATGCTAGTATTGTGGATAGCTGTTTTTTCCTATATTTTAACTCAGGTGTATCTCTTTTGCTTTTTATTAGAGATTTTACTACTCTTCCATTTTTACAGCTCATTGTTGTTTTTGTCTTTTTCATTAAACTAAGGGCATCTTGAGAGCTATTATCTCAGTGAGCAGCATAATGCCTGGCACAGAGTAAGTGATCAATACAATCTTGGTGAATGAGTTAGGCAATGAATGAAAGATACTGATTATTGAAGAGTGGTATGGTATAATTGGAAAGATGGGACGTTGGATACAGATCGACCCTTGGATAGGCTCATGTAACTTTGGAGCCTTGGTTTCCAGATAAGAAAAATGAGTAGAGATAATAATACAGAAGGGGTAATGATACATACTTTATAAGATTTTTATAAAGTTTAAAATTGACATATAAAAGGATAAGGGACAGTTCCAGGCACATAGTAGGCCAATAAATAATAGAGGCATTCATTATAAAACAACTGAAAATGGAGAAATATAAAAAGTGTATTAGTCTCTCAGTTGTGTCTGACTCTTTGTGACCCTCTGGATCGTACATAGCTCTCCAGGTTCCTCTGTCCATGAAATCCCCCAGGCAAGAAGACTGGAGTGGGTTGCCATTCCCTTCTTCAGGGGATCTTCCCAACACAGGGATTGATCCTGGGTCTCCCACGTTGCAAGCTGATTCTTTACTGCTGAGCCACTGGAAGAAATATAAGTGACTAGCATAACCTAAGTTGGATTTTCCAGTAGATGCATTTCACAGTAGAATTATATCATGAATATATATAATTTTAGTAAGAAAGGTAGGAGAATATAGGATAAAAATTCATAATGAAATTTAAGTGATACTTTGATAAGCTAAAGAAAATGTGTAAGAAATAGGAGCGTCTCTTAATCTAACATATTTAAGATTTTTGAAAGTATCTTTCATCAAGGCCTAAAAGGTAATTGTTGATGTTGATCATGTGAACTTTTAATAAAATAAACTTTTAATAAGATAGGTAGTTTTAAAGAAATATGTAATTTTACTTATCATGTGAATGATCAGTTATTTTAAATGGGAAAATTCTAAAATGTTTAATTTTCCCATAAGACTAAAATTTCTGTTAGTTGAGGTTTATTGAAAAGTTGGAAGTCAAATAAAAAAACCTGTTAAAAAAGATGGATGTAGGTGGGAGGGGGGTTCAGGATGGGGAACACATGTAAATCCAGGGCTGATTCATGTCAATGTATGGCAAAAACCACTAAAATATTGTAAAGTAATTAGCCCCCAACTAAAATGAATAAATTTATTAAAAAAAAAAAAGATGGATGTGACGCAGCTCAAAATGACAAAAAATGAACACATAAAGAAATTGTTACCCTTATGGTTTGAATTGCTTTAAATTTAGTGATATACAATAAGGAAATAGACCATACATAATTTGCAAAATAGGTATATGAAATAAGGTTTCTCATTTTATAAGCTTGAAATTTGGGAATGAGTCAGCCTATATTGGTTTGTTAGAAATGGAACATTGCCAGGTCCCCCTCCAGCAGCATCAGACCTGAGAAAAGTTAGACATTCTGTTCCTTTTGGGTAGGCAAGAGCAAAGGAAAAGGAAGGCTGCTTTGATCCCCAAATAGAGTTTACTGTTGTTTGTGTTATATGTAAGTCTTCCCTAGGAGTGACTTTTCAATAAAAGCCAGAGTTACATCCTTCAGTTACTGCAGTTAGAACTGTGTTTCTTGTCCCCTGGGTTTCAGCCTATGCCTGACTGGCTCGTATTTCCTGCCTCCATTTAAATTTAGATAGTGTTCGGTGCTCACTGGGTACATGCTTCTATAACAGGCATATTGCAGCTTCCAAGTCACAGAGGAGACGGGAACATTTCTAACAGGCCTTGCCATCCACTCTAATGGTGAGCAACACAGCAAATGGCTTTTGAGCAATGGGGTAATCATGGTTTTCTTGAGACTTACAGTTGCCTCAACTGTGGCTAGTGGCTTGTTTTGTACTTCAAAACGCTTATTTTGAAGAGTTCAGTCACAATCTTGACTAACTTATTTGGCACATACACAAAAATCCCTTTGAAAGCTGATCATACTGTTACTAGCAGTGGCCTTCATAGATCAGATCAGGTTTGTTGCTTTTTTAAAAAGTCATGTGCAGAGATTTCATTTAGCTCCTGCTGCTGCTGCTGCTAAGTCGCTTCAGTCGTGTCCGACTCTGCAACCCCATGGACTGCAGCCAGGCTCCTCCATCCATGGGATTTTCCAGACAAGAGTACTGGAGTGGGTCGCCAGAGCCTTCTCCCATTTAGCTGCTAGCTGGCTTTATCTCATCTCATAATTTTTATTAGTTCGGTAAATATTTTCTGAAGACCTCCTATAGGTCATGTGCTGTTTAAGGTCTGAGGGCACAGAACCAGGTAGAGAGGATCCCATCTCTGGTGGAGCTTATAGTCTAATAAATAATCAAATACCACCCTCTTTACACACACACATGGAAATCCGTTTATTTACCTAATGTCTATTTAGCATGCTCTCTGTGCCAGGCATTGTGCTGGGCACTAGGAATTCAATACACAAGATAGAAGAAACAGCCTCTACCCTCAATGAGTAGGCCCGCTGGCAGGGAAGACAAACATGCCAACCAGTCACCAGCAAATTTGTATTTAAAGATTGTGAAAAAAGAGGCAGAACCAGGACAGTACAGCCAAGAACAGAAGTGGGACATATCCGAAGCCCAGTCAGAGGACTGGGCCCTCCCTGGGGGATGGCTGACAAGTGCAGCTGTTGTTCTCATAATTCTAAAAATAGCATGGCCTTAGACTACAGTCTTTAAAAGGCACATCTTTGAGAAGGTTCAAGATGTACATTAGATTAATGTGTACAACACCACACGTGGTTTCAGGCTCACAACACCATTTGTGCTGGGGGGATCCTCCATATGGGAGCTTTGTTGGTATTGATTTCAGTAGCTGTTAATGCATCTTGCAAAGGTGAGCAAGTAGCATTGTTGCTGTGCCAGTGGGCCTGTGTCTCTGTACCCCTGGGTAGATTGGCTAAAATGTTAGCACTGGATTGAAAGTGAAAGTGCAGGTATTAGTCACTGAGTCATCTCTGACTCTTTGTGACCCCATGGACTGTAGCCCTCCAGGCTTCTCCAGCCATGGGATTTTCCAGGCAAGAATACTAGAGTGGGTTGCCATTTCCTTCTCCAGGGGATCTTCCCAATTCAGGGATCTAACCCGGTCTCCTGCATTGCAGGCAGACTCTTTACCGTCTGAGCCACCAGGGAAGTCAAGTAAAAGTGAAAGTCGCGCAGTCGTGCCCAACACTTTGTGACCACATGGACTACACAGTCCATGGAATTCTCCAGGCCAGAAAACTGGAGTGGGTAGCCTTTCCCTTCTCCAGGGGATCTTCCCAACCCAGGGATCAAACCCAGGTCTCCCACATTGCAGGCAGATTCTTTACCAGCTGAGCCACAAGAGAAGCCCAAGCACTGAATTGGAAAGGAGCAAAACTTAGTGGGTCACTCGCAGTTCCTTTTTCTCTTTCTTTGTAGCTCAGTTTAGCATAGTGTTCTGAGGGAAGTTGAAGGAGAAGGTGAGGTATGGCCCAAGCAATTCTGTGCATTTTCCTTGAGCTTCCAGAGGAGGAGGACGGATAGGGAGGGGGGGCATGTACCTCTTGTTCCCCGTGCCCCACCCTTTCCTCTCCTGACTTGTCAGGGGCGGGGAGCTAGCAAGAATTCCTTTTCTAGATTCTCAGCCAGAAACTGGTTCTCTTGTCTTCCTGCCCCACCAGCTGAGGGGTGTGACTCATTCCTGTTTGGAAGTGACCAATGTTAGCTGGGAGTCATAACCAAGCCCCTGAGGCATGAATCAGAATTTGTGTGATGGTGGAAAAGCCCCATAGAGACTATGAGGTACATATTCAAGAATTTCTCCCCTTGACAAATCCTATAACTAGTGTGGTGGTGGTGGCGGTTTAGTCACTAAGTTGTGTCCAACACTTGTGACCCCATGAACTGCAGCCCGCCAGGCTCCTCTATCCATGGAATTTCCCAGGCAGGAATACTGGAGTGGGTTGCCATTTCCTTCTCCAAGGAATCTTCCCAAGGCAGGGATTGAACCTGGGTTTCCTGCACTGCAGGAGGTCTCCTGTAACACTTTCTAATAAATAAGGTCCTGCTGTATAGCACAGAGAACTACATTCAATATCCTACGTTAAACCATGAAAAGGAATATAAAAAATCACTTTGCTGTACAGCAGAAATTAATGCAACATTGTAAATCAACTACACGTTAATAAAAAAGTATTGAAGCTAAAATAAATATAAAAAAGAAATATTCTCTAGAATTCCTTCCCTGTGAATAGCCGAAGCACCCTGGTATTATAGTATGTGGTGGTGGTGTAGTCGCTAAGTCATGTCCGACTCTTGCTACCCCATGGGCTGTAGCCTGCCAGAATGTCCTTGGAATTCTCCAGGCAAGAATACTGGAGTGGGTTGCCATTTCCTTCTCCAGAGTATCTTCCTGATCTAGGAATCGAACCCGGGTCTCCTGCGTTGCAGGCAGATTCTTTACCAACTGAGTTACTGGCGTAGTATGGAAGATGCAAATTGAAACTACTTTTGTGTTTTTAGTTGCTAGGGCAGAAAGAAACAGATGCAAATTGTTTCCATTTACTCTGAAAACATCCTGTTATATTTCTGTTAGAATCTTTCATACATGAGTGAAATCTAGTAGGCAGTATGGTTGTATTGTTAAACTTACTGTTATATCCATCACAACTAGTTCCTTTCAGATAGAGACTGTTTTCTTATAAATGCCTTTGAGATCTAGAGATCTGTCATTAACCTTTTGCCATGCTTTTTATCTGAACCCTCCACTCCTGGTCATGTTTACTTAGTTCAGTAGTATTTTTTTTTTTAACATGTAAAAGACATATTTCACATCCTGTAAGATGCAGTTAAATGTTCAATTTGGTAAGTTTTGACAATTGTATAACCACCCACCCAAAATAAGACAGAGGACATTTTCATCACCCTTTCAATTGAAGCTGTCACCACCTTCTCCCACGATCCAGGCAAACATGTAACAATATCTACTACATAAATTGGTTTCGCCTGTTTTTAAACTCCATATAAATGAAATCATAGACAACTGAGTCTTTTGTGTAGCTGACTTCTTTCACTTAGCATAGTACTTTTCGAAGTTCATCCATGTTGTTGTGGGTGAATGTCTAGTATATTTTAACTATAAGAATATCTGGAAAAATATTTTGATTTAAGTCTAACATATTACATCTCTGATAAAGAGCAAACTAACAATACTTAACCTTTTGACTCTGTCTTTAAGGTCAAGTATTTTTTGATCTTAGTAATTTTTGTACTTTTGTAATCTTTTTAGAAGCTCATACAATGCCTTGCCTGTAATAGGACATCAGCGAATGTTTTCTTTAAGTTGAGAGAGAATATGTGAGGAAAATGAACTCATATCTCATTTTATAGAAATTCAGATTTTAATTGCCCTGCTGTGGTTTGAAAACAAACAGCACGTTCATTCTGAGCATTAGCCCACTAACAATTTTACAGTCCAGAGTGGACTGTTTGTGGGCACTTTTCTCCAGGGTAAGAAGTTCAAGTGTAATAATAATTCATTTTTCCAAAAGGTCAGTTGTTGTTGAGTTTTTTTAAACTGGTAAAAATATCTAAACAGATATTATTAGCCTCATTTAGTAATTGAAGAGCTCTGAAAACAAGGACACTTATAGTGATCTATCCAAAATGAAGGAGTGATTCAATGTTGGTGCAAGATATTCACTTCCAAAATATTTGTTCTAGCGCATGTGTTCCAAGTTCCCAGAGAAGTTATTGGCACTGACGTTGGTTCCTCTTAAGGGTGACTCATGATTTCTTGAGTCCGGTTTCCACTGTTAGTCATCCGCACTACTTGGATTAAAGCAGGCTGTTAGATTCCACTGGATTCCAACCTTCACAACCCGCACCCCCCCCCCCCCCCCCGCCACCCCCCGCCCCTGCTTCCACCCCCTTGATTCCCACCTCCTGGCTCAGCCACTCAGCAGGCTGGAACCAATTCTGACTCCAGGCAAGCAGGATTTTATAACTGAACTTTTAGTATCAGTGCAGTGTCAACCCTGTGCTTGTGTTTCGTTTCAGTCTTTTATCCCTAGTTGCCTAAACTCTTGTCAGAAACATGCCTAGAACACCAGTCTCTCTAGCTGTTCAGGTCCTGTCTTAGTCTCATCAGCGTCTCCTCATTTCTTCCACTGGTGGGAAGTGAAGTCCTTCCTCCTCCTGTGTGGTGCCCCCTGCCCCTTGCCAGGCCCCCATAGGCCTGCCTGTGTCCCCAGATTTGATAACATGAGCTGTATCTCTGTCCCCTTCTTGAGCTGTTTCACCAGTGGTACCTTAAATCTTGGCAATTTTCCATCAAAATGTATTTCTTTTCACTCCATTTCAGTAGTTATGCATGCTGACTATGAGTAAGAGTGGGATACAGTTTCCTGCAATAAGAGATAGGAGATGTAACTTCAGCCCAGCACCTAAGAAAGATCAAGTGTTTACTGGAATGTGGGCACACCACCTTCTGGGCCTGGTAGAAGTCTGTGCCTGGCAGTAAACAATTCTCTTCAAAAGCAGTTCCCAGGGCTGAGGAGGGACCAAGTTGAGCATCAGGGTAACTGAGCTGAGCTGGTACTCAGCTGAGAGTGTGATAGCTGGGGCTGGAAACCTTCTTTCCCTGTTCTTCAGTATGGAAAGTGGATATTTTCTCAGTCTTGTGCATGTACAGTTTTAAGAAAAGTCCCCGGTCAAAATTTCCAGTATTTGAATATGTGCTGAAAATCCAAAAAGTAGAGAACCATTCTGAGCTTTCCCCTTCCCTTCCTGATGCTGATGGCATTTCTGAGCTTGCCTCCTGGTTCCTGCACTGGGCTTAGTCCAGGCACTTGCTCTCAGGCCTCCTTCCTCCCGGGCCGCCTCCACAGCTTCATCCTGAATCTCCCTGGGCCAGGCTGACTGACTTTGGAAATGGCAGAGGCTATATATGTGGAAAGAAGGTTCTTAACCTGGTTTTGGAGAGGGAAATTAGCTAAGGTGAACACACAGGCAAGATAGCCCTAACCCTGTTGGGACAGAACCTAGAAGACATCAGGTTTATATTTTAATTATTTTAGAAAAGTGATAAATGCTGTGAATAGGCAGACTATTTAAGGTTTATTATCAGACTTCTGATGACACGAGTGTGTGTCCTTGTCATTCATTTTATTAAGCTTTCACATGTGAAGCTGAAGAGAGATTCAGAAAGATTCCTTTCAGAATTTAAAATTTTATACAATATCTAAGGTTACAATGTTTCACATGCCTTTGAAAAAAGCTGATGTGACTGCTGACTTTTAATCTGCTACTGGAATAGAAATGTATGTATTAATATTTTGTAAACATGTAGAAAATCCATAATCTGTGACTTTATTTGTCTACAGGTAGTAAGAGATTGTTTGGGTAATAAAATATGGTGACAAATTTCTTTGTAACTTTTTGAAGTCTAAATGAATTTAGTGTACATAGGAGTCACCTTGTCCATCCGTGCATTCATTTTTTTTTTTTTTTTTTTTTTTTTTTAACTTTGGCCAGAACATGTAGCATGTGGGATCTTAGTTCCTGGACTAGGGATCAAACCTGTGCCCCTTATAGTGGAAGTGTGGACTCTTAACCACTGGACCATCAGGAAAGTCCCACATTCTGAACTTTTAAAAGCACCACTTTCTTAATATTATCTGCTCATGACAACCTGGAATAAAGCATTTTGTTTTTCTACGAATCTCTCTCCTCAAATATAAAAGAGTGATTGAATTTATCTGCTTTCTTGTTTTATTAGAGATGATTATAGACGCACTTTTTGGTATAATTCATTACTGCAGATTAAATAAGAGAGATTCAGACGTAGTACGCATTGTCTTTCATTTAATCTCCTGGAAGAGTGTGTTGTAAAGAAATATTTAAATAACTTAAATTGGAAGCTTATTTTCTTGTAGGAATAGTATATAAAGGAAGATTATACTATGGGTTTTGTTTTTTTTTTTTTTTTTGGTTCTGTGTTTTATAGAAATAATCACAAAATACTTGAATCCATTATAAGCGCTATATAAAGCTTTCCTTGTAACTTAAAAATTGATTGGTCCGGGAAATCCAGTAACTGTATAGAATCATACTTGATTTTTGATGACAGAATAGTAAAAGCTTCTGTTCATGTTCTTCATGATTCCCGCCTTATTTTTGTTGTAGCCATTAGAAGATGAGTGAGTGAAAGACTGCAAGTGGATGGGTTTTCAGAAGGCTCTTGAAAGAACAGTATCTGTGAGGCATCTTTGGAGAGGCTTGTGGGAGTCTCTGGCATGGAGGATGGCCTTTTTTTTCTTCTTTTTTGGCCATGCTCTGTGACACTTGGGATCTTAGTTTTCTGACCAGGGATCAAACCTGTGCCCTCTGCAATGGAAGTGCAGGTTACCAGGGAATTTCTGAGGATGAACTTTTTGAGAAACTGAGCAGGAAGATGCTTGCTGCCCCATTTTTGTTCATATTGCTCAAGCTACTAACTGGGTTCTTGACTTGGGTCAGTAGATTGACATGGGTGGGCTTGGGGGTAGGAAGACTCTTGGATCCCCTAAACTGTGTGAGAAGAGGGTTTATTTGCATATTTACAGGTCTCTGGTGAAAGGAATCCATAACTTTCATCAGACTCTTTTTTTTTTAATTTATTTTTTTATTTTAATTGAAGGCTAATTACTTTGCATCTGGTCCCATCACTTGATGGGAAATAGGTGGGGAAACAGTTGGAAACAGTGTCAGACTTAATTTTTTGGGGCTCCAAAATCACTGCAGATGGTGATTGCAGCCATGAAATTAAAAGACGCTTCCTCCTTGGAAGGAAGGTTATGACCAACCTAGATAGCATATTTAAAAGCAGAGACATTACTTTGCCAACAAAGGTCCGTCTAGTCAAGGCTATGGTTTTTCCAGTGGTCATGTGTGGATGTCAGAGTTGGACGGTGAAGAAAGCTGAGTGCCGCAGAATTGATGCTTTTGAACTGTGGTGTTGGAGAAGACTCTTGAGAGTCCCTTGGACTGCAAGGAGATCCAACCAGTCCATCCTAAAGGAGATCAGCCCTGGGTGTTCATTGGAAGAATTGATGTTGAAGCTGAAACTCCAATACTTTGGCCACCTCATGCGAAGAGTTGACTCACTGGAAAAGACCCTAATGCTGGGAAGGATTGGGGGCAGGAGGAGAAGGGGATGACAGAGGATGAGATGGTTGGATGGCATCACTGACTCGACGGACATGGGTTTGGGTAAACTCCAGGAGTTGGTGATGGACAGGGAGGCCTGGAGTGCTGCGATTCATGGGGTCGCAAAAAGTCAGACACGACTGAGCAACTGAACTGAACTGAATTACTTTACAATATTGTGGTGGTTTTTCCCATACATTGACATGAATCAGCCACGGGTGTACATGTGTCCCCCCACCCTGAAACTGTTCTCACCTCCCTCCCCACCCCATCCCTCTGGGTTGTCCCAGAGTACTGACTTTGAGTGCCATTTCATGCATCGAACTTGCATTGGTCATCTATTTTGCATATGGTATTATACATGTAAGGCAATGGCACCCCACTCCAGTACTCTTGCCTGGAAAATCCCATGGACGGAGGAGCCTGGTGGGCTACAGTCCATGGGGTCGCTAGGAGTCAGACATGATTGAGTGACTTCACTTTTACTTTTTCCTTTCATGCACTGGAGAAGGTAATGGCAACCTACTCCAGTGTTCTTGCCTGGAGAATCCCAGGGACGGCGGAGCCTGGTGGGCTGCCGTCTATGGGGTCGCACAGAGTCAGACACAACTGAAGCGACTCAGCAGCAGCAGCAGCAGCAGCAGTGCTATTCTCTCAAATCATCCTACCTTCACCTTCTCCCACAAAGTCCAAAAGTCTGTTCTTTATATCTGTGTCTCTTTTGCTGCTTTGCATATAGGATTGTCATTGCCATCTTTCTAAATTCCATATATAGGTGTTAATATACTGTATTGGTGTTTCTCTTTCAGGCTTACTTCACTCTGTATTATAGGCTCCAGTTTCATCCACTTCATTAGAACTGACTCAAAAGTGTTCTTTTTTAGAATTGAGTAATATTCTGTTGTGTATATGTACCACAGCTTCCTTACCAATTCGTCTGCCAATGGACATCTAGGTTGCTTCCATGTCTTAGCTATTGTAAACAGTGCTGCGATGAATATTGGGGTACATGTGTCATTTTCAATTCTGGTTTCCTCCGTGTGTATGCCAAACAGTGGGATTGCTGGGTTATATGGCAGTTCTATTTCCAGTTTTTTAAGGAATCTGCACACTGTTCTTCATAGTGGCTGTACTAGTTTGCATTCCCACCAACAGTGTAAGAGGGTTCCCTTTTCTCCACACCCTCTCCAGCATTTATTGTTTGTAGACTTTTTGATGGCAGCCATTCTCACCAGCATGAGATGGTGCCTCATTGTGATTTCATCAGACTCTTAAGGTACTTATTGATCCAAAAGGACTGAATTGCCAGTTCAGTGAGACTGGGAGGATTATGATACAGAACTCCTGCATTAAGATTTGTCAACTGCACAGGCTGTAAGTTCGCTAACAGCGCTGCCTTTTGGAACGTGCTGTCATCATCTGCTCCCACACTGGCAATCCTAAGGTCCACCTGGTTTAAGATGTGTTCATGACAGTGGATTCCCTTGTGTGGCTATACTGGGGGAAGACTAGAGAAGGAATAGAGAATGTTCTTATTATATGTGTGTTTTGTATGTTTTTTGACTTTTGACTTTCTGTTTTAATTAGGAATCTTTGGTCACAGGGGACAGGAAGTCTAATCAAATGGCCTGAATAATCAAGGGAATTTATTAGTACAAGAAGTGAAAGGCTCAGGGGTGGTTTTAGTTCTGGGAGCCAACCTTGCCCTCGGGTCTTATGGAAGGGACTCTCAGCTGCACCAGCTCTCCCATTGTAGCTGAGGACAGTGGTGGTTACCCACCTTTTACCACATCATCCACAGAAAGAAAGCATTCAGGTAACTTCTTAGCCCTAGAAATCCCACCAGATAACACTGATGAGATTATATACCCACCTCTGTAACCACCATTGTGGACACAAGTTACAGGGTCTGTTGATGAGCCCCCAAGAGTGCAGTTATTTAAACCACGTAAAGAAAAATTTCTTTTGAACTTTTGTGTTGTTAAATTCTGAAACTAAAACTGTGGTGAAATAATCTGTTAGTTCACAGCACTGAAGTGTAATTTTTAATAGTCACAGTAGCTTAATAGTTTTATGTTTGCTTTTTCTTAATATAAAAGTTGGAGTCATAAGATCTTTTCTATTGTTCTGTCTTAAAAACAAACAAAACATTAAAACTGATTTTTCTTTGAGGGAGGAGGCTCATTAGAGCCCTCCTCTCTTTCCTTATGTTGGTGGTGTTGACAGCTCTTTATAGAAAAGATATTTCCCTGGCTTAATCTGATTTTTTACTGTGTCACCACAAATGTTTTTCAAATACCTCTCCAGTGTAAAGCAGCAAAAAAGTCTTGTTGGGGTTTTCTGATGTTAGGATGACTGAATTAAAATCTTTACTCTGATGCTTACTGGTTGTGCAAACTTAAGTAAGCTGGTGATTCCCTGAGCTATTTTCTCTTTGTAAAGATAAAATGAGAAAATGTACTTAAAGGACTTTGTACAGTGCCTCGGACTAGTAGCTGTTTATATTAGCCAAATTATGCAAATTTCATGATTTCAAGTAAAATTATTATAATGTATACAAGAAATTAATTATAGCATTCATGAGTGCGTTCATGGCTAATTATTATGCCTATAGAATGAATATGTTCATTGTAATTTTGCATAGATTCTCTTGGGTAGGATTCCAGAAGTTAGATTGACATTTTAGTTAAAAAAAAAACCAAGAAGATTATTAAGTTGACAGAGATAGCATATGGTACATTAATATTACTAATAAGCAGTACTTGGTTATTGAATTAGATCTGAAAATATCAAGAGAGAAATTAGCTTAAAGTGCTGAATTTCCGAGTCTGAGTGTAAGTAGACAGTACGTCTATAATTGATTGTATTCCTCAGGGGACTTTATTCAGTTTGTACTGGGGCTCACTTTTCATAATATTGTAATAGGGATGAATAAAAATGAATATATACATTTACCTTCTGCAATAAATAGTTTTGATCAGAATTGTTGTATCAGCGACATTCTTTGGTGCCAGTGAGTACAAGACTGAAACCTATTGGAAGTTTACTTTGTGGTTTTTGGGTTTCTTGCACTTTCCAGTGTAATCCTCTTTGAGTTTTTCAGGATTTTTTTAACCTGGGTCAGTATAGTGCCTGAAACATTTCTACACTTGGGAATTCAAACAAAACAAACATTGCTAACCCTGAGGCCAGAGTAATGGGGCTGAGGTTGTTGGGCTTTAAAAAAGAGTAGCCTGTAATAATGTAGAGAGGCCAGCTATGGAAAATGGATATAGAGGGAATCCTAGCAGATTCAGGGAATTCATTCCTATAATTATGATAGTGGTATAGATTGTTAAACACTTAGCGTGTTCCAAATATAGACTTTTCCCTAAGAATGTTTAAAAGTAGACCAAGCAGGGGTTGGTCTGATTGTTACAGCCTTGCTGCCTGTGATGGTATACCAGCTGATTTCGTGTGGGTTTGTTCCATCCCACTTTCTAATGAAATCCATCAACCAGAATTTAAGTGTCTGCTGTATGCCTATCAGTGTTAAACACTAAACAGTGCATAAAAAGAGGAACATATATTAAGCGCCATGTATAATTACATATATTTTATATGTATTAATACATTTACTGGTTATAATAATGTTACTGTTACCAAATCAAGTCTGGCTGCTAGCTGCTCGAAAATCAATACGGAAGAGGGAGAGGGAGGGAGAAAGAAATGTTGATAGAAAGGAAAATGGCTTTTAATCAAAATGCTGACCATCTGGGGAGATAGTGGACTCAGTGTTGCCTTAAAACCACCTTCAAAGATTCTTCTAGTCCAAGAAAGGTTTTTTAAGAAAACTATTTATCTATTTATTAATTTGACTCTGCCAGGTCTTAGCTGTGGCATGAGGAATCTTTAGCTGTGGCATGCAGGACCTAGTTCCCTGACCAGGGATCAAATCAGGCTTCCTGCATTGGGAGCACAGAGTCTTAGCCGCTGGACCACCAGGAAAGTCCCTCAGCTGTAAAAGCTTTTAAAAAGAAAGAGGAAAGTAATCTCAGTTAATCATCGAATAGGGGGTCAGAGTCATCTCCATTCCCCAGTGTGTGCAGGCTTGTGATTTTTCTTTAGATTCTATCTTGTTCACACAGTTTGTTCTCGAGACTACTGAAGAGGGAACTGGGGATGAGATCTGGTTATCTGTTAATTACTTATTTTTCATTTCTACTTCTTTGGTCTGTGGAAAGACCTAACAAGTTAGGCAAAGGATTGTGTAATTGAAAGATTTGAAAGGTGTGCTTGGACCTGAGGTGAGTAGAGCCGGCAGTGTCAGGTTTAAGGTTTAGTGACAAGACAAAGAAGCCTCCTGCAGAGAGCTCTTTTTTGCAAAAAGCTCTTTCCTGCCTGAAGTTGCTTACAAACCCCCACTTGTCAGAATGTCATTCCATTTCCATGGGATAATGGGCAGAGGTCTGTCTCCAGTAACTTCTTCCTGCTGACATAGGATGCCATATTCTTTGAGTGGGAGATATTGACATAGGGCTGTACCATATACAGGCAGGACAAGCTATGATTATTTTGATGTCCACAAAAATATAGATTATTATGAGCAATAGTGTTAATCCCATTCTCTTAAGGCCAGTTCTAGGAACTGTGCTAGCCACTGACTTAGTATTGCTCAAGATGGGGAAGCTTATGTTATGGCTGCAGTGTGGTCATCATACAGTCAGCCCTTTTCCTCTGGTGTCAGTTAAAGTACTTGTAAAACAACTCAGGTATGTGTATCAGGTACTGTGATTCTATTGACCTAATCATTAGTTGCTTGAGCCTGATCCTTTGTGACTCAGGGAGGCCTGGGAGACTCCAGATTCTCTATAAACAAGAGGCAGGAGACATGGAGGGGCCTTTGTACTTGGGGGTGGAGGGCCCACAGAGTTCTGCTTTGTTCCACTGTTAGATAAGTGCTATTATTATAATACCCTTTTTATGGATGATAAAAGAGGGTCAGGAAAGTTAAGTAATTCACTGAAGTCACACAGCAAGTAAATGATGAAAGCAGAATCAGAACTTGGGCTCAATCATTATGCTGATTTCTAGACAGTCTAGTTATGGATACAAAAATGCAAATGAAATAAGAACAGTATCAATGTTTGATTAGCTAATGTACTGGGGGACTGTGGATCTTATTTCATAAGGAATCTCATTGCCATTAATTTTGTTTCTTCTGCTTGAAAACCCTGCTAATTTTTCCCTAGGTGGAAGGCTGATCTGGATATAATAGTGAGTCCTTGGAGTTAATGAAGGAAAGAGCTTGATAAATACTGCTGTAAAGTTACCTTTTCCCCCCCTTGGCAAGCATATGTAATGATTATAACTTCACTTTGTGTAACAGTGGCACTTATAGTTAACCCAGCACTTGAGTCTTACTTGATTCTTACAACAGTCATGTAGCGTTGGCAGGACATCTATTTTATGGATGTTGAAACTGACCTGCTATGTTAGGCTGAACTTTTGTCACTACACTATTGTGTTGCTCAGTTTAGAAACCTTTTGCCAAATAGTATGGCTGCATTTTTGTGTGTGTGTTTATAGGGAATATACATGAGATAGTAAAGTAAATGTGTTTCATGTAAGTAAACTCTTTAGGAAAAAAAAAAAAAAAAGAATTGGGAGTCAGTTGACCTGAAGTAATATGGAAGAAGACACGGGCAAAAGGCATTTAAGCAAACGGTTATACCAATAGCTGGTGTTATGGGTCCCCACTGAGTCAGTCTTAGAATGTGTCGACTGGAAAAAAAAAAAAACACGCACACTGAAAGTTGAGAATTATAGTTTATTTGGCGGACAAAACTGAGGACTTAAGCCCAGAAGATAACCCATCAGGTCACTCTGAGAGACTGCTCCAAAGAGGTAAGGCAGGAGCCAGTGTTTATGGGAGTTTTTGCAACAAAGACCAGGTAGTTGAAACATAAAAAGATTACTGTTAGAGAAAACCTGCACAGCATTGTAAAGCAATTATGCTCCAGTTTTAAAAAAATATGTGTAAGTCATGGCCTGTAACGTTATCTTGGAGGATTTTGATGATTCCAGCATTTACTGCTATAGTTAGTTAATCTCAGCATTTAAAGTTGTGCATTATTCCCTGTCTGATTTACTTCACTTGGTATAACAGTCTATATAGCTTATTTGTGGAGTCTAAAAAAAGGGTACAGGTGAACTTATCTAAAAAACAGAAATAGAGTTATAGATGTGGAAAACAAACTTATGGTAACCAAGGGTTAAGGTAGGGAGGGAGGAATAAATGGAGAGATTGGGATTGATATATACATACTACCATGTATAAAATAGATACCTGATAAAAACCTACTGTATAGCACAGAGAACTCTACTCAATATTCTATAATGGCCTATATGGGAAAATAATATAAAAATGAATGGACATATGTATATGTATGACTGATTCATTTTGCTGTACACCTGAAACTGACTTGACATTGTAAATCAACTATCCTCCAAGAAAAATGAAAAAAAAAAAAAGCCAGATATCTCAAGTTGAAGAATTTAATACTTTTCTAAGTATCAATTCAGTTCAGTCGCTCAATCGTGTCTGACTCTTTGCCACCCCATGAACTGCAGCACGCTAAGTCTCCCTGTCTATCACCAACTCCCAGAGTTTACCCAAATTCATGTCCATTGAGTCGGTGATGCCATCCAACCATCTTATCCTCTGTCGTCCCCTTCTCTTCCTGCCCTCAATCTTTCCTAGCATCAGGTCTTTTCCAATGAGTCAGCTCTTCGCATGAGGTAGCCAAAGTATTGGAGTTTCAGCTTCAACATCAGTCCTTCCAACGAACACCCAGGGCTGATCTCCTTTAGGATGGACTGGTTGGATCTCCTTGCAGTCCAAGGGACTCTCAAGAGTCTTCTCCAACACCACAGTTCAAAAGCGTCAATTCTGCGGCGCTCAGCTTTCTTTATGGTTCAACTCTCACATCCATACATGACCACTGGAAAAACCATAGCTTTGACTAGACAGACCTTTGTTGGCAAAGTAATGTCTCTGCTTTTTAATATGCTGTTTAGGTTGGTCATAATTACTCTTCCAAGGAGTAAGTGTCTTTTAATTTCATGGCTGTAGTCACCATCTGCAGTGATTTTGGAGCCCAGAAAAATAAAGTCAGCCACTGTTTCCACTGTTTCCCCATCTATTTGCCATGAAGTGATGGGACCAGATGCCGCGATCTTAGTTTTCTGAATGTTGAGTTTTAAGCCAAGCTTTTCCCTCTTCTCTTTCACTTTCATCAAGAGGCTCTTTAGTTCTTCTTCACTTTCTGCCATGAAGGTGGTATCATCTGCATATCTGAGGTTATTGATATTTCTCCCAGCAATCTTAATTCCAGCCTTGTGCTTCCTCCAGCCCAGCGTTTCTCATGATGTACTCTGCATATAAGTTAAATAAGCAGGGTGACTATATACAGCCCTGACGTACTCCTTTTCCTATTTGGAACCAGTCTGTTGTTCCATGTCCAGTTCTAACTGTTGCGTCCTGACCTGCATACAGATTTCTCAAGAGGTGTGTCAGGTGGTCTGGTATTCCCATCTCTTTCAGAATTTTCCAGTTTATTGTGATCCACACAGCCGAAGGCTTAGGCATAATCAATAAAGCAGAAATAGATGTTTTTCTGGAACTCTCTTTCTTTTTTCATTGATCCAGCGGATGTTAGCAATTTGATCTCTGGTTCCTCTGCCTTTTCTAAATCTAGCTTGAACATCTGGAAGTTCACGGTTCATGTATTACTGAAGCCTGGCTTGGAGAATTTTGAACATTACTTTGCTAGTGTGTGAGATGAGTGCAGTTGTGCAGTAGTTTGAGCATTCTTTGGCATTGCCTTTCTTAGGGATTGGAATGAAAACCTACCTTTTCCAGTCCTGTGACCACTGCTGAGTTTTCCAAATTTGCTGACATATTGAGTGTAGCACTTTCACAGCATCATCTTTTAGGATTTGAAATAGCTCAAGTGGAATTCCATCACCTCCGCTAGCCATGTATGGGAAGATGGAAGAGTCTGGGCTTACTGAAATCATTCCTTGATAGGTACCTCAGCTATCTGTGGCCAGCATCCTGTGGTTTCTCATCCTGAATCTCCTCGGGCTACACCACTGACTGATGGCTTGATGATGGGCATCCGGTTTCTATCCTGAGGCTCCTCAGGGCTCACCATTGGGCAGCTATAGTGTGATGGCTTGATGGCTGCAATACTCTTTGTTTACGGATATGGCAGGCAACATGTTTTCGTTAACTGATGCTACTCCAAGGATATCTGATCTGGGCTCATCGGGCCAGCCTTCAGCCATAAGACCTGCCATTTATAACACTTCCTTTCTTGAGAATGAGTCTACTGTGGAGATGGAAGCTGGTACTCTGAGGTCAGGATTGTTAGTCTGGTGATGGAGCTCAGCCTTACTGGTCTTCAGGTTGTCTTAAAAGTCTAATTTACTGGTGGTACCACTTAGGACTTTTTGTAGGAATGAATTGATAGAGTAGGTGTGAAACTGCTTTGAAAAATAGTGAATTTCAAGCTCATAAAGAGCATTATCCCAACTGCTGTAATATCCTGGGCCAAGAGTAAGTAACTGTTACAGTCTGCCATTTTGAATTTGGTTTATTAAATATTCTGCCAGTTTGTAAAGATTTGCAAAATCAGAAGTTTTTTTTTTCCCCCCTCAGGACAAATGCATTGGCAGGGCAAGGCATTCCCATTTTGAAGCATTTTAGGGATCTCTTTTTTGTGTGTTTGGGATAGGGCATGGAGAATATAGGTTTGTTAAGGGAAGAAGAGGCACTCCGTCAGATACTAAACTTGATTTTCAAAAATTTGGATGATACTTCATGGTCTTTTAGAGTAAATTTCTTCTGGAGGAAAATGATACTGAGGATCCTCCAGATGATTCAGTTATTTTTGACTGTCTGACCTTTTGATACCTACAGTGACCTTTAGATACTTACAGAGTGCCAGTTACCTACACGTCAGTATCTTTTCTACTTTTCCTTTTAAATGGCTGCCAGCACCTGTTTCTTTATCTTTGTATTGTCTTTTTTTCCTTGCTAATTAACAGTTTAATGAACCATAGCATCCAAAAGACTGAAGTACTTAATGAGAAGTCTTCTGACTGAGCAGATTGTTGATCTGTACCTTCAGGTTCATATGGAGCCTGAAGAATTTGTGAAAATGTCACACAAAAGGCAAACCTTGTGAAGCTTCGTGTTGACTTTTAACATCTAGTTCCACTAACTGAAAAGATAAGTAAAGCTCAAGAACTGGGTTACTAGTGCTAATCACAGGTCATTGATTAGCTTAACAAGTTGGAGCAAAACATTGACTATATAAATACTAGAAGAAAATGTCAGTGAAAATGATCTATCTATAATAGAAGTAGGAAAGGTTTTTATTGGGGCCAAACTGAGGACTACAGCCTGGAAGACAGCTTCTCAGATAACTATGAGAGACTGCTCTGAAGATGCATGGTTTTCAGCCCTGCTTTGTATCTTGTCAGAACAAAGAACATCAAACAAGCCCAGGATACCTTCCTTCAAGGTTTCAACAAAAAAACAGATTGCCATATACACAGTGTATCAGTATGGCTTTGGCACCTGAGGAGGGAGTCTTATCATCAAAGGTGGACCAACGTTGCATCCCAGGATGGGAGGCATTTAGTCTTTATTTTTGACATGGACATTTTTTACTTCTGGTTATTGCCCTTTCTTTAATAATTAAAGCAGATGTACAATGTGTGTTTGATAGGCCACAAACAGGCTGTTCTAATTAGTATCAAATTCATGTTAACTCATGAAGAAGCCAAAATGTCTTCCCTGTATCGCAATATGTGAAAATTTCTTTTATCAAAAGTGCCACCAAGGTTTACCCTGAGGATATTTCACATGAAATGAGAATAGAGGTGAAACGTTAGGCATACCTTTTGAAGCTAACACTGCTATCCACATTACGAAGCAAATTCTGGTTAGAACTTTTATTTCAGACTCTCCAAATAGTAATTCTTCCCAGTTTCACCCAAGGGAAATGTTTAAGGTAAAGGCATGAGAAAGAAAATGTGTCAGATTGTCCTTAATTTTTAATGGAAGACACAACTTCTAAGGACATGCCCTAATATTACTGTTTGAGTTCCCACAATAACAGAATAAAAATGTGGAGATGGGATGTGATGAAACCAAGGTGGACTCTTGGAAAGAAGAGACCTGGGAACCCAAAAACCTGTTTGTTAGTTTTAACCCAACTGCTAACAAGAGACCTTGGACACTTAACTAATCTGAATCTGTTTCCTCAAAAGCAAACAACAAACAGAATGTTTAACCTGGAGATCTTCAAAGCACCTTCCAAATGCTGTGGTTCTCTACATAGTTGCTATATAACGAACTCTCCTAATGCTTAGTGACTTAGAACAGTGGCCATGTGACTTTACACAGACATTCAGCCACGGCTCAGTGAGTAGTGCCCAGCTGGCAGATAGTCGTGTCCAAGACGGCTTCACTCATGTTTGTCTAAGCTTGGCAGGGAGTCTGGAAGGCTGAGCTCAGCTGGAGCTGTCCATCAGCTTGGAAGCCTCAGGGTAGTGGGGCTTATGATAGGGGAACTCAGGGCTCAGAGCCCCATGTTCCCGTGGATGAGAAGGGACCTGCATGACCTTTGAATTCACAAGCACCATTTCCATCATACTCTATTTGGAGGAAGCAGTCACCTTTCCACCCAGGTTCAAGGGGAGGGGACACAGCCTCCATCACCTAATGAGAGAAGTTTCAGAGAATTAATGGCCATATTTTAAAGTTGCTATAGTCCCATTCACCATGGATGGTAAAGTTTGCTCACCTGTGGTAAAACTTGCTGTTTTAAATTTAGCCTTCTCAGATTCTTGGCAGGATAGAAAAATCATCCTCATGCCCTAGGCGAGAATGCTGATGACCAGAAGTAATACTCTGTTCTCCATTCATTTTTTCTTGACCATTCTCTGATAATGTTTTCTTATTCATTTAATTTTTATAAACTTGTATTTGTTCAGTTTACATCTCAAGGTCCCTCAACCACTGTTTAAGCTTTACTATTATTGTTATACAATATAAAGTATACTAAGATCTTGAAAAGTGGAGCTTGAGAGCATATTTCCAAGGGTTTGACATGGGGTGAGATGAACAAGGTGTTTCCCAAACTTATTTTTTCTTTTTTAAAAAAATTTATTTTATTGATGTGTATTTGATTTACAATGTTGTGTTAATTTCTGCTGTACAGCAAAGTGATTCAGTTATACACTTCTTTTCCATATTTTTCAGTATGGCTTAATACAGGATATTGAATATACTTCCCTGTGCTATGCAGTAAGATCTTGCTGTTTATCCATCCTATCTGTAATTTGTGTCTGCCAATCCCAAACTCTCAATCCATTTCTCCCCCACCGCCTCTGCCTTGGCAAGTCTGTTCTCTATGTCTGTGAGTCTGTTTCTTTTTCATCGATAAATTCATTTGTATCACAATAAGATTCCATATGTAAGTGGTATCATATGGTATTGTCTTTCTTTCTCTGACTTACTTCTCTTAGTATAATAATCTCTATGTCCAACCATGTGGCTGAAAATGGCATTATTTCATTCTTTTTATGGCTGAGTACTATTCCATTGTATATATGTACCACATCTTTATCCATTCATCTGTTGATGAACATGTAGGTTGTTAACATGTCTTGACTATTGTGAATAGTGCTGCTGTGAACATAGGGGTGTGTATATCTTTCGAAATTATAGTTTTGTCTGAATATATGCCCAGGAGTGGGATTGATGGATCATATGGTAACTCATTTTAGGTTTTTGAGGAGCCTCCATACTGTTGTTTTCCATAGTGGCTGGACCAGTTTACATTCCTGTCAACAGTATAGGAGGGTTTGTTCCTTTTTCTCCACTCTCCAGCATTTATTATTTAGAGTGTTTAATACAGGTCATTCTCACTTGTGTGATGTGGTGCCTCATTGTAGTTTCGATTTGCATTTCCCTATTAGTTAATGATCCAGCCTTCTTATTTCTGTGTGGTTAACTGAAGCAGAGAACCTGGGGAAAGTGCTGGCTTTACCTGGCTGAGCACACAGATAATCATGAAGAGATTATTTCAGCAATTGGAAAACTGAGGGTAATTTGTTGTTAAATAGCCAAACCACCTGATCTGATGCATCATGTTTCTGTAATATTGAAGTTAAATGAAACACTTTGAACTCATCTCTCCTGGAGACCTGTATTTATTCTGAACATAACAGGTGACGTTGTAAAGGGTTTAAAGAAATTAATAGCCAGATATTATAGGAAAGTGGTTAGAAATTCTAAACACAAACATATCTGTATCTCCGAAGATGCATAATCATTTTTTTTAGAAGTCTAGGTGATTTTTTTAATTTTAATCTTATATTTTGGTTATTTTTTAAGCTATTGTTTTTATCAGCTACAATGTATAAGAAGTGACATCTCTCCTTTGCTTCCTAGACAGAGGCACAGGCTGAAATTTGGCTGACAGTCAGTGTCCTCATTAAATACTCATTTTGCTGCTGTGAAGGGATTTTGTTACCCAGGCCCATAAAAACCCGAGAGCAGGGCACTTGCCCCGGCCACCACAGTAGGGCATCCATTCATCCTCTGAGCCCGAAGAACGCTCACCTTTTTACTGAGGCTCAAAGTAAACCAGGAAATGGTGGTGGTGATGGTGGTGGTTGGTAAATCCCATCCGACTCTTCCAACCCTATGAAGTGTAGGCTGCCAGCTCCTCTGTCCAAGGAAATAGTGGGGGAAACAACATTTACTTTATTTTTTTTAAAATGTTGTCTTATTTCATTACACTTTATAGATACTGGTTTGTTCATTGACACACCTAAATATAAATAAAAATTTTGTCTCTGAGGGGACAAATTACAGTAAGGACCTGATCTTTATAATCTCTTTCTCTAAGTTATCTTTGGGAATTTGTGGAAACTTCAAACAACAGGGGATTTCTGGCTCATTCAGATGCTGATGTCTTTCTGAGACTTGCTCAGGGAAAAAAGTTACCATTGTATTGTTCTTGCTTTACTCTCTGCAGATACTGAAGATATCAACACTTTTATTAGCCTTTTATTGATTAACCTTTTATTAACACTTACTGTGTCTTTTAGTAATTAGCTTTTTATGAAAAGCTCTTTGTGTCTATTTTTAAAAGTGGCCACCCTTCCTTGTTCTGTCAAAAAAATTTCTTTGCTTATAGTGAGATGTTCTATAGATGAGCATAACATAAATTAAGATCCTTTCAGCAAGTAGGGAACATTCTATAGTGTGGATTATTTAACATCACATTTGCTTAATGGCATAAAAATTACATTGTCACTGGAAGAAGCTGAGAAAACACAGAGGAAGACACAAAATGATAGCACCTAAAAATATTTACCAACATTTTCTTTATATCAGGAGTTAAACATTTATGTTTAATAAAATATAAATTAAATAAAAAATACTTAAAAGCCAGTATGGCACAGGCACCAGATAATCAGAATGGATTGGTCTTTCATGATCTATATTGTCTGGTTAAAATTGGTCTTGGGTTATATCTCTCTGGATATTTCCCCATGTATATGTAGACATGCTGTATATTTTAAACAATTAGCTTTCTTACTTCTGCCCCTTAAAAATGTTTGAATGTTTTCGTAGTCTGATTCTACCAACTTCAATTTGTGTGTAAGAAATACAGAATTGAAAAATAAACTTTTTCCTTGTTTATTTGTCTATGAATTTACTTTTGACTTACCTTGGGCTTCTCAAGTGGCACTAAAGAACCCACTTGCCAATGCAGAAGACATGAGACACAGATTCGATTCCTGGGTCAGAAAGATCCCCTGGAGGAGGGCATGACAATCCACTCCAGTATTCTTGCCTCGGAGAATCCCATGGATGGAAGAGCCTGGAGGGCTACAGTCCATAGGGTCACAAAGAGTTGGACATGACTGAAGCGACTTAGCTTGCGCGTAGGTTGCCAAACATATAATAATGAAAGAGTTCCCTTTAATGTAAGAGGATATGTGCATCTTGTTAAAGGCAGAGAACATCTTAGGAAAAGATGTGTGAAAGTGAAAGTCGCTCAGTCATGTCCAACTCTTTGCCACACCATGGACTATAGCCTTCCAGGCTCCTCTGTCCATGAAATTCTCCAGGCAAGAATACTGGAGTGGGTAGCCATTCCCTTCTCCAGGGGATCTTCCCAAGCTATGGATCAACCCCAGGTCTCTTGCATTACAGGCAGATTCTTTTACCATCTTGTAGAATGTCCTCACCCTGCTGTGTCCCACTGGGCTTTCTTGGTTGAAGTCAGGAGTCCAGACCATGCATCTCACATCCGTCCAAGTTCCTGCCCTGATCTAGTTGCAGAGAAGAGAAGACAGAATTCAGAAAGCTTAAACACACAGTTATTCATTGTTTGAAAATAATTTTTGAGAAGTACATTGATGCCATTAGTAATGACAAAATGTGAAATTTGGGTCCATGGAAGAGGCCCAGGATTTAGAAAGTTTAAGTATTATTCTAAATTTGCACGTGATTACAAGTTAGAAGGTATACAGTATTATTAACGACCTGGATTTAGATGATTAGCCTCTCACAACATTAAAATGTCGAAATGTGTAAACAAGTTTTTCCTTGATGAGTGACTTAAAAATTGTATGAAAACATTTAAGTTGCTTTGAATGAGTTGTTATTTTGGCTATAGGTGACCAGTATCATAGTTTCCTTACCTATACAATAAGGAGTTTAGATGATATTTGATTCCCCCCCAGCTTGCTGATTGCATAATTGTACATTAATAACTCCTATAATGAGGTTAGTCATATTTGGTTTAGACTTTAGATTTTCAAAAGCACTTCAGAACTCTGCATGTTATTATTCCAGAAAACTCACTTGTCTTATGAATGAGGGAGTTGGTGCATACTGGATGGTACAGAAAGAAGTCAGTAGGGAAAGACTTATGAGTTATAGTTGAAGAGTTGGGGAAGGTTACTCCAAGATTCTAGAAACTCAAATTCGTAATACAGTTTTCCACACCTCTTGAAAGTAGGCCAAGAAGTAGTAGGAGAGAAAGCATGGGGTGTTGCTGGTGATTGCCTGCAGGTGGTACGTGCTAGAACATGGCTTTGGCTGAGTGATGACTGCTTTTCCTGTTTTACTTTCACATGGAGAACACACATGGCCAAAGAATTGAGGCCATAAAACTTGCAATTGGATGTTTTCAGTGTATCTCCCTTGCTTTTATTGTGGTCTGTGGGGAAATATATACGTTGGTGGGTTATTTATTTACTTATGGCTTTATTTTTGAGCCTGTTGCTATGGTTTACTGAAAGCCCACCAAGATTGGAAACCACCACGAGAAAGAGGAGCATCATCAAGAGTCAGAATACCCGGTCCAGACCTGTATCTACCCCTCACTAGCCTTTGACTAATAAGTATCTTACAGTTGACCAAAAGTATGTACAAATCCTAGACACTAGTTGTGCTATTGTGGACATACGGTATTCTGTGAGAACTGCTTATTAGTTAGACCGGAGTACTCAGATGTAAGTTGATTTTTGTTTCATGGAAAGCCCACAAAATAGGTAATAGTTTTAATAATGATGATGATAACAATAATTATAATAATAAGCCAATCTTTATTGAGTATGTACTGTGAGCTTTCTGAGGAAGGTGAAAGAGAAGAGTGAAAAAGCTGGCTTAAAACTCAATATACGAAAAATGAAGATCATCCGGTCCCATCACTTCGTGGCAAATAGGTGGGGAAACAATGGAAACAGTGACAGACTTTATTTTCTTGGGTTCCAAAATCACTGTGGATAGTGACTGCAGCCATGAAATTAAAAGATGCTTGCTCCTTGGAAGAAAAGCTTTGACAAACCTAGACAGTGTGATAAAAAGCAGAGACATCACTTTGCTGACAAACGTCCATATAGTTAAAGGTATAGTTTTTCCAGTGGTCATGTCCTGATGTGAGAGTTAGACCATAAAGAAAGTTGAGTGCCGAAGAATTGATGTTTTCGAACTGTGGTTTTGGAGAAGACTCTTGAGAGTTCCTTGGACTGCAAGGAGATCAAACCAGTCAATCCTAAAAGAAATCAACCCTGAATATTCATTATAAGGACTGGTGCTAAAGCTGAAGCTCCAATCCTCTGGCCACTTGATACAAAGAGCCGACTCATTCGAAGAGACCTTGATGCTGGGAAAGATTGAGGGCAGGAGGAGAAGGGGTGACAGAGGATAAGGTGGTTGGATGACATCACCGAATCAGTGGACATTAGTTTGAGCAAACTCTGGGAGACAGTGAAGGTCAGGGAAGCCTGGCGTGCTGCAGTTCATGGAGTCCCAAAGAGAGTCAGACATACTGAGCGACTGAACAACAGCTGTGTGGCAAGAGCTGTTTTATGTCCTTCACGTTAATGCATTTACTCCTCACAACAGCTTTGGTTGGTTAGGTGCTCTTATGATTCCATTTTTACAGGTGAAGAAACTGAGACACAGAAAGATGAGGTAACTTGTCAAGGTCATAATATCAGCGAGTGGCTGAGCTGGGAATTGAACCCAGGCCACCTGGCTCCAGAGGCCATTTCTTTGACCATGGTCCAGGCTCTTTCCCAGAAGACTGGGTTGCACAGGACTGGGCAGGTTCGTTGAAGGCATGGAAATATAAAACTACTTGTACTTAAAAAACCAACTCTTTATTGTCACATTTTAAGTTTTTTTTGAAAGTAAGTATAGTTTAGTATCAATAATTTGTGTGTTTTTTTTTTAAGTTTGGCTAACCAAGTGTTTATCACACTTTGGAGTGAACATAAAATGATGACATTTAACTCTTTCACTAGCTATACTTACGATTAAATGAATTGTGGATATTTCTCAAAATTATAAATACAAACAAGGAAACCCAGTTATCAGTTGAAAATGAAGTAGAAATTGCATTATGGCCAAGTTCTATAAACAGATAAACTCAATATATTTGAATGCTTAAAGTTTACTAGTTCTGTGATTTTAGTGTATATTTTTATCTAAATATTATGCCATGAGATAATCATATTTTATAACCCTGTCAAGATTTGAGTTATCAAACTAGTAACTCCTTTACATACTTCAGAGTAAGCTAGTTTTTTACTTAAACTTGCCATGATAAATGTTTCTTACATTGTAGACAGTAAAAACTAAGTTGCTTGTCCAGATCATCAAACTCAATAAAACTTTATTCCTGTTTACTAGAGTGTTCTTAATTTTATAGCAACTTTTTCCCCCCTATCATTTAGTTGTTTATTCTTTCCTCTCTCCTTCCTTCCCTGATTTTATTATTCTGGTATTTATTGAGCATTTAATGTATTGGAAGCCCTTAATTTAATCTTGCTCACTTTTGAACACTTAGAGATGATTAGCCATCATTACCATATTTTCCCTCTTCTTGGAATTCTTTCCTTCATTAAAAGCAGAAATGTTGCTGGAGGTAATTGTAATAGATGTTACTCCTAAATGAATCATCATGGAATCATAGGATTCTCAATTTAGGAAGATCATCCTGAAGTTATTTATTTTAAAGTTAAGTTTTATTGGAGTGTAGTTGATTTACGATGTTAGTTTGTTCAGCAAAGTGAATCAGTTATACATATATCCACTCTTTTTTACATTCTATTTCTTATAGGTCATTAAAGAGTATTGAGTAGAGTTCCCTGTGCTATATATAGTAGGTTCTTATCAGTTATCTATTTTATATATGGGGGCACTTCCCTGGTGACTCAGTGGTAGAGAATCTGCCTGCCAATGCAGGAGACACAGGTTTGATCCCTGGATTCGGAAGATCCTCTGAAGAAGGAAATGGCACCCACTCCAGTATTCTTACCTGGGAAACCCCATGGACAGAGGAGCCTGGTGGGCGCCAATCCACAAGGTTGCAAAGAGTCAGACACAACTCAACGACTAAATAACAGCACAATAGCATTTTATATATGGTAGTGTCTATGTATCAAGCCCAACCTCCCAATTTATCTTTCCCCCTATTCCCCTTGTGTGTTAGTCATTCAGGCATGCCTGACTCTTTGGTATCCCCCTTGGTAACCATAAATTTATTTTCTGCATCTGTGACTCTATTTCTGCTTTGTAAATAAGCTCACTTGTACAAGTCATTTTATTAAATTTTGGTATCTACTAGTTGTGACCCCAGTTCCGGGTGGTTATCAAGAGAGAAAATTATGACTCCATCAGTTCTTGGATAGATAGTGCTTGCATCTCCTTCTAACCCACATCTCGCCACTATAATCTTAAAGTTATTGCCTCTCTTTTTATGATCACACAGCCATCAAGTTGAGTGTGCATATGTTGTATACACATACATACTGTTGGCAAAAATGACAGAAGATGAAGAATTCACAGTATTTGGCCTTTGCTGGCTATATCAAAAACTGACACAGTAATCCTTTCAAATTCTGTCCCTTTCCTGGCTTTCTAAGCCTTCCGGTCTTTACCTAAGCCAGTGAAGGTAATTTATTTTCATATCTGTCTGTTGGTTGTTGTGTTGGTACCTTGGAAGGGCTGGTGTTTTCTACTTATTTGATTGTTCCTACTGTTGATCATTACAAAATCTTATTATTACTCCCCATATATAAATCAGAAAAAAACAAATTTGATTTCTAGCATTCTAATGTGGTAAAAATTTCATGAGTAGAGGAGACTTTTTATGCAAATGTAAGCAACTGACATAGAATAAATATGGGCACAAACTCTTGCTGTTATAATCGTCTTTTGACCTCCGCCACCCTTTGTATAGGCCAAGTAATGACTGTTTGATATTTATTATAAAGCATATTAAATTCCTTGATTAACTGAACCTTTCATTCCTCTTTTTTTTGTTTCACATAGCAGTGAAAATATATTGTTCTATTATCATTCTTGCCAGGAAACTTATAAAATGTATAATGTTATTCATAAATGTATTTTAAACTGGAGATGTATTAATGTATTATTGGGTGTACTGAGAAGAAAACATTTCTTCTCACATTTGAATGGCAGGCACATGATTACAAATCTACTTCCTACTGAATATTAATTGTCATCTCCATATGGCCGGTGGATAAAGCTCGGAGAGGCAGCCAGGAGATGTAAATTCTTATCCTCATCATGGACTTTTAATCTGATTTTGTTTAATCATTGAAGTCGACTGAACAACCTTTGAATTGAAAAAAAAAAAAAATTCTTCCTAAGAAGTTCAAGGGCAGGATGGTCTCAGTATTCTTTGCTCTGTGTCTGACTGTTTCTTCCTTCTTGGTCTCCTGCTTCCTCTGCTTGACTTGAAACCCTGGTGTTACTTAAGGTATCAATCTGTGTTCACTTTTGTTCTCACTCTCTCTATATTTTTTTTTCCTTCTTTTTTTCCCTCTGGTCACACAACTTTCTGGATCTCAGTTCCCCAACCAGGGATTTTATCTGGGTCACTGGCTTCTCTGGTAGCTCAGTTGGTAAAGAATCTTTCTGCAATGCAGGAGACCCAGGTTCAATCCCTGGGTCAGGAAGATCCCCTGAAGAAGGAAATGGCAACCCACTCCAGTATTCTTGCCTGGAGAATTCCATCTCCAGAGGAGCTTGGCAGGCTGCAGTCCATGGGGTTGCAAGAGTTGGACATGACTTAGAGACTAAACCACTACCACCATGGTAGTGAAAGCCAGTGATCCTAACCACTAGGCAACCATACATATATATGATGAAAGAATAGTATTAGTGGTTTTCTCAGTATGGTAGGGTTCTAAATGTTTATGACTTCTCTGCATTTTCTACAACTATCATCTATTACTTTCAAGTAGGAAAGAAAGAAATGTCTTTCAGTGACTTCCTACCTTTACAAAATAAATTTGGGCTCCCTCACACCTCATTCAGTGCCTTCTATAACCTCAGCTTTCTTTACTGCTTCCACCTCAACTCTTACAGGTTCCTCCTGCCTGTCTTTTTAGTCACCATGAATCCTGAATTACTTCATTCCTTGTACATGCTATTTCCTGTCTGTGTGCCCCTCTGCCTGTAATGTCGACCTCTTAACTTTTCTCATTTACTGCTGTCCCTCTTCTGGGATTTAGCTTAAAGTCGCTCATCCCATAAGGTTGACCATTAGGATCTCAGTGATAAAATTATCTGAATTTGTGTCTGTTTCACTCAGTGGACTCTTTTACCTCCAGAATAAGGACTTTACTAGAAGCTGGAAATAAAAGATGATTAAGTTACAATCCATACGTACCCTCAGGTTGCTGATAATGTAGCTGGGCATGGAAAAGAGTTCGACACTGATATTGGTGACAAGTTGTCTGAGGTGGGTTCTCCAAGGTGCACAAGATAGAAATTCAAAACCATTCAAACTGAGCAGTATACCCCTTCTCGTAATCCATGTATGGGCTTCAGGAGTTTGTGAATCTCCAAAAGGTGTGTATAATATTTTATGTTTATGTGCTTCTGAAAAATTTTCTGGAGAAGGGATCGTTGAAATTCACCATTTTCCCAAAGAGTTGCGTGGCCTGTGAAAGGTTAAAAACCACTCTTGATGAATATTCTACCACTAGAAATGTGTGAGGCCGGGGGTGGGGGATAAAAAATGATCAGAAGATAAACTGTACCTAGCTGCAGCTAATGGGGATGCGCACGGGCACCCACAGGGCAGTCACTCACCGACTGGGACCGCCGAGGGCCTGGGCACCATTGGCACTTCTGGTAATGGCTCCACACCTGCTTTTCTAGTTCCTTTCAACAAGCAGCTCATTTCTGCCTTTTTGTTTGCTCCATCCAAGTCATTACAGTGTTCTTTTCCTGATAGCTGAAGCAACTCTCCAGGGCAGGAAACACAATGAGGTTGGAAGCCTCAGAAGGGAATGGAAGCACCATATGTTTTATTCTGAAAATAAAGAGGTGAATATGTGAGGAGAACATGAATGCATATACAGTAACCAAAGCAGTTCAGTGACAGTGGTATTAAACAGACTGCATTAACAGACTGCAACATCATTAGCCCCCCAGAGACACTGCGGGTTCAGCGGCTTCATTGTTCGGCAGCCAGTAAAGAGGTGTGTGAATTGCCTGACTCCTAGAATCCTGTCCGGGCAGGCTCAGTGTCCTCCTCTCCTGCTCCTTTCACCTATAGTAACACCCTGGGCATACCTCTGTTGTAGAACATGTTGCACTGTGGTGAACTTGGTAATACTCTTTTCTTCCATAAGTCAAGACTAGCTTCTTTTTGAATGCCCAGGTTTTAGTGCTAGGCCCAGGACATGTTTATTGAAAGAATGCACTTGAGCTTTCTAGCCTGAAGGTAGTGGGGTTCAGAGTTTAGCCTGCACAAAGGAAAACCTGAACAACGGAAGCTTTCCATTATCTTTGCTTGGTTCCTTTCTTCCTTTGCCCCCTGAGGTACTCAAGTAAAAGCTAATCAAGGAAGGGGGCAGATCTTCTGCATAGATAGGACTGCTCTTTTGAAGGAAGGGATTTGATGCAGTGTTGAATCTGATGCAATCTCAGAAGCTATCAGCTTGCTGAACACTGTTGATAAGGATGAAGCAAAGGAAGGGACAAAGGTTACAATGGAAGGAGACGTGGAGGGCACTCTTGGTCATGCTTGGATCTGTCTCGGGAGTACCCACACTCCCCCATCAGTTACCCCAAGTCAAGTGACCTTCAGAATCATAATGATTAGTTGTATTTTCCAAGGGCAACACTGGGATGCATAGAACAGGTGACTGCCTTGTGTGAAAGAATTCAGAGGATTCCTTACAGTGTGGGGAGAACTCACAGAGGGCTCAGAGGAACCACAGTGTGTTTAAAGCAATGAAAGATTTTAAGATGGGAACACTGAAGAAGGAACTGAAGGATGGCTTCATGATCTCAGGTGTATGAAGTACACAGAGTATAGTGATTAGTATTTTCCTGTTACTAAAGAAGGCTTCTCAGGTGGTGCTAGTGGTAAAGGACCCCCTCTGCCAATGCAGAAGACTGTAAGAGATGTGGGTTTGATGCCTGGGTTGGGAAGATCCTCTGGAGTAGGAAATGGCAACCCATTCCAGTATTCTTGCCTAGAAAATTCCATGGGCAGAGGAACCTGGCGGGCTACAGTCCATAGAGTTGCACAGAGTTGGACACAATTGAAGTAACTTAGCACACATTACTAAGGAACAGAGAATAGAAGATTGTTTTGAACTCTATCATGCTGCTGCTCCTGCTAAGTAGCTTCAGTCGTGTCCGACTCTGTGCGACCCCATAGACGGCAGCCCACCAGGCTCCCCCGTCCCTGGGATTCTCCAGGCAAGAACACTGGAGTGGGTTGCCATTTCCTTCTCCAATGCATGAAAGTGAAAAGTGAAAGGGAAGTCGCTCAGTCGTGTCCGACTGTTAGCAACCCCATGGACTGCAGCCTACCAGGCTCCTCCGTCCATGGGATTTTCCAGGCAAGAGTACTGGAGTGGGGTGCCATTGCCTTCTCCGAACTATATCATGAGGGCTTCTGAATTAATGGGATAAACTAAAAGACTGTTGAAACTATCTTCCTGTACTCTGGTCATGTTAACTCAATGAGTTACAGACAGTTGATTATTTCATTTATACTGTTGCTTTCCCAGATTAGACACTTGGTTGAGAGAAAGAAACAGAAGAAAACCAATGATACAGATTGAGCACCTACTGACAGCAGGCTCTGCTCTGGGTTTTCCTATGTCTTGGATTTGCTGATATCACCCCGTTTAATACTCAAGGGGCAGTTATTATTATTACTACTAATTTGAGGCCAGGAACACTCAAGATGACAATGATAGGTGGCAGTCCTAGGTCTTTGTTATATGTTACTTCAGTCCTGAGTTTGTGCAACTCCAGAGGCCTTGCTTCTAATTTATCTGTAAATGTGATGAATCTCATGTTTACTAAGGCCTTCTGGATGCCTCACTCTCTATGAGGCGTTCCAGACTGGCCCATCCCAGGTCCGGAAAGCTTTCCCCTCTGAGAACAACCGTGCATTTGATCCAGTTTGGCACTTGAATGTCCAAAAACAATTATCTGTTGCTATTTCTCAGCCAGGACAAAACATACTTAGGGAGAAGAAAATTTGTAATATGTGCTTTCTAGCATAGCAAGAAGAAAAAGACATTTTAGTGTAATAAAGTTAAAAATTTTAATCGTGTTTGCATGCCTTTTGGGTTGTCTTCACAGTGTAGGCAAGCGCAGATGGTATGCAGTATACAAGCACATCAAGGATCATAGCAAGGTGAATGATTCCCATCCAGATTAAACCTGTTGGTATCTAAACCTTCCTATCCCCAACAGCTGCCATACCACATATTTTTCTGATTGTGAATGTTACACAGTCAGCCCTCTATATCCACAGGCTCTGCATTCACAAATTCAATCAACCGTGGATCAAAAATATTCCAAAAAACATTTCCAGAAAGTTCCAGAAAGCAGAACTTGTATTTGCCACAAGCCAGCAGCTATTTACTTAGCATCTACACTGCATTAGGTATTATAAGTAATCGAGAGATGACTTAAAGCATATAGGAGGGTATGTGGAGGTTATATGCAAATACTTCACCATTATTATATGAGGGACTTGGGAATCCTGGATTTGGGTAACTTCAGGGGGTTCTGGAACCAGTCACCCACAGAGACCAGAGGACAACTGTAAGTGGGCCATTGTAGATATTTTGGGAAAAAACTCAGAAAATTGTAAATAAAACAAAAATCACCCATAATGCTACTGCTCAAAGATAAACCAAACATGAGCACCTTAGTGAACTTCTCTCCAGCTTTTTAAAAACACAGAATTTTATATAGAATTTAAACACACAATATCCTATCTTTTCACTTAACTTGCCTCATAAGCATTTCCTAATATTTATTTTTCACTGTGGCAAAATATACAGTACATAAAATTGACCTTTTTATCCAATTTCAGGCTTCCCAGGTAGCACGTAAAGAACCTGCCTGCCAATGGAGGAGATGCAGGTTTGATCTCTGGGTCGGGAAGATCCCTTGGAGAAGGAAATGGCTACCCACTCCAGTATTGTTGCCTGGAAAATCCGATGAACAGAGAAGCCTGACGGGCTACAGCTCATGGGGTCTCAGAGTCAGACAAGACTTAGCAACTAAGCACACATATCCAATTTCAGATGAATGATTCAGTGGCATTATATACATTCACTGCTCTTGTTTTTAGGATCTTTTCATCATCAGCATTCCTTATATTAAAAAATGCTTCCCTAACTACATTTAATAGCTGCATGATACTCCACAAGGCAGAATTGATGTGGAAACCTTTGCTAGCAAACATGTCACAAATAGTTACTGTGCTCACTGTGAGGTAGACTTCATGGGTGAGGCTGTGAACAAAACAGTTTTTGCCTCCTGGATCTTAAGTCTAGTGAAGAGGTTGTCTACCAGCCAGCAGTTTGATTATTGTAGAGGGTAAGCACAGGGCTGTGGAGGAGAGTTTATGTTGAGGTTCAGTTCAGTTCAGTCGCTCAATCATGTCAGACTCTTTGTGACCCCATGGACTACAGTATACCAGGCCTCCCTGTCCATCACCAACTCCTGGAGTTTACTCAAACTCATGCCCATTGAGTCAGTGATGCCACCAACCATCTCATCCTCTGTCATCCCCTTCTCCTCCCACCTTCAATCTTTCCCAGCATCAGGATCTTTTCAAACAAGTCAGCTCTTTGCATCAGGTGGCCAAAGTATTGGCATTTCAGCTTCAACATCAGTCCTTCCAATGAATAGTTAGGACTGATTTCCTTTAGGATGGACTGGTTGGATCTCCTTGCAGTCCAAGGGACTCTCAAGAGTCTTCTCCAACACCACAGTTCAAAAGCATCAATTCTTTGGCACTCAGCTTTCTTTATAGTTCAACTCTCACATCCATACAGGACTACAGGAAAAACCATAGCCTTGACTAGACAGCCTTTTGTTGGCAAAGTAATGTCTCTGCTTTTTAATATGCTTTCTAGGTTGGTCATAGCTTTTCATCCAAGGAGCAAGTGTCTTTTAATATCATGTCTGCAGTCACCATCTGCAGTGATTTTGGAGCCCCAAAACATAAAGTCTGCCACTGTTTCCACTGTTTCTCCATCTATTTGCCATGAAGGGATGGGACCAGATGCCATGATCATTGTGTTCTGAATGTTGAGCTTTAAACCAACTTTTTCACTCTCTTTCAGTAGTAAGTTGAGGTACTATTTACCCAATCATCCCTTGATTGTTGTATCTCTAAGGTGTGGCAGATTATTTTACTGTTATGAGTAATACTGTGAGATGATTGTAGGTATAAATATTTGTTCACATTTCAGATTATCTTATGAAGGTTTTGAAGAGGGGAATTACTGGACTACTCATTGTGACAGGGCCATAAGTGTGTTCTGTTAGATCTCTGGTTGTTGTCAACCACTGTGCCATTCTCAAGGTCGGGAATGGTCACCTAACATTTTCATTGCCTATTGCACCTGATGAACTCTAGCAGCTTTTTAATAAAATTTGTGTCTTATTGCATTCAGCAGGATTGTGTGAAGCGTTGGGGTTGAGTGAAGAGTGTTATCTGACGGAAGAGCATGGGAGAGCAGAGGCAGAGGGATCGTGGCCGAGGTGGACATGGCACAGGGAACGTTGTTCAAATATCTGGCTGTTTGTACTCATTTCAGAGGCTTTGGTTTGGTTCAGGCTTCTGGACTGTGCTCTGTGTATATGCTGCAAGCTTGGCTCTCTTCTGTGAAACTCTAGACGAGTGCAGTTGAAACCCACTGTACAATAAAAGTAGCCTATTAAAAAAAAACCCATCTGTTTATCATCTGGACAGAAAACTTCTGGTCTGTTATCCAAGCTGCAAGAGACTTTTGGATATGGTGCAGTATTGCCCTGTTCAGACAACAGATAAAGAGTCAAGGGCTTAGAGAAGTTACACATTCTAAAGGAGATTGGTTGGGTGGACAAAGAAGAGAAATTCAGCTCGTTTCTCTTGATTTATCTGGTGGTCACCCCATTACCTGACCATGTTGTCTAAGCCTTTGTTTTTCTCTTTACAAGAACCTTTCTTTTTCCCACTCCTAAATTCCTGATTTTCTTCTCTGCTGTTTTCTTCCAAGATTTTACTCATTTTTAGTACTGAATATATATGTTGTTTAGTTGCTGTGTTGTGTCCAGCTCTTTTGCAACCCTATGACTGTAGCCCACCAGGCTCCTCTGTCCATGGCATTTCCCGGGCAAGAATACTGGAGCGTTAGCCACTTTCTTCTCCAGGGGATCTTCCTGATCCTGGGGTTGGAACCCATGTCTCCTGCTTGGCAGGTGGATTCTTTAACTCTGAGTCCCCAGGGAAGCTCATTGAATATATATATATGCTGGCTAATATCTATCTTGAGTCATCACATGATGCTGGTGTGTTTGTGTTCCTTTAGTTGACTAATTTCTTTGGCTGCTAACTCTTCATTTTGGCCTTGTTGTTTATTGGAAAGTTTCTCTTGGCTCTGGCAAAACTAATCAGTTACGCTTTATTTTTTTCCTTACTCCCTTTGTGTTAGTCCCTTTCGGTAATTTTGTTGGGTTTTGTGGGGGTTTTTTGTTAGTGCTCTTTTTTAAATTAATTTTAAGAAGTAACATACCTTCCAATGAGATAGTGAATGTGGAAACCTGGTTCAGGGCCAAAGAGTAAGCAGTTTTAAAATAGATCATGTATGTTGACAATAGTAATATTAGCACAGATTAATACATTCTCTGATGTATTAATTTCATCTGATACGTAAAGGTTAGTTGGTAAACCTTTTACCATGAACACACATGTATTTGTGTGTGTGTTAGTCACTCAGTTGTGTCAGATTCTTTGCGACCCCATGGACTGTAGCCCACCATATTCCTCTGTCCATGAAATTCTGCAGGCAAGAATACTTCTGTGGATTACCATGCCCTTCTGCAGGGGACCTTCCCAACCCAGGGATAGAACCTGGGTCTCCTGCATTGCAGGCAGATTCTTTACCGTCATCTGAGCCACCAGGGAAGCATATTTATGTAAATATGGGTGTGCTTTTTTTGTGTGTAGTAGCTCTTCCTTCTAAGGCCTACTTGACAAAAAAAAAAAAAGTTAACGTTGTGTTGGGTTGGACTGAATGCTACTGTCTTCAGTAGAACTTCATCTACCTAATGACTCTAAATATAGAGCTGTGAAAGTGAAGGTCGCTCAGTCATGTCCGGCTCTTTGTGACCCCGTGGATTATAGAGCTGTGGTCCAGAAAATGATCTTAAAAAGCCAGAGCACCAAATTTGGTCTGAGGCTGTCAGCCCCAATATGAGGTGATTATTATGCAGTTGGAAAATTCTGTAGTTTAGATTCTAAACAATTTCTGGTAATCAGTATCCCAAAATAATTTACCGTTACCAGGTGTTTTCATTTACGAGAGAAAGGAACAATTCCTCATTTATCTGAAGTCTTTTATGTTGTTTATTCCATCCTTAATTAGAAAGGCATTGGCATTTCCATTATGAAAACAGTTATTCTGGATTTATAGCTGAGTCTGTTAATTTAGTGTTTGAAAGCTGATTAGCCTTAACCTGTATGGTTAACTTTTATACAAAACCAACTTAAAAATTGATTTTGGAGTATTTTGATTTTTAAAGATCATTTCAGACATCTGATTTTCCTGTGTTAGGTCTCCTGTATTTGATATATTAAGTTATGGAGAAATAAGGAACGAATACTGTACACTCCACTTCCAAAACAGCCATATCCATCCTCTGTTTAAGGGACTTGAGAATCCAAGGAGACATACCCTGCTTCTGAACCTCACACTTGTCTCTCACTCGTTTCTTTGTCTAGCTTCCAGCATGGAATCCTCATGATGATAATAGCAATTACATTTTCTTAAGTGCTTACTGTCAGGCCATGTGTTGTGCCCACTTTAGTGTTCACAGGCATAGGTTTGGAGATAGGGTAGTATGATGCCCATTTTATAGATTAGGAAGCTGAGACTTTTCCCAGTAGGTCACCTGATTAATCTCCTTTGAGTAACCCATTGATTGATTGATTTCCCTACCACCCCTGGTCCAGTCTGCACGTCAGTGCTGGTCCCATCTGTGTTCTTTAATATTCTCTTTTAGAAATACCTTTAAAGCCTCCCCAGACTTTAATCAGTCTACAGGTTGGCCCCAACTTCTTTTCCTTTATATCCCATAGCCTCCTTACAGGACCTGCCCCACAGACCCCAGGGTGAACATACTGTGTCTTTTCCCCACTGCCCCAGCACAGGGAAACACCTATGTGCCAAGCACTCTGTTAGGATCTTAGGTACACAGTTCTTGGTTCAAAATTTTATACTCAGTGCCCAGGCAGACCTGGACACATTACCTCTCCTTAGCCTCTACATGTCTAATCCCAAATTGGTTTCCAACTCTTGCCCTTGGTGAAACTTTCCCTAACCAGTCAAAGCAACAGTGAGTCTGCCTTCCTCTGAACGTGACCTACACTGACTGTACTAGATATCTGTCTTCAAGTTTTGATCTTCTTTTCATGTGCCTGAATCTCAGCCTACTTCTGGGTTATGCAATCTATAAGTAAAGTCTGTCAGTTTATCTTTGATTACTGAACTCTACTTTTTAAAGGAAGGATTGATTAATTTATAAAAATAAATAAAATTTCATAAATTTTAGCCTTGGACTATCATACTTTTAATAAAATATATTGCATTGTGAACTGAGACCACATGTATTAAAGTATAAAAAATTAGATGGGTGCATAAATATGTCATATGGCTGTTTCTCTGGTCTTTTTTTTAGAAACCCAGATAGCAAATCTTTTATTTTTTAAGTTGATTAATAGTATTATGGTTACACCTTCTTCTTCTTTAGTTATTGGCGCAAGAAGAAAGCCTTTTGAATATAAGCTAAGCCTTTAAAAGACACTAGTAAAATATCTTGAACTTTGAGTTAGTCCTTTCAGTTATGGGACTTGTTAAAAATATCATAAAAGGTAAGTGACTTAAATGGACTGAGTCCTGACTGAGGTGGGAAACATGTTCTAGTCCTGGCTCAAGTCACTAAATGGGGTCACCCTGATTTAGTCAGAAGCACAGTGAGCCCCAGTTTCTTCACATGTCAGATGAGGCCATCTACATCATTGCAAACATGGTGGGGTTTTGACCACTGAAGACTTGTGGGTACCTCTCTCCATGTTATGTTAGCCTGAATTGCATCCATCTATTTGTGTATATATAAGCATTCCTGGGAGATACTGTGGGCTGAATTCCAGACCACCATGATGAAGCACATAATGCAACAAAGCAAACATCACAATAAAGTGAATACTGTGATAAAGTGAGTCAAAAGTTTTTTGATTTCCCACTGCATATACAAGTTTACACTATTCTGTAATATACTAAGTATATAATAGCATTGTGTCATATAAACAATGTGCATAACTTCATTTAAAACTATTTTATTGCTAAAAAATACTAACCATTACCTGAAAGTCAGAAAGTCATCTGACTTTCATTATCAGAAAGTTAGCATCTTTTTGCTGTTGGAAGGTCTTGCCTTGATGATGGTTGCTGACTGATCAGGGTGGTGGTTTCTGTGGCAGTTTCTTAAAATAACACAGCAATGGAGTTTGCCACATCCCTTGACTCTTCCTTTCACTTGAACACTTAAGAGGCCCTTGTAGGGTTATTAATTAGCCTCATTTCAATATTGTGGTAGGTATCTCAGGGAATAGGGAGACCCAGGGTGAAGGGGCAGGATGGGGAACAGCTGGTCAATGGAGCAGTCAGAACATACACAATATGTATTGTTTGTTGTCTTATGTGGGTCCAGTTCATGGTGCCCCAAAACAATTACAATGATAATGTCAAAGATCGCTGATCCCAGATTGCTGTAACAAATATAACAACAGTGGAAAAGTTTGAAATGTTGTGAGAATTAGCAAAATGTGACACAGAGACATGAAGTACCAAATGCTGTTTTGGAAAAATGGTGCCAATAGACTTGCTCGATGCAGGATTCCCCCAGACCTTCAACTTGTTTAAAAAAAGAAAAAAGGCAGTATCTGCAAAGTGCAGTAAATAAAGTGCAATAAAATAAGGTCTACTTGTGCTGTGTTAGTGTGCTAGGACTTCCCTACAAAATACCAGACCGGGAGGGTTGAACACTAGCATTTATTTCCTCACAGTTCTGTAGCCTGTGAAGTCCAAGGTCAGGGTGTCAGCAGATTTGGTTTCTTCTGGGGCCTCTCTCCTTGGCCTGCAGAGCTCACCTTCTCACTATGTCCTCACATGGTCCTTCCTCTGTGTGTGAACATCACCAAGGTCTTTCCATGTCCATATTTCCTCTGTTTTTAAGGACACCGATCTGATTGGACTAGGGCCCACTCTAACAATGTCATTTTAACTTCATCATCTCTTTAGAGGCCTGTTTCCAAATAGAGTCACATTCTGAGGTATCGGGAATTAGGGCTTCTACAGATGAATTTTGAGGAGACACAGTTCAGCCCATGATATCTATTTAAAATACATTCATTTGTTTTAAATTACATAGAGACTAGTACAAAGAGAGAACCAAATAGCCTTCCTAGTTAATGCCTGTTATTTAAAAGCAGTTGGGGTGGTAGGTACATGAAAAGATAACTCAGACTGTATTGAGAGTGTAAAAGGAAGAATGACACCCTCCTAACCCCCTCCTCCTACTCTAAGGCAGCTTCTTTAAATACATTTACACCAATACATGTTTACTATACGGAGTCCAGGAGCATTTTTTTCTCGAGCCCTAATGTATCATCCGGAGTACATATTATATCTGCACGTACTCTGAATTGGCCTTCTTTTAAACGGCTACCCAATATTCTGCTGTGTAATTACCAGATTTTAATTTAACTAGTCATTTATTAATAGGCACTCAGGTTGTTTCCAACCTCCCCAGCCACCAACCCCCCCAGCCCCCCACCTTTATAAACAATGGAGTTCTTTTAAATACCCATCATGGAAAGAATATTAACAGGTCACCTAATAAAAATAACTGGCATTGCTTTTGGTGACAACAGCCTGTATTTATCACCTTCCTGTATCTTGGTTCTTATTGGGATTGTTGTTGTGAAAGGTGCTTGTCTTTCTCACCCTCCAGTCCCTAACCCTATGCTAGTACCTCTTCTTCCTGCATAATGTGAAGGGACGACCTTCCCTGGGAGGCCTTAGGTCATCTCTGTACAGTGGTCCTTCCTCCTCAGTGGGAAAGGCTGTCCTAACTCAGCAGCCATAGGCTATTTCTAGTTAAGCAAAACCATTTTTCTTGCAAGAATTGCTGTTTCCGTGTCCACAATGACACATGAATCCTTTCTGGCTACTCCGACCCTTTGGAGAGGGGCCAGCTTTCTAATGGAATGCGAACAGTCTTACTGCTAATCAAGATTTACAGCTGAGACCAGGATGCCCGGCCGCTCATTGGATTTGCAGACCCTCCAAGCTAACAGCAGCAGCTCCAAGATTAAGTGCAGAGCAGGGGCCCCAGCCCTGTTCTCTAGGCCCTCTCTCCATCCCCAGACCCAGCCTCTTAGCCACAGGTATCATCTGGTGTTATTTTATAAGCTGTACCACCGTGCAGATGTTCTTTTCTGAAGAATTACTTTCATTTCTGACTCATTTCAGGAAATGAGGCAGTCTATCAGAGGTGTACTTCATTTCCAGACCTCCAGAGAGTTCATTTTCTCCTGGGATTTCTAACCACATGTGGGCAGTGGTTTATTTACCCAGATGTGGGAAATAACAGTAATGAACAGCCTTCATCTGAAGCAGTCCTTGCATCCCTGAAGAATCCCATGTGAGGGCCCAGAGGTAGCTTATGCTCTTATTAATGTAAATATTTCTGAGACTTTGGTTTCATGACGCTTATAGACATGCTGTGTGTATGAGCTTGGTGCAGGCAAAATATAATTTAGCAACAGATTTAAAAGATAGTCTGGAGTGTTTCTAATTACTGTTTGTTTAGTTCAGCATTGCCTAATAAGTAGATTTAAGTAACCTTGAGGGTAGGGAATGTAATATTCATATTACAGTCAACCATGCAAATCAGATTCAGAGTATTGCAGAGAACACACCATGGAGTCATTTTATAGATGCAGTTCATGGAATCTTGAATTTAGAACTGAGAGTATTTTGGAATGGACATTTTCTACCTGTCATGCATCAACATGAATTTTTAACACATATCCAAAATCAACCTTACTGTGTGGTACAACTCTGTATAAAATCTGTTGGTAGCTTTTGGCACTCAATTCTTTTTTTTAATTTGACACAAAAATTCTCATTCTTATGGGAGAAATGGGCTTTTCTTTTTCCTTCCCTTTCCCATCTTTCACTGGCCATATTGGAAACTGAAGTCGCCAGGGAGCCTAGAACAGTGGTTCTCAACCTAGGCTGCACCAAGGACTCAGCCTGGGAACCTTCAAAAATACTGATGCCAGGGTCCCACCCCAGAGAGTCGCGCTTAATTTCTGGGAATGCAGGCTACACTGGGAGGATGTGACGGTGCACTAAGGGTTGAGAACCACAGGCTTGAGGGCTCATCTCACCCAGTGGTTCTCGGCCCGGACTGCAGGTAAGGGTCACCTGGAAAGCTATTGCAAAAAAAACTGCTGCCCCACCAATTAAAACCACATTTTGCGGGGGATCCAGGATCCAGGATTTTTAGAAAACTCCCAGACTATTTCTGATGCACAACAAGGGTGCATGAGCACCCTTGCATCAGCAAGGGATGCAATCTAACCATATCATAGATAAGGAAAAGGAGAACTGGAAAGGTCAGATGGCTTGCTCAAGGTCAGATCCTGGTTGTTGTGCAAGCTGGTCTGGAATTCAGGTCTGACGCTTTTGACTGGTTTGTCTGCTGCCTAGCCTGGCCCAAGTATATTTGTTTGTTGTATTTATTGATGCCTCCTCATCCTTTAGGTAATGTTCCTGCCTACAAGAGGCCTTTAATGGCTCCTCCCACTCTCCCATCCAGCCTGGGTAAGATGTCCATCCTTTATATTTAACAGCGCTCTCCTTACCATTCCCCTTCAGACTGTCAGCTCTAGAAGGACAAGATCCATGTCTTTCTTGTCCTTTTGGTAATTTGCTGGCATAAGATGAAGAAGTGCATGCTCAGTAGTGTCTTCTTCTTCACATGCTAGCAAGTTAACGAAAGGACAAGAAAGACAGGGGCCTTGTCCTAGAGCTGACAGTCTGAGGATAATATTTGGTGAATTGAAGTTCCCTAACTCTTTATTTGCCAGTTAGCCCTCATGAGTTGTTAAAAATAATCTACTCCTTTTGAAAGTAGCTTCTGAGAGCAAATGTTATTGTTTCCTCTCCAACCGCCCACTCTGCTGTGGGTCAGGATCTCAAACACCAAGACTTCCCACCCTTGCCTTGCAAGAGAGAGAGCTGGGAGGGGGAGAGTTTATCAAGGAGATTTTGATGACAAAGTAATGAAAGCAAGATTTCTGTGACTTTACTTGTTGCTCAGGCTAAAGTGTGTTTATAACATCTAGGGACTTCCAAATAACATACTTACAAGTGTGTGTGGTGTTGGTGGTGTAGTCGCTAAGTCCCATCCGACTCTTGCGACCCCATGGACTGGGAGCCTACCAGGCTCCTCTGTCCATGGGATTCTCCAGGCAAGAATACTGGAGTGTGTTGCCATTTCCTTCTCCAGGGGATCTTCCCAACCCAGGAATCGAATCCGGGTCTCCTGCATTGCAGGCAGATTCTTTACTGACTGAGCTACAAGGGAAGCCCTACACACAAGTGTGTGTAGCATCAGTGAAAGGGAGCACCTAGCATTACCTTAAGACAAATTGAAAATAATACTCTTTTATAAAAATGTTTTTTTTTTTTTTTTCCTTTATCATGTTGTGTATGTAACTGAGTAACCACATTCACTAGCATAGCTGAATTAAATCCTTTGGCTTCTCTGGGTTAGTATTTTAAAGTCTGTTCAACTGATTAAAAGACTACTGGGGAGATCGAGATGGCAGAATAGAAGGATACAAAACTCACTCCTCACATAAGCATATCAAAAATTATATCTACAAATAGAATAATTCTCACCAAAAACCAACCAAACACTCAGGGAAGATCTCTTAAATGACTAGAGCTTCAAGAAAGATCCTCATTGAACTGAGTAGGACTGAAAATAATGAGACCAGCTTCCCTGACAGGGATCTATAAAGGAGAGAGTGTCTGCACAGGCAGGTTGCTTTGTGAAACTCCTGTGTCTGCTGGGACGCCCGCCAGGACGGATAGGGAGCTGGAGGGGCCTGGACTCTGCTCTTGAGGAACATGCACATGCTGGCTTGCTAGCAGTTGGGGCAGAGTGAGTCCAGCACTGACACTGATGACTGCCACCTCGCTGCACTTCCAAGCCTGAAATGCATGCCAGGTGGGGCAGCTAGTATGTGCTAAAGTGCTCAAACTCCAGCGAAGGGACCCTGGGAGAAGACTTGGTCTAGCTTCATGGTAACACCCTGGAGGACTTGAAGTGTGGTCCATTGTTAGTGCGAGTAGGGCAGGATATGGGTCCACCAGTGGAGCTGCATGGTTATTGATAGCTACCTCATAGCAGGGCTTGGCTCTGGTGGTTTATGCTTTGTAAGCATGTACAGGGTGGGAGTAGGGCTGACATCTGAGCTTATTAGCCGTCCAACAGTGGGGGCAGCTTTGAACAGCAGTGGACTTTGTTCATGAGCACATGACATGGCTGATGGCATCACAGAGTCCCATGTCTTCGGTGGACAGCCCCAGGCAGGAGTATGCAGCAGTTTCCTCCTCAGTAGGAGTATTGTAGTTTCACCCACCTCACACCAAAGCTTGAAGCTAGATCTGGGGTGGACAGATCTAGGGAGAGACCTGACACAGAGGCAACGTAGGTCCCAGGCCACAGTTCAGTCACCTTAGTTTTTGGAGCAACAATGCTCTGGCCCCTCCACCAGCTTAGCACTAGGTCTGGGATGAATATACCAGAGAAGGGAATTTGACCTTGGGCTAATTTGGGCAAAATCTTGGATACCTTCAGAGGAAGCATATAGGTTCACTGTGACCACATGGGTCTCACTTGCTTCTGAGCTCACCTCCTTAGGGGCAAATTATATATTTAGGGGTGGTGGAGCTTTATTGAACCTGACCCTCAGGATTTCTGCTCCAACAGCTGTGGAGCAGACCTCACAACTGAGAGGGCTGTGATAGCCACAGAGCAAAGAGGAGGCACCGCCCAACACCCAGGGCAGGAGCTGGACACCAGAATGTCAGTCATACCCCCTATCAAGGGGATAATGCCCAGCACGCTCTGAGGAAAGATGTGGCAGGCATTTATACCAGAAATAGCCCCAGCAGCAAAAATATTGGACACCCTACACAGGAATGGATGTACTCAGTTGCTCAGTCATGTCTGATTCTTTGCAACCCCATGAACTATAGCCTGCCAGGCTCCTCTGTCCATGGGATTTTCCTGGCAAGAATACTGGAGCTGGTTGCCATTTTCTTCTCCAGGGGATCTTCCTGACCCAGGGATCAAACCCATGTCTCCAGCATCTCCTACATAGAAAAGAGGCAAGAATCTATAGGAAAGGGAAAAATCATAATAGGAAAGGCAAACATATAAAATGATTGAAGATCATTTAGCTAAGCCAGTATATAGATTAAAAAGAAAAAGCAGAATTTTTTTGTGTGTGTGTGAAAGTAGTTATAACTACAATTAATAGAAAAGATCAACAAGAAGATGTGAAATAGGACCTCAAAATCACAAAATGTAGAGGGAAGGGAGTAAAAAAAAATCTTTTAGAATGTGTGAACTTATATGACTAATAATCTAAAGCCAGTCATTATAGTTACAGATCACCATACTTAAAAACCAGGGTAATCACAAATCAAAAGTATACAGTAGATTCACAAAAATAAACAACAAAAGAACTCAAGAATAATTCAGGAGGAAACTATCAAATCACAAAAGGACAAACAAAAAGAAGAAATGAACAAAGAAGAATTACAAAGGCAACTAGAAAATAAGGTTTAAAATAGCAATAAATATATATTTATCAAGAATTAGTTCAAATGTCTTTGGATGAAATGCTCTGAACAAAAAACATAGAGTTACATATTGGATTTAAAAAAAAAAACAAGAACCTACAATATACTGCCTATGAGGGACTCATTTTAGGCTGAAAGGCACACATAGATTGAAAGTGGGGGGATGGAAAAAGATATTTCATGCAAATAGAATCTGCAGGAAAATAGGGTTAGCAATACTCATATCAGACAAAGTAGGCTTCAAAACAAAGCCCATCAGTTTAGTTCAGTTCAGTCACTCAGTCGTGTCTGACTCTTTGCAACCCCATGACCCCATGAATTGCAGCACACCAGGCCTCCCTGTCCATCACCAACTCCCGGAGTTCACCCAAACTTATGTCCATCGAGTTGGTGATGCCATCCAGCCATCTCATCTTCTGTCATCCCATTCTCCTTCTGCCCCCAATCCTTCCCAGCATCAGGGTCTTTTCCAATGAGTCAACTCTTAGCATCAGGTAGCCAAAGTACTGGAGTTTCAGCTTCAACATTAGTCCTTCCAATGAACACCCAGGACTGATCTCCTTTAGGATGGACTGGTTGGATCTCCTTGCAGTCCAAGGGACTCTCAAGAGTCTTCTCCAACACCATAGTTCAAAAGCATCAATTCTTCAGCTCTCAGCTTTCTTTATAGTCCAACTTTCACATCTGTACATGACCACTGGAAAAACCATAGCCTTGACTAGACAGACCTTTGTTGGCAAAGTAATGCTCTGCTTTTTAATATGCTGTCTAGGTTGGTCATAACTTTCCTTCCAAAGAGTAAGCATCTTTTAATTTCATGGCTGCAATCACCATCTGCAGTGATTTTGGAGCCCAAAAAATAAAGTCTGACACTGTTTCCACTGTTTCTCCATCTATCTGCCATGAAGTGATGGGACCAGATGCCATGATCTTAGTTTTCTGAATGTTGAGCTGTAAGCCAACTTTTCCACTCTCCTCTTTCACTTTCATCAAGAGGCTCTTTAGTTCCTCTTCACTTTCTGCCGTAAGGGTGATGTCATCTGCATATCTGAGGTTATTGATATTTCTCCTGGCAATCTTGATTCCAGCTTGTGTTTCTTCCAGCCCAGCGTTTCTGATGATGTACTCTGCATATAAGTTAAATAAGCAGGGTGACAATATACAGCCTTGATGTACTCCTTTTCCTATTTGGAACCAGTCTGTTGTTCCATGTCCAGTTCTAACTGTTGCTTCCTGACCTGCATACAGGTTTCTCAAGAGGCAGGTCAGGTGGTCTGGTATTCCCATCTCTTTCAGAATTTTCCACAATTTATTGTGAACCACACAGTCCATAAAGAAAAACAAAAAATGGATGGGGGGTACACATGTACACCTGTGACGGATTCATGTCAATGTATGGCAAAACCCAGCACAATATTGTAAGTAATTAGTGTCTAATTAAAATAAATAATTTTAAAAAGAAAGACAAAAAAGGACACTACATAATAATAAGGATTAATACAAGAAGAGAATTTGACACTCATTAACATATGTGCACCCATTTTAGAAACATGGGCTTCCCTGGTAGCTCAGGTGGTACAGAATCTGCCTGCATTGCAGGAGACGCCAGTTCAATTCCTGGGTTGGGAAGTTCCCCTGGAGAAGGGATAGATTACCCACTCCAGTATTCTTGGGCTTCCCTGGTGGCTCAGATGGTTAAGAATCTGCTTGTAGTGCGGGAGACATAGGTTTGATCCCTGGGTTGGGAAGATCCCCTGGAGGAGGGATGACAACCCACTCCAGTATTCTTGCCTGGAGAATCCCCATGGACAGAGGAGCCTCATGGGCTATAGTCCATGGGGTCACAAAGAGTCGGATACAACTGAGTGACTTAAGCAGAGCACATAGAAGCACCTAAATATGTAAAACAAATACTAACAGACATAGAGGGAGAAATTGACAGAAATACAGTTAGAGTTGGAGACTTTAATACCACTCTGACATCAATGGACAGATCAACCAGACAAAATGAATAAGTCAACAGAGATATCAGATGACACAGTTTAATTTACTTAATATACAGGACACTACATCCAAAAAATACCAAATACATGTTCTTTTCAAGTGCACCTGAAACATTCTCTAGGATTGACCACAAAGTAGGACACAAAACAAGCCTCAACAAATTTAAGGGGATAGAAATTATTTCAAACATCATTTCTGAGCATAATGGAATGGAACTAGAAACCACAGAAAGAAAAACAGGGGAAAAAAATGCATCAAGACTAAACATTATTCAGTAAAACCAGTGGATCAATAGTGAAGTTAAAGGAAAAAATTAGAAAATTCTTCAAGTCTAGTGACAATGAAAACACAATCTTACAAAAATCTGTAGGATGTAGTAGAAGCAGTTCAAGAGTTAGAACCAGACATGGAACAACGGACTGGTTCCAAATTGGGAAAGGATTATGTTGAGACTGTATATTGTCACCTTGCTTATTTAGCTTATATGCAGAGTACATCATGCGAAATGCCAGGCTGGATGAAGCACAAGCTGGAATCAAGATTCCCAGGAGAAATATCAATAACCTCAGATATGCAGATGACACCACCCTTATGGCAGAAAGCAGAGAGGAACTAAAGAGCCTCTTGATGAAAGTGAAAGAGGAGAGTGAAAAAGCTGGCTTGATACTCAACATTCGAAAAATGAAGATCATGGCATCCAGTCCCATCACTTTATGGCAAATAGATGAGGAAACAGTGGAAACAGTGACACTTTATTTTTGGGGGCTCCAAAATCACTGCAGATGGTGACTGCAGCCATGAATTAAAAGATGCTTGCTCCTTGGAAGAAAAGCTATGACCAACCTAGACAGTATGTTAAAAAGCAGAGACATTACTTTACTGACAAAGTCTGTATAGTCATAGGTTTTTCCAGTAGTCATGTATGGATGTGAGAGTTGGACCATAAAGAAGTCTGAGCGCCAAAGAATTGATGTTTTTGAGCTGTGGTGTTGGAGAAGGCTCTTGAGAGTCCCTTAGACTACACGGAGATGAAACCAGTCAATCTGAAAGGAAATCAGTCTTGAGTATCCATTGAAAGGACTGATGCTGAAACTGAAGCTCCATTGCTTTGGCCACCTAATGCGAAGAACTGACTCACTGGAAAAGACAACTGATACTACCAAAATACAAAAAAATCAGAAGATGCTGTGAACAAATTGGCAACCTAGAAGATGTGAATAAGTTTCTAGAAATATATACCCTGTCAAAACTGAGTCAAGATAAAAGATATTTTAAATGGACAAATCACTAAAAGTGAAATAGAATCTATAATAATAATAGTAATAATAAAGCTCCCTACAAACAAAAGTACAAGACCAGAACTCTTCACTGGGGAATTCTACCAAACATATAAAGAAGAACTTAAACTAGTCCTTCTTAAACTATTCCAGAAGATTAAAAAGAAGGGAATACTTCCAAATTCATCTGTGAAGCCACCATCCCCCTTATATCTAAACCATACAAAGATACCATGAAAAAAGAAAACTACAGGTAAATAGCTTTGAATATAGATGAAAAAATTCTCAACAAAATATTACCAAACCAAATCCAACAATGCACCAAAAAAAAAAAACCAAAACAAACAAACAAACTGATCATACACCATAGTCAAGTTGGATTCATTCCAGGGTAGTAAGGATGGTTCAGCATACACAAATCAATGTGATATACCACATTAACAAAAGAAAAGACAAAAATCATATGATCATCTCAATAAGGGCCAAAAATTTTTTTATAAAATTCAACATCCGTTCATGATAAAAATCTCTCACCAAAGTGGGTACAGAGGGAACATTTCTCAACAAAATAAAAGCCATTTATTACAAACCCACAGCTAACATAATACTTAAGGTGAAAGCTGAAAGCTTTTTTACCAAGTTCATCAATAAGGCAAAGATACCCACTCTCACCATTTCTATTCGACATAGTATTGGAAGTCCTAGCCACAGCAATCAGACAAGCAAAAGAAATGAAAGTATCCAAATTGAAAACGGAGAGGTAAAATTGTCATTATTTGCAGATAACATGATATTTTATAGAGAAGCCTAAATATGCCACTTGGAAAATATTAGAACTGATAAATTAAGCAAGGTAACAGGACACAAAATTAATATATAGAAACCTGTAGCATTTCTTTGCCCTACAAGGAAATATCAGAAAGCAAAAGTAAAGATCTCATTCATAATCACACCAAACACGTACGTATACACACAGAGAGAAAAATCTAGGTGTAAACTTAACAAAGGAGTCGAAAGACCTCTATGCTGAAAACTACAAAAGAGTGATCAAGGACACTGAAGGTGATTCAAAGAAATGAGGGGAATACCATGCTCTCTAATTGGGAGATGTAACATTATTAAAATGCTCTTAATACCTGTAGCACTCGACAGATTTAATGTGACCTCTGTCAAAATTCCCAGGACATTTTTCACAGAACTGGAACTAATAATTCTAAAACTTAGATTGAGCCACAAAAAACCCAGAGTTGCCAAAGCAGTACTGAAGAAAAACAAAACTGGAGGCATAACCCTTCCAGACTTTAGACAGTGCTACAAAGCTATAAAAACCAAAACAGAATGGTATTGGCACAGAAATGGACATAAAAATCAATGGAACTATATTCAATATCTTGTAATAAACCATAATGAAAATAATCTGAAAATATATATATATGTACTTGAAAAATAAAAAATGAAAATAACAATGAAGGACTATCACCCTTCTGTCATCTCAGTTTGCTTAAGGTCATGTTTGTCCTGTTATCTTGTTATTTGAAAGTTGGTTCCAGATTTTCAGTATTTATGTTTACTGTTATAGCCATTACAGAACTTTGTCTTAGAATATAGTCAGTATCTCTTTACCTTACAGGTGGCCTGGAGGCTCTACATAGGGCAGCAGAAAGTTGCTGTTTTTCTCATTTGGAGAATTCAGAGTTAAAAGTTTTTGGAGTCAAGTCTACCAACTGGGCTACATTGTTGGGTAGATGTTAACTTGGATATAAAGAGGTTGTAGTCAGTAGCCGGTAATGACCCATGTGTATGAAATCTTTCGGAAGTCTTATTAAGATTTCATAGGTTCAGAGGCATCATATTCCATGTAAGCGGCAGTGTGGCAGAGTATAAGTGAAGCCACTGTTCATTGGGAAATCTTCCTCAAACTAATGTCCTTAAAAATTTCTGGAAAAAGCTAAGTTACTTAGCTGGAGGTAAATATACAACATTTTATATTATAATTTGATTATCTTGTGAATAAAAGTCAACATTTGTATAACTTTTTAAGGTAAGAAATTTTAAAGAACCACTTTTCCAGGCTCTTTGCTGCTACTTGGATGAAAAATTAAACCAATAAAGGTTTTTGCTAAGTAACCAACTTCTGTCTCACCAATCTTGAGTGCTCAGGAGTACATCCAAGGGGGAGGAGGGAAAGGAAGAGTCTACTAAATATGTAAGAACTGTGTTTAGTGTTTTCACCCATATTGTGCCATCAAATATGCTGCTGCTGCTGCTGCTAAGTCGCTTCAGTCGTGTCCGACTGTTCGACCCCATGGACTGCAGCCTACCAGGCTCCTCCGTCCATGGGATTTTCCAGGCAAAAGAGTACTGGAGTGGGGTGCCATTGTCTTCTCCACATCAAATATGACTGCCCAGCAAATTAGGAATTATTCACATTGATTTTTGCATGTGAAGAGGTCTGTACTCACCTCTTCACTAGGGAGCAGAACCAGAATCTGAATCCTGTCTCTCTGATTTCCAGTGTTCTTGTATTTTTCCCTTAACATGGCCTTTCATGAGAATGAAGATGTCTCCAAAAGAGCCTGGTTATTAACTCTGAGCATTTGCTGTGCTGGTAGAAGAAGGCTGGCTTTAGTTTCCCCTAGAGTTGTTGTTAAACACCAGTAAGTTAACATTTACAGATTTCTATGACACAGTTAAAAGCACGCCCTCACAACATTTTATAAAGTTCTGATTTTAAAATGACATGTCGTTATTGTAGTGACCCTCAAGAGTTCCAGCATATTCATTGTAGTGATTTTAAAGGGAGGAAAGGAATGGTCATCAGTGGCTATTTTTAGCCATAAGACATACAGTGTCAGATAGAATTTTGTGATCTCGCTCAGACATCATACCTTTGATTTGAGGGAGGCAGCAAAGCAAAATGATTGATAGTTTGTGCTTTGCCCTGCAGTTCCTGAGCTGGAGAATCCTGGCTTTACTATACGCTCTGTGATGGTGGGCAAGAGACCTAACCTCTATGCCTTAGTTTCCTTGTCAGTAAGACAAGAACAGTAACAGCTTGATTGCTGTGTATCTGTTTACAACTTTGATACAGAGTTAGTGCTCAGAAAGTGTCCCTATTCCAGGAATGTTATCTCAGAGCATCTTTCATTCATCATGAGTCACAGAGGCCCCTGCACTTTCTTCTAGAGCTCATGCTTATCTCAGCAGCCCTGGGCTTGGCCGACCACTCCCTCCTTCCTGAAATTCTTTCTTTACTTGGCTTCTGTGATGCTCCTCCATCTTGATTCTGCTCACAACTCCCTCGTTTCTTCTGTCTCCTCTGCTGAATCTGTCTTTCCCCATTCCTGGCCCTTAAACTTTGCAGCCCTGAGAGCTTTGTTCTCTGTCCTATTCCCCATCTTAACTTACTCCTCAGTGATCTCCTTTACTTCTGGGGCCTCAAATACCTTAAATTGACATGTTGATGACTTCATAGACTTATCTTCAATTCCTGTGTCTCCCTTGCTTTTCAGCTGCCTGTTTTACCTCTTTACTTGTTTGTCTAATAGACATCTCAAATTTGACATGTCCAAAACCCAGTTCTTGATTTCTTTTCTAACCCCGCACGCCTGTTGTTTCTCATCTCAGCAATGGCTTTACCCAGTTGCCCAGCCACGAAACAGAAGTCATCTTTGATCCTTGCCTTTTTCTCCCATCTCATATGTGAGCCATTAGCATCCGTTCCAAATGCAAGTGCTCCTAACCTCCCACCCCCACTCCTAAATCCAACTGCAGTACTACCAAATCTTGTGGGAATTCTGCAACCACTGCCTTAGTGAACCTCAGCTGTGTACCTTTCGCTCCAAGTTCAGACAACAGTCACAGAGATCCTTCTGTGTGAGACTTTTATAAGATCTTCAGTGGATTCCCTCCAGATCGTATACAGTTCGAACTCTCAGCCATGTTGTACTTAAGGCCCCTGCTCCCACTCTGTCCCCAGCTCTTCCTGCCCTGCCTGTCTCTTGAAGTGCCCTAGACACACCAGACTCTCTGTTCCCTGACAAGCTGCATTCCCTAGCCCCACCCCAGAACACTGTCCTCATCCACTCTCGCCTCCCAGTCCCCTCCTGTCTAGAATTCCTTCTCCTGCACTTCATTCATTTCTCTCTCAAATGCCACCCACTCCGAGCTGGCCCTCTGACTCATTTGAATATCAATGTTACTCTGTGTCCCCTTCACATGCTTTACTTGTTTTCAAAGCATTTCTCCCCACCTGAAATACGCGAATGGGTATTTGTTTATTGCCTCTGTCCACTGGCAGATTGAAAGCTCCCTAAGGATGATGTTCTGGTGCTTAATACACATTTTCTGAACAACTGAAGGAATAAGGGAATTAATGCTCTGGTGTGTGTGCTCAGTCATGACAGTTGTGTCTGACTCTTTGTGACCCTATGGATTGTAGCCTCCAGGTTCCTCTGTCCATGAGATCGTCCAGGCAAGAATACTGGAGTGGGTTGCCATTTGCTACTGCAGGGGATCTTCCTGACCCAGGGATCAAACTTGCATCTCTGGCATCTGCAACATTGTCAGGTGGATTCTTTACTGCTGAGCCACCTGGGAATCCCCCTAGTTGTCTGGTACCCCTATATTAAAAAAGAGCCAGATATCTCCTTAGACTCTAATATCCCTGTCTGTCTCTCCCCCCATTTTCTCTGTACCCCTTTAAGGCAGAATTTCTAAAATGTCTAGATGTACTATAGTTCTTTATTACTCATGTTACCTTCACTCTTGATGGTCTAATACCTTTTCTCATCACTCTTGTGTGGTTTCTCACGGTCATTCAAGTTCTATGTGTCTCTGCCTCCAATAAGTACATTCCCATCCTATCTTACTAGATCTTTGAGTAGCTTTCAGCACAGTTTTCCATTCTGTTCTTGAAATTCCCTTCTACCTACTAGCCATTTGTTGATCCTTCACTGGCATCTCCTTTTGGGGACCTCTGAATGTGGAGAATTCTTCAAGTTGTGGCTTAGGCCTGCTTTTCACTCTGCATGCTCATTGGTTCCCAGGGCTTTCCACACCATCAATGAGCTGATGACTCCCCAGTGTACATATGTGTCCAATACTGACCTCTTCTGACCTCCAGGTCCCACATCTGACTGCTTCCTGGACACGTTGGATGTCTTATGCTCAAAGAGAACTCTTGATTCACTTCTGGATCCCATGTCCCTGAACCTGCCTTTCCACATCCCATCTTGATATCATCATCCTCCCCATTTGCAAAAAGTCAGAATCTTGGGTATCATCCTGGGTTTCTCCTTCACTGTCCCTCTTTGCTCCAGTACTTTTATTGTTCAGTTGCTAAGTCATGTCTGACTCTTTGCAACCCCATTGACTGTAGCATGCCAGGCTTCCCTGTCCTTCACTATCTCCTGGAGTTTGAGTCAGTGATGCTATCTAACCATCTCATCCTCTGCCACTCCTTCTCTTGTTGCTCACAGTCTTTCCCAGCATCAGGGTCTTTTCCAAAGAGATGGCTCTTGGTATCAGGTGGCCAAAGTACTGGAGCTTTAGCTTCAGCATCAGTCCTTCCAGTGAATTTTCAGGGTTGATTTCCTTTAGGAATGATTGGTTTAATCTCCTTGCTGTCCAAGGAACTCTCAAGAGTCTTCTCTAGCACCACAGTTTGAAAGCATCAATTCTTCAGTGCTCAGCCTTCTTTATGGTCCAACTCACACATCCATACATGACCACTGGAAAAATCATAGCTTTGACTCTACAAACCTTTGTCAGCCAAGTGATGTCTGTATTTTTTAATATGCTGTCTAGGTTTGTCATAGCTTTTGTTCAAGGAACATGTTTCTTTTAATTTTGTGACTGTAGTCACTGTCCACAGTGGTTTTGGAGCCCAAGAAAACAAATCTGTCACTGCTTCCACTTTTTTCCATCTGTTTGCCATGAAGTGATGGGACCAAAGGGCTTCCCTGGTGGCTCAGTGGTAAAGAACCTGTCTGCCAATGCAGGAGAAATAAGAGATGTGAGTTCGATCCCTGGGTCAGGAAGATACCCTGGAGGAGGTCATGGCAACCCACTCCAGTATTCTTGCCTGGAGAATCCCATGGACAGAGGATAGAATCCCATCCACGGTCCAGTCCCATGGACTAGTGGGCTACAGTCCATGGGGTCCCAAAGAGTCAGACACAGCTGAAGACTCAAGCAACATGAATGAGGGGACTGGATGCCATGGTCTTAATTTTTCACATATTGAGGTTCAAGCCAGCTCTTTCACTCTCCTCTTTTACCCACATCAGAGGCTCTTTGGTTTCTCTTCACTTTCTGCCATTAGCGTGGTATCATCTGCATATCTGCAGTTGTTATTTCTCCTGGCAGTTTTGAGTACACCTTGTGAGTCATCCAGCCCAGCATTTTGTATTATGTACTCTGCATAGAAGTTAAATAAGCAGGCTGACAGTACACAGCCTTGATGTACTCCTTTCCCAATTTGGAATCAGTCCTTTGTTCCATGTCTGATTCTAACTGTTGCTTCTTGACCTGCATACAAGTTTCTCAGGAAGCAGGTAAGGTGGTCTGGTATTCCCATCTCTAAGAATTTTCCAGTTTGTTGTGATCTATACAGCCAAAGGCTTTAACATAGTCAATGAAGCAGAAGTAGATGTTTTTCTGGAATTCCTTTGCTTTTTCTGTGATCCAGCAGATGTTGGCATTTGATCTCTGGTTCCTCTGCCTTTTCTAAATCCAGCTTGTACATCTGAACATTCTTGGTTCATATACTGTTGAAGCCTAGCTTGAAGGATTTTGAGCATTATCTTGCTAGCATGTGAAATGAGTGCAGTTGTGTGATAGTTTGAGCAAAGACTTGTCCTCCTGTTTCATTGTCACAATATGGTGAAGAAATGGAGGCTCGGAGAAGTTGCACATATGCCCAAGGTTACAAAAGTTTGTGTCTGCTCTGCCACAGTGGGATCCCTCACTGGCATTACTTCAAGAGTCTTTGCACCAACGCTGGGTTTGCCTAGTGAAAAGCTTCTTGCCCTTCACAAGCTGCTACTCGAAGCCACACGGGCACTGAGGTGAGGTCTCAGGCTGCCCCATGGGAGCTGTTTGGGGCACGAACCCTTCTCAGGACCAGTACTTACTGCTGATCTGTGGAGCAAGTGACATCTTTAGGAAACAGGTGGCGGTTGGTGCCAGTGACAGCCTGACTCACTGTTGACAGTGTCTAGCAACTGGTCTGTTGTCTCGTTTTGCCACGGCCTGTGCATGCATGCTTAGTGGCTTCAGTCATGTTCAACTCTGCAACCTCGTGGACTGTGGCCTACCACGCACCTCTGTCCATGGGATTCTCCAGGCAGGAATACTGGAGTGGGTTGCTATTCCCTTCTCCAGGAGACCTTCCCAACTCAGGGATCGGCAGAGCACTCGAAAACACTGGGATGTCATTCTCTGCTCACCTGGCAGTGTCCTTTCCCCCTGCCTCCTCTTCAGCCTCACTTTATTCCTCAGCCTCTAACTTCTTGAATCTTCAGTTATACTGACTGCTTTTAATCATATCCTTCAACACAGCAAGGTTTCTGCTTCAGAACCCTTGGCTGGCTTCCCCGCCCTCCCTCCCCTCCCCTTTCCACCCCAACCCTGAATGCTCTTTCTTTCTGAGTGTTCTTTCTTTAGTCCTGCACGACCAGCTTTGTCTCATCCTTCAGGTCTCAAATATCACTCCTCAGGGAACCTCCTCTGACCACACTACTCAAAATTCTTATTTTCTCTATTATTCTCTACCATGACCACTGTATTTCCTAAGCAGAATCAATTACTTTTAAAGGATTTATGTTTAATTGTTATTATGGAATATAACTTCCCTGGAAAGAGACTTCTGCTTTGTTAGCTGTCGCATCTTCTGCCTCTCTCACAACACTGATGCATAGTAGGTGCTGGAACATGGATTCTTGTGTTGATATGTGTCTGTCATGAGATGTTTAACATGAGCTCTTGCCCTCCTCCCTCCTTTTTTTAAAGGAAAGAATTAAGCTTTTATTTTTGTCAACGTTTTGTATAATTAGTTTATAGCATTTTACATAATTAGAAAATTACTACTTCAAGATTTGTTATGAAAAATAGCAGCATCTCCTCTTTCATTTTCTATTCCCCGGAGGCACGCGTTTTCAACTTTCGCCGATTATTTTAGTAATTACTTCTATATCTTTAATTAAGATATTTGTGTTATTATTTATCCATTTGTTTTATTTTGAGGAGTTATCTACTGCTGAAAAAGTGAGTATTTAGCTTCCGTCATCTACCCTTGCCCCCTCCCCTCCTCACACACTCTTCTAGCCCCCACCCTCTTAGCTGTGTTATATTGTAATTTTGTATTGTATTGTAATTTTGGTGAGATCAATAAGCAGTGTTTATTATAGCTCTGTGATACTTTCTACAGAAGAGCCCTGTAATGTCGTCTGATTACTTTTCCTCTCAAGACTGCCCAGCAGATACTGACTTTTTTTTAATCTCTTAATTTTTTATGGACTTACGAATATTCAACCTCAGACTCTACCCTAGTTGTAAATCTTCTCCCTAAATTAACCAACATAGAGGATCTACCAGGTTCATCTTTGGGGGAAATTCCTCCTAGAACCTCTGATCTGTCTCAGTTGCTTTCTCAGTCATAAAACAGCTAGGGCTTCCCCTTTGCTGCCCTTCTGAGGTCTCCTTTTGCCTCTACTGTTTTGGAGCTGTCAGTCTCTGGAACTTAGGACTTATTCTTTGTTTGTTTATGACTTCATTTTGGTGGAGCACATTCTCCAGTTTTTTATGAAAAAGTGGATGTGAGAGGTAACTTTTTGAGACTTGTAGATCTGACATTGCCTTTGTTCTGCACTGGCATTTAATTGATGGCTTGACTAAGTTTATAATTCTAAGGTAGAAATCACCTCTTCTCAGAATTTTGAAGTTTCTGCCATCCATAGTTACACTTGAGAAATTCCTGTCATTCTGACTTAAAATCCTTCATATAAGAACTCTTTCTCTGGGAATTACTATCATGTACCTTGGGTGCACTTCCTGGTGGCTCAGTGTTAAAGAACCCACCTACCAATGTAGGAGACGCCAGTTCAGTCCCTGGGTCAGAAAGAGCCCCTGGAGAAGGAAATAGCAACCCACTCCAGTATTCTTGCCTGGGAAATTCCATGGACAGACAAGCCTGGTAGACTACAGTCCATGGGGTTGCAAAGAGTTGGACACAACGAAGCACCCACTCAGGCACGTACCTTGGTGTAGATCTGTCTGCATTTTATATGCTAGAAACTCAGTTGGCCTTTTTACTATGGAAACCCCATTCTCCCACATCCTACTTCTGTCCTTTCTGTAAAGGAAAAACAATGTCCTTTAGTTCTGGGGGAAAATGTCCTTTGATTTTGGAAATCACAATTACTTCTCCTTTTCTTTGACTATGAACACTGTTATTTGGATATTAGCTGTCCTGATTTGGCCCCTAAACTCTCTCTCTTTCCTGTTTTCCATCTCTGTCATCCTATGCAACTTTCTTGGACATTCCTGAATTCTCTTGCAAGCCATCTATTGAATTTTTAATCTGCCTTCATTTTAATGTCTGCGAGCTCTTTTTCATTCTCTGTTTCTCTGTCTTTAATAACATCTTGTCCTTATTTCATGAATATACTTTTCTCAGATCTCTGAAGATGCTTGAGTCTTTAATTTTATTTTTAGATTTCATCTTTATGTGACTTTCTCTTTCCTCCAAGCTGCTTTGGTGTTTCTCTGCTATGTGCTTACCTTAGTATCTGGAAAGTCTTTCTGTTTCCTCCTGTTTAGATTAGCTTTGAAAGTGAATGAGGTTTGGCAATTCTGGGCTTTATTCTGTGGGGACCTAGCTAGGCTGTTTGTTTTATTTTGGAAATCCTGCTGTTAGTATAGTTATATCTTTTTTTTTAATGAGCCTATCAGATTCCCAGTGAAAATATGACTAGTCAGAAAGCCCAGTTGAAAGCTGGTGGCCTTTTCATTGAGCAGTAATTTTTCGTGTAATCTCTTCAGTATGAAATCCCCTTCGCAACTATGCCTAGACTCCTCTAGTTCAAAGATCCTTTATTGGCTCTTTTCAGGAGTGACATTTCCAGTCTTCTCCTCGGTGGCACCTGGGGGGTTGAACAATCACTTGTCTTCCGGGAGTGAGGGAGAGTACTGGGTCTTAAACTTTGTAAACAGATTTTCAGCCGTTGCCCTGCCCCACCTCCACCACCATTTCCAGAGGAACCTGGTGCTACCACCCTCAGAGTCTTGGGGATTTATCATTTAAATGGGGCTGCTTCGAAGTGGTCCTAGTTTGGGACTGAGCTTCCTCTAGCCTATCCAGCCAGTTGTCATTTGTCTGTTTGCTCTCCATCTTTCAAAATTGTGTTACTCTCTCTAGTTCTATTCTCTGTCTTTATCTCTTTTATGTTCTTGTATTTGAGGAGGGAGCAGAACTAAATGCATATGTTTAGCACTCCTTCTTTAAGTAATTGTTAATGAGGCATTTGATCATACTTGTGAAACAGATTTCTGTATATGCTCTGAATCTCCGGTTTCACCACATTCATTTCTTTCCTTACTTGCAGTCAGAGTTGGAGGCTGGTGTGTGGTGGAATGTTCTCTGGGCTGGGATTTAGGAGACTTGGAGTCTATCCCCAGATTTGCTGCAACCATTTAATCTTGGGACTGCCGCAATGGCTCAAGTGATAAATAATCTGCCTACAATGTAGGAGATGCAGGAGAGGTGAGTTTGATCCTTGGGTAGGGAAGATCCTCTGGAGGAGGAAATGGCAACCCAATCCAGTATTCTAGCCTGGGAAATCCCATGGACAGAGAAGCTTAGCGGGTCCATAGGGTGGCAGAGTCAGACACAACTGAACATGAATGCATGCACTTAATCTTGAGCATTCTCTCATCATTATTTCCTCATCAAGAAGACCAGTGAATTGAAATAGTTAATTGTCAGGGCTCTTTGTACCCACAGGTTCGTTTTATCTCTAAATAGATAATCATGGGTAACTGAGCACTAGATATAGTAACAAAATTGCAGCAGCCAGCTGAAAAAATGCAGAATGTAAGCGTCTCCTTGTATTTGTCAGTTTCTGTAACTCTGACGTCTTTGAAGTCTCAAGTAAAATTGCAGCCCATATTTCATGAACAAGAAACTGTTAAAAGGTTAAAAATTCTGATTTTTTTTTTCCCTCTGTGCTATTTTCAGGCGATAGCAGTTCAACTCCTAAGCATACTTGGATTCAAGTTTTCATAAGTAAATAAAGTATTAGTTTTGAACCAGGAGGACAAGAAAGTTAATAAAGAAAGAAGTCTATTTTTTCCCTTTTATCCTGTGGCAGGGATGACTGTCTTGACTGTAACCTACCAGGAAATGTGCCCTTCCCATCCAAGCCATGTGTGAGTAGATAATAGCTCATCTATATTTCCTCTTTGCTCCTTGTTTCTGTTTCTCAGTTAGATGGAAAGACAGAGTGGACATTTCACGTCAGTATGGTTGTGACTGATGGGTGTGATCGCTAACCCAGTGTGCTCAGCAGTGGTCAGTACAGTGACTAAGGAGAAAATGTGGTCCATGAGGCCAGTGACTTGTGGCTCAAGAGACTAAACTTCGTTAGACCAATGAGAGCCACCCCTCCCCCACTTACTAAGACAGAATCTTCATGGAGTGGGGTGTAGGAATTATTTCATCAAAGTCCTCCAGGTTATTATGAAACACTTGTTTCTAGTACTGACTCTGGGGGACTGTTTCTCAGGAGCAAGAAGTCAAAAAGAAAAACAGTCTTGAGCATAGGTAGAGTTCAGGACAAAGCCAGCAGAAAAGAAACTGAACCATACACACCTGATTGGCTCTCATCAATCACAGATATGATTTCTACTTCTCACTGCTTTCCTCATGTCCTTATTCACACCCTTTCCCCTCATGCTTAGTAGATCATCTTCTTAAACCAGAGAGGAAGTGGAAACCTTCAGGAGGTGCTCTCGACTGCTTTTCTTCCTTTTCCATGTATAAATATGTGTGTGTGTGTGTGTGTGTGTGTGTGTGTGTGTGTGTGTAATGTAATGTAAATTTTTGTTTACACTCATCTTTGCTTCTCTGATTGAGGTTAACCCCTCTCTCTCCATCAGTGCTCCCTCCTATGTGTTTTTCTTTCATACTGGCCTATCAACATGTGTGTGTATATGAATACATAATATATACTGCGTGAATATATATTTCATCTTACAAAACAAAGCACAACAAACAAAAATATACCTTCCTCAACTCTATGGCCATTCTAAGTTCTGCTGTATCTTACTCATTTATTCCGTGTTCGGTCAGTCAGTATTTATTAGGCACTGAGGGTCTGCATCAGATTAAATAGACATGACCCCTGCTCTCATTGTACTTCCAGTCTCTTTTTAACCACACTTCTTTTAAAAATTATTGTTCTTATTTTCCCCCATTACAGAAATAACACATGCTTGTTGTCATAAATTTGAAAATCTCTTCTTAATGGGAAGCCACTAAAGGGTTTAAAGTAGAAGAAGAGTACTTGGTCAGAATTGTATTTTCAAAGGTCTCTGGCTGCTCTAGGGAGAAAAGATTGGGAGGGGCAAAAGTTGCTGGCAGGTCAGGAGATTAGTGCTATAGTCCAGATAAGGGTTCCTGAAGTCTTAGCAGTGTAAGATGAGAGAGGAAGACAGCATCAAGAGCACCACACGCTGATGAATGTTGGCTGTGGGGATGAGGGGGAGGGGAGTCCAGGAGAACAGGCAGGTGTCTGACCGGATGAGCTGAATAGATGGTGGTGCCATTTACTGAAATGAGAAGTAATGGAGAAAGAATAGCTCTGTGTGTGTGCACGCACGCGTGTGTAAACATAAGTTCTGTGTGAACACTGCATCTGAGATACCTGGGAGGTTTCTCAGTTGAGGCATCACATAGGCAGATGATGTATAAACCTGGTGTTCAAAAAAGACATCGGAAATAGAGTGATGCATTTGGAAGCTTTGGCCTAGAGGTGTTAACAGATGCTACTGGCACATTACAGAGGAATGGGCCTCAGATAGAGCCCTGGATATTTTTAGAAGTGAAAGTTCAGTTAGGGAGGAGGCACCAACAGAAGAGACCAGTGAGATGGAAGAATCTCCCAAGAGAAGGAAAGCAAGGGAAGAGAATCTTCACAAGAGGTCACGGTCACATGGTCAGTTATGTCCATGACTGTTGAGTTGTCACTAAGGTAAGGGGAATAAAAGCACATTAGCTTTATCTGTGTGCACCTCATGCATGACTTGAGCTAGAGCCAGGTGCCAGGTATTAGAGGCTGATCCCCATCGGAGGCCCACAAACTCACCCAGTGCCCTGGTGGTAGTAAGTAAGGATTTTGGACTGTGTTGTAATGCAGTAGATGCAGTGGGAAAGGTTGATAAACTTGTGTTTCCTTTTTATGGTAGCGTCTTATCTTTATTGTTTTATTCTGATTACTGAAACAGTGTGTACTCACTATAAAGATTTTAAATAGGATGGAGATTCACCTCCATAATCACATTCTTTCATTTCTCTCACATAATCACATTTATAACCACTGTTAATAATTGGAGACACATCCTTCAGAAGTTGCTGTGCATATGCTACCACATACATACACTTTTAAAAAATTGGGTTTATTGCTGTATAGTCTGCTGAAGCTTATATTCTTATCCATATATTCTTTTTCTATTTTTATTTATTTTTTAAAACTTTTTATTTTATATTAGAGTATAACTGATTAGCAGTGTTGTGATAGTTTCAGGTGCACAGTCTGTATATTTTAGATATCTGGCTACATGCAGCAGATATATAATATTCTGTTGTGCTGTAGTATTCTCTGGAATTTGAGTTTTATTTAGACATTTTTGCTCCCTCACATAATGCTCCTCAGAACATACTTGTACATATTACTTGCATATGTTTTCATATGTGTACACAAATTTCCATTTAACAAATTCCTAAAGTGGGGTCAGAGGGCATTTTTTTTTTTTAAAGATGGAAGAATTTTGAGCATGAAAAATGTCCATAAGGGGCAAATACGAGTAGATTGAAATCACGGGAAAAAGTGCTGAATGGCTGAATGTTCACTCATGAGAAGGTGAGTGGGAATGGAAACCAAGCCATGAGAGAGGCTCTAGGCTGAGGAGGGTGGACACAGTGAAGAGGGGCAGAGGGCAGGCTCTGCAGCCACTCTCATCCCCAGAGCTTTGCCCTGTGCTGGCATGTGGCAGACATGCAACAGACGCTTGCTGTTTGAATGAATAAATGAATGTAGTTTGGTTGATGGGGCAACAGAACTCAATGATGTTTTCATTTGAAAGCATTTAGTTTTCCACTGTCTCTCCCAAATAGAAGGTTAAGATTTCCTACTGAAATTGGTGAAAGAGGAGTTGAAGAGCTTAAAGGGCCTTCTAGCTTAGTGACCCCAGATGCCTAGGTCAGTCAGGACTCTTGGTCTAGGTATCTCTTACCTTTCTCTCCAGTCAGCCTGTTGATTCTAAGGCCTTAATATCATCTAATTCTGTTTATTCCCACTACTACCATCATTATATTACTTAGGTTGGTGAAAAAGTAATTGTAGTTTTGGACCATGAATTTTAAATCATTATAAGTAGGCTCAGACACACCTTTATTAATCAAAATAGGAGCCATTATAATCAACACATTTTTGCCAACAAGAAATAAGTTTGTTTATTCCTGTAGCATAAAAATCTGCACTTCCGGATTCGATGAACTCTTGGAAAGCATTTTCTGCCTCCTGCTGGTTGTGGAAGTGTTTTCCCTGCAAAAAAGTTGTCAATGTGCTTGAAGACGTGGTAGTTGGTTGGCGAGAGGTCAGGTGAATATGGCGGATGAGGCAAAACTTCGTAGCCCGATTTGCTCAACTTCTGAGGTATCAATGTGCAGTCAGGCATTGTCGTAGAGAAGAATTCGGTCCTTTCTGTTGAACTGTGCCGGCTACAGGCATTGCAGTTCGGTGCATCTCATCGATTTACTGAGGATACCTGTCAGATGTAATGGTTTCACTGCTGGGATTCAGAAAGCTATAGTGGATCAGACGGGCAGCAGACCACCAAACAGTGACCGTGACTTTTTTTTGGTGTAAACTTGACTTTGGGAAGTGCTCTGGAGCTTCTTCTCGGTCCAGCCAGTGAGCTGGTTGTCACCAGTTGTCACATAAAATTCACTTTCCATCGCATGTCACAATTCAATTGAGAAATGGTTCATTGTTGCGTAGAATAAGAGAAGACAACACTTAAAAACATTGACTCTCTTGATTTGTGGTCAGATCACGAGGTGCCCACTTATCGAGCTTTTTCACCTTTCCAGTTTCGTTCCAGTGTGGATTTTGTTGTCATAGCTGACTCTTAGATGGTCTCCTATTTCCTCAGGGCTCATATTAGAGGCAGCCTCTTCCAGCCCAGCCAAGCTGGCTCAGGAATCTCTTCTGTTCCCCAACCCTGTGCAGGCATCTGTTCTCTCTGGATGTCACTTGTGTGTTTATTTACCTAAAAGCCCACATGCCAGTGTCTTAATGGCTGTTTTTACTAAGCTGTAGTGCTTAGTTCACATTGCATGCTAAATAAACGACAGGCATTATTTTGTGTGAAATAAATATGCTTATGTAAACTTGCTACAGGAACAGGAAAGACCAGGAAAAAAAAAAAGGCATGAGATAAGCTCCCAGAGCACCAGTAACATAAGACATTTGATCCTGGAGCAAGTCTTAGGATTATTATTCACTGCTTGGGGAGAGGCAGTCATTTGTATTATGATTTCTGTAATTAGCACGTTAAATACATATATTGAGAAAATTTAAATATTTTCTTCTCTAAGGTGATTTCCCTAGGTTCAGGTGATCTTTTTATGTTGGACGTCTCAATTAAAGAACTACTTGGTGATATTTTCTAGAGTAGAAATGCCTGAACCGTCTTAGCTGCCTCTGGCCAGCTGGAGGATAATCATAAGCCTGAAGTCCCTGGTGGGATTCTAAAAGAAACAGCTTTCCAGCTCATTAAAAGAGCTCCTAAATTGGGGTGAAATGTTCCTGTCTGGATCTGCCTGCCTCCCCTGTCACCATGCCCCACCCCCAGCTGCCAGGGAGAGAAGTAGGAGGTCTGTACCAGCTGGCAACTGAACTAGTATTTCAAGTTACACAATCACAGCTTAATGAATGAAGAGACGTGAGGAGTTGGTTATTCTTCTGTGGAGCAAAGAGCACGGGTTCAAACCTTCTAAAGCATGACATTCCTAGCTAAGAAGCACTGGGCTCAGAAAACTGTGAGAGTGAGGACTGGGAATCATCTACGTCCCTAGGCCCATCTAGAGCAGTCCTTGTCGCTAGGGCTGCAGTCCTGCAGAAGGAGCTCAGCATTCTGGGACACAGACAGATACTTCTCGCTATGATTCCTCCCTTCGCATCCAAAATCGGAGCTTCCTTCAAACAGCCACCTATTAATAGTACACTTTCCATGTCCTCAGTTAGGACGGTCATGGCCCTCGCCACTCCTTCAACAGAAGGGCCCAGGTCTAGGTGTCCCACCTTTGAGCAGTCTCCTGAGGCTACTGGCTATTAAAGGGTGAACGAGGAAGAGGAGGAGGCTTGTGTTGCTGGGGCTGTCCTTTATTTTCTTATCCCGCTTTCCTGGAGCGGTGGCACCAGTCGAGGCTGTTTAGATGGGAATTCAGTCACCATCATGGCGTAGGCCTTCAGTTCTATTTAGCCTAAGATAATGTCCTGAACTATTAAAAACTAATTCATTTGGAAGAAATTTTTGTTGTCTCAGCCTGCTATTTAACTGGTGGCTTGAAAAATGTTACCTATATGTTCAGACTTTAAATAATGGACAGAAATATCTAAATATTAATATAGTAGGGAATGCATAAGAATGGGATTTACATTTCTTCATTTTCAGTATTAGACCGAATTTATGTACACCTTCCTAATTTTTTGATACGAGATATTTAATAAACTGCTGTCAGCATTCTTACTCCATGACATTTTCCAAAGGCTATACTCCTTTTTAAAAATTGAAAAGAGCTTCAGGAAGGTTCAAAGGTAACATTTTCTCCCTCTCTCATTATATAATACTTGTAGCTAATATTTTATCTAATGTTTACTCTGTGCAGGTACCATGCTAAATATTTTACAGCTGGTTTCTTTTGCCAAACAGCCTTAAGAGGAAATATCAATACTATTAGCCCCATTTGTAAGTGTAGACTCTGAAGCATAGAAAGGTTGGTTAAGCTGCCCAAAGTCACAGAGTTAGGAAGTGATAGGTCTGGATTTGAGTTTGGATCTGTCTAACTCCAGCAGGCAGCCAGCCTTGGAGAAGTCTGGCATCCGTTTGGCCAGTCATTCAGCAGAGAATTGCGGATTGTCTGCTATGGCCCAGGCACTATCCTAGGTGCTTGGGATTCAGCTACAAACAGGGCACAATCCCTGCACTTGTGGAACTCACATACTCTGTAATGAAAAAGTGAAGTGAAAGTTGCTCAATTGTGTCTGACTCTTTGTGACCCCATGGACTATACAGTCCATGGAATTCTCTAGGCTAGAATACTGAAGTGGGTAGCTGTTCCCTTCTCCAGGGGATCTTCCCAATCCAGAAATCGAACGTCTTCCGCATTGCAGGCAGATTTTTTACCAGCTGAGCCACAAGGGAAGCCCCATAATTTGCGACCCCATGGACTATACAGTCCATGGAATTCTCCAGGCCAGAATACTGGACTGGATAGCCTTTCCCCTGTACAGGAGATCTTCCCAACTCAGGGATTGAACCCAGGTCTCCCACATTGCAGGCGAATTCTTTACCAGCTGAGTCATAAGGGAAGCCCAAGAATACTGGAGTGAGTAACTTATCCCTTCTCCAGTGGATCTTCCTGACCCAGGAATCGAACTGCGGTCTCCTGAATTGCAGGCGGATTCTTTACCAACTGAGCTATGAGGGAAGCCCTCACTTACAATCTGTAATAAGTGATTATTAATTTAGTACTAAAGGAAAGGTAAACAAGGGCTCTGCTCTGGGGCTGTGTAATTTAGGATTTGAGGGACAGTGTCTCGGAGGCAATTTTACAGAGACTTAGATAATGCAGGAAAGCAAGCTATCCAAGGCCAGTATAATATAATAGGTACAAGCAGAGCCTGTGGGCTCCTGGGTTCAAATTAGGATTCTCCTGCTTATGAGCTGTATAATCTTGGGGAAAATCCTTGGCTTCTCCATGCCTCCTCATCAGTATAAAAGAAACTATTATATAGTACTTATCTTTACTTTTTTAGGGCAGTTATGAGGAGGAGATGGGTTCATATATAAAAAGGACTTACCATGAAACAGGCACTGGAGCACAGTAAGCACTTTCCAAGTGTTAGTCTCTGTTGTCTAGGCCCAATGGGAATGGTGACAAGTAGCTAGTTTCTGGGTAGATTGTGAAAATTCAACTGATGTGATTTATTGAGGAGCCAAATGTGGGGGTAGGAGGGTAGGGGATCAGAGATGATGCCAACAGTTTTGGTCTGATTAATTTGACCAAATTACTGAGATAGGGGAGACTTGGGGTATAGCAAGTCTTTTGTAGAGGGCTTTCCTGGTGGCTCAGATGGTTAAGAATCTGCCTGTTATGTCGGAGACTAGGGATCAAGCCCTGGGTTGGGAAGATCCCCTGGAGAAGTGAATGGCAACCTACTCCAGTATTCTTGCCTGGGAAATCCCACGGACAGAGGAGCCTGGCAGGCTGAATCCATGGGGCCCCAAAGAGTTGGACATGACTGAGCAGCTAACACTGTTTACCATTCTCTATGGTTATTGATAATTCACTGTTCACAAGTCTTTTATGGAGCAAAGGCAGAGTGCAGGGCAGAAATCAACGACTTTGGTGTGAGCATGTTAAGGCTGAGCTGCTTCTTGACATGTTCACATTTATATTATGTTCACTGTGGAAAATTTGAAAAATATAGACAAGTAAAAACACCTGATATTTTGCCACCCATTATCTTTTGCTTAAGTTTATTTTTACCTCCACACAAATTTTAAATATCATAGTGTATATATGGGTTTTTTTTGGTTTTTTTTTAATACCCTCTTCAGTTAATTGGAAAATGATTCATGCAGAAGGGAGAGTTAAAATACAAGCCAGGTGATAAAGGCACCATGAGAGCCCTCTATACCCACCACCACTGACACAGATTATGAACTTAAGAGAGGTTTTTTTTTTTTTTTTCAATTTTTTGTCTACACTGGGTCTTGGTTGCAGCACATGGGCTCATGGGCTTCTTTAGTTGCAGTGCGTGGGCTCAGGAGTTGCAGCTTGCAGGCTCTAGAGCTCAAGGTCTGTAGGCTTAGTTGCCCTATGGCATGTGGTATCTTGATTCCCCAACCAAGGATCAAACCCACACCCCTTCATTGGAAGGCAAATTCTTAAGCAGTGGACTACCAGGGGGGTCACTTTAGAGAGGTTTCTGCTAAGGAGGGTAGAGCATGACACAGATCTTATTTCTGCTCATCTGAGAACTTCCAGTCCCTACTGCCTTACAACCTTATCCACAATTGTTGGCAGACTTTAAGCTACCCTTTTTTTCCCCTCTCATTGTGTAAAATATATATAATGTAAAGTTTACCACTGTAACCATTTTTAAGTGTATGGTTCAGTGGCATAAAACAAGTTCATGTTGTGTAACCATCCCCACCATCCATCTCCAGAGCTTGTTCATCTTGCAGAAGTGAAACTCGGCACCCATTAAACAATGGCTCCCGGTTCCTCCCTCCCACCAGCCTCTGGTAACCACCACTTACATTCTTTCCCTCTGTATTTGACTATTCAGGGACCTCATGTAGGTGGAATCATAGAGTATTTGGCCTTTTATGATTGGCTAATTTCACTTATAATAGCCTTACGATTCATGTTGTTACATGTGTCAGAACTTGCTTTTAAGGCTAAACAGTGTTCCATTGTATGTTTTGTTTATCCATTTGTCCATGGATGAACACTTATATTGCTTCTACCTTTTGGCTGTTGTGAATAATGCTACCATGAACATTAGAGTACAAGTATTTGAGTTCCTGCTTTCAATTATTTTGGGTATGTACTAAAATCTCATTTTATAATCTTTTTCACATTAAATACATTGTTAAAATTTTCCATGTCATGAGTATTTTCCTCCAAAATTAAATAATTGCATTATGTATCATCATATAGCTGTATCCTCATTGATTTAAGAAAGCAAGTATTGTTTCGTAGAAATAGAATTATAAATTCAAAGAGTATGACTAGTATTGAAACTGTTGCTGCATTTGTCAAATTGCTACCAAGAAACTTACACAGTCCAACAGTAGCAATATCTGTCCTTGCATCTTTGCTAATGTTAGGTATTAATAACTATTTTCTGTCAATTTGATAATTAGAAATGATATATCAATTCTGATTTTCCTTTTATGCAAATTTAGGGTTCACTTTCTGGGTTAGAGTTTATTTGTAGCTGATTACTGAGAGAAATTTTGATTTGCTAAGCACTCAGCTTGTGAGATTGAAGAAGGAAATGGCAACCCATTCCTGTATTCTTGCCTGGGAAATCCTATGGACAGAGGATCCTGGCAGGCTACAGTCCATGGGGTCACAGAGAATTGAACACAACTTCTAGTGACTAAACCACTACCACAGCCAGCTTGTGAGATGTTGAGAAGTGATGAAAGTCTAGGAGTCTTTCCTTCTTAGTCTTTCATTCTAAGGTAGTTGCAAGCTTTTTGCTCTATGTGTATCTGACAAGCCGCTGTAATAAAGATTTTCTGTTATTGTGTTCTAAATATACTCTTAGTAGTTAAACTTGCATAAATCCTTACTCACAGTTCAAAAATCCAAAAAGTGCTAGAAAAAAATTTTTCTGGTAATTCATGTTACAAAACCTGTCAGATCTGATGAAAAAACCTGACCAGAGCCAACATGAAACTACTTATGTTTTTTATTCATCCCACTAGTGTTCACATTTTTGGCTGCAAAACATGATCATAGTTGAGTAAGAGATGCTGTCCCAGGCCCCACTGAGGTTGCATAGTAATATACAATATGTATAGAGAAGAGTTGTTTTCTTTCTGAATTCTAAAAAATTCTGAACTTTGGCATCAAAAGTTAGATTAGGGAATGTGGACCTATAGTGTTTTTTTCCCTTGTATTTCTATGTTCTCATCTCTCCTAGGCTTTAAAAACTGATTTTGAAATCAGGCCTACTGTGGTAGGTTAAGCATGGAGTTATGACTCACATGTGCTTTGAGTTTAAAGACAATAGGAATGTATGTGTGGTATCTTCTTTCATCCCCAGGACATGTATAATCACTGTAATCTGGGAACTGACATATCAATGACTAGAACCAAGTTTCAGCTGAACCATAGCCAACTGCAAACTCAGGGTGGTGTTCCATTGGGAACCCTGGGGGTCTTAAGAGACTGGAAGCAGTTGGACTGTGGAGTGATAGTGGTAGCTTTCCAAGATGTTGGAACATACCTCTATAATTGATACCACTTGTCCTTTACAGAGCATCAACTATCTTAGCCAAAGTTTTAAAAAATAATACCAAATTGATAAAATTAAATAAAAATTAGTTCAATTTTAAGATTGACTGTTGTTCATGTTATTAAATCTAAAAATTTAAAAATACGTTTGTTAAAACGATAAAGGATGCAAAAATGAAAAAGCTGACTCATGTTCATGTGGGATTGCAAGGGGCCCCGAATAGCCAAAATGATTTTGAAAAAGAAGAATAAATTTGGAGGACTCACATTTATTGATTTCAAAACTTACTAGAGAGCTACTCCAGTAATCAAAACAGTGAGATACGTGCGTATGGATAAACATATAGACCAACAGCATAGAACTGAGAGTTACTAACTTGCCCAGAAATGACCAGTTGATTTTTGAAAATGGTGCCAAGTACACTCAATGTGGAAAAAAGAGTCTTTTTTAAACAGATGTTTTTGTGATAACTGGATTCCATATGCCAAAAGAATGCAGTTGGCCCCCAACCTCACATCACATATAAAAGTTAACTCAAAATGGATCAAAAACTTAAATATAAGAGCCAAAACAATAAAACTGTTAGGAGAAGAAAGAGGTAAACATTTATGGCCTTTGATTTGGCAGTGGATTCTTAGCTAGAACACCAAGAGTATGGACAACACAGCAAAATAGATAAACTGGACTTTTCAAAATGAAAACTTCAGTGCAACAGAAGATATTATCAAGAAAATGAAAAAAATAATGGGAAAAACATTTGGAAATAATATATCTGATAAGACTTTAATATCCAGAATACATAAAAAAACTCTTACAGCTTTACAAAAAGACAAACAATCCAAGTAAAAAATGAGGAAAGGACTTGAGTAGATCTTTCCCCAGAAAAGATCTTCAGATGGTCAGTTGTGCATGAAAAGATGCTTAGCATCATTTGTCATTAGGGAAATGCAAGTCAAAATCATGACATCATTTCATATATGCTCGAATGGCTGATTTTAAAAAACAGAAAATTACAAGTATTGGCAAGGATATGGGGAAGTTGACACCTTCCTGCATTGCTGATGGCTATCAAAAATGGTACAGCCACTGCAGAAAACAATTTGGTGGTTCCTTGGAAAGCTAAAAATAAAATTATTGCATGACTCAGCAATTCCACTACTAGGTATATACACAGAAGAATTGAAAACAAGAGACCTAAACAAATATGTATAACTATTGTTTCATTGCAGTATTATTCACGATAGCTGAAAGGTGGAAATAACTCAAGTGTTCATCAACAGATGAATGGATAAACAAAATGTAGTATATACTTGCAACGGAATATTAGTCAACCAAAAAAGAAAGGAGTTTTGATACGCAATACAACATAGATGAACCTTGACATGATTATGCTAAGTGAACAAAAGGACAAATATCATGATTCCATTTATAGGAAACATCTAGAATAGGCAAATTTGGAGAGACAAAGTAGATTAGAGGTTACTGTGAACTAGAGGAGAGAGGAAATATGGACTTGTTGCTTAATGGTTCCCAGAGTCTCTGGGGTGATTTAAAAAAAAAAAAAGTTTTGGAAACAGTGGTTATGATTGCACAACATTGTGAACAGAATTAATGCCACCAAATTGTACACTTAAGAATGATTTATATGGCAATTTTTGTGATATATATATACATGTTACTACAATAAAACTTTTTTAGATGATGAAGAAACTAATAAACTCAATTAGAATCTGATAGGTTTGTGATATATATTGGGCTTTCCTAGAAAAGCATTAGCTCATCTGGTTGGGATGTGAGAGTGAATAATGTGAGTTCAAAAAGAGACATGTTTAACTTCCAGGGATATCTTTGGAGCTGACTTATTGGGAGAGGGTTGTGGGAATAGGGAAGGGCTATTGAGAGGAACTAAAACAACACTAAGCATCACTGGGAATGTAACAAGATGGAGAAATTGTATTTCCTGGAGCTCTTCTCAGGAATAGTATTGTTATTTGTGGATGGAGGAAATCCTTAGAGTTGCCACTTGGGGTAGGGCTGGGAGGATGAGATGCCTGAGGGACTCACCGAATTGTCCGTTTCCTTCTTCCATGGTGTCTTCTGTGCTGCAGGTAGGAAATGTTTCTGGCTGATAATTTGCTGGATCAGTGGGCAGGGTGGAAGAGAGGCAGAGTCCCTTCCTTTTATGATATTGTCCAAACACTAGAAGACTGCTATCTTGAAGGGACGTTCTCCTGTTGGCCTGTTTTGTACGTGGATATACCTCAGTGTGGCTCAATGCAATATATTTCTGGAAATATAAAATACCTTTATTATTACATAGATAATTAAGTTCATTTTGAGGGACTGAGTGCTGGTAACTTTTCCAGACTGACAAAAGGCTTGTGATTCGTTCTGTCATTTGTTCACTGCCCAGTGGAGCATCCTTAATATGCTAAGTGTTCTTCCAGGTTCTGAGGAAATCAAGTAGCCTAAGACAGTGGCTTGCTCTCTGAGAGCTCATAGACCACGTGGAAAACAAAATCAAGTCATGAGCATATAGTGTGATAATGAGATGGATAGCTTTTCTCTCTCTTTTTTTCACCCAGATTTTCTCTTCTTGGAAGTAGCCAGTTTGTGAGAACATAGGCGTGGCAACCTACTCCAGTGTTCTTGTTTGGGGAATCCCATGGACAGAGGATCCTGGAGGGCCGCAGTCCATGGGGTCACAAAGAGTTGTACACAACTGAAGTGACTTAGCATGCACACACATTACTATGTGATTGAGATTCTGTTCAGTATAAGCTGCAAATTTATTTAAAATAATCACTCATTTTTATATCTCTTTTCTATACTTTAATGAGAAGACCAACTGAAAAAAACTGTATTTTAGTATTAATAGCTAGTAATGCACTAATTCAGTTTTTGATTCCATAGCGACAGAACGAGTTTTATTAATTCTAGACCTGCAAAGTCTAGTGATTTTGTTACCAGGGGAACATTTCATGCGAAGATAGGCACAATAAAGGACCGAAATGGTATGGACCTAACAGAAGCAGAAGATAAGAAGAGGTGGCAAGACTACACAGAAGAACTATGCAAAAAAAATCTTCATGACCCAGATAACCACGATGGTGTGATCACTCACCTAGAGCCAGATATCCTGGAATGCGAAGTCAAGTGGGCCTTAGGAAGCATCACTGTGAACAAAGCCAGTGGAGGTGATGGAATTCCAGTTGAGCTATTTCAAATCCTAAAAGAAGATGCTGTGAAAGTGTTGCACTCAATATGCCAGCAAATTTGCAAAACGCAGCAGTGGCCACAGGGCTGGAAAAGGTCAGTTTTCATTCCAATCACAAAGAAAGGCAATGTCAAAGAATGCTCAAACTACAGCACAATTGCACTCATCTCACACGCTAGTAAAGTAATGCTCAAAATTCTCCAAGCCAGGCTTTAACAGTTCATGAATCATGAAATTCCAGATGTTTAAGCTGGATCTAGAAAAATCAGAGGAACCAGAAATCAAATTGCCAACATCCCTTGGATCATCCAAATAGCAAGAGGGTTCCAGAAAAAATTTCTACTTCTGCTTTATTGATTACGCCAAAGCCTTTGACTGTGTGGATCACAACAAATTGTAGAAAATTCTTAAGGAGATGGGAATACCAGACCACCTTACCTGCCTCCTGAGAAATCTGTATGCAGGTCAAGAAGCAACACTTAGAACCGGACATGGAACAACAGACTGGTTCCAAATAGGGAAAGGAGTACGTCAAGACTGTATATTGTCACCGTGCTTATTTAACTTATATGCAGAGTACATCATGAGAAATGCTGGACTGGATGAAGCACAAGCTGGAATCAAGATTGCTGGAAGAAATATCAATAACCTCAGATATGCAGATGACACCACACTTACGGCAGAAAGTGAAGACAAACTAAACAGCCTCTTGATGAAAGTAAAAGAGGAGAGTGAAAAAGTTGACTGCAAACTCAACATTTGAAAAATAAAGATCATGGCATCCAATCCCATCACTTCATGGCAAATAGATGGGGAAACAGTGACAGACTTTATTTTCTTGGGCTTCAAAATCACTGCAGATGGTGACTGCAGCCATGAGATTAAAAGACACTTGCTCCTTGGTAGAAAAGTTATGACCAACCTAGACAGTATATTAAGAAGCAGAGACATTACTTTGCCAGCAAAGGTCCTTCTAGTCAAAGCTATGGTTTTTCCAGTAATCATGTAATGATGTGAGAGCTGGACTATAAAGATAGCTGAGCGCCAAAGAATTGATGATGCGTTTGAACTGTGGTGTTGGAGAAGACTCTTGAGAGTCCCTTGGACAGCAAGGAGATCCAACCAGTCCATCCTAAAGGAAGTCAGTTCTGAATATTCATTGGAAGGACTGATGCTAAAGCTGAAACTCCATTACTTTGGCCACCTGATGCTAAGAGCTGACTCATTTGAAAAGACCCTGATGCTGGGAAACATTGAAGGCAGGAGGAGGAGGGGACGACAGAGGATGAGATGGTTTGATGGCATCACCGACTCGATGGACATGAGTTTGAGCAAGCTCTGGAATATGATGATGGACAGCGAAGCCTGGCATGCTGGAGTCCATGGGGGTCGCAAAGAGTCAGACACGATTGAGTGAGTGAACTGAACTGAGACCCGCAAAGTGCTGTAAGACCATGAGGTTGAGACAACTAATTTAACCTTAACATAAATGGTGACACTGAAATAAAAATTTAAACAAAGGGTAAAATGGAGTTGAGAGGAAGTGCATTCTAGACTGAATGTACTTAAGATAAGGTTGAATATAAAAAGGATAAAACTTGATGACTGACCAAATATCAAAAATGGGGAAAAGACAAGTAAAAAACGGTCCAACTCTAGTTTGGGTGGTTGAATTGATGTTAATACATTAATCAAGAAGGCAGATACAACAGGGGGAACTCTGAAATAAGGCAGTTTTTACCATAATGTAGGGAGAATATTTATTAATTTTCTAAATTACTTGATGGGTAGGTATTAATAGTACTAGGTCCCAATCATGACTCCAAAAAAAAAAGTTCTTGCCCTAACAAATCTGACATATCCATGAGTGTTTTTTTTGTTTCCTTCTCACGTTAGCTATTTTTTTTTCACTTCCAGAATTATCTGAGAAGTGGGGGTACACACTTTTATCTTTCTGAGGATGGGAAAGACAGAACTCTAAATAAATCCATGAATTCAATTTGGAATTTGCATTCCAGGAATGATTAGATGATAATGCCACAGTTTTTTTCATTTAAATAGTATGGTCATTGGGTTTATATGCCCGTAAAAGCTGTGGTAAGAGACTGCTAAGTCACTTCAGTCGTGTCTGACTCTGTGCGACCCCACAGATGGCAGCCCACCGGGCTCCCCCATCCCTGGGATCCTCCAGGCAAGAACACTGGAGTGGGTTGCCATTTCCTTCTCCAATGCATGAAAGTGAAAAGTGAAAGTGAAGTCGCTCAGTCGTGTCCGACCCTTAGCGAACCCATGGACTGCAGCCTACCAGGCTCCTCTGTCCATAGGATTTTCCAGGCAAGAATACTGGAGTGGGTTGCCATTTCCTTCTCCGTGGTAAGAGACGGATCCATCCATATTCAGAAAAGTGAGGAAACATTTCCTGATTCACATTTCTTTTCATTGAAAGCAATAACCAACAGTGTTTAAGATGTTGAGGTCATTCAAAAATATTTGCTGAGTTAGTGTTATCTTTTTCTATGTTTAAACTTCTTTTATTATATTAAAAAAGAGAATGATGGGCAGGGATAATCAACCTAAAAAGTCAGAAGGAAAAATGGGTGCCTAACAAGGTAAAGGATGACAAAATTTATTAAAGAATGAAGTTTAAAAAAAGTAGTTAGGTAGTATTAATATCTAACAGTCTTCAAGTCACTTTTATATATGTATCAGTTAGTTTATTTTTCACTTTCTGATGTAGGTATTATAGAAAGTGAAAATGTTAGTCTCTTAGTCATGTCCAACTATTTGCAACCCCATGGACTGTAGCCTGCCAGGCTCCTCTGTCCATGGAATTCTCCAGGCAAGAATACTAGAGTAAGCTAGCCATTCCGTTCTCCAGGGATCTTCACATCCCAGGGATAGAACCTGGGTCTCCTGCATTGCAGGCAGATTCTTAACTATCTGAGCCACCAGGGAAGCCTGTAGGTATTATAATCTACATTTTAATGGTGAGGAAACTGGTTGATGGGTTGATGGATTGCCGGAAGCCACAGGGTTATACTGCGTAGAGGTTTTATGAATCAAGCCCACTGCCTTGGGTAGTAGAACACAGCCATCTTAGCCTGGAAAGAAATTCTCCTGTCTTTGTGTTTTATATTTCATTATTAACTTTCTTTTCATTGATAATGACTCTTTGGCCTCATTTTAGAATTGCAGTTAATATTTTGAGGCCTATAATCTGTAAATTTACAGCCTCTGGTAATAGGGAAAAGAGATTTTCACCTACCTGTCATCAAAATTCAGTAGATCCTGTAAAACTGAGGCCAGAGGAAGAGACTCTGGAACCTGGAGACCAAGTATGATAGCATAGGATGGTGGTAGACATGGGGTGTAGGCTTGAGGATGGAGACTGGGCAAGCCTGCATTATATCTGGATATTATGGACTGATAGGAAATGGTGGTCCAAGTGTGTGGTTGCTTTAAAAATAGTGGCTGGTGGGTGTTGGTATTCAGGTCAAACATTAGATATGTGCTGATATCCAGTTTTCATAGACTTATAGTCCAGTAGGCAAAGAGAGTTTCAGGTATAGGACTACCTGGCAGATCACTAGACATCCTGCCCAATCTGAATATGCGAACGTATCTTGATATCCTAAGGTGATATGGGCCATTCTTTTAACATTTTTTTAATTGTACATTTACTAAATCATGGGATTCCTGAGGACGGTTTCTGTGCCATCTTCATCCTGATATTTGTACTCATATGGCATAGCTCCATCCTTGGCACATGAGTATCTTTAATTACTTGTCAGAATATTGTATTTGTTTATTTTATGGAGCTTTTCTGTTAATTCTTCTAATTGTGAATGCTGTATCAGTAAATTTCACCGTATTTTTTTCGTTATTTGCTTTTCAAGAAACTTTTCTGACTTATACTCACGGTGCTAATTTAATTTCTTATCAACTTATATTTAGCATTAGAGGGCTTCTTGGCATTATTTAGAGCAGTTTAGGAGACATTAGTATATTAAAAAAGATGTACAATTGTGGAATTAGGTTCCTATTATATCACTTCTAGTAGTTGACTTCAGGCAACTAATAACCTGCAATTTTTCATCATCTGTGAAAACCAGGATAAAAAGAAGATGAAGTAAGATCAGACCTTTACAAGAGCCAGACATTTTATAATACACCCAGGAAGTTTCTGTTTACATTTCTTTATATCATGACATGATATGGTTAGGTTCTGTGTGCAAGAACTTAATTTATGTTTAGATAATGTTTTATTTTTTTACAACATGCTTTTGGATTGTCATTCGTGTTCTTTGCACAACCTGTGAGATAACCAGGGGAAGTAATTTTATCACTAGTTTCAGATAAACTGAGAATAAGTCATTGCCCAGGATCATACAGCTAAGTTGCAGATCAACCCAGTCAGTCTCCTTAATTCATGCCCTTTGCACCAGGCCATGGTCTGTTTTTCCCTGCTGTCTCTCATATACTTGCTATTCCTCTGATGATTTCAGTCACAACCAGTCACCATAAAGAATATGTTATTTGAACCCAATGACCTGCTGTACTGATGCTGTGTGTATGCCTAATTCTGATTAATTTTATTGCTGGGGCACTGCTTAGCAGGCACTCTGGGTCTTATCCATGAGGTTCTCATGAGGTCATTTTGTGTTTTCTGATGGATGATAGATTATCTAAGTTATAAAATGTAGATAATGGGTCTTTTTATTACCCATTTTAGGTAAATCTTACTCATCTTCGCTGTAGAAGTTTTCTCTTCACTTTGCAATTGGAGTGATTTCCATTTCTGATTGATGGACAAGTAATCATGTGAACTGCAACTTTCTGCTGAGGTTTCTACTGTTTTCTTATTAACCCATTATTCTGAGTGGACTTCTACACGTTTCTATTGGGTCCTTCATGAATGTCACAACTAGTACCACCAATGACTTTATTCCTTTAATCTTACTATAGTAACTGCATTGATAAAGTTTAAAAAAAATTTTTTTTTTTAATTTTAAACTAATTGTTATGTGATTCATAAAGTTAGGAAAACTAACTAGTGGATTTCTTTTGACCAAATCCTCAATTATTTGAGTTTTGCCAGTAATAAATCAGTTGATGTCTGTGTATACTGTGTTTTATTTGGTAGTCCTACAATACTCCATTAGTCTGTCTAGCCTAGCACTTAACTAATTATCCTAAAAACAGCATTTATCATGTTTCAAATTCCTTTACTCAAGAAGAGGTGACTTTGGTTCTTCTTGGTATCCCCAGGGCCTAAGAAAACAATGACTGTGCAAAATATGTATAAACCAGGCAATGAATGTTTGTTGAACCTGATTTCGAATTGAACTTTAATTTTGCATCCATACAAAATGTTATTGACATGTCAAGGCAAAGACTTTTCATAGAATAACCAGTTTTCTCAGCAGCTCTGATGAACAGATAACATAGAAGTCCCACATGCTTTTTATATTCCAAGTGCCAAAACTAAATGAACTAATCATGATGCCATTCAAGGAGGTACTTCTGTAGTACAAAGTGAGGCATTATGGCAATGCTAAAAATGCATTCCTAAATATTACATTTTAGAAATGACTTATATCCAGAAGAAAACAAAATGAACATTTTTGCCTTTTTAGAATTTTTTCCCTTTGATTCTGCACCTATTATGATAAAAAGCCCTCAAAGTGTCACCTTGATTTTGACTATTTTATTTTTGCTGAGAAATGAACTTTTTCAACTCTGTTAGATTACCAGAAATGAGAATATCAAACAGTAACCAGATTCCCTTAGTAGGGAAGTATAATTATCATATTACCATAATAAATCATTTGCTTCTCAATACTATATTAGGTCATGAGAGCAACAGCTGCAGCTTTGTTCTACCTAGATGATGTTTCAGTAAAGCCATTTCTGTTTTATTCACTTAAATTTAGTTTCTCCTTCGTGTTGACATTAACTAGTGAATCTATTAGTTTCCATTACCAGCAGAATAACTGCAACTATAAATTGTTCTATATTTTCTCTCTCAAATCCTGTCAAGCTGCATAGATGCCTTTAATTTGATAGAATATCTGGGTAATACATTTGCTTTCTTCTCTGTGTTTAGGCAAAATTTGTACTTTCTTAAGCTTATCCTTTGATTTAAAAGAAAAAATCACCAATAGCAGCTCTGTCCTATCTGCTGACCCCAGGTACATAATGGATAAACTGAGCAACTATTTATAAAGGAATACAGATAAGATGCAAAATCAAGTCATTCCATCAGATTGATGGTAATCATTTAAAAAAATACCTGCAGTATTATGTTTCATTGGCTTGCTAGTTCTGCCAGAAAAAAAAAATGAATCATAAATAGCACAGATATAATTTATTTGATATCTATCTTACTTCTGTGAAAAGGTTAGGTCTTTTCTTTTTGTTCTAAGCCAAACTACAAAACACCAGTTGATAACGCATTGTCATAACCACTAGTCTAAACATATATTTTGACAACTTTTAAAGGTGATCTGCAAGCATGTAATTATGTTGGACACCTCTTGTTCTGATGTTGAAATAACCAGTTTATTCCAGTTCCCTGAGTGTAATAGACTGTGCGGTACTTGCTCTCATCCACCAGATTCTCAGGAGCAGGCACCTTACTTTTGGCTCAGGTCTCAGCTCTGTAAGCCTTGCTTGGCTCCCCTCATCTGTTTGTTCCTGCTTTGGTTCACTGTGATGAACTCAGTTTTTCAGAAGCATTAGAATCATTTTTTGTGTTCTTTTCTACTGGCATTTTCTTGCAGTCCATAGGATTACAATTCATAGGATTATAGTGGGCAAGATTCTGAGTGAACCTAAAATCTAATCCCGATATTGGGGTAGTGAAGTGCCAAAGCTAAGTAGCTGAGTTGTTGACTAATAGTTTGGTTTTGTTAAACAATCACTTAGAGATCTCTTAGTGACCCTCACCTATACATACCCAGCTGTTCTTTGGGCCGTTGAAGGGAATTTTTCTGGTTCTATAGGAACCTAGCCTTTTTGTTCACAAAATCCTCTAATAGGTTTTTTAAAATTAATATGCAATTACGTCACTACATTTCATAACATTAAAAGTAATTTAACATAACTTAATGCTTATTCCATGTTCAGTCTCCCTAGTTTTGATAAACAAAAACCTTTACAGCTAGTTTCTTGAAGTTATGATCCAGTTGAGTACCACATGTAGCTAGTGGTTGTTGTGATATTGTGATTTGTAATAAGAAGTATATATTTACTCTTCCTTGGTTCTTGGCACAGAGCTCCTTTTTTTTTTTCAATTTTTTGGTCATGCTGTGCAGCATGTGGGATCTTATTTCCCTAATCAGGGATTGAACCCTCATTCCCTGCATTAGAAGCACAGTGTCTTAACCACTGGACCACCAGGGAAGTCCCAAGGGCGCCTTATTTATTTATTTACATATATTTATTTTTGACCGTACCTTGTGGCTTGTGGAATTTTAGTTCCCTGACCAGGGATGGAAGCAGTGAGAGCCTGGAACCCAAACCACTAGACTCTGGGGAATTCCCATGGAGCTCCTTTTTAAAAAACACTCGGAATTTCCTAAGTGATGAGAGGGATAAAGATGCCTTTTATTATGTTAATGAGGTGCTCTGATAGCCCCTAGGTAACCAAAGGAGTGGGGACTGGCTACCTGGGGAACCCATCAAGTGATTTGAAGATAGAAATTTTCAGTTCCACCTCCCTGGCCCCTGGGTAGGGGAGAGGACAAGTTGAATCTGTTGCCAGTGGCCACTGATCATCAATCAATCATGCCTCTGTGATGAAGCCTCCATTGGGCTTCCCTTGTGGCTCAGATGGTAAAGAATCTGCCTGCAGTGTGGGGGAAGGTTCGATCCCTGTGTCGGGAAGATCCCCTGGAGAAGGGAAAGGCTACCCACTCCAGTATTCTGGCCTGGAGAATTCCATAGACTGTATAGTCTGTGGGTTCGCAGAGTTGAAAACAATTGAATGACTTTCATGTATACACGTATAAAAACCCAAAAGGACCAGATTTGGAGAGCTTCAAGTTGGGGAACACGTGGAGATGTGGGGAGATTGGTGCACCTGGAAAGGTGTGGAAGCTCTGCCCCAGTCCCTACACGCCTTTCCCCTGTACCTCTTCATCTGGCTGTGCATCTCTATCCTTTGTAATATCCTTTGTAACACACTGGTAAGTGTGAGTAAATGTGTCTCTGAATTTTGTGAGCCACTCTTAACAAATTAATTGAACCTGAGGAGAGGGTGGTGGGAACCTCTGATTTATACAGCTGGTTAGTCAGAAGTGCAGATGGCAACCTGGACTTCCAATTGGCATCTGAAATGGGGGCAGTCTTGAGGCCGTACGTACCCTGTGCAATCTGATGCTACATTCAGGTAGATCATGTCAGAACTAAATTAATTGTTTGGTGGCATGGGAAAAAACACACACTGGAGCTCTGTTCCTTAGGGCTCTTTATTTTTTTTTAATTTATTTATTTTTAATTGAAGGATAATTGCTTCACAATATTGTATTGGTTTTTGCCATATGTCAACATGAATCAGCCATAGGTATATGTATATCTCTGTCTCACCTCCCAACTCATCCTACCCCTCTAGGTTGTCACAGAACTGTTTGAAGCTCCTTAGGGTTCTTCAAATCTCTAACACTCTACATATTTCATGTCATTGATTTGTTGAAGAGGCTGGATCTGTTGATACATGAGATTATTTAAATGCTTAATAATATTTAAGATTATTTATGTTAGTTTATTTAACTAAGAACATTTTCCTACATGGCCAAAATTGCAGTATCACACTTACTGATATTAATATAATCCAATGCTTAATCAATATTCACATTTTCCTGATTTTGTTTGGAAGTCTTTCGTATCTGGCTCGTTTAAAGCAGGATCCAGCCCAGAACCACACACTTCAGATGATTGTTTTGTTCTCTTAATGTGGTTTAATCTGGAACAGTCCTTTTTAGTCACATCGGGTACTTGTTTACAAGAGGAGACTAGTGTCTTGCAGAATGACCCACTCTCTGAATTTGGCTTCTTTATCTAACACTGTGCTGTCCATTGTAGTAACCACTGGTCCCATGAAGTTATTGAGGTTTTGAAATGTGGCTAGTTCACACTGAGATGTTGTGAGGATAAGACTAATACCCACAAATGTAAAATATCTAACTAATAATTTTTCTATTGACTATACACGTTGAAATGATAATCTAGATACATCCGGTTAAATAAATCTTATTGCTAAAAATAATTTTACCTATTTATTTTTCTTAATGTAACTACTAGTACATTTTGTTTGGCTCCCAGTATATTTCTATTAGATAGTGCTTTTCAGAAGATTTTGAAATTACTACCCTAAAATGATTTCACATCAGTTTCCTGAGACAGAGTAGAGGAAAAAAGGACATCAATAGGCTAAAGTGTTCCTGAACTAGAATTGTATAACATTTAGTTGCCGTGTCCTTACGTGTAGAAGCTAAATGATTTTCCATGTAGATCTAGCCCGGAGCATTTTAAGACCTAATATCCTATAAACATGGAATTGTCCAATAGATGAAACAGCTGCTGAAGATTTTGAGTGTCCTGATACCTGAAAGCATTAAATAATGTCAACCTGTAAGTGTGCCACAGGCACGGTAGTTAATGTGATGCTGCTGACTTAAAAGCAAAAAAAAAAAAATGTCTGTGAGTCAGTGAAAGTTCATGCTCATTTATTTTTCCGTTTGTTCCTTTTCAGCCTTGGAAAACCTTGAACAGACAATTGTCTCTGGTTTTGGATCATTGGAAAACCAGCAGGACTTCCAAACCCCGCCGTTTGTGAGTACTACTACTCTATCTTAAATTTGTATCAGTTACCTAGAGAAAGAGGGTTGGTTTGTTTTAAACTGAGTTCTTGCTTTCAGTGGCTCTAGGTCTGGCACAGGTCTAGCTGGTAGGAATGTGTGTGCAAAGCTCTGGTCCTCTGGGGAGCAGGTTCCTGAAGTAGTGTCTTGGCATCATGCACTGTAAGCTCGCTCTTCACGCTGCTTGTAATCACGAATGAGAACTCTGCAGTAAAATAGCATCATGTTTCTAAAACTCTCCCTTAATTCACTGACACCCTTACTACAGTTTCTGTTGTCAATAACCCTGGAAACCAATCTTTACTGAGCACATCCAGGACATTGACCAGTCCGATTCATGTTTCATTCTGGAGTTTTCAGTCACACAACCTATATGGATACGTCTTGTAGGGCTAGGAGTATTCTGTTGGTTGTTTCTGCTAAGAAGGGGACTAAATGTTCTCACTAAATTAGACTCATTAAAAATTAGCCATGGTTCCTACTCTCAAGGAATTAAAGATCTTATTAGACACTACTGTGATTGTATTAATGCCTTGTTTAAAGAAAATTAAGCACATAGGATGCCTAGTGCAGAATGTCCTTGCTGACTGGACTTTATATTGGGCTCTTTGAAGAGGGGGATGGGAAGAAGTGTTCCTCTGACTCATGTTTGTTATTGCACCGGATATGTGAGAAGAGCATGCGAGGATCCACCTAGATTTACTTTTTGCCCCATGCTGCAAATGGCTTGTCCACCGCATTAGCAATGGAAAAATCTGTTTTTCAAGTTTATTTTCGAAATACTATATATAATCACCTCTCCAGTAATTGGCAGAGCACAGTTATTATTGATAGTGACAAAAAACCAAAAAAACCCCACCCCACCTCAGTATGTGGTTTCCTTCTTCTCATTGATTCTTCAAGGATCGCCCCCGCCATTCAGCCAAGAGTAAGGAAACCAGGCAGGGCTCTGGACTGAAAAGGGATCGCACGCGAGACTCTATTCACGGTGCCATTTTATTTCAAAGTATGGGACTCCTGTGGTGTCCTAGCAGATTGCCTACTGTGAAAATCACTTGGATATAATAGAAAGACGTAGTATTCAATGACTTTCCTATTATATTCAGCGAGATTTTCAGCGAAGGAAAATTGTGACTGCTCACCAATATTCCTGCATCTTAAAGTAGCAGAGCAGTTTTTGGTTTTTCCGATTTCTGCTATTATGGCCCCAAAGGAGAATTGACACATATTTTTTTCATGTTTGAGTATGATGCTGGCACAGACTCATGGAGCTGGCCCTTTTCTGTTTTGTTATTTTCTTAGCTGCTTCTTACTGATAATCTTTAAGCAACATGTGTAATCTAAAAAGAGCTGTGTGCAGTAAGATGTCAGTATGCTTGGTAAACACATACGTTGTCCACACCAATTCCCCATGTGAAAATAAAACAGATTTCAGTATGTAATAATAATGTTTGAAATTGGCATGCCTCAGCAGTGTCTTTGCTACAGTCTACTGGGAATTATGTTGGTAATCTTCTTCCATCTTCAATGCTAACCCACCACTTTTCCCTTATCAAAGTGTGACGGCTGGTGAGGGTAGGCTAGAAGGACCAGGGGTGGAACTCGAGGATCATAGGCTATGCTTCCTTTTGGGGACCGTTGTCTTAACAACGAGTCTTAGAATACCCACGCTGAAAGGAGATTTTTAGGTTAAGTCTCCATATTTTTGTTTTCCACCGTCATGCCTCAAGAATATCTAGAGTCATTTCTGTAGACCACATGATGGTGCTGAAATTGTTAATCAGAGTTTCCTTATTTGAGTGGCAGATATCAGATCTCTATATCCTGGCTAGTATCTTTCTCTAATTGTGTGTTCATATTGTGTTCAGGGAGGACTCTGTGATTTTCTTGTGCTTTATAGACTTTCACATTTACTTCTGTTTTTTGACTATGCCAAAGCCTTTGACTGTGTGGATCACAGCAAACTGTGGAAAATTCTTCAAGAGATGGCAATACCAGACCACCTGACCTGCCTCTTGAGAAATCTGTATGCAGGTCAGGAAGCAAGTTAGAACTGGACATGGAGCAACAGACTGATTCCAGATCAGGAAAGGAGTTCGTCAAGGCTGTGTATTGTCACTGTGCTTATTTAACTTATATGCAGAGTACATCATGAGAAATGCTGGACTGGATGAAGCACAAGCTGGAATCAAGATTGCTGGAAGAAATATCAATAACCTCAGATATGCAGATGACACCACACTTATAGCAGAAAGTGAAGAGGCACTAAAGAGCCTCTTGATGAAAGTGAAAGAGGAGAGTGAAAAAATGGGCTTAAAACTCAACATTCAGAAAACTAAGATCATGGCATCCGATCCCATCACTTCATAGCAAATAGATGGGGAAACAGTGACAGACTTTATTTACTTGGGCTTCAAAATCACTGCAGATGGTGACTGCAGCCATGAGATTAAAAGACGCTTGCTCATTGGAAGAAAAGTTATGAACAGCCTAGATAGCATATTTAAAAGCAGAAACATTACTTTGCCAGCAAAGGTCCATCTAGTCAAAGCTATGATTTTTCCAGCAGTCATGTATGGATGTGAGAGTTGAACTATAAAGAAAGCTGAGCACCAAAGAATTGATGCTTTTGAACTGTGGTGTTGGAGAAGACTCTTGAGAGTCCCTTGGACTGCAAGGAGATCCAACCAGTCCATCCTAAAGGAAATCAGTCCTGAATATTCATTGAAAGCACTGATGCTGAAGCTGAAACTCCAATACTTTGGCCACCTGATGCAAAGAACTGCCTCGTTTGAAATGACCCTGATGCTGGGAAAGATTGAAGGCAGGAGGAGAAGGGGACGACAGAGGATGAGATGGTTGGATGGCATCACCGACTTGATGGACATGAGTTTGAGTAAGCTCTAGGAGTTGGTGATGTACAGGGAGGCCTGGCATGTTGCAGTCCAACACGACTGAGTGACTGAGCTGAACTGAACTGAACTGATAGACTTTCACATGTCTGATGCTCATTGCCTGCTGCATCTTTGTGTAGCATGTGTACAGCTGTTCGTGTTTTCTCCTCAGCATCAGTTCTAGCCAATGTTCTCCCAGTTCCACGGTAAACATCTATTCCCCAAACTATGGTCTCCATGGTAAACAAACAGGAGGTATAGAACCCAGCTTGAGAATAGGTTTCTCAGGGGAACCCGGTGTGATATTTAAGGGAAGCCTCTTCTGTAGGCAGAAAGTTACAGCATCAGTAAGAATGGGTGGTTCCCGTTGGGTAGGGAGGCGAATTGGGCACATGCCAGGACAAAGTCAGGTAAGTTGACCCACACCAAAATCTTAAATTAGAACAGGGACAACAGTGCAAACCTGGGAGCAAAACAAGCCCAAAGACAAAGTAAAACTGAAAGCAAAAAAGACAGAATAAAAGGAACTGAAGAATCCGTATTCTGTTCTTCTCTGGGTGGCATTTTGGAAGGTCCAGCCGCAGTTTGCTGAGTTGAACTGAAATAAAGCAAGTCTTAGACCATGTTTACTCAGGCCTTATCCTCAAATAGTTCAGATTTTAGAAGGCTCCAGAGCCCAGTGTTTTTATACAATGGAGTGTATTTATATCCTTTGACCAAGAGGGAGCACAGAATTCTTATCGTTATTACTTTGTTTTCTTCAGCTGTTGTCTTTCTTTCTTTTGAAACAAGGCCTGACAACAGTGTTCCTTGGGGCATGATAAGTACATTAAAGGTTTCCTTCCCAGCCCAGGTGTCTGATGGGGAAACAGTGACAGACTTTATTTACTTGGGCTTCAAAATCACTGCAGATGGTGACTGCAGCTATGAGATTAAAAGACGCTTGCTCATTGGAAGAAAAGTTATGAACAGCCTAGATAGCATATTTGAAAGCAGAAACATTACTTTGCCAGCAAAGGTGACTGTAATGTGACTAGTCGAACAAAGTACCATTGTATTGTCTTTGTAAATCGTGGGTAGGAAATGTTCTCGTGAACCCCTCCTGTGCCTGCAGACATCAGCCACCTTGTAGGGCCATGATCTCGTGTTGCTTGTCCCTACCTCCCACTCCACTCTGCGGGCTGAAGTGGGTGAGGTTAGGCAAACCATGCTGACATGTTAAGGGGTAAGTGGAGATGTGGACACTGGTGCATGAGTTGTTGCCACCCCAAACTTGTGAGGAGCTGGGAACATGTTGAAACTGGACATTGAGCCACTCTGAGGTGAGATGCATGTGTGGGTGAGGGTCAAAGTGAAAGAGACTTGGCTAAAGAGTAACCTTTCAGAGAGTCCCTTGGTGATCTCACTGTGATGGAAACCCACCTCAGTTGTGGTTCAGTATTTTGTTTAAGCATAGTGAAAATCTGCACTATGACTGCTTTGTTAACTTAATATTTTATCCCAAACAGTTTCCCATTCTGTTCTTTCCCCAGTTTTCATGGCAGTATAATCAACATGTAGCACAGTGTACATTTGGTTTTCTGTCTCTGACATTGATATCTTCGCTGACATTTTCTGCTCCCTGTGTCAAAAAACTATAATTCATCACATTCGAATTTTCAAAGCAGTTAGTTCAAGAGGAATCTCATCGAGTAAATGGTGGCATGGTTGGATGCTCTGTGACTATGTGATTGGTGACTATCATTTTGGGACCCGGACCCTGAAAGTAGATGGGGTGCAAGGTAACAGGTATCAGACTCTGAGGAAGGGGATCAACCAACGTGAGGCTGGGAACTGAGTACCAGAGACCCAGATAAATGCATAGAGTTCAAACTGAGAAGTGGAGACTACAGCACTAGGCAGTCTAGTTAGAACCAAGGATGGGGAGCCATTCACATGGTGATGGAACAGATAAAGGTGGCCCTGTAGAACGGCAGCACAGACATGGGGCTCCAAGGCTGCCAGCAGTGTCCCCAATCCCAGATGATGTGTCAGTGCAGGGATGCTGCAGGCATGACTGCCCAGCAGACCCCAGGTTGATTCCAAACCCCTAGGAGTAGGAAAAAACCTGGGGGTTGGGGGCTAATAGGCGGAAAGTTTGGGTAGTGGTCAAGGCTATTTGTAGAAACCCTGCCTCTGTTGGCACTAACTCAGGAACTCACATGGGCCTGAGTGCTTGAGTATACATGGGGTGAAGGATAGGGTATGGAGAGGAATTCTCATCTAGCAATCATGGATCTATCCAGCAGCAAGCTGAATAGAAACCAGGCTGTAGTCAATATGGAAGCACATGGAATGAAATAACAGGGCTAAAAAATTACATTTTAAGATTTAAGTCTTGAGAATAAGAGCCTCTTTTTTGAGTTTTTCAAGATTTTTAAGTTTCAAATAGTTCAAGTTTTTCCACAACTTGAGATTGATGTCTGATTCTCTGGACTTTTTAGAGGCAGGGCTTCCCTGACAGCTCAGCTGGTAAAGCATCTGCCCGCAATGTGGGAGACCTGGGTTCGATCCCTGGGTTGGGAAGATCCCCTGGAGAAGGGAAAGGCCACCCACTCCAGTATTCTGGCCTGGAGAATTCCATGGGCTGTATAGTCCATGGGGTCTCAAAAAGTCAGACACAACTGAACGACTTTCACTTTCAGGCTTCTTATCATCCCTTATCTCATGTCAGTTGATGTTTTCCTTTGTTTAGCTTCTATCAGATTTGGCACAAGTAATACAAAAAAGTTTAGACTGGCAAAAGAGTATAGGATTATAACAGGATAAATCAGGGAAGATGATGAGAAACCAGAGAATTTAGAAAAGACAAAGAGACCAAGGAAGATGAGAATTAAAGTGGAGCAGATATGTTCCCTTAGTTCACCACTCATGATTATGCAGAGAGAAGGATGTGGGAAGAGTACATTTGGAATTTTGTATAACTGCATTCTCTTTTTGAGAGAGGATACTACCACTAGGGCTTCCCTGGAGGCTCAGTGGTTAAAGAATCCACCTGCAATGCAGGAGACGCAGGTTCAATCCCTGGGTTAGGAAGATTGCCTTGAGAAGGAAATGGCAACCCACTCCAGCATTCTTGCCTGGAGAATTCCATGGACAGAGGAGCCTGATGGGCTACAGTCCATGGAGTTTCAAAGATTCGACCATGACTGAGCATGCATGCACTACTTAATAGAAAATACAATTGATTTCCTGAAATTCAAATTTGATTGTCTTTAGGTGAAGATAGGTGTGACCCTGAAGAAAGAGTTAAGATATTAATTCATTAAACAAATATTTATTTGATATCTACTATTTTAAGGACTATGGTGGACAAACAGAAAACATCCTGCATGTGTGGAGCTTGCGTTTTGGTAGTGCAGGTATGAAACACAAAATAAATAAAATACATAGCGTGTCCCATGATACTAAATCCTTCAGAGAAGGAAGGATTATTTGTGTGTGTTGTGGAGGGAGTTGGTTATGGTTTTCAGCAAGGTGTACAAGCATATCTCACTGAGAAGGTGATGAGTGGAAAGGCCTGAAGCAGGGGTGCTGGGCGCTCTTTGGAAATCAGATGAAGAGCATCCCAGGCAGACAGAAGAACATGAACAAAGGTCCTGAGGTGGGAGTTGGTGAAATATTTGAGGAAATGGAAGGAGGTCAGTGTGACTGGAGTAGAGTGAAGGGTGGTGAGAATAGTAGCTAGTGAGGACTTTACAGGTGATTGTAAACACTTTGGTTTTACTCTGAGTTGGGAACTTATTTGAGGATGTTGTCTGAAAAAAAAAAAAAGTACAACCTAGCAGTTGAGAGTTATGTTTTATTCAGTTGGCTTTCTTAAGACTTCAAGCCCTGGAGACAGCAACTCAAATAACTCTCGGATACTGCTCCGAAGAGGCAAGGGGGAAAACAAAGATATACAGAAGTTTTTGCAACAAAAGACCAAGTGGTCAGTCTTAATAAGAAAATACCAGACATCTCAAATTAATGAATTTAACGCTTTTCTATGTAAGAGAAGGTAAGAGTCTGGGCTCACTGAAATCACCCCTTTGATACTCACCTTAGCTCTCTGGGGCCAGTATCCTCTGTTTTCTCATCCTGTGTCTCCTCAGGTACACCATAGGGGGTATCTGCAGCAGCTGACTGTCAGATGGGCTTGGCAGTGGGCAGTTTTGTCTCCATCCCGAGTCCCCTCAGGGCTCACTGTCCAGGAGGCTGCCATGTGATGTAACATCCTTGGTTTACTGATATGGCAGACAACATTTAAGTTCTCAGGGGTAACCCTTGGGAGGGCTTCCCTGGTGAATCAGGTAGGAGTGAGGAGGAAGAATTTCTGGAATGATGACCTTGAGAGGGCAAGAAGGGGAGGTGGGGTGGGTGTCCCCCCATAGCTGTAGAGACGGTTCATTCTTAGGGACAGGAGGGAGGCAGCCTGTTGGGGCCCAGGTGGAACAGTTCAGTAGATTTACTAGTAGGAGCTTGTTGAAGTTTTTACTTGATTGCTTCCCATTTACCAATGAAATGAGAAACAAAGCAAAGCTAAGGTTGAGGAAGAAAAGAGATGAAGAGGTCTGAAGAGAGAGAAGTTATGAGACAGTCATCCAAGAGTGAATGCTCTGGGTAATGGAACATGATTGCCGGGCGGCCCTAAGAGCCCACCTGAGGTCAGTTGTTTTTCCTATTCAAGTCCAGCTGGGGGGAGCAGGTGTGGAGTAGGTAGAATTTGATTTAACTTATTTGGGGGTCCGTTCAGCAAAGCGAGAAAAGGATGAGAGAGTTGCAGGGTCTTTGTAACAGCAGAGGACCACAGACATGAGGAAGAAGAGACAGTAGGATCAATAGCTTTAGTCTGCAGTGGGGTTTGGTAATTTTTGCAATTTGTGGTATTGAAGAGAGTGCACTGGAAAGATAGGAAGCTGGAATTGGAGAGTCAGATATATATAATTGAAGAAGAAGTTGCAGTAGGTGGTACAGATCGGGTCTGGACTATGAGCTCGGTAATGCAAGGCTGAGGAAAGGTGGAGCCACAGGGAAAGGGTGCGGGAAGGATTACATTTGTGGACAGAGAAATCCCCCAAGAACTATGTCGGGAGTAGTGTGTTGGAGAAGTAACAGTGAGCCCGGGCTTAAGTCTCCAAGGAATAAGGGGCAGTGACTCAAGAATCAATAGATGGTTGCAAAAGGAGAGCACTGGAAAGGCTGAGGAAAACCTGGAGAGTAGCCAGAGGGAAGCTAAGAAACAGATGAAGTGGTGAGTAGTTTTAGGTGTTGTGTAGGGGTCGTCATCTCAGGATTTCTCAACCTCAACACCACTGACATTTTGGCCTGGATTTCTCTTTGTTGTGGAGGCTGTCCTGTGCATTATAGAATGTCTAGCAGCATCCCAGGCCTCTGCCTACAAGATGCAAAGGACCCTCTCCCCAGCCAGATAGCTCCAGACATTTCCCAGTGTCCCCTGGAGACAAAACTGTCCCCATTTGAGAGCCACTGAGTGAAATGAATACTGAAAAGGCCTTGAGGTCACTGGTGTCCTCGGATAGAGCTGCTTCTTGGGAGTGTGGAGATGCTCCTATAATCCATGTTAGGGCGGGTCATGGAACGAGAAGGAGAAAAAGAGGTAGAAAATACTGAGCTTTCTTTCAAGGAAGGGGTTTGACTCTGAAGGGCTCAGAGAACTAGAGGAGAATATGAAGGCTCAGGATGTTTTTTTTTCTATTAAATGGAGAAACTTGAACACGTTTTAATGTTGATAGGAAGGATCCACGTGAGAGGAACTGTTGACTCTAGAGGAAAGCACGACTTTGAAAATGGCTGTGGATGGTTTGTAGATGTAAAGGAGTCAGCATTCCGTAGGAAGAGCAGTGTCTCCTGAGGCACAGGTGTGGTGGGCTGATGCTGTTGGATTACGGCTTTGATGGAGAGAAGCTGAGGTAGTTCCCATCTGACTGCTTCAATTCTCAGTTGCTGAGAGTGAAGAGAACCCTAAGTGTGAGGAGTCAGCATTTTGAAGTACTTGTGGAGAACTGGGGACCAAGCTGACCTGGAGAAACTGAGAAAAAGTGCTAGGCTTTCTGAAGGCCCGTGGAGGGGCCAAGGACTCTGAATTTACGATGATGCCTAGCTGCCCTGATGTGGCTTCTCTCCAGCATCACTCAGACACCGAGAAAGCACATAACCAGCTTTAGCCAGAGTCGGAGGTTTGCTCAGTGACCTTGATGGAAAGAGTTCTGGTAAGAGTGTTACTGAAAGGATGACCTAGTTATGGAACCTTAAGAAAGAAGGAAGAAAAAGAGGATCAGCAGATTAATTAGGAAAAGTCATGGGACCTCTGTGGTCACTGTGAAGTAAGAAGATGTTGTCTGTCTTCAGAAAGAGGGGTTTTTGAGTAGGTGACTTTGGAACAGAAAATGTTTCAAGTGATGACAAGGTCCAGGGTGGGACCTTGGCGGTTAATACATGAAAGACAGAAGGACATTGGAGATGAAGAGTCCAGTTACTGAGAGGCCGGTGTGCACTGGTCTTATCTGTGGATGCAGGTGTGCTCTGGTCTGATGGGCGACCTGGAACAGAGAGGAACAGTGTGAGCTGGGGCCAGATTTGCACTGAACTAGAAGCAGCAGCTGAGAAGTAGGAGATGCCAGGCTCTAGGAAAGCCTGGGGGTATATTCTACTTGCATGGACCTTAAAGGAACTGTTTTTTCCCCCAAGAACACTGGAGAGTGATGATCTGGAAGTGGCACAGAGAACCAGGAAACTGTGAGTCTTTTTGTCCCCGAGGTGTGAATGCTGTGAGGGAAAAATCAGAGCCAGCTGCCCATGAGTCTGCAGAGTTTTGTTTCCATGTTTTGATTCAAAATGGTTGGTCAAGTTTTGTTTCAAAGTAGGTTCAAGGATCCATTTTCATCTTTATTTCCTGTACTCTCCCCTCAAATCCAGACTTCATTTTGTTTTTCTCTGGTCTAAATGACGCTGAGGCAACTGAATTGGTGCTGGGTCTTTTGAGAGAGAGGTTTCTTTTATGGTCAGTCCAAGGTCTTCCTTGGAAATCCCAAGAAACCCAACTTAAGTCCCAAAGACTGCCTCAGACTCCAAGATCTTCAGGATGGAAAAGACTGGGAGTAAAGCTTCCATTCAAGTATTTCTATTCTCTTGTGCCTTTTGCAAATAAAGAAACAGTGGCTTTGCCTTGTAGCTTTATGGCACTAAGTTCACAAACCTAAAGGAGCAAAAAAAAAAAAAAAGCACAACTAAAAAAGCGTTTCTCCAAGGAAGACATACAGATGGCCAAAAATCACATGAAAAGATGTTCAGCACTAATTCTTAGAGAAATGCAAATCACCCCAAGCAGGTCAGAATGGCCATCATTGAAAAGTCTACAAACAATAAATGCTGAAGAGGGTCTGGAGAAAAAGGAACCTTCCTACACTATTGTTGGGAATGTAAATTGATACAACCATTATGGAGAACAGTATGGAGGGTTCCTTAAAAAACTAAACGTAGAGCTCCCATATGATCCAGCAGTCCCACTCCTAGGCATATATCCAGGAAAACTCCATGATTTGAAAAGATACCTGCATCCCAGTGTTCGTTGTAACACTGTTTACAGTAACCAGGACATGGGAGCAACTTGAATGTCCACTGACAGAGGAATTAATAAAGATGTGGTACATATATACAATGGAATATCAGCCATAAAAAAAGAATGAAGTAATGCTATTTGCAACAATATGGATGGACCTAGAGATTATCATTCTAAGTGAAGTCAGAGAAAGATAAATATCTTATGATATCACATATATGTGGAATCTAATAGAAAATAATACAAATGAACTTACTTACAAAACAGAAACAGACTCACAGATTTTGAAAGAAAATTTATGGTTACTAAAGGGGATATTTGGGTGGGGTGGGGACAGAGAGTGACAAATTAGGAGATTGGGATTAACATATATTCACTAACATATATAAAATAGATAATAAAGACTTGGCGTGGGCTTCCCTGGTGGTGTTAGTGTTAAAGAATCCACTTGCCAGTGCAGGAAATGCAGGAGACACGGTTCAATCCCTGGGTCAGGAAGATCCACTGGAGGAGGGCATGGCAATCCACTCCAGTATTCTTCCCTGGAGAATTCCATGGACAGAGGAGCCTGGTGGGCTACAGCGCATAGGGTCACAAAGAGTCAGACACAACTGAAGCGACTTAGCACACAGTGCAAGAGCCTACTGTATAGCACAGGGAGCTCTGCTCACAATTTTGTGATAACCTGTATGAAACTGAAAAGAAACTGAAAAAGAATGGATATATATATATATGAATAAGTGTGTATATATATATATGTGTACGTGCATGCTAAGTCACTTCATTTGTGTTCTACTCTTTCTGACCCTGTGGATGGTAGCCCTCCAGGCTCCTCTGACCTTGGCATTCTTCAGGGAAGAATACTGGAGTGGGTTGCCGTGCCCCCCTCCCGGGGATCTTCCTGACTCAGGGATTGAACCTGGGTCGCCTATGTCTCCTGCATTGGCAGGCAGGTGTTTTACCACTAGCACCACCTGGGAAGCCTACACACACACACAAAACACACACACCTGATTCACTTTGCATATATCTGAAACTAACACAACATTGTGTGTCAACTCTACTCAAATAAAAACTTTTTAAAAAGAGGGGGTATCACCCAAACAGAGGAATGTTAATTTGGCAAAAGGATGGTCAAAAAGGGAAATGAGATCAAAGGTAAATAGACTAGTAAGATTTCCTAAATTGGTCCATTTGCTGTGGTAGAAATTCACAGGGCATTTCCGCATTGAAAGCTTTTTATGTATTGAAAAAAAAAAAAGTGATGGTGTTTTGCCTGAATCTGGAGGAAGAGGATCTACTCATCTGTTTTATGTGGTTGATCCAGAAGCTACATTTGTGGATTTGCTAGGGTTGGGGCATAGGAATAAAAATAGGCAGTCCAAGACAACGATATGAGAAATTTCTCTCCGAGTCACTTCTTTGGAATGTAGAGTGTATTTTCCCAGAGAAACAGTCATAAATGGTGAGTAGGTTTCTATACCCAGCCAGGCCAGACTAGCTAAATGCAGCTGAACACAGAGGGCTAAGAAGTGTTCATTCTGTACATTAGCACTGATCCTCTGGAATACTTCAGTCTTATTTTTTTTCCATTATTACTAAAGAAATGCAAATAAAACTAAGATGCAGAGTGAGGGAGTGAGTTGAGGCCTGTGAACAAATGCTTAGCATCATGAAAGAGAGAAGGACAGACTTTGAGTTATGTTAGACCCTGAAGAAGCAGTGAGGAGTCCCACACCTGAGGAAGATGATTTAATGGTACAAGATGACAGAGAAGAAAAGAGCTCATCAGCTTCTATATTACTACTTTTGTCTTTTCTGCTAATGAAGGTCATCTTTTGATTGAAATGGCTCAAGTCCTAGTATGGGGCTATAGAAGCCCACGCTGCACTAGATGGTTTTAGAAAGGCATACAGTTATTACAAAGCAATTTAAGCTTCATGACTATAAAAATTATGTATCCACCAGGGCATTAAAAGAGCTTATAGATTTGTTCATGGAACCACAGCTGATAATGTTGAGGTCATATGGGGACCAGGACAGGTGCCAGAAGAATAGAAGGAGAGACAAATGTGATAGTCTTCAAAAAGGGATGGAGTTGGGTGGAAGTTGGGCATGAGGGACTATATTCTGATAAACGGAGACATTGAAGCTGGAGTATTAATCTCCAGGGATATTACAGCTGAGGTTTTTTTTTTTTTTTTTTTTTTAAGCAGATGGGTTGTGAATGTTAAAAGAAAAGGTCATCAGGAACCAACTTGAGTTCAGTAAAACAGTAAAAATAAGTCATGTCAAACAGACAGCATGTTACTTTTCTTTCCTTTTTTTTTTTTTTTTAATGGGCATTTTTAGGCTTTTAGAATAGGAGAAAGCTGCAGACATTTTGTGTCTTGAGTTTAGCAAGGTGTGTGGGAAAATAATCATTTTTAAATACAGATTGAAGAAATGTGGGCCTAGTGAGAGTGTGCTTATTTGGGCAACTGATCTTGCCAAGACTGCGGAATAAGGATGGGAATCAGTTTCTAAAGGAGACAAGAATCAATATGAATTAGAGTCAGCTCCAGCTCCTAATTTGTAAGTATCATTTGCCTAAGGAAAGATCACAAGAGCAGAGGCCAATAACTGATCACATGAAGAGGCTATAATTAAACTCAGTATGAATTGAGCATGTAATAATGATGTCAGAAATTTTATGTGAATCTGGGTTGCATTCATACCTATCTGTCCAAAACCAAGAAAGTACTAGACTTCTCCTGTTCAATATTGGTGAAGCCACCTCCCCATCTGGGTGCTCCATTTGAAGGGAAAATGTATTGAGAGGAGAAAGATGAGCATGGTGGTGCATCTTGACCCAGGCAAGAAGATGACAGCAGGTACATATTTTGACAGTGGTAATAGGTGGATGATGGTGCAAAATATGATATTAAAACCTAGGGATAGAAGGTATACATAGGCAGACAGATTTCATTTCAGTAGAAAGACAGTTTCATAATTGAGCTACCTTAGTTCCTTGGAGTCATTCACATATGGACAGACTGGATAATAGTCTCGGCAGATGATGAATACTTGGCCAAGCCAGTAGGGAAGGAAAAGAAGGGCATGCATGTTTTATGTGCTGCAGGACTTGGTAGTTGGTGGAAGGTGGGGAAGGAGGGAAAGAAAATGTTTCTGGGAATGTACCACTTAGTCAGTTACATTTGGCTCATGGATGCATCTGAGTTGCTTTTGTTTTACTTTTTATTTCCCTAATTCAACCTATTGTCATCAGCAGCCAAATTACATAATTGATTAAAACCATTTCCTTCACAGAACAGTGTTCATTCTACCTGGTTTTATTCCCCTATTTTCAGAAGCCCTGGACTGTAAAATGCTTTGTGAATTCCTGTCCCACAGTGCATCCCATTTGAAATTCAGCAAGCTATCTGTTATCTGGGGAATGTCAAAATTAATTTGACAAAAACATGCATGAGGAAAGCAGGGAGCCCTGGGCATTCTGAACAAAGATGTGATAGCAGTATTTACCATGGAACTCATTTGATTGTAAGTCATCTAGAAGCATATTGCAGTAATGGCCAGAAAAGCCCACAGAAGCAAAAGAATTGAGTTAAAGCTGAAAGTCTGCCAGTAAATGACCTGACCGTGCCATGACCTAAAAAACAGTGCTAATGTAAAAAAGTTGTAATAAAAATTTAAAGAGAAACATAGAACTTGGTGGAAATGTAAACACAATATGAATTCACAGGATTCCTAGAAAATTGAAAAGGGGAGCCCAGTGAGATTTCAGCTGTAGCTGTCCTTCCCGCATTTTGAACTCTTCATTAATTTGGAAGGCTTAGGGGCTTTGGAATGAGGATTTAAAATTCCTTCATTCCTGAAGTCTTAATACTTAACTGCAGTTTTTCTTATTTCAACAATAATAATAAAAAGTGCATTTTTACTCTCAAGTCTCAAATATATTCCTTAAGTCTGTCTCTGGCTTGAAAAAAAAAACAACTATAAATATGCTTTTACCCTGAAAACCCTAATGGCTCCTTCAAAAGGAAACTATATTTGCAGTTCCTTCTCCCAAGTCACTTTTTGAAATGTACATTAATGTGATCTGACAGATTGTAATGGCTACTGAAGAGAATTTTCATGAATTATAATGGACAAACCAATAATATGGATCTTTACAATGTTAATATGAATTAAAACATATCAAGTCAAGGCCATACTTGTAGCTGGAGTAAAATTTGACTGTGAAGTCCAAATCCATTAGGATAAAAACACATGATGAAAGTTTTGACAGATCATTTAGTGATGCTAATGGTATCACCACCCTTTCATGCACTTTCATGAGCCTCAAGTGTTTTTAGCAAGTAAACTAAATAAACTGTCTTGTGAAAGAGGAAGTAAGAAAGTTGAAGAGAGAGGTCAATGAGAGGAGGCACTTCTGTAACTTTGAAAAGTGTTTTTACTTTTTTGAGTTTTTTTTCTTTTTTGTAAAAGAAAGTCCTAAAAGCACCCCTAGGAAACTAAGCATGTTGGAATTCCAGGGGATTGGAAGCCCTCCATCCCTTCGCGGCTCTGCTCTCAATCCCTTGGGGAAAAAGTTGATTTTCCTTTTAGGAGCTCAGTCTCCTCATGTATAAAAAGCAGAAAACTCAGCAGTACGTTTCCTCACAGGAGTGTCATTCAGTGACTGCACAGGGGTTGAAAAGCATTTTAGCTATCTGGAAAGTGTGTTCATAAAATAATAATACAATGAGAAGTCTTATCTAACATTTATGGATTGACTTAGAGTCGGCAAGCCACCTTGGCAGGCGCCGGGCTAGCCAGCCTTGCAGTGGCCCCAACCTGCATTGTTCAGCCCAGCCAAACCCTCCTCCTGCTCTTGCAGATTAAATCCGACTTTGTTGGTCTCAGGAATTGGTTTTGCTCTCCTTAGATCGAGCTCACAGGAGCATTTGTAGCTTTTGCTGCTAAGAAAGTAGTTACAGACGCTTTGGTGCCTACCAAATGATCTCTGGGTTGAGAATTAATCATGCCTGGCAGTATTACAAATACCAACAGTACAGTCTATTAATAAATACATATATAGAGCATTTATTAACACTTGCTGATAGAGTTTTCAGTTGAACTAGAAATAAGAGCTACTTAAATTATGCACTGTTTTGAATAAACCACTATCAGCTTCTCTAAATATTGCAGTAAAATTTTTATTTATTCCATCACATAATAATTCATTAATCAGCGTGCTTCAAAGAATAATATTAAGCCGTATATCTCAGTGTTTGCCCTCAAGACCAAGAGTGGGTATACTGTTGCCTCTATCCCCTGCAGACTGTAGTATTATCTGACAGATGTTAAATCATGTAACTGATGCTGGTTGGTTGGCTGGTTGAAAGAATGTGTTTGATGATTTTCAGTGGCACTTATAGCAAAGGTGCCAGAGGAGTTCGGCTTGGAGTTCTCAACCTTGGCTGTGCGTCAGAATTACCGGAGAAACTCTTTTAAAACATGAATGCCCAAGCTCCACCTTCATGTACTAATTTTGCTCTTGCCTATGTTTATATAAAGAACCTGAGTATGTTTATATAAAGTTTACAAAGGTGACTCAAATGTGCAGCCAGTTCTAGAATCATTGTCTTTGAAAAATCAGGTTTGTATTTTTGAAGAAGGTGGTATGTGTTGCAACCTTGAAGAGTACATTTTATCAGATACTAAAATCTGTACCAGTCAAGGTTTTGCCAGAAAGCAGAACTCATAGAATATCTAGACACAAACACACATGTGTAAACATATGTATATATGTGTGTGTTTGGCTATATCTGTATGTGTGTATGGGCTTCCCAGGTAGTGCTAGTGGTAAAGAACCTGCCTGCCAATGCAGGAGGCATGAGAGACACAGGTTCTATTCCTGGATTGGGAAGATCCCCTGGAGAAAGGAATGGCAATGCACTCCAGTATTCCTGCCCAGAGAATCCCATAGATAGAGGAGCCTGGTGGACTACAGTCCATAGGGTCGCAAAGAGTCGGACACAACTGAAGCAACTTAGCACGTATGCATACACATACATGTATATACACAAATGTACATGTATGTGTCTATATTAATACGTACATACAGAGAAATATTTATTAAAGAGACCTATCTCAAGGAACCTGCTTCCACAACTGTGGGTTCTAATCTGTGGGGCACAGTGACAGGAAGGGCAGGCTGGAAACTCTTGGATAGGGGCAGACACTGCAGTCTAGAGACAGAATTTCTTTTTCTCAGAGAAGCCTCAGTTTTTTTTCTTAAGGCCAGCCAGCTGCCTAGATGAGTCCCACTTAGATCATTGAGAATAATTTCTATTACCTAAAGTCATATGATTACCACGTCAGTTAACCGCTTCTACAAAATAAGTTCATAGCGACTCTTAGATTCGTGTTTGATTGCTTAAGTTCCCTGGTGTCTCAGATGGTAAAAATCTGCCTGCAATGTGGTAGACCTGGGTTTGATCCCTGGGTTGGGAAGATCCCCTGGGGAAGGGCATGGCAACCCTCTCCAGTATTCTTGCCTGGAGAATCCCCATGGACAGAGGACTGGTGGGCTATAGTCTATGGGGTCAAAAAGAGTCCGACACGACTGGGCAACTAAGCACAGCATAGCACAGAACCCAGGCAAGGTGATGCATAAACCTATCCATCTCAGTAGATATATTACTGGAGGGTATCCAAATAGCATGGCCTAAGTCAAGAAATGAAGGTGGAAGAGAGTGAGGTATGCTCAGTTTGTATCCAGCACAAGGTTGATCTAGGGAAGTGGAAGAAGATGAAGTTAAAAAGTTAGTTTTGTGAACTTACAGTTGCCAGGGAAGGAGAGTGGAGAGAAAGGATAGTTAGAGAGTTTGAAATTGATATGTACACACTGCTATGTTTAGAATGTATAACCAACAAGGACCTACTGTATAGCACAGGGAATTCTGCTTAATGTTATGCAGCAACCTGGATGGGAGGAGAGTTTGGGGGAGAATGGTTATGTGTATATGTATGGCTGAGTTCCTTTGCTGTCCACCTGAAACTGTCATGACATTGTTAATTGGCTATACCCCAATATAAAACCAAAAGTTAAAAAAAATAAAAAAGATAGTTTAGGGTAGACTGTAGCAGTCTCCAACTAAGGGTCTGGACTTTTGAACTGAGGAGACAAAGCTCTGTCTAGGGGCAGCACTGACCATGTTTCCATCTGTTCTGTGTCTGTGCTGTCTACTTAGCTACACGTGGTTGTAGAGACACTTGAAAGTGGCCAGTGAGACAGAGGAACTGCATGTGTAATTCTGTCTCATTTTAGTTCAGGTAAATTAAATAACCCCATGCAGTTAGTAGCTACTGTATTGAACAGTGTAGCCAGAGAGAGATCAATCTGGCATAAGTATCTAGGGGGCATGAGAAGGAGAAACAGAACATAAGCTGTACAGTTAGTAGCCTCCTCTGGTAGTGCCTGTGCGGGGTGGGGGGTGCAGAGGAAGTGGGAAGGGACAGAAGGAAGTAGGGGAGAAGGGAGTCAGTTTACCTGTGGTTGCCCCCCTCTCCATCTTTCCCGACACTTCTCTGTTTGCTTCCCCACTGTCTGCTCCTCTCCCGCCCAAGCCCCTCCTATCTGCCCCATGTCCTCAGAGCTGACCCAAACTCACCCACTCTTCTCGCTCACTTCCTCAGATTCAATTATAAGCTCTGTGTTAATACCTCCCAAGTTTATACTTGCAGCCTCAGCTCTCTCCTCTCAACACCAGATCGCTGGCATCTCCACTTGGAAATCTTACTGATTCATAATCTTCCCCCTCTAATTGTATTTCTCTTCCAGCTTTTTGAATTTTGGTAAAAGTAATCTCCATCCTTTCAGCCACTTGGGCTGGAAACCCCAGAATCTTCCCAGCCCCTTATGTCTGACCTGCTGATTCAGCCTGTCCCTGTCTTCTTGCCCCGCTCAGAAGTATTGCCACCTCTCTTTCCGGGACTCACACAGTCCCCCTGTGCATACTTCTGCCACCCATGATCTACTTTCTGAGCAGTTTGTTTAAAAAGAGAAAACACATCAATTTGTTACATCAATTTGATGTGTAATAAAGTTTTCCTCCTGTTGCTTTAGCTAACATATTACTAAATGTCATAGGATAAAGGGTTAATTAATTTCAGTTGATTTATTTGATAATATTTATGCGTTTAATATTTCTATAACCCTGTAAAATAGGTACAGTTGAGAAATTTCACTGAAATATCCCTTGGGGCATATATCCCAGTGAGAGAGACAGACATTAATCAAATAATTACACAATTAAAATTGTGAGAGGTGACATTTAAAGATGCGAATAAGGTGCTCTGAGAGAAAGTCAGAGGGAGACCCAAACTACAAGGAAGGTCAGGAAAGGGCTCCATGAAGAGTCAGGAATCATGGAGAGGGAGAGAAGGAAATTTAGGAGGTGGAAACTACAGGTGCAGAGACAGGGGGAAATACTTGGATGGAACAACATAGTCATTCAAAATGTCAATGAGGATTAATGTTAGTGAGAATTTCCTGGAGATCCAGTGGTTAGGACTCTGCACTTTCATTGCCACAGGGGATACAGGTTCAGTCCCTGGTTGGGGAACTAAGATCACATTAGCGACATGGTAAGGCCAGAAACAAACAAACGAAAACGCATTAATGGAATATAGTAGCTGACAACTGCTTTGGGATAGAGCATAATCTTAAATTTTCCAGACCACCTGGAACAGCCTTTGGAAACTGACAAGGCAGAACCTTGTCTGTTAAACACTTTGACTTGAATATGTTATCTCAGGGCAATTCAGCAAGTATCTGTTGGCTTACTTTTCTAGATCTTATAGGCCAAAAACAGTTCTTTTCCTTCACATTATAATCCAATTACAGTTATAGTTTGTATACATAAAAATAGGTGGCATTGTACTCTATATGGGCTTCCCTTGTGGCTCAGCTGGTAAAGAATCCGCCTGCAATGCAGGAGACCTGGGTTCAGTCCCTGGGTTGGGAAGATCCCCTGGAGAAAGGAAAGGCTATCCACTCCAGTACTCTGGCCTGGAGAATTCCATGGACTCTAGTCCATGGGGTTGCAAAGTCGGACATGATTGAGCAACTTCACATACTCTATATGGTATCATACTATTACAATTTATATAATGTAAAATTAAAAGCCAGAATGAATGCTATAGAACAGCAGTTCTAAACTTTTTATATTCTTACACTTTACACTCTTAATAAAATATTGACCCCCAAGAGCATTTTTAACATGGATATATCTATCTGTATTAAATAATTGATAGAACTGAAAAAAATAATTAATTTAAACAACCCATAAGAAATTCAATACATATGAAAATATTTTATGAAATGTGACTTTTCTAAAACAAAAATTAGTAAGAAAAGTGACATTATTTCATATATTTTACAGATCTCTTTAAGAGAAGGCAGCTGTTTCTTATATTTGATTCTTTTAACTTTAGTTAAAAGTTGCAGTACGTTGTTTTGGTTGAAGTATATGACATAGATGCAGCCTTACACAGATAGGTAGGTAGAAAAGAGTATTTTAAAGCCTTTTTAGGTTATTGTCAATGTTCTTCTTTGATGCCACATTAAAACTCAACAAGTTCCTTAAACATTGCATGTGATACGGAATGCAAAATCATTTCAGTGAGCTTTTGTGTGTTAAAAGCCTGTCTTGCCTCTTTTTTATGTGCCTGTTGTCCTTCTGCATTACCTCTTTGGAAAAATGTCTGTTCTTTTCTTCTGCCCATTTTTTAAATTGGATTGTTTGTTTTTTGATGTTGAGTTGTATGAGCTGTTTATATATATTGACTATTAATGCCTTATCAGTCATATCAATTGCAAATATCTTCTGTTCAGTAGGTTGTCCTTGGCAAAAGCTTTTAAGTGTAACTTGGCCCCATTTGTTTATTTTTGCTTTTGTTTCCTTTGCTTTAGGATATGGGTCCAAAAAGATATTGTTGCAACTTATTTCAAAGAGTATTCTGACTGTAGTTTCCTCTAGGAGTTCGATAGTATCCAGGCTTACATTTAGGTCCTTAATCCATATTGTGTTCTTCTTGTGTGTGGGGTTAGAGAATGTTCTAATTTCATTAGTTACAAGTAGCTGTCTAGGCACAGAAAAAGATGCTCAACATCACTATTCATCGGGGAAATGCAAATCAAAACTTCAGTGAAATCACCTCACACCTGTCAGAATGGCTGTCATCAAAAAAAAAAAACAAAACGGAATACAAATGGGAATGATATGAGAAAGGGAACTCTCCTGTTTTACTGGTGGGAGCAGCCACTGTGGAAAACAGTATGGAGGTGTGTAAAAAAAACTAAAAATAAAGCTACTATATAACCTAACATTTCCACTCCTGGGTATATACCCGAAAGCAACAAAAACACTAATTTGAAAAGATGCATCCACCCCAGTGTTTATAGCAGCATTAATTACAATTGCTAAGGCATAGTAGCAACATGGATGGACTTGGATGGTATTTTGCTAAAGTGAAGTAAGTCAGACAGAGAAAGACAAATACTGTATGATACTGTTATATGTGGAATCTAAAAAATACAGCAAATTAGTGAATAAAAGAAAGAAGAAACAGATTCATAAATATAGAGAACAAACTAGTGGTTACCAGTGGTGCGAGAAAAGGGAGGATGGCTAATATAGGGGTGGGAGGCGAATTCTGTCTTGCATTTTGATTGAATCTTTACCCAAGCATGATTTTATCATTGTGCATTGGGCAGTTGGAAAATATTGGTTCACTGAATTAACTAACTCTTACAAATTTTGATCCATTTCATGATATAAAATATTTTAAAAAAATACCTCCAATCTCCATTTCATCAATCTCATCAGAAAATCCATTAAATATTGGGAACCTGTCAAGTTTCCAGTGGCAAATACAAGTTGTCTTAAATTCTAATATGTTAATTGCTTGAAGGCATGAATTTTATCATTAGCAACAAATATTGTCAGCTGTTTTCCTTGAAATGACAGTTTTGCTTTGTTCATTTTAGGGAAAATATCTGCCAAACACTCAAGCTTGATAACTGCATTTTGTGTCAGTTGTCTGTCAAGTGAAAGCGGTGTCTGTGGAAAAAAACAGCAACTCAAAAATTGCTCGGTGATTTTCCTGAAGACCACCATCATACTTTGATGCACAGCAGGAGTGCTTTATGAGTACCTCCATTTCTTCACAGAATATTAAAAACCCAGGTACTCAAGGGTCAAGGTTTCATAAAGTTAGTAATTGTTTCAGCTTCATGAAGAACATTCCTAAGTGAAGTGATTCACAAATATAGAGAACAAACTAGTGGTTACCAGTGGGGAGAGAGAAGGGAGGATGGCTAATAAAGGGGTGAGAGGTAGAGTCTGTCTTGCAGACTGTGAGTTGGTGGTGGTGAAGAGTACGGTGATGACTTGCACGGTTTGGTGCCACTACTGAGTTGTGCTATGGTGCTGGCTTTTGTACCATCATTGCAGATGTTAACACAATGAGAAAAAGAAATAACATTTTAGTATTATATAAAAATGTTTGTGACCTCATGCTGCTGCTGCTGCTGCTAAATCGCTTCAGTCGTGTCTGACTCTGTGCGACCCCATAGACGGCAGCCCACCAGGCTCCCCCGTCCCTGGGACTCTCCAGGCAAGAACACTGGAGTGGGTTGCCATTTCCTTCTCCAGTGCATGAAAGCGAAAAGTGAAAGTGAAGCCACTCAGTCGTGTCCGACTCTTCGCGACCCCATGGACTTCAGCCTACCAGGCTCCCCCGTCCCTGGGATTCTCCAGTCAAGAACACTGGAGTGGGTTCATGGGCCCCCTCAAAGTGTCTTGGGAATCCCCAGAGGTCCACAGAACACACATCCATTGGCACGAACAGTAGTCTGGTGCAGGAGAAAGAAAAATGAAGCCAGTTGTTAGGAAGGCTTCATGAGAGAAGAACTGAGCTAGACCTTCGAGGAAAATTAGTATTTGGATCAGTGGAAAGAAGCATGGAAGGGGTTTCCAGAGGGGAAACCATGTGAGCAAAGGAGGAGAGACAGGAAGCAGTGTGATACAGTCAAAGTCTGATGAGAAAGCATGGTTGGGTTGGAGGCTTAGGAATGGAGAGTGATAGTAAATAAAATGTGAGATGAATCAGATTAGGAGAGATCTGAATACCTATCTGAAAAGTTTGCACTTTTTCCAGAGGACATTATGGGTAACAAGGTTTTTGAATCTGTGATTTGAATGTGTTTATTTAGGAACATCCATACAGTGACAGTGTATAAATTGAATTGGCAGATAAGACAACTGGATACTAGGAGATGAATTGGGATATTAATTGTGATCTAGTTAGTGAAGGTCAAGAGCATGGGCTAGGGTGATGGTAATAGATGAAACTAAGTGAAATGCAGACTGATGGCTTCAAAAGTAGAAGCAATATGAGAACTAAAGACAAAAAAGTCAAAAGGTTACCAGTATATTGTATTTTATAACCCCAGTTCCTTGCCAAGGACATTGTTAGGAAAATGGATAAAAAGTGGGTGTTTCTGTGTAAGATCACACATGAAGCTTTCTCCTCCCTGAAAAATCAGAATGCTTCCTTTTTTCTGATAACAAGGACTGTATCACTCAACACACTTCCTTCTTGCTCTGCTGCCAGGAGGCCTTGTGCCAATGTCCTGTTAAAATCACAATTAAAATTGTTCCTATGGTTAGCACTTTTCTTCCTCCTATGTTTGATAGCCCTGATTCTCCATCTCTGTTTATTTATTTGTTTTTTATTAAGGTATAGTTGATGTAGGATATTATATATTAGAGGTGTGCAACACAGTGATTCATAATTTTTAAAGGTTATACTCCATTTACAGATATTGGCTATATTCCCTGTGTTTACAGTATTTCCTTGTAGCTTATTTATTTGATACATAATAGTTTGTACCTCTTAATCCCCTACCTCTATCTTGCCTCCCTCCCTTCCTTCTCCCCAATGGTAACCATTTAGTTTGTTCTCTGTGAGTGACTTTGTTTTTTGTTGTATTCACTGTTGTGTTCAGTTGTTAAGTCGTGTCCGACCCTTTGCCACCCCATGGACTGCAGCACGCCAGGCATCCCAGTCCTTGACTAATTCCCAGAATTTGCTCAAACTCACATCCATTGAGTCAGTGATGCCATCCAACCATCTCATCCTCTGTCACCCCCTTCTCCTCCTGCCTTCAATCCCTCTGAGCATTAGGATCTTTTCTAGTGAGTCGGCTCTTCTCATCAGGTGGCTGAAGTATTGGAGCTTCAGCTTCAGCATCAGTCCTTCCAATGAATATTCAGGGTTGATTTCCTTTAGGATTGACTAGTTTGATCTCTTTGCTGTCCGAGGGACTCTCAATAGTCTTCTCCAGCCCCACAGTTTGAAAGCATCAATTGTTTGGTGTTCAGCCTTCCTTATGGTCCAACTCTCACATCCGTACATGACTACTGGAAAAATCATAGCTTTGGCTATATGAACCTTTGTCGGCAAAGTGATGTCTTTGCTTTTAAATATGCTCTCTAGGTTTGTCGTAGCTTTTCTTCCAAGCAGCAAGCGTCTTTTAATTTCATGGCTGCAGTCACCATCGGCAGTGATTTTGGAGCCCAAGAAAATAAAATCTGCCAGTGTTTCCATTGTTTCCCCATTTATTTGCCATGAAGTGATGGGACTGGATAGGGATGATCTTAGTTTTTTGAGTGTTGAATTTTAAGCCAGCTTTTTCACGCTCCTCTTTTCACTCTTATCAAGAAGCTCTCTACTTCCTCTTTGCTTTCTGCTACAGTGGTATCATCTGTATATCTGAGGTTGCTGGTATTTCTCCCAGCAGTCTTGATTCCAACTTGTGATTCATCCAGCCCAGCATTTTTCATGATGTACTCTGCATAAATTAAATATATGGGTGACAATATACAGCCTGACATACTCCTTTCCCAATTTTGAACCAGTTGTTCTATATCTGGTTCTAACTGTTGTTTTTTGACCTGCATACAGGTTTCTCAGTAGACAGGTAAGGTGGTCTAGTATTCTCATCTCTTTAAGAATTTTCCACAGTTTGTTGTGACTCACACAGTCAAAGGCTTTAGCATAGTCAATGAAGCAGAAGTAGATGTTTTACTGGAATTCTCTTTTTCTATGATCTAGTGGATGTTGGCAATTTGGTCTTGTTTTATTTTTAGAGTCCACATATAAGTGATATCATACAGTGTTGGTCTTTTTCTGTCTGACTTATTTCACTTAGCATAATGCTCTCTTCAGTCCATCCATGTTGTTGTAAATGGCGGAATTTCATTTTTTTTTTCATCTCTGTCTCTATTTACAATTCATTAATCTTACTATTTTCATTCTGTTTGATGCCAGGTATCATAGGACCTCTTTTGAAAGAGATTGGGATAAGGGGAGTAATATATTAACACTTACCATATTTTATTCATTTCTGGGATGGAGCCCTTTGCTTCAGTCACAGTTTACTCAGAATCTGAAGAAAGCTAAAAAGCCTCTGACATCCAAAACCAAAGTACCAAGGCCTAATTTCAAAGAAAGTCAACAAATTTGGTTAATCTGGTTTCCCAAAGCCGATATAAGCAGTATATCTATGATAGCAGTATATCATTATCATAAAAGGTAGTGGAATACCTATTAAAAACTGGTAAATTCATAACAAAAGAAGAGACTTCGTAGCAGAGAGAAACAGCAAGATGCAGGTGAAAGTTCATAATGACTGTAAAGTATGTGAGTGCACTTAACATAATCAATTAAGTAATCAATAAGTAATCAATAAAGAACTATTTCATGTTAAATAGAGAACACCAAGAGCTCACATTTATTGAGCTTTTACTATGCTCTGGGCTCTGTGCTGTTGCTTTACATGCACATCTCACTTAATCTTCCTATGATTTCCCCCCTTTTTACAGGTGAATAAATTCAGTTTAAAGAGATAAAATATATACACAGATGCGCACAGCTAGTTGTATATAGTAGAGTTGTGATTTGCACCCAGCTCTGCCAGATACCACAATCTCTGTTTTTTATTTTTAATTGAAGCTCTCTTTTAATTTTTACCTCCTTAATTATAATAATATAGTAGTAATAGTAGTAATAGTAGTTGTGTTCAGTATCCTCTATAAAGATCAGAAATGTTATGTACTATATTTGGGAAAATTTTGAGCACAAAAAGGTTGAAGTAACCTTTTAATTGGCGTAAAGTTCATCTGAATACTCATTTCCTCAGAGCACTTTATTTCTTAAGACTTCCCAATAATTGATTGGGAGAAGGATTTTTTAAGGTGTTATTTATTATTTGTAGTCAATTAAAAGATTTTTGTGCCATTGTTTTTTTTTTTTTTTTATTTTAGTTGGGGGCTAATTACTTTACAATATTGTAGTTGTGCCATTGTTTTAAATGAGTCACTTGGGTTTGTTTTGGAAACATCTCTGCATCCTCATTTTGATGCCACAAAGAGCAGCCATTCTTGTAAACTGCATCTTGAGTTACAACAGAAAAAATGCTATCTTTATAAAGCATTAACCAACTGACAGGAGTTGGCACAATCCTTGCTTTGCTGGGCACCAGATGCTCTGATTTGTTTTTCTTCCTCTTGCTATGAATGAGGTTGCAAACATCAATTCCCAGAGACATGATCTGAGAAGATTATGCCCAGGGCACATATTATGTCATGGGGATATAATAGTCCAATGGGGGAGTCACAGTGGATGACAGGATGCTTTGTGCTGCAAGCCCTAAGCAGCCAAAAATAACTCAGGGCAATTCTAAGACAGCACAGGGATGTCTCCTGTGGAAGATAAAGAGCTCTCTGGGAAGGATGGATTGTCATTTTGAGGGGGTCTGCAGAAGAATTACATGGGAACCTAGTAAGGAGGTGAACACCTGTTGCCTTAGTTACGCCCTCAGTTATACCTTATGTATCTTCTTTAGCTCAAAAATCTGAAGAGCAGTATCTTGAAACTCCCTTTTCTGTTTATTCTCAGATCATATTCACATTTTATGAGATTGACTTTCATTCAAAAGCGTGAAATATCAGTGGTAACCCAGGCCCCATGCAATTCAGGTGACTGAGAAAAGAGGGGCAGTTCACAGCTGTGGGTTTGGTGTATTAATTAACCAAACAGTTAATATTTCTGAGTCATAACCACTTAATTTTCCAAAAACTGAAACTAAGTATGCTATTGAAATGAGATTAATTAAGAGGAACTAGAGAGTAGGCGGAGGAAAACCTATGTAATAAAGTCAAGCTAAAATTACTGTTAAGTCTAAGGATCTTAAAATTGTAGATGGGATAGTGTGCTAGTCCATTAAGTCATGAAGGATTTGGTTATAGCAATATTATTTTTGTTCTAACTGATTCCAGAATATGAGATTGGGAGCTATTTCTTAAAGATCAAAAAATGTCATTCAGGACAGCCATCTTGCCTGCATGGAAAATCGATTGCATAATCTTCCTTGAGAGGTGACACAAACTGAAAATGTTAGTAGGTTCAAAAAAGTTTAAGATAATTGGAATGCTGTTAAATCTATAATAGAATAGTAAAACTTAGGGGATATCGAAACCTTTAGAGGTCAGCCTCCAGGAAGATAATCATTCTCTTAAAAACGTCCTATCGCCCACTTCTCTTGTCTCATCATATACGTCACTTTATCATTCCTGACTTTATTGGGAATATCTCACAGCTTAATCTCACGCACATTCCTTTCTCTAATGTTACCACTACTGGATGAGAATAGTGCAAGCAGATGATGGCTTCTTCTAGAAAAGGGGAAGTATGAAAACAACCACTGCAGACTTTTTGACATTTTTCCTCTTGTTTTCCTTTTCTTCCTTTTCCTTTACTTTTTCCTCTTGTTTTCTGCAGATCACCTTTAAGGACAGCTAAGCGAAAGTTGTAAAAATGGTAGACTGTCTGTGGGGAAACAAGAAAGCAAAACAAGTTTGAAATTGTGCTAATGCAAATCCTAACCCCAGCTCCAACTGTGGGTATAAGGACAAGTTCACTCAGAGTCCCTCCGCTCTCCTGGACTAATAAGCATCTTCCACTGTGGAAAGTGTATTATCTTCCTTGGTTGCTTAACTCCTTTTAAGGAAGCTTTATTGTAAATGTCATGTCATAGTTCTATTTTCATATTTCCTCTAGCCTGGTTCATAAATTTTAAGAATATAATATTTAAAAACATAGGGAACTCTGTTTGCTAAAACTACTGCTTCCTTGGCAGAGGCTAGAGGGAAATATTGAACCACAATTATGCCTGAGGTATTATGCCTCCACCCTCATCCTGTGTTTGAAACGTGATGTTCTAATAATAGAACTCTAGAGTTTATTTTAACATAGGCAAACAAAGGCAAAATACATAGACCAAACTAGGGAGCCATTGGCATCTGAACATTCCTTTATCAATATAACAACAAAAAAAGAAACAGCAGCAGTAGCAGCATTTTCATGGCACAATTTAATATTATTTGTAAATGAACTACATATACTTCTGATGGAAAATGACTGAAAGTAGTCAGTTGCACTATTTGGAAACTATTTATAGCCATTTACAAATATAAAATAGTAAGTCTTTTTTTTTTTTTTAATAATTTGTACCTCAGTTTTTAACCAGCAACAGAAATCATTTATAAATTAAATAAGCAGTAAATTCTATATTCTAAAGAAATATGAGTCAAAATATATACTAATATTTGGTAGTTGTATAGGAGGCATATAAACTGTAATGGAAAGTATATCCAGGGGGCAGTGACCTTCTCAAACTACTCTCACACATTCCAGTTAAATGTCTACATTTCAGAAAACACATCAGCATTGTTTAGGACAGAGTTGGTAGACAGTGCCCTAGAGTCTTTCTCTCTTTTTCTTTTGGGAAGTAACTGTATGGTCTGCTTCTGTATTAGCATTTACTTACAGTGTGGTCTTTAGAATCTCATGAGTAAAAACCAAGAGAACCTACTGGAAAGGGATTAAATAATAAGATAGTTAGGTCAAGAATGTGTAATAAATAATAAGATAATTCAGTTAGGTCAAGAATGTGTGTGTGTGTGTGTGTGCACTCAGTCATGTCCAACTCTTTACAATCCCATGGACTGTAAGCCACCAGGCTTCTCTATCCGTGGGTTATCTGAGTGGGTTGCCATTTCCTACTCCAGGGGATCTTCCCAACCCAGGGATCAAACCCACATTTCTTGTGTCTTCTGCATTGGTAGGCAGACTCTTTACCACTGCACCACCTAGGAAGCCCAAGTTGAGAATAGTAATTGACATTTCAGAAAAGCAGTAATTCAGTTGGGCAGTACCCATAAAAATGTTAGTGCTCTCTAATTAAAAGGTGAAAATGAAAAAAAAATTTTTTACTATCATGGGAAAAGTGAGAAAGAATGAAATCCAGTGAGGGAAAGGCACTTCATACTCTGCTGGTGGAAGTGTTCATTTTTATAAATATTTTGGATGATGGTTTGGCAACATATATATCAAAAAACTTCCAAAACTTAAAATCTGCTTGTAGAATTTAGCTTAAGGAAATAGTAATTGAACATGTACACAGATACGTATGTACAAAGATGCTCCTTGGAGCAGTTTATGAAAGCAACAAATTGGAAGCAACTTATACATGTTCATCAGTGGAGGAACTGTTCAGATGGTATTGCAGCTATTAAACATGATGGTGTAGAGCTTTATATCAAGCTAAAAAAATGGTTGTGATGTGTATTTTTAGAACAGTGTGTATAGTATGGTATTCTCTTAGTTAATGTGCATGTGTGTTTGTGCATGTGTGTGAGAGAGAGATCCAAAATATTGACAAGCTTGGCTCCTCTTTGGGAGATGGGATTACGTATGACTTTTATTGATTCCCTTATACTGCTCTGTATCTTCAGAATTTTTTTGTTTTTGAGTATATATTACTTTAATCATCAGAAAAAAAGAACGGTATTTTTTCCTAGGAAAAAAGCAAACCAAGCTCCTGCTAAATGCAAAGACTCAGCAGAGAACTCAGGGTGAACAAGAACTGGCCACCGGCCTTCAGAAGTTGATAGTGTGTAACCAAGTGGAGAAGGAGACAGTGTAATTTGTACAAATGTCATTCTGGTTCACTCCTGAGTTGAGTTTCCCCTTATTGTCATGGAGTCACTAACAAGGGATGTTCTTGGACTCTAACAGACTTGTAGTTGTCACAGAGACCTCCTCCTTGAATGAGCAACTTTTCCACTGCACTTCTTTCTCCTCAACACATTCTTGAAAAGTGAAGTGAAAGTGTTAGTCACTCAGTCAAGTCCTGACTCGCATTTGCAACTCAAGGACTGTTTGCCTGCCAGGTTCCTCTGTTCATGGAATTCTCCAGGCAAGAATACTGGAAGAGGTAGGCATTCTCTTCTATAGGGGATCTTCCCAACCCAGGAATTAAACCCGGGTCTCCTGCCTTGCAGGCGAATTCTTTACTATCTGAGCCACTATGGAAGCCCACACCTTCTTGAATGTCTCATCAAAAACATGTTTGCTAAACCCCATAACATGCCATTGACTTGGCTGACTTCCTTTTGGCTCCTTGTACATTCATGTGTGTACTTCTCCTTACTCCTGGTAGTGAAAGGGGAAGTAACCCCTGGTACTAACGTGTTACTCCCATCCCTGCTTCTCACAGTACTAATCTTCCACCTTCAGCATTCAGCCTTTCATGCCTGCAGTTCTTGGCATTTTTCTTTGCACTTTGCATTTTCTCAGTGTCAAGTATTCTTTCGGGCCAGGGAGGTGGCCTGAATAAAACAAATAAAAATTAATCAAGTCTCTGCTATCCTTTGCACTAATTTTGCACAATTGTTTAAAGAAAAAAAAAAGTTCCACTAATTCTTACGCCTTGAATCTGCCTCGACTCTGCTACAGTTAGGGAAAACACCAGAATAGATTGATACCTCATTTATAACTACATGACATATAAATAAATTTTCACTATGTTCTAGATTTCGTGGGCTCTAAATATTTACATAAAGGCTTTTGCTTCTAAATTTTTGTTTCCCTACAACTTGCTATGGGCAGGGATCCAAGGTTTACTGAAAAATAGAAAATCCTGTATTTTCATTTTAGTTTTCTGCTATGATTAAAGTTTGTTTTTGTCTTCTGTGTTCTTCTTGGAATTAACTAACTACTTTTGTTTTGCTAGTCTCAAGGACTGTAGAGAGCCACATGTGTTTTCCACATTCACATATCAGTTGCTCTTTAATTATGTGAGTGTTTTGATATTGTTTATTTTTCATAATGTAATTCCTCAGCTATCATTGTTAGACAATAAGATTTTTTGTGTCCTGCTTTCTGTAAAGGTTGAGACCATTAATCCAATAAATCTGGAATACTCTCTGATCTCATAGTAAACGACAACCCTATCAGGGCAGGAATAGACTGTGTGGAAATTCTCTAGAATTTTTTAATCTGATACAGTCAGATAATATCACTTGCTGTCCAAGGCAAGTTTCTAGCATCATTATACATAAACAAGAGTTTGAGCAAAGATACCAATCTGATTGCTTTGTATCCAGATCTTGGACAAATCATTTAATATTTGCATTTTAAACTCTAGGAGTAGATGCCTCTATTGTGAAATAGGACTTCCCGTTTTGGTTTTGCAGGGTTTATTTGCAGACATGTTTTGTTTATTTATTTAGTGGCTCACATGGTGAAGAATCTGCCTGTAGTGCAGGAGACCTGGATTCAATCCCTGGGTCAGGGAGATTCCCTGGAGAAGGGAATGGCAACCCACTCCAGTATTCTTGCCTGGAGAATTCCATGGACAGAGGAGCCTGGTGGGCTACAGTCCACGGAGTCGCAAAGAGTGAGACACAACTGAGTGACTAACACTTTCATTTTGTTTATTTAAAGACACTTGAAAAGTGTGAGGTTGGACACATGTTGAGGAGCAAGTCCTGGACTCACCAAGTGCTGATGCCAAGGGTTCCAGGAGGGTGCTTTGTGAGATCAGCTGCTCGTCTCTAACTGGCATAAATGCCGTGGAGCAGTCTCACCCAGGCAGCTGTCTCCTGAGGTTCTCTCCTTCCCCTTCTTTTTTCACCCAGAAGATAAACCTAAGCATCATGTAAGCATCATGTGACCCTTCATGTATCTGAAGCATCCTGTTCAAGAAGTCCAATGCCTTATTGGATTCTGAGATTACTTAAGAGAAGTTTTCCTACCAAGTAATTTCAGTTGTTCCTTGGTATTCACAGGGGACTTGTTTGACCCCTGTGGATACCAAAATCTTTGGATGCTCAAGTCCCTTATATAAAATGGCATAGTATTTGCATATAGCATATGCACATCCTCCCATGTCCTTTTATCATCTCTAGATTACTTGTAATACCTAGTACAATGTAAAGGCCTTGTCAGTAACTGTGAATACAATCTCAATAACATGTGAACAGTTGCTAGCACATGGCAAATTCAAGCTTTGCTTTTTGGAACTTTCTGTAATTTTCTTTTAATATTTTTTAGCCTGAGTTTGGTTGACTCCACAGATTTTGGTAGAGTAATTTTGCTGCTTACATTTTTATCCCAATTTGGTTAAGCATTTGGTTAAAGGGCCCAAAGGCCCTTCCGTTGAAAGAAAGTGAAAGTAGTGAAAGTGTTAGTCACTCTGTTGTGTCCGACTCCTTGTGGACTGTAGCCTGGCAGAATCCTCTGTCCATGGGATTTCCCAGGCAAGAATACTGGAGTGGGTTGCCATTCCCTTCTCCAGGGGATCTTCCCGACCTGGGGATTAAACCTGGGTCTCCTGCACTGCAGGCAGATTCTTTACTGTCTGAATCACTAGGAGATGCCCTCCAAATGAAAGGAGGAAAGAAGCCAGCTGAAAGTGGGGAGACCTGAAAAGAATCACTTGGATACATCATACCCGACCTTTCTTATCCCTTCTCTCCTACACTGCTTTGCCAGGACCTTATTTCTTAGCTCACCCCTTGCTCAGAACAAGCATGTCTTTTCTTCTTCCCAAGCGTAAAATGTGAGTGCCAACAGCCTAAGAAAGAGGTGATCAGGTCATTCTTCTGTAACGGTTGGCTGGTTGGTTTTTGTTTATTTTGATATAATGACAAATGAACATGGCTAGTCTTTTTAACCATTGCAGTCTTTACAGCTTTGGGATAGATTGCTGCACATGAGTAAATGAATGCTAAATTGGTGGAATCTAGTATCCTTGGGACCAGAGAAGGTAATGGCTATGAACAGATAAAGCATATTATAGACCCCAAACTGTAATCAGAAGTTTATTCGTTATTTTTCCAAGACAAAAGAAGTGTCAACAACTAGAGACTCTTGACTTTTTTTTGACATTGAAGACATTTGCCTAAGACCCTTAGGGTAATAGTAAGTTACTCTGATGAGCATAAGAATTAATAAGCTTTCTGGTGGAGAAGCAACAGTTAGAACCAGACATGGAACAATGGACTGGTTCAAAATAGAGAAAGGGGTACGTCAAGGCTGTATATCATCACCTTGCTTATTTAATTTATATGCAGAGTACATCATGCAAAATCCGGGGCTGGATTAAGCACAAGCTGGAAAGATCACAGGCAGAAATATCAGTAACCTCAGATATGCAGATGACACCACCCTTACGGCAGAAAGTGAAGAGGAACTAAAGAGCCTCTTGATGAAAGTGAAAGAGGAAAGTGAAAAAGTTGGTTTAAAACTCAACATTCAAAACTTGAAGATCATGGCATCTGGTTCCATCACTTCATGGCAAATAGATGGGGAAACAGTGGAAACAGTGACAGACTTTATTTTCTTGGGCTCCAAAATCACTGCAGATGGTGACTGCAGCCATGCAATTAAAAGACGCTTGCTCCTTGGAAGAAAAGCTATGACCAACCTATACAGCATATTAAAAAGCAGAGACATTACTTTGCCAACAAAGTCTGTCTAGTCAAAGCTATGGTTTTTCCAGTAGTAATGTTTGAATGTGAGAATTGGACCATGAAGAAGTCTGAGTGCCAAAGAATTGATGCCTTAGAACTGTGGTGTTGGAGAAGACTCTTGAGAGTCCCTTGGACTGCAAAGAGATCAAGGCAATCAATTCTAAAGGAATCAACTCTGATATTCATTGAAGGGTCTGATGCTGAAGTTGAAACTCCAATACTTTGGCCATCTGATGCAGAGCCAACTCATTAGAAAAGACCCTGATGCTGGGAAAGATTGAAGGTGGGAGGAGAAGGGGCTGACAGAGGATGAGATGGTTGGATGGCATCACCGACTCGATGGACATAAGTTTGGGCAAGCTCCAGGAGTTGGTTATGGACAGGGAAGCCTGGCGTGCTGCAGACCACAGGGTTGCAAAGAGTCGAACACTACTGAGTGACTGAACTGAACTGGTAGAGAAGTCAATACCCATACATAAGCTCTGATCTCTAAGATAATTTGACCTGATGAATTTTAAACCATCTGTTAAAGTGTTTTTAAACTGAAGCTGCTGAACTGGAAAGATTGTTTCAGGGTTTGTTTTTTTTTTTGTATTTCACCTTGATGCCATTTGACTTGGTAGAAAAAAACTAAAGATCAAATTTTGAGTTGACTTCGAGAGTCAGGACTAAAATAATCCATTTCTGATTAATCAATTGTTTAAGATGATCAGTATTCATCCTAGGAAACTATTGAAACTTTACTTCAAAACTTTAGAAGAGGGTTGTTTTGTTTTTTAGTTTTTTGTCATTTTAATACCTGTTGGATGAGTCAGGCCTGTAGTGCAACTTATAACTTAAAACAATCCAGCCTTTTTTTTTTAAACAGCACAGATGTGTTCATAGATCAGTCTCTTTGATGTGGGACAGTTTCCTTCTTTGTTAGGAATGTTTTCCAGCCCAGCGTTTTGTTCCTCCCTTCTTCCCAGTTGTTTTCTGCCAAGAGATGGGAAACCTGGATTTCACAGCAATACAGAGTTGGCACCTTTCCCCCAGCATTGCATTCTAATAATACCATATCAGAGTCTGACCTAGTTATTTCGCACAGGCAGCTTTTGCCAAGCCAGTGGGGTTTTCCTCCAACAAAGGGCCATGGTCTTCTATCACACAGGAGAGACATGCCTGCAGACTGGATTATCTGGTAGCAGGCTGCCAACATATGTGGCTGAGCGAAGGCCATGCAGGGAGGAATGCTGGGGGCCCCATGCAGACCTAGTTCTCTTTCCATGTCATTCTTCACAACCTGACTTCAATGAGCTCCTGCAGATGCCACCAAGGAAAGGCAGCAGAATGTGGGCTCCAGAGCACAAGCTGCTTTTGTACACATTTCAGATATCTGTAATGATGACCAGGTTTTTGTATTCCACCCTACCCTACTTCCCCTTGGCCTCATAGTTTTTTCCTCTACACACAGTTTTCCTCTAGGTTGTCACCAATAGTAACATCTTCAGTGAAAGAGAAATTGACCAGAGGGGCCTCAGGACTCCATTGCTGAAATGAAAAAAGACAGGCCTTAGCATTTTTGTACAACTTTTTAAAAATGTAGTTTTAATTTATTTTTTTAATTCAAGTATACTTGATTTGCAATATTGTGTTAGTTTCAGGTGTACAGCACAGTGATTCAGTGTTTTATATATATATATACATATATATATATGTTATTTTCAGATTCTTTTCCCCTATAGGTTATTATAAATCATTGAATATAGTTCCCTGTACTATATAGTAGTTCCTTGTTGGTTATCTATTTTAAATATAGTAGTGTATACATGTCAATCCCAAACTCTTAATTTATCCCCCCACCCTTTCCCCTTTGGTGACCATAATCTTATTTTCTATATCTTGTATAACTTTAAATACTCTCAAAGTTTACCAATTTTAAAGAGCTGAAATTGCAAATAAAAGACTTGAGTAGTGACCTCAGCCTTGGACATTGATGTGTCTATTTCCCTCAGTGCCCTGGCTGGGCAAGGTCTCAGGCCAGGTCACACTGTTCATAGTGAAGGTCCCAGGTCAAATGCAACCTCGGTGAAGGGCTGTGAGTTAGCTTACATTGCCAGAGTGCATTCTGCAGGTGAAATATCTTGCTGAATGAAAGGAACTGCAAATACTGTTAACAATCTTCAGATGCTCTGTGGTAGGAAAGAATAAAGGAAAGACATGTATCAGGTTGTATTTGTTGTTGTTGTTTAGTTACTAAGTTGTGTCCGGCACTTTGCAACCCCATGGACTGTAGCCCTCCAGGATCCTCTGTCCATGGATTTTCCAGGCAAGAATACTGGAGTGGGTTGCCATTTCCTTCTCCAGGGGATCTTCTCGACCCAGGGATCAAACCCATGTCTCTTGCTTGGCAGGTGGATTCTATACCAAGCCACTTGGGGCTTTCCCATCAAATTGTATACATTTGGCAAAAAAACACATCGTCTCGAAAGTGTGGCGAAAATGAGAAAGTGGTGGTGGTAAAATAAGGGGATTTATGTACTAAATGATGCTGAGTGCAGAGAATTAATCACACTTAATAATTAAGTGGTTTCAGCAAGTGAGTGCAAAGTCCTACCTTCCCATGAATTTTTAATGGGAAAAAACTTGAAAAATTAAAAAGTATTACTTAGTTAAAAAATATTTCAATTCTAAAGCAAAATTCACGTAAGCATCTTGACCAGCTATGTGAGAAACACAAACTCAAGTCTTTCCTTGGAGCAAATAAAAACAATTCTATCCAAATCCATATGATAAGAGATTGTTTTAAGCTGTATTAGGTCTGTTTTGCCATTATGACTTTGTTTTTACACCATAAGGCTTTTAAGCTCTAAATTAAAGGCTCATTTATTTGTTCTTGTTGCTGGGATTTTTGTTTGTTTTTTGCTAGGAGTGAGTGGGTATTTTGTGTGGATTTGGGGACAAATACCAACGACTGCTGTGTATTTTGTGTGTATCAAAGCATTTTGTTTAAGGTTATAAAATGGTTATAAAATGGTTATAAAAAGGCTTTTGTTTAAGGTTATAAAATGATACTTTTTGTAAAGTGATGTGGTTTAGAGAGAAGTCATGAAAATTGATGAAAAGGTTAGATAATATGACATAGGTAGGATGCAGGCATTCACTCAGTCGTATCCCATTCTTTGGTATCCCATGGGCTGTAGCCTACAAGGCTCCTCTGTCTGTGAAATTCTCCAGGCAAGGATGCTGGAGTGGGGAGTCATTCCTTTCTCCAGGGGATCTTCCCAACTTAGGGATCGAACCTGAGTCTCCCACATTGCAGGCAGATTCTTTACCATTTGAGTCACCAGGGAAGCCCTGAGATTTTCATAAACTGTGCTATGCCTTAGATATTTTTTCTCTTGTTGAAAGAACTTTAGTCCTTCAGATAGGCATCTCTGGTTACTGTGTTTATTTCCAAACATGAAACTCCTTTTCTTGTTCTTATGGGAATGATTCTGGGATAATTGTATTACATTCACAATGCTGATATTTCCCCATATATTTGTAGAATAGTGCTAACCTGCTCAATTCAAGGACCTTCTTTCAGCAAGAACAGACCATGCTTGCAAAGATCATGTTGGTCACGCCCTCTTGGTCAAGTAACTAGTAAAGGATATATTTCTCATTTTCTGTAAACATTCTGATGTACCTATTAAAGCTACAAAATAAGAACTTATGAGCTGACACATTTCAAGAAACTATATTAAAATTTATTTTTCTTTTCTACACAGGAAGAATTTAATGGAAAACCTGACTCCCTCTATTTTAATGATGGTCAGCGAAGAATTGACTTTGTTCTAGTGTATGAAGATGAAAGTAGAAAAGAGACCAATAAAAAGGGTTCAAATGAAAAACAGAGAGTAAGTTTATTTTCCTATTTCCTTTTATTTTTATTCTTTATAATATTGTAAAATGAAAAAAATAAACTGCTATTTTTGTGTAAGCAATGAAGTGAAACTGGTGTTTGAAATATCAAGAGAAGCATACCTTCATATTTTCTCTATTCATCATTCCCTCAAGGCATGGTAACAGAAAACATTAAAAAAAAATTTTTTTTGAGATTTAAACAGAAACATCCTCAGGCTTTTAAGCTGAAGACAGATTTTCTTCCGAGGAATTGCCCTTTCTATCTGTAAAAGAGATTTACACTAAAAGCACACTTGGCTATTTGCAGCTAGATATGAAAGGAAGCTAATGATAATGGCAACAAGTATAATAACAACCAACCAGTGTCAGGGTATGCTAACTCATGGATGACCTGTGTATCTTGCACGCGTGTTCTCATTTAATTCTCAGAATAACCTTGTTGTTTTGCTGGTGGTTGAGTCGCTCAGTCGTGTCTGACTCTATGAGACCCCATGGACTGAAGCACGCCAGGCTTCCCTGTCGTCCACTGTCTTCCAGAGTTTGCTCAAATTCATGTCCATTGAGTTGGTGATGCCATCCCAACCATCTCATCTTCTGCAACCCTCTTCTCCTTTTGCCTTCAGTCTTCCCCAACATCAGGATCTTTTCCAGAACAACCTATAAGGTGCCATTTATTTTCATACCATTCTGGATAACAAAATTGGCCCTTAGAGAGATTAAGCGATTGCCCAAGTTCATGGACTCTAATGTAAGAACTGATGGAGCTACAATTCAAACTCTTGTCTTAAATCACGAACCCGTGTTCTTGACATCTCCCACTTTCTACCCTCCCTTTCCCTTACATTCGTTGCCAGTCAGGCTTTACCTTTCCTTTGCATCAGGCTCTTTCAGGTAATGTGGCCATCTTTATCTCAAGATATTAAGCCATTTAGCCTGCTAAATATATAACAACTTCCTGGAACTTCTTTATCAAACTGCATCAGACTAAAACAAGACAAAAAAGAAAGTACACAAGTGTGTCACTTTTACCCACTTTGAAAATCACTTCTTCAGTCTGTTTTTGTTTTTTCTCACACTTGTGCTGTTACAAATACACAACTATTAATTTGTCCCTCTCTGGGCTTTCTCTCTCAAATATATCATCCTTAAATCTATTGATTTCTGTCTAATTTTTCAAACCAAGGATGAAACCTGCTTAAAATGAAGGAATCAGTCCTTTTTATTTTGGTTTTTGTTTGTTTTGGAAAGGGTAATTTTGGAGGCTTGTATTTGCATAGTGTCACAGAATGAGCCCAGCTTATGGAGCCGGGTATTCAGATTCTGATTCTGCTACTGTACTGTTTGGAGTAATTCTAGTTGAGGCAACACCAGCCTAGAATTACAGTGGCTTAATAAAATAAAAGTTTACTTATGGCTTAAGTCAATCATGGCATCCCTGTTTGGCACAGTGTCTTGGAGGTATGGGCAGGGCTTTGTTGCTTGCAGTCATTCAAGAACCCAGGCTGACACAAAGGCTTTGCCATATTCAACAGGTAGTTTCTGAGATCACTCTGGGCATCAATAAATGGTAGGTATAATAAGGGAGAGGATGAAGAATGTACTTGTGCTTCTTTACCTGTTTGGATTGGAACTGACATCATCAGTTGGGTTCATAGTCTTTTGGTCAGAACTCTGGAAGGTGGAAAGTATAGTTTCTGTCTGGAAAGACATTTCTCAGTAGGAATTCCATGCTATGGATGGGGAACATTAACTTTTGGTCATCAGTGGCTTGTCTTTGCCACAGTTTCCAGCTAACTGTGTGAGTTGGATGAATTTTCTTTTCAGTCTCATATTTTATTATTGTTTGGAGATGCCTTTTATTTTTACATTTTGACATCTCTGAAATCAGGGTACACCTTTAAAAAAGTGTATCATAATTTCATTGGATGAATTTTTTATTGGCACATGAAGTATTGGCTCACCATACAACCAGAGGCATCTTAGATTCTGCAAAATAGGAATCTCAATACCTAGTCCAAGTAATTATGTTTAGCATTGAATAAAATAGTATACAGAAATGCTTCATAAATTTTCAGTACGTATTAGATAACATGTTAATTTTTGTACCTTTTATTTGGGGTATACACTGGTATGAAAAGGCATCACTCTGGTTATTATATAATTTTGTCACTAAACTAGCTTAGAGTATTTTATCATTTTCCTGTGAACACTAAGATATCTTCTGTGCAGTCAGGGTCACCATCATCAAATATTTATTAGGCATCCACATGCTGATGAAACTGAATTGAGCACTATATAAAGTAAGTTAAACAAATCTAATCCATTACAGTATAGAGGAAACAGTTTTAGTTTTATACAAGGGCTTCTCTCCCATGGTAAAGGAGCCTAGAGCTGGTTACATAATTAACAAGGTCTGCATTTGTGTTGTGCTGAAGTAACTTTCATAAATCAGGAGAAAAAAAACCATCAGTAATTTTGGTATCTGAACTCATGGATTGATGTATCATGATGTTGGTGTTTATAAGTTATGCTTTTAAGTGTTTTGAGACTATTTATACATGTTACTTAATTTAGATTCTACTAGAATTCAAAGCTCAGCTCTGGAATCACATTTTTATTAATTGGAAAATCATTTGCAAGTTCCATCACATTCTCTGTCAGGCGGTATTCAGAATTTAGGGCAATGCCAAGGAAAGGCAATTTCAAAATTCTCTTTTCATTGAGAGGGAAAAAAAAATAATGTGTAAATCATATTGATTTCCTAAAACAGCCCCAAGGTTGACTTTGCCAGGGGCTGATCTAAAAAGTATTGTTAAATTCTTGTTTAGAGGTAGAGAAAGATAAAACTGACAGGGCCTTGAGCATCAAAAACACACAGGAGTAAAAGTCTACATCTGCATATGAGCAAAGGAGAAATTATTTTTCTAACCAAACCTACAAATATTATATAACTTTGTCCACTTGTATTAGTGAAAATACCTCAGAATCTCACACCTCCCTTTGAAAAAGCATAAACATTTATATTACAGATGGGGTTGATCATAAATTGTTCCAAGAATAAGTGTTTGTTTAGCCCGTACTGCTATCCATGGCATAGAATCAGTTCGAGTGTCTTTTTACTGGAAGTAACAGGGAAACCAAACTCGTAATGACTTAAGTGCTGAAAAGAAATAATAATTTAAGAAATAGTGCAGAGATAGGAGCATTTCTGAGTTAGATAATTTATTGGCTTGTTGGGGTCATCAGGACTCGAGCTTCATTGTATCCTTCTGCCCTGCCATCCTCCAATGTTGGCTGTTCTTAAACTGTCTTCACTTCGTTTCATGATGTTTGTTGTGTTTCCAGACATCAGCAGCAGTAAGAAGGAATGCCCTTTCTTTCAGTCCTCTTTTTGAAAGGGGAAAACATCTCCCCTAGAATGGCAGACTTCCTTTCACTGTTGGTTGTCTCTCACAGGCCTATTCCTAAACCAACCAGTGGCAAGAAGAATGAAACTACCATCATTAGCATAGACTAATCAAGACTAGTCTTTCATTTCCTGAATCATCTGATCACTTAGTATCTGAAAAACCGTCAGCTTTTCTTGGTAATGAAGAAGGGGAGGGTGACTGTTGAATAGGCAGCCAGCAATGCCTGGCACATCTCATGATTAAATATATCTAAATAAGTTTGCTCCATATTGTGAAGAGCAAAACTGTTTTAAATGAGACATGTTTCCATATATTTCTTCAACTCTTCCTGCTCAGTTTTGTTCATCATTCTTCTTTCTTCCATTTCCCTTATCTAGAACTGCTAACAGGTGGCGTAATTGATCTATTCTGAATTTCATTTTGTCTGACACTTGGCCTCCCCTCTAAACAGATGTGTTTATGACCAAGTAATGGTATAATGCAGATGATGGTAAAGAGAGTAGAAAACTCTAGATAGCATAAGAACAGTATAAGTCATCCTGAATGTAATACTTTTTTATCAGCAGACTCCATCCCTAAAAGTTTATGGAAGATTTATTTCCCGGAAGTTGATAAAAAGTTATGGAAGTATAAGTTTATCTTGTATATCAGGCCTTAAGAATTCTTTAGTGGATCTGGCCAGTAGAGAGTACAAAGTAAGAAATTTTCCAAAAAATAAGTGTTTAAATTAAATTACATCCAAACCTTCAAATAATGTGAAACAACTGACTAATTGGTTACAGATCCCTTGAGCTTTTAAAACTGTTATCCATTGTTTTATATGAGTTATCAAGAGGAGGCTGGAACTGTTTACATAGAAGCTAGATGAAATCCCTTTGGAAATGGTTAAAAGTTCATCAGAAAATTCTAATAAAATGAACACAGTGCACCATTCCATTTAAGATTTTACATACTTTAGTAAAGTTTTATAATAATGTCGGAGGATCTTATACATTTTTATTAACTATTATATTACATTTTTGTTGCTGTTGTCAGACACATTTTTTTTATTCTTTTGCTTGTGATTTAGTATTTTGTGTTAAGAAAGAAGTCGATTGATTTTTTTATAAGATCTAGTTACATTGATAAACTTTTTAGTTCCAGTAGTTTCTAATGCTTGTTTTAAGTTTATTCAAAAGAAGACCATATTGTCTCCAAATGACCACGTCACTGTACCTTTCTTTATCCTTCATTTGTTATCTTGTCCAAAGGACGTGGCTAAGACCTCTTGACTAAAACCTGCAGCACGTAGTAGTCACCACTGTATTGTCCTGAGTTTGGTGCAGGTGTTTCTAAAATTCCACATTAAATGCACATTTGCTACAAATTTTTGGTAGTTTTCTTTTAAAAAGTTAAGAGTTCTCTTCTAGTTGAGATTTCTATGAGCTTTTATAATTGGGTTTTAAAATTTATCAAATGTGCTTTCTTTGTATCATTGCTTTATCACTAAGTCTTATGTGCGTAAAGTATATGATTATTTGTAGCTCATAAGAAGATAGTTAACAGTATAGAATATTCAAACATCTTTCATTATTGGTGTTAATATGCAATGCATCATTTTTATAGTCATTAGCTTTCTACTTATGTTAATACTGTGTTATAACATAGTTTATTTGTAATTCATTACAAAGTACTTGAGGTCACATACAGAATATACCAAAAATAAAAGTAATTAGATGAGGATATCAAAGCTATGGTTTTTCCAGTGAACCATAAAGAAAATGGAGCACCAAAGAATTAATGCTTTTGAACTGTGGTGTTGGAGAAGACTCTTGAGAGTCCCTTGGACTGCAAGGAGATCCAACCAGTCCTTCCTAAAGGAAGTCAGTCCTGAATATTCATTCGAAGGACTGATGCTGAAGCTGAAACTCCAATACTTTGGCCACCTGATGTGAAGAGCTGACTCATTTGAAAAGACCCTGATGTTGAGCAAGATTGAAGGCAGGAGGAGAAGGGAACGACGGAGTATGAGATGCTTGAATAACATCACTGACTCAATGGACATGAGTTTGAGTAAACTTCAGGAGCTGGTGATGGACAGGGAAGCCTGGCATGCTGCAGTCTATGGGGTCACAAAGAGTCGGGCACAACTGAGTGACTGAACTGGACTGAACTGATCATGGTGACAAAAATGTAAAAGCCAGAAAAATAATATGAAGCTGTGTATCAAAGTAATAAGCAAAATGACTTATTAACCATAAAGTCCTGTTCAGAAATTAGAGTGCAGCTGCAGATTTGCCTCTTGAGTTTCCTAGTAGCCAAAGAAAATAGAGGATGTTGTCAACACCATGGTTTAAAGTTTCAGCACAATAAAAACCAAACTGGTTGTTCAAAAGAAATATAATCTTTCTGGTCTAAAGATCCCCCAGAAAGAAATTTATCCCATGGAGCCTTCTAAAGGAGAAGGCATGATTGAGTGGACTTAACATCGACTTGTAGTCTCCAAATTGAAGAACCATGGCAGAAGGGGATTATGAAGAATCAGAATAGTATAAAAAATTGCCTAAAAATGATATTTTTGCCACAAATAGTCCATGAAAAATATTACGCTGGGTTAAGTGATGGTGGCAACTCCTGTTGGGTAGTTTCACCTCCTCAGATAACTTTTGGTAGGTGTTCTGTCTTTTGTTTTTGGATGTGAAATCAGGTTTGGCTTTAACTCAATATTTTAAACTAAAGCAGAAAGTTCTTTATATTTTTACCTCCTTTTATCACTCTACTTGCTTAAACTAAGATTGTAGGTTAAAAGGAATAAATTAAATTAGAATCAGCAGTTTCACATTACAACTGCAAGATGTGTTGCTGGTATAAGCATATTTGGTTTTATTTTTGAGTACTCAGCACAAGAGCAGTGAATCCAGATCTTGCTTCATATTTCCAAAATGGGAAATGTCCTTGGGCCCAATCCTTAAAAACAGACAAATGCAGAGGATGGTGAAATTCTGAAAAGTACAATCTGTTTGTTCCTCTTCATCTCAGAAAGAGGTGGAGAAGAGAAAAATCCTCTTCCAGATTAGTCCTTCGGAGTTAGTTTTGAATGAAGAAGCTGTCATTTGCCCTGGACCAACAGGTACTTGTGTCTCGCTTTCTGTAAAAGTATAAAGAGCTGGGAAACATCAACTATACCAAATTCTCAAACAGAACAGGCTTGAAGAAAATAAATAATCATAAAAGAAGAGCTTTCTTATGTGCACAGAAAAGATATGCTCTAAGAAAATAGTATTTCCTAAAAAACTTACGGTTGCTGGGAGGGAAGGGATAGTTAGGGACTTCGGGAAGATCACATACAGACTGTTGTATTTAAAATGGATAACCAGCGAGGACCTATTGTATAGCACATGGAACTCTGTTCAGTGTTACATGCCAGCCTGGATGGGATGGGGTTTGGGAGAGAATGGATACATGTATGTGTATGGCTGAGTTCCTTCACTGTTCACCCAAAACTACCACAACATTGTTAACGGGCTGAACCTCAATACAAAATAAAAAGTTTAAAGTTTGGGAAAAAAAATGAAAATAGTATTTCTTAAACTTGCCTGATGATAAGAATAGTCTGCTTTGCTTGTTAAAACTAGGTTATCCAGGCCCATCCTGTATGTACTGAGCCAAAACGTAGAGAAGAGAGGCCCTAAAATCTGCATTTTAACTAGGGTGCTTCAGGTTGTTCATATAAGCAGGTAGGTTAGTTTGGAAAACACTGCCCTGAAGTGTTTACAGTAGTTATCTTAGCAGTGGATTCATAACAGGTGATTTTTTTTTCCTTCTTGGAAAATTTCTAAGTTACCATTTATTTATTTTCATAATTACACCAAAAATGTTAATTTAAAAAGAAAAGTTGGAAATAAGTTTCAGCTACATATTCACTTCCTTTCTATACTTATCATTTAGGATGCTTGTCTGTTTTCTACCTCCTCATGAACATATGTCACCTACTAAATCAGTCCACTAATATTCAGTGTTTTATCAACAACATGTGAATTTAAGTCCCAATTAAATAATTTATTCCTGCTTACCAGACCTTACCAAGTAAGAAGCACTTTGAGTGATAAGAAAGAAATATTTTTGCACAAATTAAGTACCTTTGGTTTATTTCTTACCCGACTTCATAGGCATAACAGAGATTGGCACGTTGAAACTTACAGTGACAGCAGCGTCAGTATTTTGCCTAACAAAGCTGGAAGAATATCTGAAATAAATCTATTTCATTAATCTCAACTGATTTATGCTGTAATCTTCTTAGACATTGCAACCCCTGCTTTTTATCCATAAAAGCAGAGCAACATAAAGGAAATGGTAGAAATTGGTGTTTAAAATCAGTATTATTACTGTATAATTCACAAGCAAGTCCTTCCCAACAATGACTTTATTAAGCCAAATGAAATGTGCAATCTCAGGTGCTTAGGGGACAGAAAGCTGCCTTAATTACGCCAGTCTGCCCTTTGTGATTTTGATTGCTTTATTCTTTATTTCTCTGACAGCTTTATTAACCTCCCGTAAGAGGTACGAATAAAATTTCAGTTTCTGGGGTGGGATAAGTACTCTTGTCCTTCTCTACTTTGAACCCCAAGTACCATTCTCCACTGACAGTAGTAGAATCATGTGCCTCTTTTTGTGATGTCCATAGGTCCTCAATGATTACAGTCTCTTTGGCTTTGCTAGAAGTAGGTTGAAAAGAGAGAGATCCAGGTTACAGTGCCAGTGAATTTACTTTCCTAGAGATAGAGGAACTTACAACATAATCTAGTATATGATTGGGCTTTTTTCAGAGCCAGTGAGTTTGGTTTAGTCATTTTGTGCTGCCAAATACACATCATAGACTATAAACATAGGTTTAGGTTCTTACCTGTAAGGTTTCCAATAAGGTACATGGATAATTTTTAGTTAAAAATTGTGTGGCCTCAGATACGCATTTATTCAGCAAATATTTATTGAGCAATGAGTATGTCATTCAATATGCAATATTAATTTTCTTTCATTTTTAACATGGAAGATAGCTCTACCCTAATTTTTTAAAATGTCAAGACCACTGTTCCTTATCCAAGTGTAAATTCTACAGAGCAGTAAAGCTGATGATCTCATATTAAATAGATTTAAGCAATCTTTTCTTAAGTAAGCAGTCTTTTCCTGATATATTCCTGTTTGACAAATATAGCACATATGCTAATTTACTTTAGCTACCTGACAAACCAAGAAAACTGGTTTGATCAATTTTTAAAATATTCCACTAGTTCTTTGTGAACTGCCATGCCAAAGGGAAATAACAAGAACTGTCTTATTAAAGTAACACCAAGGTGATATATTAACATGTTTAAGCAAATAAAAATGCTCTTTCCTTGGCTCAACTATTTAAGTATTTATAGTTAGTGATAAAACAGAGGGCATTATAAACCAACTCCAAGATCTGCCAATTATCAAGAGATATCAGGTAAATATCTTAGAAGGTCTTTGTAAAGAACCAAATAAGAACTAAAATAGGATACACTATAGTATAACTTTTTTTCAATGGCAGTACAGCAATATCTATTAAGGAAGTTAAAGCTGCATGCACTTTTCAACAATTCTGCATCTAGGACTTTATTCTGAGGAGGATACACAAAACTTATTTTACAAGAATTTTCATAATTGTGAAAAATTAGAAACAACTAAAACATTCAACAATTTGTGAATAAATAGTTTGTTTTGTATATGTATTCACTTATATTATAGTTTAGATTCCTCATATAAATGGTATCATATAGCATTTGTCTTTCTCTTTGTGACTTATTTCACTAAACCTAATAATCTCTGGGTCTCTCCTTGTTGTTGCAAATGGAAATATGTCATTCTTTTTACGCCTGAGTAGCATTCCACTGTGTGTGTGTGTGTGTGCACGCATGCATGCGTGCCTGAGCTCGCAAGTGTGTGTGTATCACATCTTCTTACAACAGTCATTGGATTGTGTCCACATCTTGGCTCTTGTAAATAGTACTGTATGTAGTTATTTGAGCTTATTAGCCCCCTTTTTGAACCTGGCCTCATCATTTGCAAATATCTCCTCCCATTTTTCACATTTGTTAGTCATCTGTATGTCTTTTTTTGCAAAATTTAAATCAGCATTTAAAAAATATGTATATATTGAGTTATGTGAGCTGTTTACAGGTTAAGCCCCTTTTTGGCCTTATCATTTGTTTGATTGTCTTTTCTTTTCACTGATGGTGTCCTTTGGTGTTCAGAAATGTTTAAGTTTGATTAGGTCCTATTTGTTTATTTTTGCTATTATTTCTTTTTCCTTGGGAGACTTATCTAAGAAAATATTGCTATAATTTATGTCAGAGAATGTTTTGCTTGTATTCTCTTCCAGGAGTTTTATGATGTCATATCTTATATTTAGGTCTTTAAATTGGTCTTTAAACCATTTTAAGTTTTTATTTTTGTATATGGTATGAGGGAATGTTCTAATTTCATTGTTTTGCATGTAGCTGTCCAGCTTTTCCAGCACCACTTATTGAAGACACTTTCTTCTCCATTGTATATTTCTGCCTCCTCTATCATAAATTAATTGACCATAAATGAATGGGTTTATTTCTGGGCTGTCTGTTCTGTTCCATTGATCTGTGTGCCTGTTTCTGAGCCAATACCTTGTGTGTGTGTGTGTGTGTGTGTGTGTGTGTTTTGATTAGTGTAGTTTTGTAGTATAGTTTGAAGTCTAGAAGGGTTATACCTCCAGTCTTGTTCTTTTTTCCCAGGATTGCTTTGGCGACTCTGGGTCATTTGTGCTTCCATATAAATTTCAGAATTATTTGTTCTGTGAAAATGTCATGGGTATTTTGATAGAGAGTGCATTCAATCTGTAGGTTACTTAAAGTAGTATGACCATTTTAACAATATTAACTCTTTCTTCAGAGAATGAAAAGGATATATGAAAGTGAAGTCACTCAGTTGTGTTTGACTCTTTGCAACCCCATGGACTGTAGCCTACCAGGCTCCTCCATCCATTCATGGGATTTTCCAGGCAAGAGTACTGGAGTGGGTTGCCATTTCCTTCTCCAGGGGGATCTTCCTGACCCAGGGATCAAACCCGGGTCTTCCGCATTGTAGGCAGACGCTTTTACCGTCTGAGCCACCAGGGAAGTTCAGAAGGATATATATATCCATTATATATCAAAGAAGGTAATCTGAGGACCAGTACAATATAGTGTATAATAAAGAGTCAAGAGGAGAGTGAGCTAAATGACTCAGATTTGAGATCCAGCTCCTGGAGTTCTGGTAAAATAATGTCATTGGTATCCCACTGGAGGGATTAAGATGTCACTGGGTGCACATTGTGGAAGCTAAATGATTAGGGTTGCTTATTTTTGTTATGATGTTTGACATTAAGTAAAAGAGGTGAGCCTCTGAGGCTTACAAGGTAGAGAGGATTTTTATCTTTTTTTTTTTTAGGAATAAAGGAGGCTGAGCATATTTGAAGACAGAGAAAGGAGATAACAATGGTTAACATGTCTATAGGGCTTCTTATATGTCAGGCCTTATGCTGAGGACTTTATACTCATGAAGCTATTTCTTATACTACCTTTGAGATGAAGCCACTGATACTTGCAGAGTTTATTTGCCCAACATCACAGAGCTAACAAATGGCAGGACCAAGATTTAAATTTTGACTTGGAATCTAACCATGTCTAGTTGGCACTATGCCGCTTGTCACGGTCATGGCTGATGCAGCAGATACAGCCAAGACAGGAGTAGTTTATGTTTGGTATGTTTGGGGCTGGTTCTTTGCAGGTTCTCTGAACTGGCCCCCTTTTGTCATCGGTAATTCAGACTCCCAGGGGATCAAGAGATGTCTTCCCGCTGTGGGTACCCTGGAGCTGTTTGGTGCTAGCCCATTCCGGAATTAAGCTATATCTCTCCTTCTCTATCATGTCCTGTAAAGCCCGTAAGTAAAAGTTCTTGGAGCACTGTGGGGGAGGGGGAGCTCAGGAAAGAGGCGCATGGTTGCTACACTACATTCCTCAGTCAATTCCCACAAAACTGGTAGCCATCCACGCACCATCCACTCATTACTTCTTTCATCAGATATATATTGCTTGTTTCTTCCACTTTAGGCACATTCTAAGTGCTAAGAATATCAAGATTAAAAGACAGACATCCCTAGGGACAGGAATGGTAACCAAAGAGCAGCCAGGCCTGAGGCAGGATTTCATATTCTTCAAGAAAGGAAACATTTAAGGTGTTTGTTTGCTGAATAAGAGCAATGAAGATAAAGGGCTGAAAAGAAGAGAGGGTATTGCCGAAGCAAACTCAGGAAAAACAGGAAAAAGGCGTAATCTCCTGATACCCAGGAGAAAGATGGTGTCCTCCTGAGAGAGGCGGCACGCACAGGACCTTTTGTGAGCAGCTGCATTTGTCTGAGGAAGGAGGCCACAGCACTTGAAGAGTCTGGGATGAAGTGTCGAATGCAAGGAGCACCTTCAAAGTTTGGGGAGGAGGGGGGCCAGGAAGGAGACAGCTGTGCGTCACACTATGCCTTTGATGGGAACCGTGGAATTTTATGAGACCAGTGAACACAGTTATGTGGTTTCTTATTACCATCACTTCATTGTTCACACACCCATTAAGCCACAGGAGAAGCTGCTCTTTTAACTGATTGTCCTAGCCTTCTAGAAACTGTATTGCTGGAGAAGACTCTTGAGAACCCCTTGGACTGCAAGGAGATCAAACCAGTCAATCCTAAAGGAAATCAGTCCTGAATATTCATTGGAAGGACTGATGCTGAAGCTCCAATATTTTAGCCGCCTGATGGGAAGAGCTGACTCATTGGAAAAGACCCTGATGCTGGGAAAGATTGAGGGCAGGAGGAGAAGGGATGACAGAGGATGAGATGGTTGGATGGCATCATTGACTCAATGGACTTGAGTTAGAGCAAACTCTGAGAGATAGTGAAGAACAGGGAAGCCTGGCGTGCTGCAGTCCATGGGGTCGCAAAGACTCGGACATGACTGAGTGAACAACAGCAACCTAGTCATCTAACTAGAAGGACATTTGTTCATAAGAGCTAAAAGCCTTGAGTCTGAGCTTTCACGTCCTAACTGAAATTATTGCTGCCTGACTCCTCGAGGAGACAGAAGACAGTTGAATTCTGCTTATGACCTTCTAGTGGGACAAGCTGGGTCGCTGTTTGTATAACCTCAGGTTGAGGCATCTCCTCAGAAAGAGAGGAAGTCAGAGTGTCCGGTCTGCACAGAACACCCCTCCTTTACTGCACAGTGATATCGGTTTTAGGCTAACAGGTTTTCCCTAGTTCATGGTTATTACTGTTTTAGGGTTCTTGGTGGCAAGTAATAGAAATGAGCTCTAATTTTAGCAGACAAAGAAACAAAGAGTCTATCAGTAAAGAATATTAGGGAGCTCACAGATTCATTGGAAGACTTGGACAAACAAAACCTGGAGACGAGGCAGCCGGAGGCAGTGCTCCAAATTCCATTTCACAGCTGGCCCGGGGGAAAGTGAGATTGCTCCCCAGGGTCCAGAACTGCTTCTGGTCACTTCTGACCAGCAGTGCTCCCCAAAAGCTCCTGCTGAGACCTCTGCCACTGCTGTCACTGGCATCCACTCTCCTAGCCGCCCCAGGAGGGGTTCTGCTTGGCCTGACTTCTTTGCATCTCTACCTTATAGAGTCTTAGGTGGTCTGCTTAATAGTTACTCATTTGCCAGTAGCTGAGCTTATGGGAGACAAGGAATAGGTGTGTCTGTTTTATCTGCTGTAGGGGATGTGGGTTCTGGCGGGAGTGGAAATGCTGAGTGGCCATATAGAATGGTGGATGTCCATTACAGTGCCTTAGACCCATGAGTAAGTGTTCCAGTCTTTTTGTATTGGACAGAGTCTAGATCCCTGGATGCTGAGTTTGTAGATGCTCTGCAGGAGACCATTTCAAATTCCTCTTCGAATCTTCATCACTTTGAAGAGTGCTCTCAGGAAATGTTTGTAGAACAAATTAATGTTTGTGGAGTATATTCTTTCAACAAACACATATTGGGCATGTACTCCCGCTGAGTACTCTGTCAGGTGTGGCTGGAAAGATCAGAAATACTTTTACACGATAGTAAAGAAAGACTCCATCTGGAACAATGCTTGGGCTGCCATGCAGGAATTGAAGTATGAGAGTTTGAGTCTAAGGTGAAGAAATACTGCTTGGGTACCAAGCAGAGCGGGTCTGAACCACCTTCCCGTTTGAGGTGGGCAGATGGTGAATGAGGGGTAGAGAAGACTGAAAATCATAGCAGAGTGCATTGCAGAGATGGGGGGTGGGAGGCGGGCAGAGGGGGCACCCACCTGCTGGAAATAATGGGAAAGCTGTACCTCCACACCCCCATCTCACCCCCTAGCTCTCATCTCACTGGACTTTCCTAGGTAAGTTTGGCTTATTTGTTTATAGCACTTGCTGTTTTTCTCTAAGTGACTGTTTTGTGCTCAGGTTGTAACAAACGTGTTATGTTTGTAAAGCTCTTAAAACAGTGTCTGGCACAGTAAGTATTAATACTATATAACTTTATTAAATATATGAAAATAAAGCAATATTCTGTTTCTCATACTTCCACAAAATATATTAGGGATTCCACTGGCACTCACATTGAGTCAAATGCCAGGTGTATTTTTTCATCTTGGACTTTTTTACGTGCAGCATCCACTTTACATTTATTAGGTGCTTTCTATGTTCTAGGCACTGTGTGTGGCACAGCAGCTGAGCTCCCCCTCTGCCCGCCCACAGTGGGCAAAGCATGACCCCATGTTCCATGGCCACAGTGGCCTGACTGCCCAGCCCACTGGATACAGAACATTGGCCCAGTAATTCCTCTCTATCCTGTTAACTGATGAAGTTAAAAACTGATTTTAATGCAGCATTTTTAATTGTCTTCAGTGGGAGAATTGGTCCAATTTACCTCCTGTGATTACTAAAGATGGAAATTCTAGTTTATATTTTATGTGGGGTTTTTTTTATGTGGTTTTGTTTTTGTATTTCAGATATATATTCTTCCTTTACTTCCTCTGTTTTTAACATCTTCGTTGAGATATGTTTCACCATGTGGTGCATATAAATGGCTCTGTAACATGGTCAGATATATCAGTTCATTTTGTAGATTTAGGTGTTTTATAGCTTCACTAACATTTCAGTCTTATAAAGAGAAAAATTTCTTACATTTTGCCAAAATTGTGTGTTGTTTTATTAAAATTGGTCAAGGGATGCAAAGATGAAATATATACATCCAAAACGAAACTATTTGAATGTCTGATATAGAAACAAAATTTTAATAATCTAGAATGTCACATCTGGAATGTAACTCTGGTATATTCCATGGGTGAGTGGGACTCCAAAAACTCCACTTGTGTACACAATCTCTCATAAGCCAAAAAAAGTCTTTGACATTGTGCCAAAGCTGGAGACTTTTATGTACCTCAAGTGGCCAGAAACCTACAGGACAACCCGGAGTCCTCCAGAGTCCCAAGAGAATCCAGTTATTCTCCACAGCACTACCTCTGAGGAATCTAAACCCACACGTCATCAACAGACAGAGCACCTTTGTTGCTTCTGTGCTGTTTTGAGCAAATGTGTCTCTTCATTCAATTCAAATTGGTTTGATTTTTTTTTTTTTAATTAAAAAAACACACAGCTCCCCCCCGCCTTGGTAAAACTGAAGACCTAACACATTTCCAATTTCTTCTGGCAGAGAAAAAGACAAGCATATGAATCTAACCTCATCTGTGATGGTCTGCAACTAGAAGCAACCAGATCTGTAAGTGTCAGACCCTTTCCAGCTGTCAGCTGACTGTTGCTCCTGGGAACTAGCATGTCACTCAGAGTGCTGGAAGGGCATTTGAAATAGTAACCCCAGCCACGCCTTAACTGCAGGCTGGGATGGGAGTCAGTCAAAATCTGCATTATAGAATATGTGTTTGTTGCTGATAAAAACCATGGATCTTTCTTAACCAAAGAATGTAATAATAAATCTAGGTATGAATGTATTTATTCAAGAACCTTTTTAAAGATTTTTATATAATACAAATGATAGTTTACCCCCCCAAAATTAGAAAATGTAGGAATAGTGGAATTGAAAATCATCTGTACTTTATCCATAAATAATCTTGTCCTTCTGAATATTTTCTTTTGCTCAAATATATACATTTTTCCCTTCCAAAAAGGAAATTATCATTTCACAGTTTTAAAGTTTGCTTTTCTCTCTTTATCATATAGTAAATGCATTTCTATATTAATAAATGTAGTTCTTTTAAATCCTTTTTAATGATCACATAATGACATTGAACAGATATATAATAAATTAAAGATCCTTCTCGGCTTAAGAAATTTTAAAACTTGTCATTACAATAACACTACAATATAGTATTTTTATGTTTAGTTACTAATTTGAACTAATAATTAACACATTTGCTTTTCTTCATCTAAAATATTGGTGATTTTATGAAAGAACTATGCAACATAAGAATAATCTGTTTTAAATTTGTGAAAATATCAATAGTTGATTTGGTTTCCTGGTTTGTATGCTCATTCTTTCAATATAGGTTGTGGATGACAAGCTCGTATTTGTAAAAGTACATGCCCCATGGGAGGTGCTATGTACCTATGCAGAGATAATGCACATCAAATTGCCTCTGAAACCCAATGATCTGAAAACCCGGTCCTCAGCCTTTGATAATTTCAATTGGTTTACCAAACTCCTCCAAGTGGATGAAAGTATCATCAAGCCAGAGCAAGAGTTTTTCACTGCCCCATTTGAGAAGGACCGCATGAATGACTTTTACATTCGAGATAGAGACACATTCTTCAATCCAGCCACCAGAAGCCGCATTGTAAGTCTACACCCAATTTAGCTGCTGTCTTGGGGTGATTTAAAACCTACTGTTGAATAATTAGTGGTTTAATTTGGTTGGTTTGGTTTGGGTTTTAAAAGCTGCCAAAAAAAAGAAAGAAAAGTAAGACACCTACAGATTCCTGTTAGGATAGTAAGCAATGATTGGCTAGTTACACTGTATAAACTACACACTCTGTTTTGGAATCTTTTTTAGGTTTACTTCATTCTTTCTCGGATAATGTACCAAGTAAGGGACAATGTGAAAAAGTTTGGGATTAACAAACTCGTAAGCTCTGGAATCTACAAGGCAGCTTTCCCTCTCCATGATGTAAGTCAAGTGGCAAAAATGAAATAAAATATCTAAAATGTATTCTAGTGTTAGGGAAAGGCTGATCTTTTTGACATTCTTTCTTCCTTGGTAAAATGAAGAGGACATATTGCAAGATGGTAAGCTCATTTAGGGCAGGAATCATGTTGTATTGTTTACTGCTGAATCCCAGGCACAGGGAAAACCCCTTAGTTAAAATGAGTGAACGAATGAATAGACAGCATTTCCCAGAGTTAATGTGTGGACCAATTGAGAGCATAGACTCAGACTCAAACACCTTTCTGGCTGGAGGATCTTGTGAAAGTCACTTAACCTCTCTGTTCATCAATTTCTTCGTCAGTAAAATGGGGATGATAATAGTACCTATCTCATAGAGTTGTTATGAGGATCAGTTCATCCACGTGGATGTTAGAACAGTTCTTGGCATATAATAAGTACTATATGTCTGTCAGCTGTTTTCATAATTACTGACAGATATTATTGTCAACCAGAAAAGTATTGGTTCTTTGTAAGAAAAATATATGTTCGACCACTTCATTTATCATTTTCTGTAATACAGGCAGGCATTTTCTCCTCTGCAGTAACCATTTTCAGACTGTGTCCTGGAATATCACAGGGCTTCTAAAAAGGCATCTGTCAGGGTTCTTGTCAAGATGACAATACAGCAGAGTGTTGAAATTTTTTAAGGACTGCATACTGAGATGACAGCAACTTCTCAAATTCAAGAGCACTTCTCTAGCTGATAAGATCTCTCATGAAATGAAAATTTTAAAATGTGACTGCTGTAGAAGCTTAATGATTCTGTAAATGCAAGGATATTTTACCTAAGCTCTTTAAATTGTCATTAAAATAAATAAATCCTGTTTTATATTGCTCTGTTACTTTGTTATATTCACTATCAGTTTATCTGGATCTCTAAGGCCAAAGAGTACATCCTGAGTAATACTGGACTGGATGAAGCACAAGCTGGAATCAAGATTGCCGGGAGAAATATCAATAACCTCACATATGCAGATGACACCACCCTTATAGCAAAAAAGTGAAAAAGAACTAAAGAACCTATGATGAAAGTGAAAGAGGAGAGTGAAAAAGTTGGCTTAAAGCTCAGAATTCAGAAAACTAAGATCATGGCATCTGGTCCCATCACTTCATGGCAAATAGATGGGGAAACAGTGGAAACAGTGGCAGACTTTATTTTTTTGGGCTCCAAAATCACTGCAGATGATGACTGCAACCATGAAATTAAAAGACGTTTGCTCCTTGGAAAAAAAGCTATGACCAACCTAGAAATCATATTATAAAGCAGAGACATGACTTTGCCAACAAAGGTCCGTCTAGTCAAAGCTATAGTTTTTCCATTGTTCATGTGTGGATGTGAGAGTTGAACTATAAAGAAAGCTGAGCACTAAAGAATTGATGCTTTTGAACTGTGGTGTTGGAGAAAAGTCTTGAGGGTCCCTTGGACAGCAAGGAGATCCAGCCAGTCCGTCCTAAAGGAAATCAGTCCTGAATATTCATTGGAAGGACTGGTGCTGAAGCTGAAACTCTGATACTTTGGCCACCTGATGCGAATAACTGACTCATTTGTAAAGACCCTGATGCTGGGAAAGATTGAAGGCAGGAGGAGAAGGGGACGACAGAGGATGAGATGGTTGGATGGCATCACCGACTCGATGGACATGAGTTTGAGTAAACTCTGGGAGTTGGTGATGGACAGGGAGGCCTGGCATGCTGCAGTCCATGGGGTCACAAAATGTCGGACATGACTGAGCGACTGAACTGAAAGGCCAAAGAAATCAAAGACTGATTGATAATTGCTACTGTGAAGTACATGTACTTGTGGATGAAGGCAATATTGAAATGTACTGTGTAAGATAATAAAACTAGGACAATATGCATGCTCCTTGATACACATGCACAGAGAACCGGGAGCTGGATGGGGAAGCAGATGCTGAGTTTCCGGGCTAAAAGACCCAACAGAGCAGTCCAACCTGACAGTCCATGTGTTTTATATTTGTGCACCAACAAGATTAGCAGTGAGCATGACATGAACTTGGGTACACTTGCAAATAGCTGTCATGATTATTAGTATGGGATGTCAAAGTTCTGTAGTATTCAGTGGACATCTGCCCATGCCCAGTTCTTTTCCACTAAAGCTTCCTGTAATTGTACTGGTCCCACGTCCAGGCTAAGGGATGATCTCTTGAGGTATTTGGAAGGCAGGCAAGTAGAGGTCAGGACTCATGTTAAAGCTTTAATATTAATAATTTTCTGGTTGATAATAACATCTGTCAGTAATTATTATGTGCCAGGGACTTTGAACATGGCTGTGGATGAATTGATCATCTTAACAACTCTTTCAGGTGGATAGTATTACCCCCATTTTATTAATGAGGAAATTGATGAATGGAGAGGCTAACTGACTTTCACCAGGTCATCCAGCTAGCAAGTGGTGGAGCAGGGGATTCTGGTTCTAGTGTGAGGGAAGGAAAGTGAGTCAGGTGGGAGGAAGAGGGATTGCATTTAAGCAGAGGCAGGAAGTTTGGTTTCTTGAATAAGCTAAATGTATAACATCATATCAGGCTTTTTTGTTGTTTATATTCTGTATTTTCACAGAATAACTGCTGAATTGAGGGACAAAAAAGCCTGGGTTTTAGAACTGATCCCATCACTAATCAGCTGGTTGCTCTGGGTGTCTAACGAGGGGGCTGGGCTGTCAGGTTTTCCTCTGCCATGAGAGTTTGGGCCCTTGAGCATCCCAGGTTTTCATTATGTAGAGCTGGTCCACTTACGGTACATGAAGTATCTTCGGGGTTCTCACAAGGTACCTGCGGTGGTCCCTGGGATTGTAACATCCAAGCATTCCTTTCCACCCACATTCACAAATGGCCCTCCAGGCATTAGTATTACTCCCGGTTGAGAATTACTAAGAACTACATGGTATTTCCACCCCTTCCAGCAAATGAGACCACTTATTTACAAATGACTGTGAAGTGTTAGTGCCACATTTAACAAACAGGACATGCAAACCTAAACACATACCAAATGTGATGGTCATTTCTTTGCTGCTTCTTCCCAGTGCAACTTCAGCTGCCCATCGGAGGACCTCAGCTGCCCCAATGAGCGGTACCTTCTGTACAGGGAATGGGCTCATCCTCGAAGCATATACAAAAAGCAGCCCTTGGATCTTATCAGGTGAGTTGTTGTAGTGAGCACTCCATTGGGAAGGGCTCAGGGTTGCCCTTGTAGTTTCTAAGCATGACAGTCCTCTAAGAGTATTGCCAACCAGGGAAGCTCACTGCAGCTCTGAGTTTTGTTGCCCAGAATTTTTACTGGGGCCTCATTACTAGGCATGATTGATTGAGTCGCTGCCCACATGGCTCGATCTCCAGCCCCTTTTTCTCCCAGTGGTCCTGCAATATCACATGGTTCCAATCACATGGTTGGTCTTTCTGGCCTGCCCAGTCCACATCCTGAATCATCTCATTAGCACAAACTATTTAGGGTCTACCATGAATAACGAGGTCAATCTTATCTTGGGAAATTCCAAGACACATGAGGTTACCTCCCAAGAACTGGGACCAAAGACCCACCAAATTCTTCATTAAACAGGAGTAAATGTTAGATTTAGCTTAAATTGTATGATGATGGTGGTTTAGTTGCTAAATTGTGTCTGACTTGTGACTCCATGGACTGTAGGCTGCCAGGCTCCTCTGTCCATGGGATTTCCCAGGCAAGAATTCTGGAGTGGGTAGCCATTTCCTTCTCCAGGGGATCTTGCTGATCCAGAGATCGAACCTGGGTCTCCTGCATTGCAGGTGGATTCTTTATGAACTGAGCCATGATAAGAGATGCCGGTTTTCACTGCTTTCCTGTATCTCCTATTGGGTACCATTTCCAACAGCATGTGAACATAATGTCTAGCACGCGTCTTCTCAAAGCACCAGTGTCAGCTGCTCTCCAGAAACTTACATTGTTTGGGCAAGGCAGTTGGAGAAAAATAGATCAAGAACAACTAAGCACATAAATAAGTAAACAAAATTTCTGAGTGAAATGAAGAAAATGACACAGTGATGAGATGGAGAGGAATTGGGAAGTGGGGAGGAAAGTGAGTCAAGAAAGTTATCTTTGAGTAAGAGATTGAACTGAGATTTGTCTAGTGAAAAAAAAAAAAAGCCCAGTACTTTAAGGATCTGGGAAGAAGTCATATCAGGAATAGAGGCCACTGATATAGTGGCCTCAAGGCACAAAACCACTTGTTAAGCTTGAGGAAATAGTGAAAACTAATGCTAAGGGGAAAGAGAAAGATGACACACAAGGTTGGAAGGGTATCAGGAACATGAAAAGGAGTGTAGACAAGTGCAGTGAGAAACTGCTGTAATATTTTAACCATTCGAGTAATTTTATCTCACTCACAGTTTGCAAAGATACTATGGAGACTAAGTGATAGGAAGCAGGAAAAGCCAGTAAGAGGCTGTTAGCACAAACCAGATGAGAGATACTGGAGGCAAATATGGAATGTGTCTGGGGAGTCAGGTTGACAGGATGTGGTTATGGATTGGATGTGGGGGACGAGGAGAAGGGGAGGGTCAAGGTAGCCCCCTGTAGGCCCAGAACCACGTGCCTGTTCTTCCTGTGATGTCTTATTGCCTGTCCACCTGAACTTGGGGAAAACCTCTTAACCTTAAAAGTGAGAATTTTAAAACACTGAAGAAGCTTCACTTTGTTTTACATTTTATTAAGGGAAATTTTGGGCCTCCCAGGTGGTGCTAGTAGTAGAGAATACGCCTACCACTGCAGGAGACGAAAGAGATATAGGTTTGAATCCTGGGTCAGGAAGATCCCCAGGAGTAGGAAGTATTCTCCAGTATTCTTGCCTGGAAAATTTCATAGACAGAGGAGCCTGGCAAGCTGCAGTCCATGGGGCCATGAAGAGTCGGACGTGACTGAGCACAAGGGAGATCTTAAACATATACAATAGTAGAGAGAATAAATAATACAGCAAGTTTGCCTATGTCTGTCACCCATCTCCAAACATTATAAACTCATAGTCACCATTGTTTCATCTTTTTCTCTACCTCCTACTGGGTCATTTTGAAGAAAACTCTAAATAGCATAACATTTCATTAATAGAATGACAAGATCTCTTTTAAATACAACCAGAATACTCCTTTTGTTTAAAGTCATAAAATAATCAGTATTCATGTTTTCCTGACTGTCACAAAAATACATTTTTTAACAGTTTTTTGGTTGTAATCAGTATTCAAACAAGGCCCAGATGTTGCAAGTAACGTCTCTTAAATAGCTTCTAGTCTATAATTTTCCAATTTCTGTCTTGTTTTCCTTGTATTGTTTCTCTGTTTTCTATCTGGCTGATTTCATTCTCCCCTGTTGTGTTACTTGGTTCTCCTGTGTATTTGCTTTAGCGAAGTCACTTGATCCTCACCCTAAAAGCTTGATCTGATTGAGATTGAACTTTGCACAAGAACACTTGTGTGAGTTTCATATTTCTGTCAGTAGGTATATGATGTCCAGTTGTCTGTCTTTTCTGTGATGATAGCAGCCATTAGTGAATGTTATCTAGATTCGTCATTTCCTAAGGGATTTTATTTTATTTGGTCATTTGTTGTTCAGTCATTAAGTTGTGTCTGACTCTTTCCAACCCCATGGACCTCAGCCCGCCAGGCTACCCTATGCTATCTCTCAGAGTTTGCTCGGATTCACGTCCTGTTGAGTCGGTGATTCCAACCATCTCATCCTATCACCCTCTTCTCTTCCTGCCCTCAATCTTTCCCAGCATCAGGGTCTTTTCCAGTGAGTCAAGTCTTCACATCAGGTGGCCAAAGCACTAGAGTATGATTTCTTCATTTACTACTTGGATTAGAATCATAAAGTGGCAGTTTCTCTCATTAACCCAGATACCCTGTAGAATAAAATTTTGAAAAAGGACATTTATATACATGTCAGTATTTGAAGCTGATATTTACATGAGGGTTCTCTTCCATTATTTTCATTTTGTATTAAACCTATAGCATCTGTTGGCAGAGTGATTGGTTTGATGGCTTTTTAATCATTCTTTATGGGTTTTTGTTTTGGGGCAGGGGTTCTGTGAAGGGATCAATTTCCCCAGGATTTTAAGTATCTTTTGCTAAGGAAAATATATTTAATCCCTGCCCCTGGTCCACCTGTCCCCTTTGTTGCTTCTGTCAGCTTAAGAAATGAACAACATGAGTGTTGCATTTGAGCCCAGAGACAGCATCTCAGCTCTGAGAAACTGCTCCAGAGAGGCAGGGGGAGAAGTCAATATATATTTGATTTTGATGAAGGGGGAATACATGCAATCAAGCACATATTTTTTTTGCAGAAGGTTTCTGCTAGTCATGAGGAACTGTCTTCACCATGAAGAATTTTAGTGCTTTTCTAGATATGAGGAGATATAAGAATTGAGCTCATAAAATCAGCTTCTGAAAAGATTTAACTATCTGAAGACCTGTTCTGCCAGTTTTTCTCAGAGCACAGAGTGCCTCATTTCTGCTCTTTACCCCGAGCACCTTTCAAGGGATGTTGAACATCAGCAACTGCATGATTTAATCCTTGTAGAGGTAGATGGCAAGTGCCAATGGCAAGTGTCAATTTGTAGTTGACACTTCCCATTAGTAACCCCTTGAGCACTCAGGATGTTAAACCTTCCTCTCTGGTTCCCAGGGATTAGCAGAGGGAAAATGAACTCTTTCCCAAAAAGCAAGTTAAGCAAACTGGAAAGAACACCTGGAGGAAACAGACCTTGCACAGGGGAAAAAAAAAAAAAGCAAGTTTTCTATAACACTCACTCAGAGTGCTAAGAGAATACATGATATCCACAATACAAAAACAGGGTTATAGTTTAAAGAAGAGTAAAGGATCATTCTAGGAGTAACATGTAGCTCTTAGAAATTAAAAATGAGCAGAATAGGGAAAAAAAAAAAACCAACAGCAGTATTAAAAAGTGATGTTGAAGAAATTGTACCAAACATGGAGTCAAAATACAAAGACACAGGGGAAAAGATAAAAATTTAAAAATCAGTCCAGGATACACAATGAACAAATAATAGGAATGCTAAAAATAAGGCCAGAGAAAATGAGAGAAATATTTCAAGACAAGTATATGAACTATTGAAGAACTGAGCACTCTGAGTCTCTGTGTGGACAGAGCATGCAGAGCACCCAGCTTGGAGAATGGACAGGGAGCCATCAAGTCAGTGAAATGTGACCTCTCAAACACTGGAGCCGACAGAAGGTCCTGCAAGCTTCCAGAAAGAAAATCAGGCTTCATACGAAGGAGCAAGACTCAGAATAGCTTTGAATTTCTCAACATCAACACTTCAAGGTACAAGAAAAGAGAGCAGCAATTTCATATTGCCAAGGAAGATGATTTTTTTTTTAACTCACTGTCCCATATATGGCCAAATTCTTCATTCAGTGTGAGGAAGTTTTCATAATTTAAATGTGCAAAGTAATGGAGGAAGTACAGAGGTGCTCCACTCAGAATGAGAAATACATGGGTTCAATGAATGGGGGTTCCCATTTATTGACTGAAGAGGAGACTGAAGAGATTGATTCAAGGAGATGAAATTGATAGACTGACTCATGTGTTAGAAAGCAGTGAGAAAGTTACACCTGAAAGGAAAGTCTGGGGTTGAATTGTTGCTAAGTACACAGAAAACTAAACAGTGAACCACCAAGACAATTATTAACTCCAGAGAAAACAAAGTATTGCGCAGAAAAGAAAAACTAAGCATAGCAGACGACTTGATGCAGCTTTGAACAGTCTTTATGGCATCTTAATAATGCAAAGCAAGTATATTACTCTAGCCAAAATTATATTGTAACTATGTCGAGAGGATGGAAGAATGGAAGTATGGGTGTGTAGATGAGACAGGGGTTGAAAGAGAGCTTAATTCTCGTCTTCCAAAGGAAAGCATCAGGAGGTGATATGCAAAACTAAGAAGTCAATGAACTACATTACAAGTATATTATTTACAGGAGGGGAGGTAAATATTCCAAGAGTCAGCTATAAGAAGTGAAAGTGGTTACTTCTCGCCAGGAAATGGGAGCGGTTCTTGGGGGCTACTTCTTTTTATACCGAGTGTTCTAGAACTGACTCTTTATTGACTATATAGTTATAGCTTTGATTTTTAAAAAAATCAAAGCTGAATTTTTAAAACTTGGTGTTAAGAATTGGGATGTTTGGGGCAGAGAAAGATAATGATCAGAGAATATTTACATTTGAAGGGATCCTCATTTTCCCCAGCCTTTCAACAAGAACCAGGAGACAGGCTTTCTGTTTAGGATTCAAAAATTCTTTCTCAGCTTCTTGTCTAAGCAGTGTTAACAAGGGTGCCTTGGGAAGTCCTGAACCCCCTGTCACTGTAAATATCCAAGTAGAGTGACCAGCCCTCTTGCAGGGTGTTTTTACTATTGGGCAGTTGGAGTGGGCAACTTCTAGTATTCTTTCAATTTTAACTGTGGCATTTCCAGGGCAGATGTTTGATAGGAATGTATTACAAAAAGCCTAACAGCCAAGAGTCCAAAATGTCTCAAACCCACTGCCAGGCTTTTCTCTCCCATGCACCATCTCCTGAACTGTCATTTGCCTGCCACCCATGAGCCAGACCACAAAGCCCCAGTCATATGAGAGTGGACACACTGCATTCCTCCCAGCTCGGGATTCCACCCTGGTCTCAGCCTTTCCTTTCCCCCATGGATGTGGCCCACGCCCAGGCCTCTGACCAGGGAGCTGGTCTCAGAACTACCCTGTGAGTGCTGGTCTAACGCAGGAATGTTCTCTGTGAAATCTTCCAGACTCCAGGCTGTTCTCAGTCTCAATGTCAGACTGAGCCAGAAGTCTCACAGAGCTGAGTCAGTCTACAGGTTGTACCAATCTACAGGCTGTACAGAGCCAGGTTGTTCTGGCTCTTTACTACTGAGCCAGAAGTGAAAAGTGAGTCACGGAAAGGTATATGCCAGAGTTGCCTAAACAGCCATCTTACTGCTTTGTCCTCACCCCTAAACCCTTTCTTTGCCTGTCTGTATTTGTCTCCCTTTCAGGAACAATCTGGCCCTGTTTCATGCCCTGCCTGTTTTTTTATTTTGGCTACCTGTTCTCTTCCATTTACTCCAGATTAATTTAAAAACATTGAAGAGTTAGGAAAAATAGAAATGCTACATGCAAAGAATACAGGACAGTAGATTACTCAATCATATCCATCCTGCCCTTTCCCATTCTCGAAAAGAGTTTTATAAATAGTTTGGTCAGAGAGACATTCCGCTCCTAGTTATTATTATTTTTGGCATTTTCTTATTATTTGTGATTTTATATTACATTTGCTCCAAGAAAGTTCTCAAAATAAAGCAAAAACAGGTAATTGAACAAATGGTTCATGTTCACTTGTTTCATAAATGTCAAGAATAATCTTTGGGGAAACTTACCAGATCTGCCACTCTTTATGAAGAGTGATGATAATATCCTTTATCGGCTCTATATTCAGCATTTTCCCCTCCTTGTGTTATTCTAGTTTACTTTGCTGCAGCAGGTTAACCAGGGGTCAGTACTTCCCATAATAGGTAAACTGTGTCTTATTTCACAGTAGAACTGGGGGCCTGCTATAAAAATGGATATGTTTTTAAATGTGCATTGAGTCAGAGGTTTAAGTTTAAAGCCCCCTTTATTTAGAATCAGAAATTAATATGAGCATAAAGCTGCAGAGTGATCATATGTTTCCTCTGAAAATAACTTCTGTCTTCCGTCAGGAAATATTATGGAGAGAAGATCGGGATCTATTTTGCCTGGCTGGGCTATTACACTCAGATGCTTCTCCTGGCGGCCATCGTGGGAGTGGCTTGCTTTCTCTACGGATATTTGACTCAGAATAACTGTACATGGAGGTAACCTCTCTCTATTGCTTGTCACTGTGCTGAAAAGCTGCTTAGACAAAATTATTTTCCGGGTCTTAGACTGTTTTAGTAAAAGAAGACTCATTACAGAATACTTACTGCTTTAAATGATACATCTTTTTTGTCATGAGCATAATAACTAAGTGAAATGGAAAAAAAATTTTTCTTAGATAATGCAGCCCAGCCTCTGACAAGACTGTTACCCTTAGGAAACACTCCAGTATGTTAAGGCAATACTTTGAAAAAGAAAAGAGGTTTGAAGAGAGGAACATCTTTGAACTTTTGGCCCCCTGAGGAATGCTTCATTCAGCCCTACAGATGTGAACCTAGAGCAGCTCTGATTGCATCAGGGTTTCAATGGCAAAACTGGTAAAACCAATGTTTTTATGTTTTTTAGAAATTACTTCTTTTTTCTTATAAATTTATTTAATTTACTTATTTTTGGCTGCACTGGGTCTTCATTGCTGCGTGTGGGCTTTCTCTAATTGCAGCAAGTGGAGGCTATTCTCTAGTTGCAGTGTGCAGGCTTCTCATTGCTTTGGCTTCTCTTGTCGTGGAACACAGACTCTAGGGTATGAAGGCTTCATTAGTTGTGGTGCACGGGCTTTATTGCCCCTTGGCATGTGGAATCTCCCCTGACCAGGGATGCAACCCATGTCCCTTGCATTGGCGGGCAGATTCTTAACCACTGGACCACCAGGGAAGTCTATGACTTTGTAATATATATTAAGTAAATGTCATAAAACTCGAGTAAACGATACTTTTTGTTTGTTTTACTTTAAAAAAAAATACACAGTGTTATGCAGCATATGAGCCTGACTCCAGAGGCAGGAAGTGTACATGGCAGCTCTGATGTATAGGCGTAATTATCCATTCTATTTAACAAAGGATTCTGAGTGTTTGTGCCCATTATGGCTGTTAGCTTGAAAGCTGCAGATGGTCCTTGAAGTACTTGCCTCTCTTCACTGAAAAAGAGTTTAGGGCTAAAGGCTGAATGTTGATATTTTTTCCCTAATTTTGTCTTTGGCTTCTCCATTGTTTTGTATATTGTTCCAACCAAAAAAAGGTATCTCAAAAATAAAAAGGAGCATTTTTATATGATTCTTGCATGGTGGTGGTTCTCATTATAATTTATTTTATAAAGTCACCATACAGTCACCCCACATACTTCCTATATGTGTTTACAGTTAATTTTATTATGTATTGAGTAGATTCACAAGAATAGAAGATAGATGTAAGATGTAAGGAAAAATGATCCATTACCCAGTTTAAGAAGAAAACATAACTGTTACCCAGGAAGTTCTTTGCTCAACTGCATCCCCTCACTTTCCACTTTGGAAGTAACAGCTATACTAAATTTTTATTTTTATCATACACTGTATATTCTTTTTCATATGTACTTATACCTCTATAAAATATAATTTTGTGTGCTTTTGAAAATATCTGTGCAAAGTAGAAGATACTGTAGGTATTTCCTCTTCCATAAAAGGCCTATTTAAAGCTTATACACACTTTAAAATAACAACTTTATTGAGATATAATTCATATACCATAAAATACAGCCTTTGAAAGTGTACAGTTTGTGGTTTGAAGTACTTCCACAGAGTTCTGTAACCCTCACCACTATCTAATTTTAGAACATTTTCATCACCCCCTAAGGAACCAGTATCCTTTAGAAGTCATTTCCTAACGTCTGTTTCCCTTGGCCACTGGCAATTACTAATCTACTTTCTGTCCCTACATATTTGCCTGTTCTGGACATTTCATTATAAGTGAGCCATACTATGTGTGCAGTATGTGGTGCCATCTTTGTCATCTTTCACTTAGCATGTTTTCAATGGGGCTTCCCAGGTGGTGCTAGTGGTAAGGAACCCACCTGCCAATGCTGGAGATGTAAGAGATGTGAGTTCGATCCCTGGGTCAGGAAGATCCTCAGAAGGAGGGCATGGCAACTCTCTCCAATATTCTTGCCTGGAGAATCTCATGAGCAGAGGAGCCTGGCTGGCTACAGTTCATAGTGTTGCAAAGAATTGGACACTACTGAAGCAGCTTAGCAAGCATGAACACATGTTCTCAAGATTCGTTCATGGTATAGCATGGATCAGTACTCTATTCCCTTTTGTGGTCAAATAATGTCATTGTGGAGAAGAAGGAAATGGCAACCCACTCCAGTATTCTTGCCTGGAAAACCCCATGGACAGAGGAGCCTGGCAGGCTACAGTCCATGGGGTCACTAAGAGTCAGACACGACTGAGTGACTTCAGTTTACTCTACTTTAATATGCCATTGTATGGATACACCACATTGTCTGTCCATCCATCAATTGACGTTTGGGTTGTTTCCATTTCTTAGCTATGATGAATAGCTATGAACAAGTATGTACAAGTTTTGTGTGAATATATGTTTTCAATTCTCTTGAGAATATATAAAAAAATGGAATTGCTGGGATATATGATAACTCTAGATTTAACATTTTGAGGACCTGCCAAAGCATTTTTTTTAAGTGACTGCATCATTTTACATTCCCAGTAGCTATGAATCAGTATTCCGATTTCTCCACATCTTCATCAACACTTGTTAAGCAAACAAGTAAATGTATGTGTGTGTTTATCATTCTAATGGGTATGAAGTGGTAGGTCATTGTTGGCTTTGATTTGTATTTCCCTAATTCCTAGTGATGTTGAACATCTTTTCATGTGCTTATTTTGTTACTTAAATCTCTTACAAGTGTTCAGTTCAGCTGTTGAGTTCTAACTATTCTTTATATATTTTGTGATAAAAAATGAAAGTCGCATCCGACTCTTTGTGACCCTATGGACTATACAGTCCATGGAATTCTCCAGGCCAGAATACTGGAGTGGTTAGCCTTTCCCTTCTCCAGGGGATCTTCCCAACCCAGGGATCAAACCCAGGTCTTCCACATTGCAGGTGGGTTCTTTACCAGCTGAGCCACAAGGGAAGCCCAAGAATACTGGAGTGGATAGCCTATTCCCTTCTCCAGGGGATCTTCCCCACCCAGGAATTGAACCAGGGTCTCCTACATTGCAGGCAGATTCTTTACCAACTGAACTACTGTGATAAAATCCCCTTATTAAATATTTTCTTGCATTCCGTGGACTCTTTCACTTTCTTGATGTTGTCCTTTGAAACACAAAAGCTTTTAATTTTAATGAAGTCCAGTTTACCTGATATTTTTCTTTTGTTGTTTGTACTTTTACCGTAATATCTTAAAAAACATTGGTAATCCAAAGACATGAAGATTTTCTCAGTGTTTATCTTCTAAAAGTTGTGTTTCTTTTTTTTTTTTCTAGTTTTAGGTCTATGATTTCATTTTTGTAAACAGCATAAAGATTCACCTTTCTTTCTTGCCAGGTGTATATTCAAGTGTTATAGCACCATTTTTGTAAACATAATCTTTCCCCATTAGCACTCTTGTCAAAAATTGTTGTCATTCAGTCACTAAGTCATGTCCGACTCTTTGCAACCCCATGGACTGCAGCACACCAGGCTTCTTTGTCCTCCGCTCTCCCCCAGAGTTTGCTCAAACTCATGTCCATTGAATCAGTGATGCTGTCTAACTATCTCATCCTCTGCTTCCCACTTCTCCTTTTGCCTTCAATCTTTCCCAGCATCAGAGTCTTTTCTAATGAGTCAGCTATTCACATCAGGTGGCCAAAGTATTAATTACTAGTACAAAGTATTAATAAAGTGCAAAAATTTAATTGGCCATAAATATAAGAGCTTATTATGGACTGTTAGTTCTTTTCTATCAATACATATGTCTGTCCTTCATGCAAGTTCCACACTATGTTGATTTCTATAGCTTTTTAGTAAGTTCAAGATTGCTTTGATTTTTCTGAGTACCTTGCATTTCTATAATTTTAGAATCAGCTTTCTCATTTCTGCAAAAAAGCCAGAATGGCTTTGAATCTGTAGGTCACTTTGAGAGCTAGTACCATCTTAACAATATTAAAGCTTCTAATTCACGAACATACAATAGCTTTCCATTTATTTAGGTCATCTTTAATATCTATCAATATTTTGTATTTTTCAGTATATATATTTCACACTTCTCTAATTTAATCTTAACTATTTTATTATTTTTGATGCTACTGTAAAAGAAATTGTTTCCTTCATTTTATTTTTAGATTATTCATTAATGTATAGAAATATAATTACTTTTAATATATTGATTTGTCTTATAACCTTGATGAACTGGCTTAGTAATTCTAGTAGATTTTTGGTAAATTTCTTTGGATTTTAATGTACAATATCATGTCATCTGGAATAGAAATGGTTTTCCTTATTTCTTTCTAACCTGGAGATTTTTAATTTATTTTCCTTGCCTGGTTGCCCTGACTAGAACCTCTAGTACAATGTTGAACTTGGGAGGAATCTGTTCAGAGTTTCACCATTAAGTATAATCTTTGCTATGTGTGTTTTTTTCCCCATGAGTGTTCTGTATCAAGTTGAGGACATTCTCTTCTGTTCTAGTTTTAAATCTATTATTCTATCAGTATGGCAAATTATATACATTGGTTTTTGTTCATTGAACAATCCTTGCATTCCTGAATACATCCCACTTGATTTGATTTACTGGATTTGATTTGCTAATATTTTGTTGAAGATTTTTGCATTTATATTCACGAGAAATAGTAGTCTGTAGTTTTTTTGTGATGCCTTTGTCTGGTTTTGGTATTGGTGTAATACTGGTTTCATAGAATAAATTGAGATGTGTTTCTACCTCTATTTTTAGAAGAGTTTGTGAAGCATTGGTATCAGTTTTCTTTCAGTGGCTGATAGAATTCACCAATGAAGCTATATTGGCCTTGACATTTCTTTGATTATTAATTCAGTCTCTTAACTCATTGTAGATCTATTCAGATTTTCTATTTCTTCTTGAGTCAACTTCAGTCATTTCTGTTTTTTTAGGAAGTTATCCATTTCACCTACATTATTCCATTTGTTGGCATATAATTATTGACATATTGCTTTACCGACTATGCCAAAGCCTTTGACTGTGTGGATCACAATAAACTGTGGAAAATTCTGAAAGAGATGGGAATACCAGACCATCTGACCTGTCTCTTGAGAAACCTGTATGCAGGTCAGGAAGCAACAGTTAGAACTGGACATGGAACAACAGACTGGTTCCAAATAGGAAAAGGAGTACGTCAAGGCTGTATATTGTCACCCTGCTTATTCAGCTTATATGCAGAGTACATCATGAGAAACGCTGGGCTGGAAGAAGCACAAGCTGGAATCAAGATTGCTGGGAGAAATATCAATAACCTCAGATATGCAGATGACACCACCCTTATGGCAGAAAGCGAAGAAGAACTAAAGAGCCTCTTGATGAAGGTGAAAGAGGAGAGTGAAAAAGTTGGCTTAAAGCTCAACGTTCAGAAAACTAAGATCATGGCATCTGGTCCCATCACTTCATGGGAAATAGATGGGGAAACAGTGGAAACAGTGTCAGACTTTATTTTTTGGGGCTCCAAAATCACTGCTGATTGTGATTGCAGCCATGAAATTAAAAGACGCTTACTCCTTGGAAGGAAGGTTATGGCCAACCTAGATAGCATATTGAAAAGCAGAGACATTACTTTGCCAGCAAAAGTCTGTCTAGTCAAGGCTATGGTTTTTCCAGTGGTCATGTATGGATGTGAGAGTTGGATGGTGAAGAAAGCTGAGCGCCGCAGAATTGATGCTTTTTGAACTGTGGTGTTGAAGAAGACTCTTGAGAGTCCCTTGGACTGCAAGGAGATCCAGTCAGTCCATCCTAAAGGAGATCAGTCCTGGGTGTTCTTTGGAAGGACTGATGTTGAAGCTGAAACTCCAATACTTTGGCCACCTCATGCGAAGAGTTGACTTATTGGAAAAGACCCTAATGCTGGGTAGGATTAGGGGCAGGAGGAGAAGGGGACGACAGAGGATGAGATGGTTGGATGGCATCACTGACTCGATGGGCATGGGTTTGGGTAGACTCTGGGAGTTGGTGATGGACAGAGAGGCCTGGCGTGCTGCAATTCATGGGGTTGCAAAGAGTCGGACATGACTGAGCGACTGAACTGAACTGAATTACTGACAGTAATCCCTTATATTCCTTCTTTATTTTTGTAATGTCTCTTTTCATTTCTGATTTTAGGAATTTAAATCCGCTTTTTTTCTTGAATAGTCTAGCTAAAAAGTTGTCAGGTTTATTGATCTTTTCAAAAACCAACTGTTGATTTTTCTCTGTTGCTTATGTATTCTCTATTCCATTTATTTCTGCCTTTTGTCTTTTGATTGGAATATTTCTGACTAGGGCTTCCCTTGTGGCTCAGCTGGTAAAGAATCTGCCGGCAATGTGGGAGACCCTGGGTTTGATCCCTGGGTTGGAAAGATCCCCTGGAGAAGGGAAAGGCTACCCACTCCAGTATTCTGGCCTGGAGAATTCCATGGACTGTATAGTCCATGGGGTTGCAAACAGTCGGGCCACAGCTGAGTGACTTTCACTTCACTTCACTTCACTTTCTGATTAAGTTGGAGTTTCATTGGAATTACATCTGCCATTTTGCTACAGTAAGTCCCCTATATATGAACATTGAAATTGTGAGCTTTCAAAGATGCAAACGTGTATTTGCATATCCAGTCATGTAAGTTAGTTAACATGTCTGTATACATTGTCACATGCATGCATTGTCTAGAAGTGATGGTGATTTTTTGTACTTTACAGTACTGTATGGAGTACAGTAAGTACAGTAGTACAGTATCTTGATCTGCTTACTGGATGCCAGCCCCTGTGTGCCAGCTGTTGTACTGTACTACTGTAAGATTAAAAATGTTTTATCTTTGTGTTTTTTTTTTATGTCTTATTTGTGTGAAAGTATTATAAACCTATTACAATATAGTAATATATAGCTGATTGTGTTATTTGGTACCTGCACTTTGTTGCACTTAATATATATAAGTATATATTATGTAAAAATATTTATAAATATTATATATGTTTTTTAACCTATGTAGTTACCTCTACCGGTGATCTTTAGTTTTTCAACTGAGTTTGACTTACTGCCTAGTGTACTTTCGTTTAAGCCTGAAGGAGTCTTCTTAGTATTTCTTGTAGTGCAAGTCTGCTAGCAAAGGAGTCTTTCAGATTTTATTTTTGTAGGAGTGTCATAATTTCTCCTCTGTTTTTTGAAGAATAGTTTTGTAGCATATAGAGCACTTGGTTGACAATCTTTTCCTTTTTAGCATTTTGACAATATCATCCAACTGCCTCTGGTTTCCATGGTTTCTGATTAGAAATCAACTGGTTATGTTACTGAAGAATCTTTGTATATGTGGGATGACTTTTCTCTTTCGACTATCAAAATTCTCTCTTTGTTCTTGACTTTTGATACACTGAGTCTGATGTGCTTATGTTTGGATTTCTCTAAGTTTATTCTGCTTTGAGCCTGTTGAGCTTCTTGGATGTACAAATTAATTCTTTCATCAAATTTTGGAATTTCTTCAGCCATTCTTTCTTCACATATTCTTTCTGCCTCTTTCTTTCCCTCATTCCTTCTGGCTCTCCTATTATGTGTATTTTTGATGGTGTCCCACTCATCTGTGAGGATACATTCATTTTTTGTCATTCCTTATTCTTTGTGATTCTTAGACTAGATAATCTCAATAGATCAATGTTAAGTTAGCTGACTTTTTCTTCATCCAGTTCATTCTGCAGAGGAACCTCTCTAGTGAATTTTTTGTTTTACTCTTTATATTTGTATCTCTGAAATTTCTAGTTGGTCTTCAAGTAATTTTTATCTGTTCATATTCTCTGAATGCTCAAACTACCGCACAATTGCACTCATCTCACATGCTAGTAAAGTAATGCTTAAAATTCTCCAAGCCAGGCTTCAGCAATATGTGAACCGTGAACTTCCAGATGTTCAAGCTGGTTTTAGAAAAGGCAGAGGAACCAGAGATCAAATTACCAACATCCACTGGATCATCGAAAAAGCAAGAGAGTTCCAGAAAAACATCTATTTCTGCTTTATTGACTATGCGTAAGCCTTTGACTGTGTGCATCACAATAAACTGTGGACAATTTGTAAAGAGATGGGAATAACCAGACCACCTGACCTGTCTCTTGAGAAACATGTATGCCGGTCAGGAAGCAACAGTTAGAACTGGACATGGAACAACAGACTGGTTCCAAATAGGAAAAGGAGTACGTCAAGGCTGTATATTGTCACCCTGCTTATTTAACTTATATGCAGAGTACATCATGAGAAACGCTGGGCTGGAGGAAGCACAAACTGAAATCAAGACTGCCGGGAGAAATATCAATAACCTCAGATATGCAGATGACACCACCCTTATGGCAGCAAGTGAAGAAGAACTAAAGAGTCTCTTGATGAAAGTGATAGATGAGAGTGAAAAAGTTGGCTTAAAGCTCAACATTCAGAAAACTAAGATCATGGCATCCGGTCCCATCACTTCATGGCAAATAGATGGGGAAACAGTGGAAACAGTATCAGACTTTATTTTCTGGGCTCCAAAATCACTGCAGATGGTGACTGGAGCCATGAAATTAAAAGACGCTTACTCCTTAGAAGAAAAGCTATGACCAACCTAGATAGCATATTTAAAAGCAGAGACGTTACTTTGCCAACAAAGGTCTGTCTAGTCAAAGATTGGTTTTTCCAGTAGTCATGTATGGATGTGAGAGTTGAATTATAAAGAAAGCTGAGTGCCGAAGAATTGATGCTTTTGAACTGTGGTGTTGGAGGAGACTCTTGAGGGTCCCTTGGACAGCAAGGAGATCCAGCCCGTCCATCCTAAAGGAAATCAGTCCTGAATATTCATTGGAGGGACTAATGCTGAAGCTGAAAGTCCAATACTTTGGCCACCTGATGTGAAGAACTAACTCATTTGAAAAGACCCTGATGCTGGGAAAGATTGAAGGCAGGAGGAGAAGGGGATGACAAGGATGAGATGGTTGGATGGCATCACCGACTCGGTGGACATGAGTTTGAGTAAGCTCCGGGAGTTGGTGATGGATGAGGAAGCCTGGCATGCTGCAGTCCATGGGGTCACAGAGTTGGACACGACTGAACGACTGAAGTCGACTGAACTGAGGCTACCTTGATTGTGAAATGTTAGTTTTAAAGGGCAACATGAACCTGAGGTTATGGGGATGGGGATAAGCCAAGTTAAAATGCCACAAAGCTCACTGTTTTATGGAAAAGATTTAGTTGTTTATTTTCAAATAAGCACTTCTCGGAATATTGGAAACCTTTGTTTAGTTTCCGCAGTTCTGCAGAGGTTAATTTTGACAGATTTTATCAAGTTCTTTGCTTTGTGGAGGAGCATGTTTTCCAAGATCTTTACTCAGATATTCTTGAAGTGTTTCTCATGCCCAGTTATTTTTTACTGAGTTATTTGCAGGGCTAATTAATTCTGCAATTCCAATCCCATTCACATAGGAGTCCATCTGCATAGCTTCTCCTAGAGTGAGCAGTGTGTGATCTGTTGTTATTAATAGTTTTCTGGGTTTTTCTTATTAACTTGTTGGAGTTTTTAAAATACTCTTGTGGAGTAGTCCTTTGTCATTCCTATATGTTGCAAAACTTCTGCCAGTCTGGTGCTATTTTTTTGCCCCTCTTTGTAGTGCTTTAATGAGGTTCTTCCTTTTAAAAGATTTTGAATGTATTCATATTTTTCTTTATGATTTATGCTCTTTTGTTTTTCTTCGGTAGTATTTTCCTTTACCCCAAGGTTATCTAGATACTCTTCTGTAAGTTGGTACTGTTGCAGTTTTATTTTCCACCTGGAATTGATTTATATATGATAGGATTTAGGGGTTCACTTTCACCTTGTTCTGTATGGATATTCCACTGCAGCAGCCCTATTTATTCAAACATCAGTTTTTACCTTACTGGTTTGCTGGGTTGATGCTGCCTGTTATACATCAGTTTTGATGTATGCAGAGGTCTCTTGCTGAACTCTTTTTTTTTTCTTTCTTGCTCAGTTTTTCTTAACTTAAAGGGCTTCCCAGGTGGTTCAGTGGTAAAGAATCTGCTTGCCGATTCAGGAGATGTGGGTTTGATCCCTGGGTTGAGAAGAACCCCTGGAGAAGGAAATGGCAACCCACTCCAGTATTCTTGTCTGGAAAATTTCATGAACAGAGGTTGGTGGGCTACAGTCTGTGGGGTCACAAGAGTCAGACAGGACTTAATGACTAAACAACAACCACAGTAGCACCTTGTTCTTTAGGAGATGTCTTAACTGTTCTGAGGCTTTGCTTTTCTATTAAATTTATAGCTCAAGTAAGGGAGAAATGACATCTTCAAGTATTGATTCTTCCAAATTATGAACATGATAATTTACCTATTTATATAGGTTCTTCACTCTTTTACAACAGTTTTATCATTTTCTCCATATAAATTTTGTACATTTTGAATTAGATTTTTGTTCTTGGGCTCTTCATATTTTTAAGTTGTTGAAAAACAGTTATAAAAAATTAAAATTCTTAACTGTGGCAGGTCTTTAGAGACACAATTTCTTTTTTGTGACCCTACATATATATAGTGCATATTGATTTTGTGTCCGGCAAACTTACTAAACTCATTTATTCTCATAATTTATCTGTAAGTCTTATTGAGTTGTCCATATAAAAAATTATGTAATTTGTTAAGGATAGCAGTTTTTTTTCCTTGCATTCCCCCGTCTTTGTTTTTTTAGTAACGATGTTGGCAGTGGTATCACAACCAGTGAAAAGAAGCAGTGATAGTGGGACATATTATCTTGTTTCTGATGTAAAGGAAATACTTTCAGCCTTTTACTATTAAGTATAATGTTTTTTATAGGTTTTATGCAGCAAGATTTTATCAGGTTAATGAAGTTCATTTCCACCCCTAGTTTTATAAGAATTTAAGTTTAGTTTTTTATCATGAATAGATGTTGGATCTTATCATTCTGATAAAAAGTCTTGTTCATTAAATTTTTAAAAATTAAACTTTATTTTTCTCTTTTCTTTAGCAAAGAAGTTTGTGATCCTGATATTGGCGGCCAGATCATAATGTGTCCTCAATGTGATAATGAGTGTCCATTCTGGTCACTCAATGTTACTTGCGAGTCCTCAAAGGTATTTTTTTCAAACATTTACAAGTAATGACAGCTTTTTTTCCTTCTAATAATTTTAGTACAACACAGTGCTTAAATTTTTTTCCTCTTGAGGAATTTAGAAAGGTAATTTTCAGCTAAGCCTTCATTTTCAAAGATAGATATAAAAGACATGTGTTATTCCTTGTTTATAAATAATACATTGAAATTAAAAGCCTTGTCAATAATCTCCTGAAAGGTCAGTGAAGAACTGTGGAATTGAAACTGCTTGAGTATTTCAAGTAATCAAGGCAGATATCTCAAACCTGGCTTATCTCATAAATACTATTTAATAGGTTTACTTTATAAGTATTTTCCTTAATTCAAGTGAATGGAAACCTGAAATCTGTACTTGTTTTTCCACTTTGAAAATATGCTGAAACTTTACTTGGATTTTTAAAGACTTTGCAGATCAGGTTTAGACTGTATTTATAAAAATGCATAAGAAAGCTTTTGTCTTCAAATGGTAACAGATATTCACTTTGTCTCTAAACATTCCCACCAAACACATCTAGTTCCCCTTACACATGCAGATAGATGGTCTTGAGCTATATGACTTCTTAAAATCCAGGAGGTTTAGCAGAAGCACTGAGACTGGAGGGAGCTTCCTGAAAGGCATGCCAGAAAGGCTAGACAGGAAGAAAGATGGTTGGCTTGCTTCAGAAGGTTTTCCTGACAACTTTTACCTTCATAGAATTCTTCCCTGTCTTGATCTCTCTGTCCCCTCATTCTGCTATGAAAATTTAGGAATATTTCTATGATCTGCTCCATGTAAATCTTACATTAACTGAATACACAGCTAATATAGTGCTGCTACTTTATAGTTTAGACTTTGCAAACTTATACTCATACCTGTATTGTCACTTGACACACAAAACAGTGCTGTGAGGCAGGCAGAACAGGTGTTACCTCTATTTTACAGATTAAAACAGTGGACCTGAGAGATTAAGTAATTTGCTCAACCACCCTCCTAGTAACAGGCAAGCCTGAAAATGACAACACATCTGCCTTCCTTGCTATTACCATGTTCCTCACTGGCTGACTGTAGGACCAGGCACTTCACTCTTGATTTGAACTCAGTTTGAAAAATTGCTCCACCACTTAATTAAGAGGATTACAAGGTATTGTCAGCACTTGTATTTTTATACTTTATGAGTTAAATTAGAGTTCATTGCCCACTCCCCTTTCGGAGAAGGCAATGGCACCCCACTCCAGTACTCTTGCCTGGAAAATCCCATGGATGGAGGAGCCTGGTAGGCTGCAGTCCACGGGGTTGCTAAGAGTCGGACACAACTGAGCGACTTCACTTTCACTTTTCACTTTCATGCATTGGAGAAGGAAATGGCAACCCACTCCAGTGTTCTTGCCTGGAGAATCCCAGGGACGGGGGAGCCTGGTGGGCTGCCATCTGTGGGGTCACACAGGGTCAGACACGACTGAAGCGACTTAGCAGCAGCATGTTTTGGGGAAAAAAATTGAATCATTCTCTTCCAGATTCAAAAAAAATCCTTTGAGTCTTTTCAGAGTGATTTAAAAAGGGAGGGAAGCGTATAAAAGAATATAAGTAAAAGCATGAAATGAAAAAATAAGGTAAAAAAGGAAAAAAGAGAAGCACCTGTCCTGTTTGTTGGTTAATTCAATCATTTCTTCATTTATACATTTTATAGTCATTTCTTTCCGTTTGGAAAGCAATGGAATATTCACTAGTTGACATGGATGCCAGAATTATTAACAAATTAGAAATAGATAATCAGGATCAAGGAAATGAAGAAACAGTTATGGAAATAATCAGGATTGATACTGGTTTTGTGACTGAGCATTAAATAAAATTCTTAGCTTTTTAGCAGGCAAGATAAAGAGGAAATATGGTTAACTTACAGTATTTAGGTCTTTGAAATGCATTGTTATATAATTTTGATTTTGTTCCTTTGCAGGAAGAAAGCATAGCAAATTGTCCCTTTTCTAGATTCTAACTTTTCTAGATTTCTATCCTCCACTTAAAATCATCACGCCCGCATGTACAGCTCTCTCTGCTTTCCTGCTCCACATGACTAAAGCAGTATGCTGACTTGGGGCCACTGTTAACACAGCCAGCTCTCCCTCTCTGCCATCCTGCCAAGCAAGCTAAGCTAAGCTTCTTACCAAGAAAACTCTTTGCTTATCTTCCCCCTTACTTCCTGCTTCCATGCTGTTTCTGGGGCATGTAGAGCAGAGAGGCAAACCATCTTATACTTTCAGTTCCTCGATTCTTACCCATATGGCAAAAATGGTAACTTCCTCCAAGCCACCTAACTCTCTCTCATAGGAGTGCAAGGCACATCTCTTGTCTTGAGCTCAGCAGCTGCGGTGAACTTGGCATTAGCAGTAAACTTGCCTTCTCTTGCTGCTCCTTTCTCTCTCCTTTCCCTCCCACTCCTCTGGTATTGACAGATGTACTTCCAGTGGCTTTTTCTCAGCATCATAGGATTTTCTCTTTCTGAAGTGGGAGGGTAGAGGCATCAGGGCAAATAGGGAGGTATCACATAGAGAGAGGTTTGCACTGATTCCTAGAAGAGAAGTAACACTGGACAGAATCTTCAATAATATTATAACATGCAGAACTGTATTTCATAGGACTTTTCCTATAATAATTTTTCAATAAAGGATAAGACATGACATTAAAAGAGAGCTTGGAAAAGATGGTTCAAGAGAGTCAAAGCTAAAAGATTTGAAATCTGTGTTCTGTGTAATCCCAGGACTAGAGTAGGTGGGGAGCCCTGTTCCCCAGATTGATCACTCATTTATTAATTCTGTCTTCCTTGAGCTGGATTTTTGAGAGGAATAATTGAATGACAGTTTGGGACTATTCTTTCTTCTCAGGATATATATGTGTGATTGAGGGGCATCTACATGTACATGATTTGGGAAAGGATATATAAGAAGATGGGTAGGTATTATTTTACAAAAATAACATAACATATTTTATTTAGATGAAAGTTTATTCATTTTGCATCAGTATAAGGGCAACCCAGAAAGAACCTTTAAAAAGTCAAGTTTATTACTTAGAAGCAGCTTTGAATTTCCTATAGCACTGAAAAGTTTGCTTTTTATTTATTTACTTTCAGCCTATAGCTTCCTTTTCTAGCCTGTCTTCTTTACTTTTCATAAGATCTTTCATAAAGTTGGTATTGTGTTTGCCACTTTTTCCACTAACTTTATAGACCATTTTAGGAGATATAAAAATGCTCACTGATGAAAAATTGGTAGCTAATTGGAAAACTTTTCAGGAATTAATAGACGGAGACAATTAGCAAAAATTTGAAAGTTAGTAAGTTAGTAAATAGAGTATGTAGTGTATTCATTCATTATCATTGTACCCTTTGTAATGTCAGCAAAAGCACTTTTGCATCTTTATCCTGATGAAAGCTTCTGTCAGCCATGATAGAAAAGTCATCATTGGATTTGAGGAAAACGAGCTCTGGAGGAGAGTCATCTCAAAATAAACCCCAGTTTTGTGCTTCTCTTAACAAGAAAACCAGGAATTCGGGAACTTGCCCTCTGACCAGGGTAGGATAATAAGATGCAAATCATAAATCTCAAAGTTGTTTGGAGTTCATTGTACTCTCAGGGCCATTCTGTTTCCTCGAGTTCACTATGATAGTCCATAAAAAGAGGCTGTTATTCAAAAGTATGTTAGAGGCTTTCAACAAAATGGCATCTTAGCAGCTGTGCTTATTTCTTTATTAAGACACAGAAAGATTCCTTTGGAAAATGTAGTCTGGTAAAGGCTGTGTGCTTTCAAGAGAATGAGAAATCTCATTTGTAAGTATGTAGTAGATATGGTGATTGTCAAACTAGGTAACAGATTTAAAAGAAATTTCCAGACTGTAAGATATACAAAGCAGTGCATATTTGATGAATTCTAGTAGGTGAAGAACATAATTCATATAAATGTCATTATTGTATTTTACAGAAATTGTGCATCTTTGACAGTTTTGGAACCCTAGTCTTTGCAGTATTTATGGGGGTGTGGGGTAAGTTATATGCATTTTTTTCAGTTTCCTTTTGCCTCTTAACTGAAAACAAACAAAAACCCTAAAATCATATAAGTACTGAACTTAATATCTTTATACAGTTTTATATATATAGACTATCAAAGCAACCCACTTTTAGTCTCTTGGATTGCCCAAGCTTCAGCTCTCCTGGGACTCCACATTTATAATTCTTAAGGCCATTGTATCAACTACTGCATTAAAAAACTACCTCAAAATGTAGAGGCTTAAAACACACATGTATTATTTCTCATGATTCTCTGTGTCCAGTGGGAAATTCGCCAGGCAGGGTTGGTGTACGGGGCTCAACTGGGCCACCTCGTCTTGGTCTGCATGATTGCTCATCCTCCAAGAGCTGGACCAGTTTTCCTCACATGGCGGTTCAGGGGTCCAAAGAGAAGCAAGAAAGGAAAAGTACACATCAGGCATTCCTTAAGCCTGCATTTGCATCTAGTTTGCAAATGTTCCATCAACCAAAGCATGTCATGGTCAACCCAACAACAATGTGAAGAGATGAGAGGACAGCTCAAGGGCTTAGATAATACAGGGAGGCATGGTTCACCGGCAGCTATTGTTGTAATAGCATCCCTAGCTGTGATCCAACCTAATTTTCTTGGGGTTGGGATTCAGGAAAAGCAGCAACATGGGGATTCCAGGTAAGCTTTCTTGTTTATATACTTCTGTATGAGTGACTACTTAGTAAATACATGCTACTACTCTTATCATAATAACATTCTGTTTAGTAAATAGGACAGATGTGATCCTTAAGAATATAATTTCTATATAGAAGCTTTGACACTATATATTATTTATCTTGAAGAGCATCATTAATGTAATGAGGCAATTATCATTTTATACAGACTTTTACATGTTTAATTGATGTAAATGTTCTACCATAGGAGGAAAAAAATGTTCATTTTCAAAGATAAATGCATTTCCAATTTCATTGTGTGAGTCTGGGGTAAAACAGTTCAGGGTATAGATAGGTGGGGGAGGAAACAGAACCAAGTCTCTTATTTTGGAGAAGACAGCCTGTCAACACATGCTACTCACGCACAGATACCATTGTTTATAGGTGTCCCTGGCTATATTTCTCTTTTGCAGTGGTTGTGCCTATGAAGGGTCCCCAAATGAATCACAAAACAGACAGGCCAATTACTTTGGACACTTTTAAGAGATATTAGTTGCCACTCCTGCATAAAGTAAACTGTAAGATAGCCAAATGTACCTAATAAGTTACACTGCTATTCAGACATTTAGCATGTTTTGGCTGGAGACCAAACAGTAGTTAATATCTGCCACACGGAAGAATAAAGATCAAGTTCATATATTAAGATTCTCTGTACTCCTTCACTGTGAAATACACCTTTCATTTTTTTAATCCTGGTAAGAGGGGTGCTGAACATGTGGGCAAGGGCAGTTCTAACTAAATTGCCCAAACCTCAGTCTCAACACTGATTCATAATCTATAAAATTCAAACACATCTATTGAACTCTGTATGTTAATGGATGCTGATAGCCCTAATTAAAAGAGACTTCTAAAATGAAGTAAAAATTACTAACTTTGACAAGAAAGAAAAACTTCAAATTTCCTAACCAGCTCTGCTTTCTGTGATCATTAAACTATACCATGTTTATAGAAGTGACAGGCATATTGAGCTGCTGATTTTATTTCATCAGATTGTAGAATGCAGAAAACATTTCAGCCCTGCTCATGTTACCATATGTGTATCTTTAAGGATATGTGTGTGTATGATGAAGTTTTTATTTTAAATGCCTTATTGCTTTTCTTGTTACCTCTGCCTGATGAGAACTACTGCTGGGAACCTCATTACAGAAAGCCTGCAATTGCAAAACTGAAGTTTTTCATATCACCATCATCATATTCCTGTAGCATCTCTTGGGCCCAGATGTATGTTGCAAAGTATTTTTCTTGTCCCTGGAAACTATAAAAGTTGAAAGTAGAAAACCTTGTATAATAAATTTTGTATAAATCATGTACTTCTTTGAAAAATATCCCGCCTTTTAGGCCAAGCCAGTCCATCTGCTCCTACTGACTCCTAGAGTGCTAAACACCAACTACTCCCGGTGGAAACAGAGGTTCTGAAAGCCTTCTCCCCTCCCCATTCCTTGTCGTTTCTTACCTACTGCTCTCTGATGCTCCCCACCAGCCTCTTGGCTGCATGACTGCCATTTTTAGTTTTCACCTTTGAGTTCTAGGGTGGGCCTCGTGATTTCTAGAAAAACTCAGACACCTAGCTCATAAGAAGGGGGATTTCAGGAAGCCATCACCGTAACTAGCTGCACTTGGAGATCAGAAAATGACTATTTCAACTGTTCGTTTCAAGTCTCTGCTTCTGTGGCTGCATGCACACTAGCAAAATGATGCAACTCCTGTAACCACCTCTGTCTCCATTCAGCTGCATTTGTGATGTCAGTGACACACAGGTGCATCTGATGGGCATTTTAAAAACCACATCTGGAATCCTAGCTGCAGGAGAGTCTGAGAGATGTATTTTTTTTTAGAATTACGATTTTTAAAATTTATTCAAATATAATTGATTTACAACATTGTGTTAATTTCTGCTGTACAGCACAGTTACTTAATTATACATATATAGGAATTTTTCATATTTTTCCATTATGGTTTATCACAGTATATTGAATATAGTTCCCTGTACAATACAGTATGATCTTGTTATTTATCCTGAGGAATGTATCTTCAGCCTTGTAGTCTTTCAGTTAGGAAGTAGGAATCTAGGCTAAGTAAACTCATCTGCCTTTGTGAGTGATTACAGAAGTCTGAATAGTTTCAAGACCCAGTAAAACCCGCCAGGCCTTTAGCAGCAAACTGTTAAAGCAACCAGAACGATCCCAGCTACAGTGTGCCTTGTCCTTAGACGTTGCTGGATATAACCACCAACACTGTGTATTGGAATCTTCCATCAGATGCGTATTTTCTTTAGCTGTATAATATCCTGATTAAGAGGACCAGCTGGTTTTGGTTCCCGTGGTCCTAGGCAGCCTTCTGTCTTGGCCTACTCTATGTTCATTTAAGGGTCCTGTCTCTCTCAGTCAGCTAGAGCTGTCTAGTATATGGTTTGCCAGAGAATGTAAGTGCCATGCTCCCCTCTGGAGTCCAACCAGTTGTTTTATTGCAGGAAGAGAGAGTACCAAAGATACAGAACAGGAAATTCCTGTCTGGCATCATGCACAGTCACCCCAGGTCCCCGTGCTCTCACTCTGGGACATGCAGCACTGTGAGCAAGCAGCCACGTGGCCCAGGAGACTCCAAACATTGAGTGGTTATACCGGGCTATGGAGTCTGTCATGGACCCTGCTGAGTTCTTGGCTCTATGAAACGAGGAACTAAGAAACTCCCACCCATTCCTGCAGCCCTCCAACGTCTCGAGGATTTGCTACCCACTCATTATTTTTCATCAGGCCATTTCTGGCTTCCACTGCAGTCCTATCACTTCCCACTCAGAATGCCTCAACTTCAGGATTTGGTAAAAACATCCATTTTATGTTCAAGTTCAGGGAAGAAGGGGAAGGGTATCCACTGTCCTTTCCTTATAGCAACTGATTAAATTGCTTCTCTTGCTTTTTGTGAGAAGAAAAGTTTTCTTTTCATAACTCATCTCCTGTTAATACTGTTTCTAGATTGTTACTGAGCAAATGAATGGCTGTTATGCTCCCATTCTAAAGATGAGGAAAATGACACTCAGGCAGATGTGGCAAATTACCAGAGGCCCCAAAGACAAAAATGACAATCACAGAATAAGAGCTCTGTAGGTACTTTGGTTGTCATCAACCCTTAAATCAGTGACAAAATGCAGGGAATAGTAATAAAGTTGTAACAGACTTTTAGAAAGATGCAGAAGTATTTACTTGATATAATTGCACTATCTTATCTGGCGATCTGAGAAATGGGCTAGAAAATAATGGTTCTACAACCTTGGTCCTACCTCACCTATGCAGGTACGGACCCTTCTTTCTGGATCAGGAGTAAGAAAGCCCAGCCTTACGAGATCAGTCCTGTTTGTTTCATCCACCTGCCTGTAGGTGCCAAAATACACAAGGACTTTCATGTCCTGAATCACAAATTTCTTTCAAATAGTTAGGTTTGAAGATATAAATTCGTGAAAGTAAGCTGCTCTTTCAAATGAAGTGAAAAGTAATTTTCTTTACTTAGCAGAGGAAGAAAATAAGAATTTTCTTCATTGAAAATCAATAAAAATTTCAAAAATAGCTGTGTTTCTCATATTTCAATTAAAGTGACAAAATTTAGAGAGATTCCATAAATACAAGGAAAGTATCCAAAGTGGCTTTAGAGAGCTTTATCCAGGCTAGCCTTATAAGGAGGCTGTTAAAGGAAAGATACCATCTTCTCACCCACAGTCCCTTTCTTGAGGTTGGAAAGGGCCAGCATGTCCCCTGGTGAGTGGTCCTGGGTCAAGTGAACCGTGGGACAGGATGGTACATGTGATATTTTCTCAATCTCTCTCTTCTGAATAACTCCCAGCATTCAAAGGGCCAGAGCCACCACAACCTCACCCATCAATAGTTACATCCTCCTCTCAGCTCCTCCAGGCCCTCAAGATGGGCAGAGCAGAGAGTGGTAGACAATGGACAGTCAGGCATAGCAGGGAAGGGCATGTAGAAGGAGAAAGGCCTGTCCTGAAAGCAGGAGCCACTCTGGAGACTGGTTGAAATCTTTCTAGCTTCCCAACCACATAGGAGATGATTAGTGGCCTCCCCCACTAACTTTGTGCTCTTTGCCTCCATTGACAGCAGCATCTGTGGCAAAAAGCCAGGCTGCCACCGATATATGCTTGTGAACATCAGGTAATCACAGCAGTGGCATCGTGAGGGTTAATGTACCCACAGAGGCAGTGTTGGGACAGAGGGCAGTTACTAGCTTTATGTCCTGGAGGAGGAGACTCAGACACTGGGCAGGCAAGCGGTGATGACGTCTCAGCAGAGTGGGTGCAGGAACAGAGCCAGAGGGAGGCGGTTTACGGAGCAGGTAGCTTGGGCAGTTAGGCTTAGTTGTAAGAAGGGCTTGGGCTCTGAAGCCAAGCATGCCTTGCTTCGATACCTGACTCCTTATCTCAGGAAAGTATTTGAAGTTTCCTGTGCCTCTATTTCCTGATGTCCAAAATGGGGATGGTTATAGCAATTACCTCAGAGGGTCATGACGGTCTTTACAAATGTATGTCATTTAGCTCAGGACAGCCTGTAAGCTGGTTCCTATTTCCCCCATTTTCCCTAGAGGGAAGCAGGGGCTCAGGCTGTGGAAGCATTGTAACCGGTAGTCGAACATCTAGTGATTGTCACAACCAGAATTCAGACTTGATATCAATGTCCAGATTATCTCTACTGTCACTCACTGTTGTTGGAACATCGGTGACGTCAGAACAAACGCTGCCCGGAAGTGGGTATTTTGAGCATTTCCTCTGTCCTCGCCATTGGGAAGCATTGCGTTCACCTTCCTCATGGCGCATCCCGAGGTTTCCCCCGCATGTCCAATCGCCCGTGGCAGGGTCTGCAGGATTTCAAGACAGCCTCTGTTTGCCCTCTACCCAAAGGCTCCCTGTTCTCTGCAGGTTGATTCTAAACCCTGACTGCCCCGTCGAGCTTTCCAAAGACAAAAAACAATGCCAGACTGATGAAATCAGAACCTTGAGGGTGGTGCCCAGGCTCAAAACATTTTAAGAGCTCTCAGTGCTTCTCATGCAGCCAGGGTGAGAACTGCCCCTCCATAGTCCATGCAGAGCTCATCTACTCTTGCCCCAGTTACCACTGGAAACAGGACAAATTCTCTGCTCAGTCTGGGTCTTTCTCCTGAGTTCTAGACTTTTATCTGCCTACCAGACATCTCTCCTGGGGCCCACAGACAGCTGATCAGAACCGAATCAGTTGTCTTCTCTCTCAGACTTGCTCCTTTTCTTGCCCTTCTTATTTCAGGGAATGACACTAGAATTCAGGAGACTGCCAAAGCCAGAAACCTGGCAAGCATCCTTGATCTTCCTCTTTTGTCACACCTGCGTCCAATCTGTCTACCTGCTAAAATGCCATCTTCTCTCACCTCCTACCGGAAGCATCCTGGACCTGCCCCTGGGTCTAGCTGCCGCTACTGCTTCTTGACCGCCTTTGATGTCTCCTCCATCTTTAAGGCACACAGAGTCCTTTGTGATATTCCCCTGCCATCTGTCCACCTGGTGGCCCCACCCGTCTCACCACACTCTGGGCCCAGTTCCAGACTATTTGAACTTCCTGGAAAGTAGTGCTCCTGTGTCTCCTTAGCATCTTGCCTTTGCACACACAGCTCCCTGGGAGAAATGGCCTTAACATTCTGCCTTCACCTGATCGCCTCTATGGCATCTCAGAACTCACCCCAGAGGCCCTCTTCTCCGGGACAGCCTTGTTATCAATACATTGTGACTCTGTGTGCCCAGACCACCCAGCACTTATGTAGATCACAGTCCTCTAAAAAGCCCACTGTAACTAGCACTTCACTGTCATTCCTATACACTTAGGAGCTCCTTGAAGCAGAGACCGTATCTTTTTTTCTCTTTATTCTCAGTACTCACTAGAGACTCAGAAATATTTGTGCATGTAACTGGCTATTCCAGAATTTCTGTGTGCAAAGGGCTAATGGGTAACAGTCTGAATGGAAGAAGGGCCTAGGGGATTTACCCTGAAACCATATTTTCAATGAACACTTAGTGTTGTTTCTGTCTAGTATTTGAAGTGGCAAGTCTTGAAAAATAATAAAGATTTCTAAAAATTATTTCACTCATACTTCATACAAGTTTGAAAAATATCATATTTCCATATTTAAGAATATTATTTTAATTGGGGTGACTTGGGCGGTAGAAAATAAAGATTTGGGGACCACTAAAGCATTCTTATCCCCCAGGCCCTTTGGAGGGAATGAAGGAGAGGGATGCAAGGGGAAGCAGACTAAAAGATGGACCATGGACTGCTTTGAATTATTATAGTTGCCTGTGTTTTTTATTGGCAGTAATGTGCTAGTAGCAGATGCTTTAGTGGTAGACACGATCACATGCCTTCTGACCGTCACACTACTACCCTTCCCATGAGCTATAGCCTGGATTCACAAGTTGAATAAATTATCAGCATTTTTCTTAAAAAACAATCATTAGCTCACTTTTCTCTTTTAAGTATTAATGTCACCTATGATTAAAATTGGATTTTATTGACCATGTACAAGAGTATTGTGAGTAATTAATATTATTCAGTACAGATTTCTGAAGCATCACTGATCCTTGAAGATCCACATGATGCTTTTCTTTCTCTTTGTTAGTAACCTTGTTTTTGGAGTTCTGGAAGCGGCGCCAGGCAGAACTTGAGTACGAATGGGACACTGTTGAGTTACAGCAGGAAGAGCAAGCCCGACCAGAATACGAGGCACGGTGTACTCACGTGGTGATAAATGAGATCACTCAGGTAAAGAGGATGTCGTCTACATGCAATTCAATCTATATATTGCTGGGGTTCTCAAACTTGGTTGCACACTGCAGTCACCGAGGAGCTTATAAAATGTTGATGCCCAGCTTCTGTCTATGTACACTCATGGTACTCAGTGGAATAGGGTGCATTCTGGCACAAAATTTTTTTAAGGCTTCTTGGTGATTTTTAATGTACAGCCAAAGTGAAGGAGCACTGTCTAGAGTAGTGGACACAGGAGACAACTATGGTCCTTTCTTTCTTAATAACAGTAAAAATGAAAAATATATAAACTCTGAAAGAAATGTATAAAAGATGTATTGATTTGTATCTTTTCATACCAGTAAAAAAAAAAATGCAAAAAATAATAGTGACATAGAAGGAAAGACACATTGGTTTTCATAGTTGATTCTCAATTTTTCATATGTACCTGCATTATTACAGCCCTCTCTCATTTTTTTTGGGGGGGGGCCTTTATTGAATTTGATACAATATTGCTTCTGTTTCATGTTTTCGTTCTTTAGCCACAAGGCATGTAGGATCTTTGCTCCTTGACCAGGGATTGAACCCACACACCCTGTATTGGAAGGCAAAGTCCTAACCACTGGACTGCCAGGGAAGTCCCTACAGCTCACTTTTCATCATAGACTAGCTGCCTCTTTGTCTTGCACTAAGCCTCAGTCACTGCTCCCCCTTCTGGTTAGGATGTGCACAGAGTAGTGTGACTGTTACCCTAAAATCAGAGAGTGGATGAAAAGGGGAAACATTTGTTGAGATCCCGCTATATTCAGGCCCCATACTAGGCATTTTGTATAACTAGAAAGGTAAATATGCTGCTTTTACTGTTGCTGCAGAATTTAAAAATAAAACTCTGTTTCTCTTTGTATAAACATTTCAAAGTCAGTGAAAGATGATTTTTTAAAATCATCTACATTATTGCTTCTTTCCATCAACATAGAAAATTTAGAGCTGATTGTATTTGCAGTCATCAGTATAAGGACAGTAGGTTTTGAATACGAATAACTCTTGGAAAGAAAATGCTTTTTACCAAGAGCATCTGAAAATGGCTCCAGCTATAGATCTTATAAATTGAATTGCAGATTTACAGAATGTTGGCACTAAAAGGGTCTGGAGAGAGCAGTTCAACCTCCTCATTTTATAAATGGAAAAAAACGAGGTTCAGTTACCCAACAGAAGGTGACAGTTGTCTTTTATAATGTAATAGGCTGTACTGAAAAACAAATGCCTATGTTATTGTCAACGTATGAAAAATACTGAGGAAAAGACATTTTAGAAATTTAAACCTACCCATTTTAAATTTAAAATTGCCAGCTAATAAGTTAAATTTCCATTGTAGCATTGCTTGGTAAAAAATTGAAGATGAGGGTTCATTTTTTCCTTCTTATTCTTCACTTTGCTTTTATTGCAAACATATCCTCCATTGTATAGAGAGGCCAGCAGTGTTATGGTGAGGCCCTGGGAATAAAACGTACGGAATTCATATCCAAACACAACAACTTACTGGCTGAGTGATATTGGAAATTTGTTAACTTCTCTGTGCCATTGTTTCGCCAGCTGTAAAACAGAAACAAGAGAGTTGTTTCCTCATACGATTGTTGTAAGCTGATGGAGTTAATGAATAGAACCTACTTAGACTAGCACCTGGAACAAAGGAAATGCCATGTATATGTTTGGGGCTATGATCACATGGTTGATTGCGTCTCTAAAAAAATCTCAATATATTCATATAAACTATAAAATGGAACTGCTAAAAACTCAAGAGTTACACTTTATTAATACAAAAGCTCAGTCAGGAAACTTAACCATGGATACCTGGTACTTGCAGATATCTGCGAAACTTTCTGTCCTGCACAGGCTCTTTGCTATCACTGCAGTGACTTCTGAAATCTGAGACAAGCTCAGGAATAGCGTTGTCAGATACCCAGACTGTTGAGCTCAAATCATAGCAGATAAACAGTGTGTTATTCACACTTGCCTTTTCAGAAACTGTTAGTAAAATAAATACTGCACTGGTTTTGTTGTGTGTATGTTTGCAATTGTTAACCAAAAAAAAAGCATGCAATTTTGAATAAGGAGGCTGAATTTGAAAACCAATTTTTTAAAAAAATTAAGCCTAGGCTTTTGAGACCATGTGTTTTTTAAGAGCACCCAAGAATGCATGTTTCCTGGAAGTCAAATGTTAATTTTGTATCATTACTGTTTATAGAGGCTGGGATAAGTTAATGATTTTATCTTTAAACTCACTGTGTATGTGTGTGTGTGTGTGTTTGTATGTGTATGTATGTGTGTTTATCAACTTTAAATATACAATATGATGAATTTTGAAACATATATATGTACAGGAAGGTAACCACCACCACAAACATAAACCTAGAACAATTCTCTTATGCCAAGTGTCCCCTTGTATATTAATAATTTTGGATTCTAGATCCTCCCCAAAATCCTCACCTTGACAAGCACTGATCATTTTTTCCTATAGCTGTAGGAAAAAGTGATTTTTCCTATAGTCTTGTTTTTTGTGGAATTTTTATATAAATGAAAATGGCTAGGATGTAGTCTTCTGCATCTAGTTTCTTTTAATTATCACAATCCTTGTGAGATTCACCCAAACTGTTTGGTGTATTCTTAGTTCTCCTTTTACTAAGTAACTTATCATTACATACATATACTACAGTTTGTTTACCCTTTGAATAGACTGATGATGGGCAGTTGGGATTTTTCTAGTTTGTGCTATTATGAATAAATTTCTGTGAACATTTACATACAAAAAATTAAACCTAGGATACAGCAACCAATTAGGAGAAAAATCATTTTGTTGGAGAAATCCTTTGATTGGACTTTTTTTTCCTTTTTTAATTAGGAAGAAGAACGTGTTCCCTTTACCACATGGGGAAAGTGTATACGTGTAACCCTCTGTGCCAGTGCTGTCTTTTTCTGGGTAAGAATCTGCAACAGGTTTTTTTCAGTATCTAATTTTAAATGTTGAGAAAACTGAAAAGTTGAGCTGGAAACTGTGCAGTCTCATAAAAAAGATTGATTCCAGAGAACAATTAAGCCACCACATGGAGTGGCTCTCAAGGTTTCACAGTAACTCCTGCTACCCATGGCTCTTCCAGCTTTTTTTTAAACCTCTATTCTTTAAATCAGATCCATGGTTCAGGTTTTTCAGTTTCTAATGGAGAGACCAGATGGGAGGTATCAACTATTCTAAAATTTTCCAAGAGTAGCCTTAATAAAAAGGTAATAGGAACTATCAAAAATAAAAACTTCTGAAAGACATAAAAAGAAGTCTTGAATGATTCTAGATAAAAGACAGTGCTTCTAAAATATCAGAACTTAAAGTAATTTTGTGTTTATTATTAATAAAATCATATTGTTGCTGTTCAGTCACTAAGTTGTGTCTGACTCTTTGTGACCCCATGGACTGCACCACACCAGGCTTCCCTGTCCTTCACTATCTCCCAGAGTTGCTCAAACTCTTGTCCATTGAGTCAGTGATGCCATCCAACCATCTCATCCTCTGTTGCCCTCTTCTCCTCCTACCCTCAGTCTTTCTCAGTATTAGGATCTTTGCCAATGAGTCAACTCTTCCCATCAGGTGGCCAAAGTATTGGACTTTCAGCTTCAGCATCAGTCCTTCCAGTGAATATTCAGGGTTGATTTCCTTTAGGATTGACTGGTTTGATCTCCTTGAAGTCCAAGGGACTCTCAAGAGTCTTCTCCAGCACCACAGTTCGAAAGCATCAGTTTTATGGCCCTCAGCCTTCTTTATGGTCCAGCTCTCACATTCATACATGACTACTGGAGAAACCATAGCTCTGACTATATGGACCTTTGCTGGCAGTGGGATGTCTCTGCTTTTTAATATGCTGTCTAGGTTTGTCATAGATTTCCTTCCAAGAAGCAAGTGTGTTTTAATTTCATGGCTGCAATCACTGTCTGCAGTGATTTTGGAGCCTAAGAAAATAAAATCTGTCACAGTTTCCACATTTCCCCATCTATTTGCCATGAAGTGATGGGACCAGATGTCATGATCTCCGTTTTATGAATGTTGAGTTTTAAGCTAGCTTTTTTCACTCTCCTCTTTCACCCTCATCAAGAGGCTCTTTAGTTCTTCTTTGCTTTCTGCCATTAGAGGGGTTATCATCTGCATATCTGAGGCTGTTGCTGTTTCTCCTGGCAATCTTGATTCCAGCTTGTGATTCATCCAGCCCAGCATTTTGCATGATGTACTCTGCATATAAGTTAAATAAGTAGGACAATATACAGCCTTGACGTACTCTTCTCCCAGTTTTGAATCATTCTGTTGTTACCTGTCCAGTTCTAACTGTTGCTTCTTGACCTGCAAATAGGTTTCTCAGGAGACAGGTAAGGTGATCTGGTATTCCCATCTCTTTAAGAATTTTCCACAGTTTGTTGTGATCTACATAGTCAAAGGCTTTAGCCTACTCAGTGAAGCAAAAGTAGATGTTTTTCTGAAATTCTCTTGCTTTTTCTATGATCCAGTGGATGTTGGCAATTTGTTCTCTGGTTCCTCTTCCTTTTCTAAATTCAGCTTGTACATCTGGAAGTTCTTGGTTCACTTACTGCTAAAGCCTAGCTTGAAGGATTTTGAGCATTTCCTTGCTAACATGTGAAATTGGTGCAATTATGCAGTAGTTTGAACATTCTTTGGCATTGCCTTTCTTTGGGATAGGAATGAAAACTAACCTTTTCCAGTCTTGTGGCCACTGCTGAGTTTTCCAAACTTTCTGGCATATTGAGAGCAGTACTTTCATAGCATCATCTTTTAGGATTTGAAATAGCTCAACTGGAATTCCATCATCTCCACTAGCTTTGTGCTTGTAATGCTTCCTAAGATCCACTTGACTTCACAATCCAGGATGTCTGGCTCTAGAGTGACCACACCGTCATGGTTATCCAGGTCATTGAGACCTTTTTTGCACAGTTCATCTGTGTATTCTTGCTACTTCTTCTCAGTCTCTTCTGCTTCTGTTAGGTCCTTGCTGTTTCTGTCCCTCTTTTGGGGGTTTATTATTAAAATCATATTAGTAACATAATGAGTTTTATTAGCTCAAGGGACTTAGCTGCTGGCTCAGCAGTAAAGAATCTGCCTGCAATGCAGAAGGCACAGGAGACACAAGTTCAATCCCTGGGTGGGGAAGATCCCCTGGAGAAGAAAATGACAACCCACTCCAGTATTCTTGCCTGGAAAATTCCATGAACAGAAGAGCCTGGCAAGCTACTACCATCCATGGGGTCACAAAGAATCGGACATAACTGAGCACATGGCACAACATTAGCTCGAGGATAACCAGGTTAGAGAACAAGACATGAAGCCCAGATATGAGTTCAATAATAATTTAACATATGAAAAGGAAGGCATTACAAATCAGGGAGATTAGTAAAGATTATTCAGTAAATGGCAATGAAACAATTGTTAGCTATTCGGGAAAAAAGAAAGGAAAGATTGAAATCATACTCTAAACCACGTTCTGTGATAAATTCCAGAAACATTAAAAAAGTAACATCATGAAAAATTAGAAGTAAATATATATATATACACACACACATATACACACACAATCTTTAGATGTGGAAGAAGTTTCAGAGGAAAGTATTTCCCAGTTTCTATGCATCAAAAGCATCCTAAATTTAAACAGAACATCCAGAGGAAATATTTGTCAACAAATAGAACAAAGGGCTAGTTCCTTCAATACATAAAGACTTCAGAGCACTTCTAAGATAACACCAAAAATCTCGGGAGATAAGAATGCAGAGGAGATAAATATGCATTCAGAAAGGAAAAACTACCATGGCAGATGTCAGACCTCAGTGGTAATTAAATCAGTGCACATGAAAATGAAATACAGTTTTTCACCTCTTAAATGATAAGACTCTCTAAGGATGAAGTGCCAAGTGATTATCTACTCTCATACCTAGACTACTGGATTTATACACTGCTCTATCTAGCCTTCTTAGGAAGCAGTTTGGCAGTACATATCAAAAGTCAAAAATACTCTTATGCTTTAATCTACTAATTCAAGTTTAAAAAATTTTTAATCAGGAAGTATTTCAAAATGATAAAAGCATGGATTTAATCAGACATTTTATATATATATATAATATTTGTGTTGGTATATAAATATTATATATACATATATAAAATCTCTGCCAAAAATGTCCTCCTTCCACCTTTCATACAGTAGAATATTGGACAGCCATGAAAAAGTATGTCCACAAAAATATTTTATGACCTATAAAAATGTTATGATTATGATGGGCTTAGGAACAAAGTTAATATGTAAAATAATTTTTATATGCAAAGAGTACATAATTCTGAAGGTATTATGCCTACATATAGATACATTCTTTCCTATTTTTATCTTTTATTCATTTTGATATTTAGAGTCTTTCAATTGTAGGTGACAGAAGATCAATCTCCAGTTGGTTTAAACAATAATCAAAAATGGGAACGGGTGAGATTTCTTGGTTCTTATAACTGAAAAATCTGATGTTTGAGGTATGACTTCAGTCAAGGATAGATACTGTAGCCCAGATGATGTCAAGGCTGGTTTTGTTCTGACTTCACTCTATGTCAGTGGCGTCCCAGTATAGTGCTGCTAGGCATCCCTCATGGGTACAAGATGGCTGCAGCTTTCCAGATCTCACATCACATCCAAGCCAAGAAAGGTCTGTTAGCAGTTTCCCCTGTTGACAGAGGAAGCTCATCTATCATGTGGACACTAGCACTATCTCCTCACATCTCGGTGGCTCTTAGTAGGTTATTTGCCAGTCCTTGAATCAGGTGCTGAGCCAATAGGATGAGACACTTAACTTGTCTCAAACCGATTGGGATCTACATCTGGAGCCCAGGGAGGGTGAGCAGTAGAGCCCCAACCACTAGAATAAAAACAGAGAGGAAGTTATTTACCCTAAAACAAAACTAGGTGCTCTTCTAAGACAGGGAACAGATCCCAGGCAGCAGAAGCAACCAGTGTCCAGTGTCCACAATCAGGGTACTTTCCAATTTGCTCTAAAAACATACATTAAAGTCATGATCAGGAAAAATGAAATGTAAGAAACTGGAGGGAGGAGAATGAAAAGTTTCCCTGTCTCTTTAAGAAGTATTGAACACATCAAGTGCTCTGAAGAAAAATGGAAACATGTCAAGTTTGTAAGAGTTCTGAAATGAATTAGAATTCAACCATGTAGGAGGCAGTGCCATATAGAATTTCCTGTTTCTTGGACTCGGAGAATCTCAGTTCTCTCACTAGTTGCTTAATTGGGGGCATATTGCTTCATCTCTTTGTGGCTCTATTTCCTCATTTGTAAAAAGATACACAATACTACCTACCTCACAGGACAGTTGTGAGGATTTTAAAAAATATATGGCTGCTGAAGCAATAGTAAGCATTTAAAGAATCACAACTATTAATGATTACTGGTAATTTTAAAAATTACTAGCAAGACTTTAAAAAAAAACAAAACCATTTCAATGGCCTCTATGTGTTGTGCTGAGAGAGGAAGACTTGATATCCTTTCTCTAATACATTTCTCTCAGCCTTAACTAATTTTCACACATACACACACAATGTTATTTCCTTTCACAAGTGTGAAGCCTTAACTGTGAAGAAAAGGAGATAATGAGAGAGATTAGAGGAGGAAGTATAATGCTTCATCCACAAACTGATGGCTTCAAAAGTAAAGAAAACATCTTTTTAACATCACAGGCCATCAGAGACACTGAATACATGCTTCTGGAATGCGTCCAAGAAGGTAGATAAAGGGAATGCAGTTTAAAAATGGGACCTTCAACGTGCCCTGTTCAGAGGCCAGAGAAAACCCACCTAGTGAGGAAGTGTCTGCTGTGTTTGACACCCCCTCTGATCTTGGGTCTGTGCCGTCAAAACTACAGTGGATTAGGAAAATGAGTCTTGTGCAGGTGCAGGTATGAATAACTGCCGGTTTAAGATCTCAAGATCCAAGTATAAAACGCGTGTGAAGCGCTTGTCAGCAGAGAGCTGCCTGCTGCCATTTCCGGTAGTGACCTCGGGGCACCTCTGCAGCTTCACTGGTTCTCCTCAGGGTCTCCTCAGCTGTGGGAATGAAGACAGCAACCAGCACCTGCTGACCCACCCCCTCGAGTCAGTGAGAGGTTCTCTGCTGGAAGGAAACATATCTTTTTCATGGGCTATGCTGTGCTGTGCTTAGTTGCTCCGTAGTGTCTGGCTCTTTGCAACCCCATGGACTGCAGCCCACCAGGCTCCTCTGTTCATGGGGATTCTCCAGGCAAGAATACTGGAGTGGGACGCCATGGACTACAACTAAGCAAAAAACACTCATTTATAACCTAGGTAATTCCATACCTAGAAGGGATATTTTCACTGGTTCTGCGATCATAGATTTTTTTCTTCTATCAGAACATGCTACCAGGTATTCCATTTTGAAGGTACTGTAAAGATTCTATTTATCTCTTTTTATTAGGGCTTCTTTTTTAGAGCCGTTTCAGGTTTACAGAAAAAGTCACAGAAAGTACAGAGTTCCCACAGACCCCTCCTTCCCTGCTCACAGTAGCTCCTGCTGTTAGCATCTTCCGTTAGTGGGTGCACCAATTCTTTTGACTACTATCATTCCTTCTGCTCTCTTTGAAATTTAACGTGTCTGATTTTCACCTCTCCTGTGGCACTTATGTGAGATTTACATCACTTTGCAACGCACGTTGTCCATTTCAGCATGGGGCCAGTTTTTAAGTGTAAAAGTATAATTATTGATGAGTCTCACGCTGCTGTGTTAATATATTATGTTTTCAGATCCTGTTGATCATTGCTTCCGTCATTGGGATCATTGTCTACAGGCTCTCAGTGTTCGTTATATTTTCTGTAAACCTTCGCAAGATCTCTAATGGAACAGACCCAATCCAGAAGTATGTAACTCCACAGATGGCCACATCCATCACTGCTTCCCTCATCAGCTTTATCATCATCATGATTCTGAACACTATATATGAGAAAGTGGCAATCATGATTACTAACTTTGGTAAGGTCCTGCTATATATCTATAACGTGGGTCTTTTCTAAGCCATTTTTAGAACCAAGTAAAAACAGGGACTGTATATTTTAGGCATTCCAATTCCAGTATGTTACAATTTTTAGAAAATTCCAAGTGTAAACATATTTTCTCCAGCCTGTGCAAGAAATGAATTATCTCCAGGTTTGCATTAGTAAAAGGGACAAAGCAAAGACAGTCATTATGATGTCCAAGCTCTGTGTAAACAGATCAGTGCTGAATAATATCTTCAATTACATTATATTATGTACCCTATTGTTGAAAGTAAATAGTCTCTTTATTGCAAATAAGTGGAAGAGGGTCATGATGCCAGTGGTAAATCTGCTCCTGCATTGCCGAGAGGACAAACCATTAGATTGTTATGTGCCTTCCCCCCACGCTGTTCATATTAATATAGCTCCACTCTCATCAGCTCTGGCGATTGTTGTAAATGTTTCTTCTTTCTGGCTTTTATCCCAGGCAGCTGCTTAGTAGCCAGAGTGAAGTGCGTCCTACACACTGCATGTGGCTGGGTCGTTCTCCAAAATGTTATGTTCAGTGGTCATCTTCTGAAAATGATAAGACTGATTTAAATTCTAAACTCGGAGGACAGCCCATTTTGTCTTCCCCCAAATGCTTCTAGCAAAGTTTCCCTTTCCAACAGACCTACCTTATTGCAGTAGAGAATATCATTTAGCATACTGTTCAACATAAATTTTCTGTCTTACATTGAAAGAGTAAGTTCTTGTCTATTTGATATCATTGTGGTTGTAAATGTTAAGGAATAGTTGACTACTTTTCTGCCCTGTAGGATATTGGGTTCCTAGGGGAGAAACTCAACAATGTGTAAACTTGGAATTAACATAGTAGCTACATTAAGAAATTCAGAACATCTGAAATGGAAACTGTGAATTGTATTTTTTTTATCATGTTAACTCATGTATCAGTGTGATTTTGATTAGGGTCTCAAAGCTGTTAGCAATTTTAAAATCTTAACATTTCTTTTAACTACAGAACTCCCAAGGACCCAGACTGATTATGAGAACAGCTTAACCATGAAGATGTTCTTATTCCAGTTTGTCAACTACTACTCTTCGTGTTTCTACATTGCATTCTTTAAGGGCAAATTTGTGGGTTATCCAGGAGATCCAGTTTATTGGCTGGGAAAATACAGAAATGAAGAGGTGTGAATATAGAGTTACGTTCTCTTGGCAATTTAAGCTGTTCCGTGTTTTCTCTTAGTTGCCCAATGAAAAGTATATTCCTTACATTTTCATTGTATATTCCTTACACTTTTTTTAGCCTAAACTAGAATTTCAGAAAAAGAATAAAATTAATGACTATTTCATGTTAGATCCATCTAAAATTAAAGTGGAACTTTTTAATATTTCAGTGTGACCCAGGTGGCTGTCTACTTGAACTGACAACGCAGCTGATAATCATCATGGGAGGAAAAGCAATCTGGAATAACATACAAGAGGTGTTACTTCCGTGAGTACTGAGTTGTGTGATCTTCAGTATAGAACGGCCCACCCATCACACTTACTTCCCTGCATGTCCACATTGCTGCATGCCCCCCTCTAACATGGAACAGACTCTCTGCTTATTATTCCAACCAACAGTGTCCATGTATCCAGTGTTTAATAATTATATTTTAAAACCTTTCTATTAAACATAAATCCCCGTCTGCTATAGTTCTGCCTATTAGCCCATCCTTGGGGGCTGATGGATCATAGCCTTTTGAGAGATGGCTCTTGTTGGAGCTTCAGACTAAGTTTTTCCACAGCTTATTACAACTTTCTCCACCTTTTATATATGCATTTAAAAATCAGTAATAGTAATTTGTTGAGTTCTAAGTATGTGCCAGTCAGTGTATTAAATGCTTTATATACTCTCTCATTTAATCATCCAAACAATCCTTATTTTTATTTCCCTTCTGCAGATGAAGAATCCATGTCTTAATGAGGTTAAATTATTTGCCCAAGTTCACGTAGCCAATAAGAGGCTACTGTGGGTTCAAATGTAAAACCCCATGGCTCCAAATCCATGTGCTTTTAGGAACAGAGGTTCACTTATGGTCCTAAAGCACCAGGCTATGTAGCAGTTTAGAAGACAGTTGTCGAAAATAACTACAAAGGTTTTGACTTACAGTTCTTTTCCTGGAAATGAGTACAGATGTTAGCTAAGGTCACTCGGTCTGTTTCAATGAAACCCAATCCCATATTAGAGTGGAAAAGTCCAATGCCATCTGCAATTTCTGCATATTTCAGCTTATTGTCTTAGTATTCTATTGCTGCTTTAACAAATATCCCCACAGTTAATGGTAATTGGAAGAAAATGGGGGTGGAGCCGCACAAAATAATAAATTGAATATTAATATCCTCAAATATTAAGTCCTGAAACTCAGAAGTCTGAAGGTCTTACTGGGCTAACATCAAGGTGCTGGCAGGGCTGTTTCCTCCAGGCTCTAGGGTAATCTGTATCTTTGCCTTTTCTAGCTCCTAGAGGCCACTTGCATCCCTTGACCTGTGACATCTTTTCTGCATCTCACAGCCAGCAAGGTTGCCTGTCTCTGACTCTTTTCTGTAGTTACATCTCCCTCCCACACCCCTCTCTACCTTCTTTTCTGCCTCCATCTTCCACTTTTAATGACCCTTTGAATATACTGGGCCCACCTGGATAATCAAGTCTTGTCTCTCATAGAGTCAGCTGATTAGCACCCTTACCTGCATCTGCACCCATAATTTTCATATGTTCTGGGGATTAGGATGTGGACATCTTTGCGAAGACTATTTTCCTGCCTGCCACACTAACCTTTTCAAGATGATTTCTGGCCCTGAGTTTCTGTTGTCACAAAACTGTTGATCCCTCTCTTATCTTGCTCCCACACCTGTACTCTGCTTCTGCCAACCTGAATGCCGAATGCAGCCTTCTCAAAGTCCTCCAAAACCACTCGCACAAGCAGGCCTTATTGATGTTTGGGGCATGGAGGAGAAACTTAGGCAACTTGAATCTCGAAATGAGAAGCTCCATCTCTTTAGTCTTCCATCTCACTGTACTACTGAGAATCTTGTTGTTGTTGTTTACTTATCACCCTTCTCTGTAGGCTCCAGAATGCTAGCATTCTGCCCTGTCTTCTTGCTGCCACGGCCAGCTTCCTTCTCATCCTTTCTTCTCCCTCTCCTAACCTGTCTTCTCTCTCCCTCATTACAAAGTTTCTGTTTATTATCTTTGTAGAGCAGTTAATTTCTTGTCTTTTTTTTTCTTTTCTGTTTTTGTAGAGCAAAACCTTTTGGGTTTCAGCATGTCCACATTTCTTCACTGGAGCTTTATCTTCTATCTTCAATGTGAATTATCAGAGTCTGTCTGTAAATAAGGACATCCTCTTTTCTCCAGTTCCAACCATCCCCCTCAAAAACAGATTCTGATCTTAGCTGTGAAATGAATACTTTTTTGCCCTACTGTGCAGTAGACAACCCTTACCTTGGGCTCATAGGTAGATTTTTTTCCAGATGAGTAAAAGTAGGTCATGTGCAAATAATACCGTGTTTCCATATGAAAATGAATATATCAAATAGAGGAAAAGCTTACCTCAGATTACCAAAAAAAGAAAGCATTTTCTGAAGGAAATAGGTTAGTTACCTAACACTGAGCATTTGTGAATAACTCATCAGTGAGCTACTTTCTGATTTACACAATCAAGGAGAAGGGTATATTTCCTAAACCAGTACTGAGAAATTCATACAAAATGGAACTTGTTCATATGAAATAGTTAAAGGATACATTAGAGTATCAGTGGTTTGTTTATACCTTCACTTCAAGGAAACACATTGTTGTAAATTCTTGTGAGCTGAGCTTTGCCTTCAGGTATTTTTATTACTTGCCTAGAATATTTAGGTAGTGTGTTTTGAGTTATGTTTCCCTTCTTTGAAAACTGGGAGTGCTAAATGTTAGGCAAGTTAGGGACTTCCCTGGTGGTCCAGTGGCTTAAGATTCCATGCTTCCAATACAGGGGGCTAGGGTTTGATCCTCAGTCAGGGAACTAAATCCCACATGCTGCCACTAAAGGTCCTGAATGACACAATGAAGATGAAAGATTCCATGTGCTGCAACTAATACCCAGCATAGCCAAATAAATAAATTAGTTTTTTTAAAAATTAGGCAATTTAGAGAATACCTTCTGCTCTTTATAAAGGTGCCAGTTTCCTTCCTTCCTTTTTCATACAACATTCTAACATAACAGAGACATATCAGTTACTTTTTCTATCAGAACTACACCTATTCCAAAAACACATAGAAAGGGGGAAGAAAACTTACAAAAGTTAGTGGCTATTTTCACACCATTTAAATATGTCAAAAGGAACATGCATGCTTCGTTGCTTAGTCATGTCCAACTCTTTGCAACCCCATGTATTGCAGCCTGCCAGGCTCCTCTCCATGGGGATTCTCTAGGCAAGAATACTGGAGTGGGTTGCCATGTCCTCCTCCAGGGGATCTTCCCCACCCAGGGATCGAACCCACATCTCTTCTGTGTCTCCTGCATTGCAGGCGGATTCTTTATTGTCTGAGTGACCCATGAAATGAATTTCACCATAAACTCACCTGCTTCCACCCTCAGCTCCACTTGGGGTCCTTGCCTAGGGTTCTCAGAGCAGATGAAGGCCATATGATGCTGTGATCTAGGCTCCCTTTAGGGGGTTGGGGAGATCTCTCGAGCACATGCATAAGCATGTGGTATTTAGTAGGTCCTCAGGAGAGCCAGCTGAGTGAATGAGTGACTCAGCTGCTTCAAATACAAACGTCAGTAAATTAATGGAATTGTTCATTGGACCCAGAGAACAAGCCTAGAGCCCTTTGGCCTTCCCAACCTTACTTCCTTTTTTGATAATTGGAGCATTCCTTGGAATTTTATTCTGTACTTGACAAAAAACTAGTATAGTTCCTGCATTAAGCTACTCACTCTGAAGAAATTTTATGATAAAATTTAAAAAAAAAAAAAACAGAGAGTTAAACATCCAAAATGCCTTAGCATTGTCCTTTGGTGTTTAGATAATGGATGGCTGTAATTCTCTTCCTTTATATGTTTTCTATATTTTCCACAGTGAACATTCACTATTTAGATAATAAGAAAAAGCAGACTTTTTACAAGAGGAAATACCTCTTGTCAAGATATAATTTGACTAGAGAATGAATCAGAGACATACAATAAGAGAATCCTAAGTACAGGTATTCCTTACTCTACACACTCAGTCTTAAAATTCAGGATCAGTAAATTCAGGAGTGAAATAGATTCAGATAGTGAAGGATGGTTGTATTCAAAATTAGCAAGTGGAAATATCCTAAACAGAAATGGTGATCATCTATAATATGTGGATAAAATGTTATAATAAAGAGACAAAGACAAAATGAGGTGTAAAGTGTTTCACACCACACTTTACATGTAGTGAAGTGAAGTGAAAGTCGCTCAGTCGCATAAATACTCAATAAAGGACAATTTTTTATGATAGTGTTAGACTAATATGCATGGTCCATTCCTAGGAAAATTACTTTGTAACCCATGCTTAGAGGAAGAATCTTCTTCCCCAGCCTTGACCATGGAAAGAAGTATCCAGTGTGTCTATACTTTTTAAAAGTTTTATAGGCGATTCTCATGGGCAATTAAATTGATACTCCTGTACTAGAATCATAACCCAATAGAAAAACCCAAAAGACCACGAACAATAACAGACGGACTTCAAACCAAGATTTCCTGCTACAGATGAGTGATTCAACTCAGACTGAACAAGAGGCTCAGAGTGTGAAGCTCAGAAAAGCAACTTCTGATTTGATTTGACCTAATATGATCGGTGGTGGGAGGCAGTACAGTACAAGGAACAAGCACCAGATGAGTTAGTCATGCAAGTGGCTGCCAGGACAGAAGTTTCATCCTGAATCCAAGTCATGATGGATTTGGGTCCTTGACCATGAAAGACTTGTTTCTCTGGAGCCTGGAGAGGATTTCGCGAGAGACTGAGGCTGAAAGTGTGAGGGCAGAGCAAAAATTAAACCAATAGAACCCAGTGATCTTGAGTTTGGGTGTCACGAAGGGAGATGGATGTGTGTGGTCTTTGTTGCCACGTGTACCACAAGGGCCCTTGGAATGTCTGAAGAACAGCGCGTTCCCAGCCAAACCTCAGACTTGACTGATTACAGAGCTCCGGGTGGTGGCCTCGGAAGTGACACCAGCAACAAGTGTTCCACGTCATTCTTATAAGTGCTGAAGTGAGATGCGAGCCAAGATTCTACGTAACTTAGCCCTCATTTACTGTTGACCTCAGCCAATTAGCCTCTGTTTGTCAAAAGAAAATCTCACACAGGGGGTTCTGATGTGTTAGGAAGTTTGATAAATCCTCATCTGTTCTGAGTCATTTCATCCTCACAACAACCCTGGGCAGTGTAGGTTTTAAAACCTCATTTTATGTAAACTTGACTAAAGTTATAACGAATAAGAGATGAAGTGTAAATTCAGATCCAGGGATATGTCTGAACCCATATCCCCTCCACTTCCACAGCCTCCTGCTCTTCCCCTAATGTCAAAGAGGAAAGAAGTGGGGAAAGATTGTGAAGCCAAGGGCACCATTGCTTGTAGAGAAATCTCCCCTTAGCAAGCCTGGGGAAGTGTCAGTGAGCAGTTAACACTGAGATCAGCAGCAGTGGGAAACCCAGCATGGTCAGCTATGTGTAATTCACATCTTACACTCTGCATGGGTTGGTGGGTGTGTGCGTACGTACAGGTGATCATGTGCAACACATATAGTGGTCTTTACAGTGAAATCCTTATAAATGTGCTGTGTAATCAACCAGAGCTTAACCAGATGCTACGTTATCTGCTGTTGTGGCACATCTTCTGATGAACTCAACAAGTAAACCACAAGCCAGCTGTTATTTCAAGGGACAACAGCCCTATAAGCTAGAGCTGCACATCTTGTTTCAATGCCAACTGTTTCCAATTTCTTTTCAAGAGAAATTGCCATTAAAAAGGGGTTGTGGGGGGGCATTCAGCTGGCCCAGAATCTTCTGAGAAAGAAAAACACATAACCCAAGAAGAGACACAGGACTGCTCTGTAGGGCAGCTTCCAGCATTGGGGGCAGAGCAGTCAGAGTATGTCACTTTTTTGGTGCTTTACAGTGCCCTCACCTGGATCTCCCCACAGAGTTGTCACTTTTCACAGTGATTCCCCAAAAATGTAAAAAAATGCCCAAATCCTCACTGTGGTCTCTTAGGCTTCAACCCCCACAATCAACAGACTTACTTTTCTCTTCGCCCTGGACCACACGGGCCTCTAGACTTCCCTGATGGCTCAGCAGGTGAATAATCTGCCTGCTACACAAGAGACGCAGGTTTGATCCTGGGGTCAGGAAGATCCCCTGGAGGAGGGCACGGCAACTCACTCCAGTATTCTTGTCAGGCAGAGTCGGAAGTGACTGAGCACACATACACACGGGCCTCTATGCTTTGTTTATTTTCTCTGGTAATTTTCAGGCTGGAAAGATCACTGGATAATAGCAGGAAAATGGTGGGGGGCGGGGGGCAGCTAAAGTTAATCAAATGAGGAAAAGTATTTTTAAAAAAATAAAATGCCCACATGAATAGGGAGGTAGGAGGACAAATCATAGTTACAGTTGTGATAAAACCAGCTATGTAGTCAATATTATTCTTCAAAATATTTTGGGATAGAGAGGCAGAAATAAAAATAAATTTAGCATGAAAACAAGAAATTGAACTCTTGGAAAGATGATGTGTTCAGCTCAAAACATCAGTAATACTTTTATGCTCTTGGTCTGACAGTATTCTGACTGATAATTTGATCTTTTTGGCAGCTGGGTCATGAACGTGTTTGGACGGTGTCGCACCGTTTCAGGAGCAGAAAAGACAACCCCACGATGGGAACAAGACTACCATCTGCAGCCCATGGGCAAACTGGGATTATTTTATGAATATCTTGAAATGAGTAAGTTACTAGTGAAATTTTGGGTTGCATGAAATATATTGGAACATGCTTTGGATCCCCAAAGCATCGATTATAGAGCCAAATTATTATCTAGCCTATTGAAATGGAGTCCATTTTTCTCCACTAGATAAAATTATACAGTGAGGCTTTCAAATACGGTAACTGTGTGTATCTTTGTCAGTATTTGTGTTATACAAAGCTGAAGATTTATTACACAGCAATGAAATTGAATATTCATTGAGGTACATCTTCACCATTAATTCTCAGAGAATTCTTACCATGTTGTCTAAGGATGAACTCAGAGCTATTATTAGACGTGACTCAGCCCCGGCTGGAGTCCATGCAGCACAGCCGTTGGCCGATTCCTTCTGAACAAACTCGTATGAGCAAGCCTGTGCAGGAAGCCCATGGGAACAAGAGTCACAGGGTCCCCCCAACCCTCTCCACATCTCACACTTGCTTCTGGTTGGTGCTTTCTGCCTAATTCCTTGAGTGACCTCATGGAAAATCACTGACTTGAATTTGAAACTGTTTTGCTGGTCTGGAATTAAGATTTAGTACAGGCTCCCTCCTTCTTGGATGTCTGTGTCCATTTCTGTAGTATTTGCTTGGGCTCTCTTTCTCTTAACTTGAACCTGATTTTGAGCTGTCGGTTGCCTTTAAATGAATGCATCTCAAAATAGATTTCCATTGGAAACACCATCTTTTCTATTATGCATGACACACTTTTATCTAATAGAAGGCTAACAATGGACATGTTTTCTATCTGTGCCCTTTCAGCTCACCATTGCATTGAATTACAGTTTTTTAAGCTTAGGAAAACAGGAAAGGGTTTTGACAGGTTTTGCATTTATGCATGCGGGTTTGTGTGTTTGTAGAGACACCCCTTTGTGGTTCCTTTATAAGTCTGCAGATAGAAGGAGGTTTTTATTAAGTCACATTCTATATATAAAATAATTGGTTTTAAAAATATACATTATATGTGGAAACGCATCTGCTTCCTTCAGTGAGTAAATGGTTCCTCTTGTAGTTTCTTCAGTCAACAATGCTTTGCAGCAAGGAGTCTGATTTGAATTTCATTTCTGCTTTTGTTATGTTTCATGACCAGGTTCAATTAAGGGTGTAGCTGCAGTCCATAATGTAGAAGCTATCTTTATTTATTCTGTTTATTTTCAAAAGGACTACAAGACAATTATCTGTATTCCAAAATGAGTCATAATTGTAAATACTTCTTACTGGAGCCGTTATCAGCATTAATAACAACAATATTATGGGGCAGAATACCATTTGTTATTTGAACACAAAAAAAACTTGGAAAAAAATTTATTTTTCTGTAGTTAGTCAAATAAATGGTATAGAAAGCAAAAGTTATATGGTCATGCTCTGGGGAGAAATTGATAGGACTTTTAGAATTTCATAGTCTCATTAAAATAATTATCAGCTAAATAACTCGGCCTCTCATGGATGGACCTAGAGATTATCACACCAAGTGAAGTAAATCAGAGAAAGACAAATATCATCTATCACTTATATGTGAAGTCTAAAAAGATGATACAGTGAACTTATTTACAAAACAGAAACAGACTCACAGACATACAAAACAAACTTATGGTTACCAAAGGAAGAAAGGGAGAGGGATAAATTAGGAGTTTGGGATTAACAGATACATACTACTTTATATAAAATAAACAACAAGGTCTTACTGTTTTCATGCAGGAAACTATATTAAAAAATAATAATAAAGATAATAATTCAGCCTCACCCTCCTGCATAAGACAGGATGGAATAATAGTGGTTATAGAGAGATTTTTAATTTTTTTTCTTTCCCATTATGATTTATTACAAGATATTGAATATAGTTCCCTGTGCAATACAGTAGGACTTTGTCATTTATCTATTTTATATATAGTAGTTTTTATCTGCTAATCTCAAACTCCTAATTTATCCCTCCCCCAATTTTTTTTTAGATTTGTTAAATTGTTTTCCTATTATTCAAATAATTCCTAATGAATTAGAAAATTAATCAGTTTCCGAGGGTAGGCAGTCTGTTATTCTGTATTCGAAAACCAGAGTGAAATCTATGTTTTGTTCTTTGGGTTTATGGAAGATAGAATATCCAAATGCCTTTTGAATTATTTTTGTTGCTCTAAAGTTAACATAGAGTGCCTGTGGTGGTGTGCTCATCCCCACAGTTTACTCATTAATGATAGCACCGTCTACCTTTTTAATTATGCATCTTAGCTACTGAAGTGGGACCGTCTTCTGACAGACAACCCTGAAGGCCTCCCCTCTTGCTTGGTTAGGACTCGTGACCAGCTACCAGCTCTGGTCCCCATGAAGGGAACTAGAACTCCCCTCTGCCTGGAAAAACTTTTCCCTTCTTTTCTACCTGAAAGGATTCCTACTGAGCCTCAGCAGGAGCCCTCAACCTTTCACACAGATTTCCTGCTCTCTTCTCTGGGCATCAGCAGCACTTGACTCTTATCCTGATGGTATGTGGTTGTGTGCATGCTTCTCTCCCAAGCTGGACTGATCCTGTTGGAAGTAGCATTCAGGCCTCTGCATCTTCCAGTCCTCAGCTGGAACACTGCTGCCTGGACCCTCCTGAATATTTATTTAAGTGACTTGAGCGTGGAGTTCAACACACACAAATACAACTGTTAAGTGAATAGTAGCATTGCCCCAGCAGCCCCCACCAGGTTCTGTATGGCCTATGTTTTTTTGAGTGAAATTCTTTTATTTTGGTAGTGAATTCCCCACCATCCTTTGAGATTATTACAGTAATCCTGGGTTGTTAACCAAAATTGCTTCCCTAAGTATATGGTCCTGACTTCTGAGAACTCAGACACAGGACATAGGAGAAATAATTGTCTGTCAGATTTAAAATCTAAAAGCCATAGGGTACCGTTTTGTACTTAGAACACTATACAGCATAAACACCAGTCTTGATTACTTAGTGGTACCTTCCCAGTGGGCAGGTGCAATAAATGAAATGCAGGGAAGTGATGAAGTGGGCTCTGTTCATCTCTGGTACTGCCTCTTCCATCCTTGCATATTCACTTGCTCTTACCTTCATGTATTATTTTCTCCATTTAATTTACTGTAATTAACATCACTGGTTCTTCAACATCTTATACCTACTCCTTTCTTTCCCTCCACAGTGCTACACCCACCCAAGCGTCCCCTACACTCTCCAGGACCAGGCTTGTCTTCCCCCATGCCCCCGTCTGCTCTGTTTCTGCCTACCACCTGCACTGATGCTTCCTCATCTTTGCAGGATGAACATTCCAAAATGGCAGCTGGACAGTTGGAAAGGATTTGTAGGCCTCTCATCTCTTAATCGCTTATTCATTCATTCATCCATCTATCCATCTCACAAGCATTGAGCAACCGCTGTGCCAAACACTGTATCAGTTGCTGGGGATACCAAGCCAAGTAAAACTTGGTGTCTGGCCTCCCAGGGCCAAGTGAGGGATAGCGAGTACTTGGTGGATTGCTAAGCAGGTGAGCACAAATCAGACTTCCTAGAACAGGTGATAATTAAACTAGATTTTGGAAGGGTGATTGGAAGGTAGCTATCAAAAGTGTGATAGAGATAATGGACATTTCATGCAGAGAGATGGATGCAGTCACAAGCACAAAGACATGAAACAGCTTGGCCAGTTCAGAGAATGGCAAGTAAATGAGGTATGGCTAGAACAAAGGATCCATAGGTAGAAATATCAGGTGAGCAAGGGCTGTACCCTGATGGGTCTTGTGTGCTTAGCCAGGACACCTGAACTTATCCTTAAAGAAATACGGACACTGTGGAATATTTGTAAGTGAAAAACTTGCATAATGTGTATATTGAAGAAGATCCAATTATTCTGGCACCAGAATGAAAGATAATATTTTAGGTGGTGCCCATATTTGGTGGGAAGAGGATATATAGGGGGCCACACCAGGTAACCAGACAAAAGCACCTAAGTGGAGTCTGTGGGCTTAGGTAAAGGAGACAGATTTGATAGGTGTTAATGAGATGACTAGTGTGGCAGGTGAGGAATAGAATTGTTGAGATAACTTCCAGGAGACTGAATACAAGTCTCCTGGATGGAATTCAAGGAGAGGAGCTGGTTTTGAGGAAACGGTTCTAAGTTGGATATTTTGACTGTGAGGTGTCTATGAGACATCAGAGAGGTGAGGTCCATTATTAAGTTGGATTCACCAGTCAGGAGCTCAGAGAAGCTATTGCTGAGGCCATGGGGATGATTCAGGCCTGCCAAGTAGAGAACAGATGAAGAGGCCCTGGGGAAAGGGGGCATTTAAAGGGTAAAGTAGGGGAAAGAAATCCACAAAGAAAAGAACAGCAGAACAGTTGGGAGAAAACTGGCAGAGACTTGTGTGAACAAAGAGACATCTATAACCTTACTTGAGAGGGATATGAACATTGACTAAAAGGAGCATAATGTAAAGGGACAGGGAGGCAAAAAAACAAGAGCTCAAGTCCCCATAATTGCTAGGACTATGGGGAAAAATATAAGAAGCACTATAGTTAGACAGTCTTTAAAAATATGTGTGGTGGGAGAAGGGGTACAAAAGGGAGGGGGCAAATGTATACCTATGGCCGATGCATGTTGATATATGTCAAAAAGCCATCACAATATTGTAAAGTAATTATCCAGCAGTTAAAAGTAAACTGTGTGTGTGTATGTATGTACACACACACTTCTACATTGGTTTTTTAAAATCATTTACATAAACAAAAATCAACAGGGAAAAATTCCACAGAGAAGAAAATATTTGGCCATGTCAAAAGCTGCCTGGGGTGGGAGAGAACTGCCTAGTAATCAAATAAACAAGGACTGAAAATGTACATTGGCTTTGGCATGTGCAGCCACCAACAGAGTGAGCAAGACGAGTTTCAGTGCCATGGCGAGGGCCGCAGAAGACGTAGAGCTTTGAATGGCAGAGAAATAGTCAATGTAGGGACTGCTTCAAGAAACGTGAATTATAAATAAAAAAGAAAGCAAATCAGAGAGCAATTCAGGATCATGAGCAAGTTTCAGGCAAGGGTTGTTTTTGTTTTTACAATGGATGTTTTTTGCCTTGCTACATTGATAGGCCTTGGTTGTTCTTGATTTCAAAAGTTGTTTAGAAAGTTCTTCTCACTTGAATATCAGAAAAGATTAAACCATCTTGGTTTTTTCTGCTTTTTTTTTTAATTAAAAATGTTTAATCCATGTGGAATTTATTTTGATAGCAAAAGTGAAGACTCCATACCAGCTCTTCTAATGATTTAGCTAATTACTCCAATACTTTAATCTACTGACTTGAAACATCATTTGTATAATATACTGAAATCCCATGAATATCTCCATCTGTTCTTGAAATTTATTCTATTTAATTCATACTATCTATTAATGCACTAGTTCTGAATTGTTTCAATTGCCATAGCATTACAATATACATTAATATCTCTTAGAGGTGGTCCCATTTTCTCCTTTTGCAGAAATATCCCTAACACTGTAACTTTAAACATCCCTCCTCATTATTTTACTTGTGTACTTGTATACGTTTTTTGAAGAACTTTAGCCTCAACTTTCAGCTTTTTTTCCTTAAATCCACTTGGAAGTATTAACTAAATTTGCATTCAAATTCTAAATTTTATTTTTGGAGAAGGAATTTAATATGTCCCCAAACTTGAATCTTCCCAATTAAGAGTATGGTGTATCATACCATTCATTCATCATTACTTGTTTTTCTCTATTTTTAAGTCAGTTATCATAACCATCTTAACATTTCTCACTAATTTATTTCTAAGTAGTCTGTGCCTTTGTTGTCATTATAAACTATGTATTTTCTCCTTTGGATTTTTAACTGGATTTATTGCTAATAAAATCCTAATTTCTGACTTCTCTGGAGTATTAAGGGGACCTGGCAGCATGGGGCCCTCATTCCAGTATGGTACCTTTCATTAGGACATCCACTTGCCAGTTTGCCAGTTACTGTACCCACACCACACATTTCTGTTACTTGCCTGGCCCCTGGAGGCAGATGAGTTCTTTTAGGGTTGGGTGAGTCATGGATGTTGACATCATTGTCAGTGCCAAGCTCTGTGATGTCACCGACTCTGGTCCTTGCCTGTCTGATTTCCCTGAATACAATGGCACCTGCCTGGCCTGTAGATTGGCCAAGTCTTTCCAACCCTGACTGCTTTTCTGCAATACATTCTGGCCTCTCAGATCAGAAGCAAATGTCAGCTCCTCCTACCCAGCTATACCTCCACAGTCTTGCCCTTCTTGGCCAGAGTGGTCTCTGCCCCTTGGCTGAGCAGTAGTCCTAAAGGAGCTGTAAATTTTCCTCTCATCCACTGTCTCAGTTACAAATAATACCCATGGTAGTTAACTTCAAAGGTCTGCCAGTTAGATCCCTGGCCTTATCACAGCTCATTTCTCCCTCCCTGTGGTCCAGCCCCCCCACCCCCTGCCAAGTCTCTGCTGCCCGTCTATAGCAAAGCCACATAGATTTCAGACAAAGAGGAAAGAACCTCTAAGCCACCAGCACAATTTTAACTTACTGTGACCACACACACTGCCACAATATCAAAATAAAAGCTCCTGAAGGATTATATTTTGACTTATTAAGATACTTATCGCATACATTTCCATGATTTGTAGTAGTATCACAAATTCTCAGAATGTGCTGCCCTTGCATTCACAGACTCAGGGGAGCTTGCTCATTTGCTTATTTTCCGTATATTTCCTCCAACATTCTCTAAACATTCTCCCAAAGGTACATTTCTTATTTCTTTTTAACTTTAGATATTTCCACAATATTCCTTTTCTTTTTTTTGATCCTAAGTCACAAATCCTCTCCCAACATTCTATTATTTCTACGCTGGGAATGAGTAATTTACTTAAAGTGCCCCAAGTTTATTGCCAGCAAGTAATTGTGGTTGATTCAAGATTTTTAAATATGTTATTCCTATTGTGTATATTTGTGAAGTAAACAGGCTATATTTAGACTTCTTTCCAGAGACTTTATATTTGTCTTTTGTTTTGATTCTTTCACTGTTGAACATTATTATTGCCATGATGTCTTTTCTCTTTGGGATTTAGTTCACTGTTTGCCTTTCTCTTTATAAGAGTAAAGGAATATGTGTTGTCCTTCCATCCATCCACCACTCCATGATGTGTGTCCGTTCCATTGACAGTTATTCAGTTTGGGTTCGTCACCTTATTTGTGGCCTCTTTTCCACTGGCCCCTCTGTTGGCTCTGGTGAACAATATATTGGAAATAAGAGTGGACGCGTGGAAACTGACTACCCAGTATAGACGCATGGTGCCAGAAAAAGCCCAGGACATCGGAGCGTGGCAGCCCATCATGCAAGGAATAGCAATTCTGGCTGTGGTGACCAATGTGAGTAAATAGGCTTCGCAGGGTAAAGACCTTGAAAAGTCCAAAACTGCATTAGTGTTGCTTCCTAAGGAACCCAGTGTTTGGTATTTCATAAGGTGGGAGGAAGATGCTAATACTTTCATCCACATAAACAACATAGTTGCTGTAACTGTAATTGTTATTATTTTTTAATATATTTTGTTTATTATTAGTGACTTACAAGACCTCTTACAGAGGCAGTTGCTAAGAATAGTCACTATTATGCTTTTGTTGCTCATTTATTAGTTTTATTCAATAGAAACATGGTAATAATATTAACAGTAAGTACTAATTCTTTTGATCCTCACATGACTATAAAAGGAATCCTCAAATAGTGCTTTTATAATGGAAATAGAAATCTATCATTTTAGAGCTTGTAGACCCTAAAATAAGAACAGTCATTCCACCATATTTTACTGTATATTCCAAACTACCAATTTCAACTAGTAACTACTTGATGAAGAAGCATGTGCTTTGTGCATTCCCCATCATTCCTTACCTTCCTTGTGTCATGGGACAGAGGTTCTTCAAGGAGATGGATTTAGGGCAGGTCCCCACTCTCCTCCTCGCCCCACCCTTGGTCTTTTCTATCCAGTGTTAGTCATTAGCTAAGCACCTTCATGTCCTGCATGTGTCTGAGTGATGAGGGAACAGAACTCACTTGTTGCAATCTGTACTGATTATGGACTAGTCTGAACAGTCTGTCTACTTCCCTACTGCTGCCCCCACAGGTCGGCAGGGAGCTGTCAAGCAGAGCATTTCCCATGCCAGCCCATCAGGGAACCTCCTTCCCCAGAAATATGCAGACACTCAAGGTTATTTTCCCTTAGTCACACTGCCAATTTCAGTCCCAGGTTAACGAAATAATATTCCAGTTTTAACTTCTTAATCAAGTCCCACTTGCCTTGAGTCCCCTGCCTTTTCCCACGAGCCCTTGTAGAAACAGAAAAGAGTCTGGCAGTGCCTGTGGGTCAGGCTCCCTGCTGAGGGGCGTCACTGAGCTGGGCCCATGGACTCTGGAGTCAGACCCAAGCCCCAGTTCCCAGCTCTGCAGCTTACCACCTGCACTGTCTGGGCCCAGGCCTTAACACTTCCAGACTTCACTTTATCATTTGTAGATTGAATAATTCCCTGTCACATATTTTCAGACTATTACATACCACAAAGGGTGTATGGGGAATTCAGTGAGTCAGTGCATGGGACGCACAGAGCCTGGTCCTTGTGGGGATATTAGTGGCTACTCTGTTATCACCCCTGGAGGAGGGCACGACAAGCCACTGCAATATTCTTGCCTGGAGAATCCCGTGAACAGAGAAGCCTAGTGGGCTACAGTTGATAGGGTCGCAAAGAGGCAGACACAACTGAAGTGATTTAGCACGCATGCATGCACGCACTCTGTTATCATCTTCATCACACAGCATTGTTTACAGCAACTCCGTAAGCTTTGCCAGGTGTCGAAACTAGAGGCGCAAAAATTTTACAATATGTCACTGTCTAGACCATGGTCACAGTTTTACACAATAAGTTATCTGGAACCCAGCTTTCACCCCCCAAGAACCCTCAGTTTATTTGGATTGCTTGCTGTCTCTCCTTTTTGGAGAAAGTTGGTAAATCACACACACAAAAAACTGTGAGGTTATATCTGTTTTCATTCACCCAAACAGCCCCCACCTTCAGCATCCACTGTGCTGCAAAACATAGGCTGATGTTCAGAAATATGACAGTGAGGCCTTTCAAGCTCCACAGTCTTAAAAAGTATGAATCTGTCATGTTCAATATACTATATGACATGAAGCCAGGCTGGAACGTGGAGTTACATGCTTTAAGGAAATTTTTAGCAACAGGGTTTGGAACTAAAAGGTTTTTGTTTGACCTTCAGCTAACCAGAAAATTCAGTTGACTCCTACTCCCCATTACTCAAGCGTCCTGTCTTAATTGTATGAGGCACCTTTTCCTCGTCACCCCAGCGTGACTCCTCACCATTAATGCAGATGGAATATTGGCTGTATCTTCAAGGCCGCTCTGCCTGCCTGTGTGTGTGCACACAGGCACACATGTACCCACTGATTGGTGCTACTAGTTCTCATCCAGTAGTTGTTTGTTCTTATAATTCAGGTGCTGGCTTATTATACACTAGAAAAATGGCTTATTCAATTATCAATTAAACTATAGTGACATAGTGTTAGTTAGTCAGTCGTGTCTGACTCTTTGCGACCCCATGGGCTGTAGCCCACTAGGCTCCTCTGCCCATGGAATTCTCCAGGCAAGAATACTGGAATGGGTTGCCATTCCCTTCTCCAGGGGATCTTCCCGACCCAGGGGTTGAACCCATGTCTCCCGCATTACAGGCAGATTCTTAACCATCTGAGCTACCAGGGAAGCCCAGTTAAACTATGGACAGTCCTTTTTTCCATATTAAGATGTTAGAGATACCAAGATGCAGGTCCTCTTGCATATAATTCTATAAGAATTAAACATGTATTTTATCCCCTCACATACCTAATTTGTGCCTTCCCAACCTCACATGCTCAGTAACAGCTAGCTTTCCATAATAGGGGAACTTCTAGGAAGGAGGAAGAAGAGAACAGCTCCTTAGGATTTGAAAGGGCATCAGGCCAGAGTTTGCTATAAAATCATTCATTTTAAAGCTGCTGGTTCGATAAATAAGCTGAATTGACATTGTTGTGTCATGCCAGAGCATCTGCTATTGAAGACCAATTTTAATTTATTTTGATATAAATGGAAAATTGTGTTTGGAACAGCATGGGAAATGAAGCACACTGCATTTATTTGTGCTCTTGCAGTGTGTCTCAGAGCAGCTTAATTCAGGAGGAAAAAGTATCTTGTCAGAAGACAATAGAATTATCTTCCTTATTGGAATTTGTATAACTTCTTGAAGCACATCTGCAGGTGATTCTATAAAAAGCTCTAGTTGAGTTAAATGATAACAGGAAATTTTAACCTATTGAAATCTGGGAAAAGTAAAATAATAGTCTTGCCTTACACCACCACCACCACCACCGACAGGCAAGAATACACACCCAGAGAGACTTTACATCAGAGGAAATGACAGAGCTGGTTCTGGTAGGGGAAATTTTGCAATAGAAAAGCCCCTCGGTTGTTTTTCTTGCTTTGCATGAGATCTTGTTTGTTGGCTTCTGGTCTCACTGTGTCTGAACCATATGTTCATATGAATACTGTTAAAATTGTGTTGTGCAAAACATGTCTGTTCTTCTACTTCAGAAATGACTGAAACACTTAGCTTTGTTTATTCACATAGAATTTGGATTGAAGTATATTCATTACTTTCTCCTTCTGTGACACCAGTTTTACATGTTGGAGAGTTTAAAGCCCAAATTTGAACTCTGGAGAGAATTCATGTAATTAATAATAGCTTTAGATCCTAATAAATGTCTGCCTGACACAGATTCAGATTTAAGACTGATCCATATTTATTCCTTTAATCTGGAAACACACTAAACTCTCTTAAAGTTTTTTGATAACTATAATCTTTCTGACTTTATCCACTTAACCTTTTGGAAGTTGAAAGACTTAGACACTAAGTCTAACAAAATAGATATCATTGCTTGATTATGTGAATAGAACAATCCCAACACAGTTTCTTGCTACTATATTTTATTGAATAATAAAGAATTCTTGCTCTCTAATGAAGCAACAGACATATGTATATACTGAAAGTTTAAATCAGACTGTGGGGTTGAGTTATCTCAACAAGTCAAGATACTATAGGGGAAAAAGTATAAATTTGAAGGAAAATATTTGTTATCAGTTAGTATTCTATTTTTAAGAGACAAGTCATTAAAAAAGCATTTTTTATCAATTATTTATCTACAAAGGAATCATATAAATCCAGCTTATTTTCATAATATTGATCTTAGTATTTCACATGCAAAAGGGCCTTCTAAGTCATAAAGATTAAATTATATCAAGTAGTGCTCCGGGGTTGATTGAATTTTATTATATTCTAATTTTTAAAAATATAAGTTACATATAACATATGCAAGTGGCTCTCGAGTTATCTACAATATCCTAGTCTACAATTATTCTTACTATACTTAAGATACCTAATAGGTAAGTATCAGGGCTTTGCTTTTGAACTGAAGGTTAACTGCTAGACATTCCCTTCAAAGACCAAAAGCAAACAAACTACTTTAAAGCAGCTGCTCAAAAATTTTAGGACATTCACTACTTATATCCACCTGACAATTCTGAATCTTTAATTTAAAAAACTCAACTGATGAAAATGTAATTTTGGCATGTCTTTTAATCCTAGCTATAATTGCTCTAAATTAATACCCTCTCTACCATTTTCTTCCAACATAGGCCATGATCATTGCATTCACATCAGACATGATCCCCCGCCTGGTATATTACTGGTCCTTCTCCATCCCGCCCTATGGGGACCACCCAGACTACACAATGGAAGGATACATCAACATAAGTCTCTCCATCTTCAATACTGCCGACTTTAAAAGCAGAGTCAAGGAAAATCCATATGCTGGATCTAAATATGACACATGCAGGCAAGTTCTACTTACAAGTGTTTAAAAATACACTTCTTCTTTTAAAGGACTTTCATTGTAATATCGTTCTATTTGGTATTATTTAAATAAAGTTGCTAGATTTTTTTTTCCTAGCTTTCTTTTCAATCAGACTTAAAAAAGTATAAAATATAAAAGTTACTATAGATTAAGATTAGAACTTTCAAGCCAAACCATAAGGCAGGATTGTATTTTATTTTTTACAAATTGTAAAGTATTCCTATAACATTTTAAAAGATTTATTTGTTTATTTTTGGCTGTGCTGGATCTTTATTGCTGCTGCTGGACTTTCTCTAGTTGCGGCGAGTGGTGGCTGTTCTTTGTTGTGGTGTGCAGGCTTCTCATTGTGGTGGCTTGTCTTGTTACGGAGCACCATCTCAGAAGTTGTGGTGCAGGGGCTTAGTTGCTCATGGCATGTGGGGTCTTTCTGGACTAGGGATTGAACCTGTGTCTCCTGCATTGGCAGGCAGATTCTTAACCACTGTACCACCAGGGAAGCCCCCATAAGGCAAGATGTTAAAATGAGAGTTTCAAATGATTACAAAAAGACTTATCCAGGGAGAAAGTCTTACATCTTAGAAATTAAGAGACCCTGAGAGTTCCAAAAAGCAAGATAATTCAGTTGTTACAATTAATGTTTTATTCAACCACATCCTGACGATACTGAATGATGACAAACTAGTACCATAACTTAACAAAGCAGTACAGAGACAAAAACGGTTGATACCTCAGCCCAGCCTAGGAGTATTCTCTAAAAGTATTCCAAAGCTCTCTGCATTGATTTTAATGGCTGATAAGATCAACTGTGGACAGTGTACATCAACTAAGTTACTAATTGATAAGTTTGTTGACTGCATGGTATCGTAGTTTTGTTTTTTTCAATCAAAGTCTAAAACCTAAAGAGACTTTAAAATTTAAACTCTTCAAAGCTGTCTCCTATTCACATTCTCAACAACACAATGAAAAAACCATAAATAAGTCCCAAATAAACGTTTCTAGATTACACATAGCAAAGCCTCTTCAGAATCACACATTGCATCTGCTTACTCTTACTTTACATAATTCTAAAGAGTAATTAAACTTCCAGGTCTATTAGGTTACAGGTGGAAAGTTAGAGATTTGCTGCCTAAGGGAGATACACTCAAGCAGTAGCATATGATGTCTGACAACAAGGAAAGTAGGTAAGAAAACTATGAAAAAATAGGTAATATTCTCTGTAGCATGTTTCTGAAAATATGGTAATTTGTTTTAGTTATACTCTTTTGAGGAAGCAGGGATACAATTTGATATTTTTGTTCTTTTTTCACAAAGATGGAAACCATCATTACCATCTTGTAAGTTAAATGAAGTATTACTGGGGTAGTTATTTCAGGGTTTTGTCATCAAATTAAACTCTTGGAGAAAATCTGGGCATTCCCTGGTAGCCTCGTGGTCATGATTCTGGGCTTTCATTGCCGTGGTCCCAGGTTCAGTCTCTGGCCTAGGAACTAAGACCCCACATGGCACGGCCAAAAAAAAACCCAGGACCCCTTGGAGAAAATTTACGAGATGACCAATTTAAAAGAGTGTTGCATTAAGTATGACCTTTTTACTGTGCCGTTGTTTACATTTGATTAGAAAGAATGATCTCCCGAAATGCCCCCATCTTTTTTCCAGGTATCGTGATTTTCGGTACCCTCCTGGACACCAACAAGAGTATAAACACAATATCTATTATTGGCATGTGATTGCAGCCAAGCTGGCTTTTATCATTGTCATGGAGGTAAGAAAAGTTCACTTTGAAATAGTTTATAATGCAGTGTATTTGCAGACCATTTATTAACTTTTAAGTGTTGCCACTTCTGACTTAAAATACACAATATATATTTCCTCCTGCTAATAATTATTTCTATAACATTTGTTAAATTTGACCTGAGAATACCCATAATGCTCTCAGTAATTAAATGAAGTTGGTTATCTGCTGTAAAGTTAAAAGCATGTGGGCTTAGGGAGGTTCAATTTCTTTCAGTTCAGTATTAATTGAAGGCCTTTTTATTTGGGGAGCTGGGCTCCATATTAGGCTATGAAGAGGTTTATTCAAGCTAAATAAGATATCTTATCTTCCTGGAGAAACCTTTATTGCTGTAATAGTTTATTTGTATTGAATTTTCACACTATACCTTCTTATAAGAGTTTTTTACATCCCTGAAATTTACCAGCTCTGAAAAATACTAAGGCAGCTATCAATTTGAAATTGATCCAGCCAACTTTACTTCTTACACTGAGCGAATAACTACTACTAAATTCTAAAGATTCAAAAGTTACTTGATTGGTGTGGTCAGTTAGGATCAAATTTAACTGCAAGAAACAAAAAAACCCACCTACAGTGGCTTAAACAAGTAAGAGTTGATTTTTCCCGCATAACAGATTTCACTGGAAGCAGGTGGGTACTCCTGAATCAATTCCAAATCCTTGGTGTAAGGAATGTATCTGTCTTCTGTAGGTTTACTTTCATTACATGTCACTCTATGGTTGTAATATGACTACCACAACTCCAGATAACACATTTATGTTCTAGGCAGGAAGAAGGAAAAAGGGCAATGCTAGCCATACCTGTTCCTATGTTAGGAAAGAAAAAGTTTTGCCCGAAGCCCCTGGACCAGACTTTCACCTGCATCTCACTGACTAGAACTAAGCACATGGTTCCTCTTAGAAGCTAAGCAGGCTGAAACAGGAGGTATTTGGTTTGGGGACAGGCTACTTGGCTTAGATAATTTTTGTAGTATTTTTTTTAATAGTTATCAAAAATTAACTGAGGAAAGTAGTTCATCATTAGTTCACTGTATCACAAGTAGAGTACAGTATCTGATACGTTGACAAGAGTTACTAGTTTATATTCAAATATGTAGTTGCCAGTGTTTAGACTGCTCCATTTGATATGATGGACTGGATACTGTGAGGGGCCGTCTCACTATAAAACATTTAGAACCAGCTAAAAACATAATTTCCTTTGCAGTTTTAAGCTTACTGAAGGAAAGAGAATATAAAAAGAGGAAAAACAGATAATGGCTTAAGATAGAGTGGTGGGCACCTCTGAAGTTCAGGAGTGCTCTGAGAACAAGTTCTGTTATTAGGCCTCAAACTAAAGGTTCAAAGAGACCAATCCTTGGGTCAGAGTGGGGCAGAAGAGCTGAACTTAAGACCCTTAGATTCAGCCAGGGACCCCACAAAAGGCTAGATTTGTCTCAGAGCAGATGGAAGTGCACATCTTCTCTGAAGAAAAGTATCCTTAATTTAGACTTCAGTCTTTTTTCCCAGATTGGGATAAGCAAATATGAACTAATTATCAAAGATTAACAATGACAAAGGGGAAATTAAAAAAAATAAAATGAATGAGATTTAGCCAATAAAACCTGAGAAAACTGATTTAGACTCTCAGTAACTCTAAGAGTTTGAATTATCAGATAAGGAATATATATTAACTGTATATGAAAATGTTTAAATAAATGAGCCAAAATGAACTATAAGAAACTATAAAAAATTAGAAGGCAATTTTGGAAATTAATTAAATAGAACTTTTAGAAATACAGATAGTTGTTGAAATGAAAATATTCACGTACAGATAAAACAGAAGTTTAGACAAATCTGAAGTCAGAGAATTCATGAAATGAAAGATCTGAAAAAAAATTACCACTAGCACATCACAGAAAGATATGGAAAATACAAAAAAAGAAGTTAAGTGATATGGAAGACAGAAGGAGAAAAACTTAACTTTCAAAAAAAGTTAAAAAAAAAAAAAGGATAATGGAGAAGTACTATCTGAAGAAGCCCACATTTATTTTACATGCACTGTAAGGAAAATGCATCACACCAATGAGAAGATCTTATGTAACCAAAGAAAAAAAGATAACTGACAAAGAAAATTAAGGTTAGAATGAGAGTAGACTTTTTAACAACAGCATAGAAGCCAGAAGAGAAGGTGTCTAATATCTTCAAAATGCTAAAGAAGGTAACATAAACTCCAGTGATAGCAAAACTTTGAGTAACTGGAAAATTTGACCACAGTGAAAACACCAGGCCAGGCTTTCTAGGAGAATGATACCAAACTTTCTACAGTAGTTTATTTCAATCTTATACAAACTCCTGCAGAGATCAGGAAAAAGAAAATACTCTCCATCTCCTTTTAGATCCTAAAATCAGACAAGAATAGAATGAGAAGAGGAAATTATAAGTTAGTCTTACTCAATACATAAGATGCAAAGATCTTTTTAAAATGTGCAGACTGAATCTAGCAACATATTTTCAAAAGATAACATCATACCACATTGGCTTTGTCCCAGAAAATGCAATGGTGGTTTAATAGAAAATACTCATATCTATAAATATTACCTACCTCAGAAATAAATGGGGGAAAAAAAAACTAAATCTCTTCCTGACCTCAGTTTTTGCCTTTTTACTACTATGTAATTTCCATCATTCACACTCACTAATATCTCTCTCATCTCAAAATATTCTCCATTTTTCACACCACCTAACTTAAAGAAACATTTGACACAACCGATCACTCCTCCTTGAAACTCTTGCTCCCAGGAACACACATATTTTGCCTTTCCTCCTACCTCACTAGGCAGTCCCATTTTTAGCTTCTTTGCCAGCCCTTCCTTTTCTTCTTAATGATCCTGGAGCTCATTCCTTGGTTGTCTTTTCCCACTCACAGCCTTGTTGATTTCATGCAGTCTGGAGACTTTAAGTGCTATCTGAATGCCTGTGACTCGTTAATGGATATCCCCAGAAAACCTCTCTACTGAGCTCAACCCATCAATCCAACTGCATACTTGACCTTTCTGCATGGATATCTAACAGACACCTCAAATCTACTGCCCTCGATTCCCATATTTTCTTAAATCCACTCTTAATATTCTCCTCCCTACCCTACCCTAAATCTGTTCTGTCCACAGTTCCTCCCCCCCCGCCCACTGCCCAGTCATGGCAGTTCATCTGAACAGTCGCTCAGGCCAGAATTCTTGAAGGCCCCCTTGTTTTTTCTCTGTCACTTATTCCACGTCCAATCCTGTTAGCTTTTGCTTTGAAAATATACCACAAATCTGACCACTTCTTACCAGCTTTGCAGCTGCCTCCAAGTTGGAGCCACCATCATTTCTTGCCCAAATTAGGGCAGCAGTCTACTAATTGGACTCCCTGTTGTCTTCACAGCTCACTCCAAGTAAAAGCCAAAGTCCTTATATAGCATTCAAAGCCCAGCACAATTTAGCTACGATCTATTACCTCCCTGATGTTACTCACTCAGCCTTCCTGGAATACACCCAGTAGGCTTCCCCCATGTGGACTCTGTGCTAGGTGTTCCCCCTGCCTAAAATGTCTTTTCCCCTGATGTTTAACTTCCTTACTTCCTTAAAGTCTTGGCTCAGTGAGGCATGTCTAAACTGATCTACATAAAATCTATATAAATTTTATCTCCCACTGTAACACTCTTAATAACTGTTACTCTGCTTTACTTGGCTTATATCACTTGTTTTCCCCATAGTTCTTACACATTTTAATGCTATGTGTGATTTATTTGTTCTTAATTATGTTTATTCTGTATTATCTCTATCCTCTTGCTAGGTTAAGGTTTTTGAATAGTGCATAAATAAAAAGGTTTTCAAGCTCATTAGTCATCAGGAAAATGAGGAAAGCCCAAAGTGAAATCAAGTCCATTTCATAGGCATCATGTTCATTTAAAAAAAAACAAGTGATGGTAATAAGTGCAGACAACAATGAAGAGTGACTGAAATCACCACACAGCGCTGGTGGTAGTGCCAGCTGTTTTGGAAATATTTGGTACCACCTTGTAAAATCGAACATTCATATAACGTAGGGTCTCAGCAGTTCCACCCCAGGTGCCGCTCTTGAGATACTCTCACAGGTATTCTCCAGAATCCAAGTGTATGAATGTTCCCAACAGCATTGTTTCTAATCCAAAACCTAGGAACTAACCCAGTACGTTTTGGTAAGGGAACAAATAAAGTATGTTCACACAGTGGAATATTATAAAGAAGTGAAAATGGACTATAGTTATACACAGTAACATTGAAGTGTCTTAAAAATTAACTTTGAATGGAAGAAAGCAATTTTCAAAAGACTGTGCCATACAGTATCATACTGTTTTTATAAGGCTTAAAGTGAGAAAAACTAAACAAAATATTGTTTTGGGGATATATACATGCTTTGTTAAACTATTCAAAATAAATGAAAATGATCCACATACACTCAGACAGATAGGTTAGTGTTTACCTTTGGGGATGCTGCTGCTGCTGCTAAGTCGCTGCAGTCGCGTCCGAGGCCTGGGAATAAGACAGGAAAGGAACCCACATAAAAATGTCATGACATCATCAGTGCCATGGTGAATGTTCTAGATGTTAGGGAGATATATTCTTCTCTACATAGCAAATAGTATGGTTGAAATTTATGAAGTAACAAAATACAGATCCATGGCAGAACTGCGCCATGGAGGTAGAGCTTAAACACCTACCACCCTGTCCTGATACACTGCTGTAATGACCAGCAAAAATAAATGGAAGAAACTCTGCATTCCCCTCCATCTCTTTGTGACTGACGTTTTTTTTTTTCTCTCCCTCAGCATATCATCTATTCTGTGAAGTTTTTCATTTCATATGCAATTCCAGATGTATCGAAAAGCACGAAGAGCAAGATCAAGAGAGAAAAATACCTAACCCAGAAGCTTCTTCACGAGAATCACCTCAAAGACATGACCAAAAATATAGGCGTCATAGCTGAGAAGATGATGGGGGCGGTAGTGGATAACAGTTCACGACCAAAATCCGATTAAGAGCTTTATGTTCTGAGAAGCACTTTAAAGAATGTAGCTGTCAAAATTTATTATGAATCGCTAATGAGAATGTTTAAGTTAAATCACTTTGGCAAATATGAGTCTTAACTATCACCATTTTCATGCAGATTATTTTTCAGTTTCAGCTAGTGATGCAGGAACTAGAAAATGTAAAATTGAGTTCAAGAAGGGCATAAAACTAATCACCAGGAAGACCAAAAATGTTACTTTTTTGGATAAATTGGAATTTTAATCACACACAGGAATTCTCTTCATGTGCTTAAAGAAACAACATCTACCAAAGCAGAGTGGATTTTTTCCTCATTTGATTATTTTCATTCCTTTCTGTTCTCAAGCACATGATCTTTTTTTTTTATTTTTAGGCACTGTTTTATTTCTTCACTTCTGCTAGACCTTTTCCAGAGTTATCCTTCCATTACAGCACCATCATTAAAGGCTAGACATGCTAGCTGTTGTGTGATTAAAAGTATCTACACAGAATTCAGCTTGAATGCCGTATTAAGTTGCAGATAGACCCAAGACTTTGCAATATTTAGGTGTATTATCACGTTCCTATAGAAAAGGAAACCTCAGGTAATAAGAGGAAATAGTTTCATTCTTCATCTTGGCCTATCTTTCCATCTCGGAGAAATACGCTTAATGGATTGAAATGAAGATAGCATTTCTGAGCATATTTGTGCTATTGATCAGGATAATTAATTTACATCTTCTAAAGATATGTCGTATCTTGAAAAAAGTGAAATCAAGTGATTAAAATTACATATTTATCAACATAATGGTTTGGAAAAGATGAGCCTATCAAGTTCCCTCCAGTTGCCCTTTATCTATTAGGTCTAGGAAGTACAGTATTGCAAGGACCCTTGTGATTGGCTCACAGCCATTGTAACAGCACAGTGCTGTGACCTCACCATGTTCCTAAGAGGGGTTCTGCACACCCTAGTGATCAGCCTACCAAAGCATCTGCCATAGTGAAGATAGCTCAGCACATCCTCCCTTCTCTTACTTTCTGCCCAGTAATTTATTTGTAATTGCATGTTTGCACCAGGGGTGTTTTTAGGGGAGATGGAGAAACAGGAGGATACCCAGATTATTCCCAAACAAGAAAAGAGACTGGATTTGATTTGAATTTTCAGCCTCCTTTCAAGCCAATCAGGCAATTAAGGGTCAAAAAAAAAAAAAAAATTGGTGTGGTTACAAACCCTGCTGTCAGCTGGAGGTAACTTCCTGCTGAACTCCTGTCCCATTGTGCACGTCTTAGCCTCTGTTTATTCAGTTCAGCCTTCTTTACCGCACTTTACTGCCTTTGGGACGCCTAGCCCTCTGATAGGCTCTAGAGGAAACACAGGGCCCGAACCTCTCACCTGTGACGGTGACAGGGCAGGGCTGCGTGCAGGAGAGGGTGTCTGGCACCTCGCTCTCTCCAAATGGGCCTCTCGCCACCCATTAAGATGCTGCTCAATGCCCAGGTGCCACAGGAGCCGAGGCACTCAGAATCCCAGCAGCGAAGGAAAAGGAAACACCTTTCAGTGAGCAAGTTGACAGGCTTGCTATAATATAGCAGCTTCACTCCGGGTCATAGTTCTAAATGCCGGCCATGAATGTTAACAAACCAGGGGGGAAAAAAAGTATTAATTTAGGATTCAGCGAAACAGTATTCTGGACTTCTGAATTGTCCCAGTGGATCAGGATCATTTCACTAACTTTCTTGATAATGTTGAGGCTATGTGTGATCAAAGAGTGTTCATGACAGGCCACGTGAGGTCTGGTCACAGACGGAGCGAGAAATGCATTTCTTCCCAGTGGGGAAGTATTCTCGTCCCTTCCCCCACTCACCTGGGACACTGCTCCTGAAAGGTGTGCTGCTTCCTCTCGTATTACCTCTTCTCTGAAGTGTAGGACTGTCTCCTAGTGTTGGATTTGGCAGTTACTCACTGTTCGTGGAACTATAAAAAAGGAAATTTTCTTGCCTTATCTCCTTGTATATAAAATAGAACTTGAAAAGAATTGTGCGTTTCTGTTTTCATAAATCGCCTTCATAGTTCAAAATGTGCTTCTGTGGACAGGAGGGGAAAAAAACCTCTACGTTTTTAAAGGCAGCAAATGTGATGTATGACACTGCCAGTACTCCCCAGATGGCTGGGTTGTAGTGGAGACCTAGGGTCATCTGTGACACCGACATTGTTCATGTAAGTCTAGTGCTGACTTGTGGGTAATGAACATGTGGGGCTGTTTCTGCAGGCACTTGTGGGCTGGATCTGTAAATGCAAGCAGAGGCAGCCCCTTGGCCAAATGGATGCGTGTGGCAGTGGACCCGTGAAGTTCTGGAAAATCCGGCCCTAGACCTGCCCCATGTTAACCACTAGAGAAATTTTACTTTGTATCCTTTTGTGATGCCTGTGAATTTTAACAGATCAAAGCATTAGACCAAAATACTCAGGAGATTTTTCTCTAAATATCCCTGATACTTCAGTTAGGTCAATAGGATGGGAAAGCTTTCGGTTTTGTTTGAAAACTGAACAAACCCATCTTGCAAACTATTTATCACTGAAAGTCTTCCCTTATAATTGCATGTGCATTTTGAATTTCAGAAAACATTCACTCACAATAGGGGAGCAGGACGTGCTCTTTGTTGAAACACTTCTTGTACCATTTTCTTGTGTCCAGATTATATCTTAAGATGTTTTGAAAAGTTAAAAGGTATGAACAGCTTAAGTAAAACTGAAATACTCATGATGCTTTTCATACACTGTGGCATAAGATGTAAAGTTTGTAATATTTTGCAAATTTCTGTGCATTTTAATATTCTTTTTATAATTATGAGCATTTTAATAAATTCATTTTTAAAAACAATGATGTGGCCTACTTTGTATGCAACTGTCATAATATTTTTAAGAAAGCAGATGTATATCTGTTTACCAGTTATGTGTCACTCAGATAACATGTGCACTTTTATGTGGATTAAAAATGATTTTTCTGGGGAAAATGGAGGGGTAGGATTTCAGTCAGGGCTGCTGCAGACAGTTGTTGGAACTGAGGCCTGCACAGGGCACCAACTGGAGACCAGGTATGCCAGTGTCGCGCTGCATCAGCTAGTAGGAAGAGGTGCTTCCTGCTACTGTATAAAGATGCTTCTGCATTCTAAACCTGGGGCATGTCACCTGACATGAGGCACTGTCACCCAGACAGGGCACATCTTTAATAAGGCTCAGAAATGTTCTGTTTGGATCTGCCGTGCAGAAGGGAAAATTATGGAGAAGAATATAAAGGAACTTTTCATTACAAAAACCAACCTTTTTTGTTAATCCTGTACAGCATAAAATCCAGATTTTAACTCATTTCATCCTTTGATATTTTTTTTTAACCATATTAAATCTCATTAGGCTTCCAATAAAACTAAGTCAAAAAGTGTCCATAACTGGACAAACAGGGTAAAGTGTTTGATTCTTAAATGATGCTCTTAGGACAGGGACTGATGATGTTCTTCCCTTAAAATATTTTAAGTCCAGTAAAGGAGCAACTAGAAGTTCCTTAGCAGCACCTCCTTATTTGGGGAAAATGGTGAAATCTTCAATAACTGGTATCTATCTGACCCCATCAGGTACTCTGCCAGATGTTTACTTACACATCTCACTGCCAACATGATTTTATTACAAGGAAATTTTAAGTAACGGTTTAAAAAATTATGACAGTACATGATTAAAAAAGAAATATACATGTTCAAAGTAAACAAATGGGACCTGATTAAACTTAAAAGCTTTTTGCACAGCAAAGAAAACAAGGCCAGGTGGAAGGTCAACCCTCAGAATGGGAGAAAATAATAGCAAATGAAACAACTGATAAAGGATTAATTTCCAAAATATACAAGCAGCTCATACAACTTGATACTAGAAAACAAAAGAACCCAATCAAAAAGTGGAAAAAAGACCTAAATACACATTTCTCCAAAGAAGATGTACAGATGTACAGATGTACATTTCTCCAAAGAAGATGTACAGATGGCTAACAACACATGAAAAGATGCTTAACATTGCTCATTATTAGAAAAACGCAAATCAAAACCACAATGAGATATCACCTCACACCAGTGAGAATTCAGTTCAGTTCAGTCGACTCTGCGACCCCATGGATTGCAGCACGCCAGACCTCCCTGTCCATCACCAACTCCTGGAGTTGACTCAAACTCATGTCGATTGAGTTGGTGATACCATCCAACCATCTCATCCTCTGTCATCCCCTTCACCTCCTGCCTTCAATCTTTCCCAGCATCAGGGTCTCTTGCAATGAATCAGTTCTTCACATCAGGTGGCCAAAGTATTGGAGTTTCAGCTTAAGCATCAGTTCTTCCAATGAATGTTCAGGACTGATTTTCTTTAGGATGGACTGGTTGGATCTCCTTGCTGTCCAAGGGACTCTCAAGAGTCTTCTCCAACACCACAGTTCAAAAGCATTAATTCTTCAGTGCTCAGCTTTCTTTATAGTCCAACTCTCACATCCATACATGACTACTGGAGAAACCATAGCTTCGACTATACAGACCTTTGTTGGCAAAGTAACGTCTCTGCTTTTTAATATGCTATCTAGATTGGTCATAACTTTTCTTCCAAGGAGCAAGCCTTTTAATTTAATGGCTGCAGTCACCATCTGCAGTGATTGTTGAGCCCCTCAAAATAAAGTCTGTCACTGTTTCCACTGTTTCCCCATCTATTTGCCATGAAGATACGGGACCAGATGTCATGACCTTCATTTTTGAATGTTGATTTTTAAGCCAGCTTTTTCACTCTCCTCTTTCATTTTCATCAAGAGGCTCTTTAGTTCTTCTTTGCTTTCTGCCATAAGGGTGGTGTCATCTGCATATCTGAGGTTATTGATATTTCTTGCGGCAATCTTGATTCCAACTTGTGCTTCATCCAGACTAGCATTTCACATGATGTACTCTGCATATAAGTTAAATAAGCAGGGGGACAATATACTGCCTTGCTGTACTCCTTTCCCGATTTGGAACCAGCCTGTTGTTCCATGTCTAGTTCTAACTGTTGCTTCCTGACCTGCATACAGATTTCTCAGGAGGCAGGTCATGTGGTCTGGTATTCCCATCTCCTTCAGAATTTTCCACAGTTTGTTGTGATCCACACAGTCAAAGGCCTTGGCATAGTCAATAAAACAAAAGTAGATGTTTTTCTGGAACTCTCTCGCTTTTTCAGTGATCCAATGGATGTCGGCAGTTTGACCTCTGGTTCCTCTGCCTTTTCTAAATCCAGCTTGAACATCTGGAAGTTCACGGTTCGTGTACTGTTGAAGCTTGGTTTGGAGAATTTTGAGCATTACTTTGCTAGTGTGTGAGATGAGTGCAATTGTGCAGTAGTTTGAGCATTCTTTGGCATTGCCTTTCTTTGGGATTGAAATGAAAACTGACCTTTTCCAGTCCTGTGGCCACTTTTGAGTTTTCCAAATTTGCTGGCATATTGAGTGCAGCACTTTCACAGCATCATCTTTTAGGATTTGAAATAGCGCAACTGGAGTTCCATCACCTCCACTAGCTTTGTTCATAGTGATGCTTCCTAAGGCCTGCTTGACTCTGGTCAGAATGGCCATCATCAAAAAGTCTGCAAACAATAAATGCTGGAGAGGGTGTGGAAAAAAGGGAATGCTCTTGTACTGTTGGTGGGAATGTAAATTGATACAGCCACTATGGAAGAAGGTATGGAGATTCCTTAAAAAAAAACTAGGAATAAAACCACCATATGACCCAGCAATCCCACTCCTAGGCATATACTCTGAGGAAACCAAAATTGAATAAGTCACATGTATCCCATTATTCATTGCAGTACTATTTGCAATAGCTAGACCATGGAAGTGACCTAGATGTCCATCAACAGATGAATGGATAAAGAAGTAGTGGTACATATACACAATGGAGTATTACTCAGTCATAAAAAGAATGCATTTCAGTCAGTTCTAATGAGGTGGGTGAAACTAGAACCTGTTATACAGAGTGAAGTAAGTTAGAAAGAGAAAGATAAATATCATATGCATATATATGGAATCTAGAAAAATAGTACTGAAGAATTTACTTTCAGGGAAGCACTGGAGAAACAGACATAGAGAATAGATTTGTGGACATGGAGAGAGGGGAAGAGTGTGTGAGATGTATGGAAAGAGTAATATGGAAACTTAGATTATCATATGAAAAACAGATAGCCTGAAACTCCAATACTTTGGCCACCTCATGCGAAGAGTTGACTCATTGGAAAAGACCCTAATGCTGGGAAGGATTGGGGGCAGGAGGAGAAGGGGACGACAGAGGATGAGATGGCTAGATGGCATCACCGAATCGATGGACATGGGTTTGGGTAGACTCCGGGAGTTGGTGATGGACAGGGAGGCCTGGCATGCTGCGATTCACGGGGTCGCAAAGAGTCGGACACGACTGAGCAACTGAACTGAACTGAACTGAAGAAACTCAAACAGGGGCTCTGTATCAGCCTAGAGGGGTGGGATGGGCAGAGGATGGGAGAGAAGTTCAAAAGGGAGGGGATATATGTATACCCATGGCTGATTCAGGTTGAGGTTTGACAGAAAACAACAAAATTCTGTAAAGAAATTATCCTCCAATTAAAAAAAAAATTAAAACTGAGGGAAAAAAAAGAAATACACATGTTAAAAGAAGAAAATATCAAGTTATACAAGGGGGCTAAACAGGAAACCTAAGTCCTGCTATTACCCTAGCTCAGCCCAGGCCACTCCCCAGAGGTCCCGGGGAGTATGAGTTAAGTCCACCAAGGGCAGTCTGTTTGCCCAAAAGAGACTTCAGAGATGTTCTTTGGTTTTTTTTTTTTTTAGTATATTCAGTGTGTTAAGGTTACAGATCAGAAAAGCTAGTTCTTTCCTTTAAACTTTGAAGTTGAGCCCAAATCCAATTCTTTTCATAAATTTAGCAAATTTTACCACTTTTAAAAAGACTTCTGAATGTTTGGCTCCATTTGCAAACTTAATGAAATGCTTTAAAGTATCTGAAATAACAGTTATAAGTTTAGTTCAGTCTGCTTCCTTTCTCAGTACTACAGTTTTGCAACTGTGAGCAAGAAATCATAAGTGGAGGAACTACAAACTCTTCTTTCTCCTGCTCATCTCTTTAGAGGATTCCTTTCACAAACCCACATTCTCCCATGTGACCCCTCGTTACTGGGAGACTGAAGGTACAAGTGGACAATGGCCAGACCATACATAAAAGTATAACACTGACCCAAAACCTGCAGCAGCCAGCCTAGGAAACCAACACTTTATCTATAATAATCAGACTAGGAAGCCAGCCAGACTTGTAAGAAGTCAGACTATTTTCTTTCTAGTGACAGGCCAGGATGCCAAACAATAGCCTCTGAAACAATCAGCCCCAAATATCCAGGACTTGATTAATAACTGACAGCTTCCCTAATTTTTATCCCTACTTCTGTCTTAGGACCAACCAGAGAAAGCCAAATATGCACCTCTCACCAATCATGCAGGACGCCCTCTTCTATTACCCACCTCCAGCTTCCCCACACCAATTGCCTCCAATCAGAGCACACCTGAAGTCTTCCCATTTTTCCACTATATACCTGTCCCACTCCTCTGCCTGCCTTTGAGTCTCTGCCAAAATACAAGTGACAGTACTAATTCCTTTGCTACAGCAAGCTCAGAATAAATAGGCTTTGCTTTTTCTCATTTAGTTGGTCTTTTTCTTTTCTTTATTTTTTAGTGGAGGATAATTGCTTTACAATGTTGTGTTGGTTTCTGCCATACATAAACATGAATCATCCAGAGGTATACATATGTCCTCTCCTTCTTGAGTGGTCTTTATTCCTACTAAATTATTTAACCTAAGCTCTAGCTTCCTGTCATGAAATGGGCCTAAATAGTTCCACCAGTCAGTGTCATTTTGAAGTCCCTAGTGTGTAACACTGGATTCAATGTGCCAGGAAGTATTAAGAAAAAAACCACAGGATGAATACAAGGCATCTTCTTGGAGGTGAGTGTTTCAATGATTAAGGGAGAAATTATTGTATTAAAACAATCACAGATATGCTATGGCATTGAATGCAAAATGTGAGTGCATTTTTAATTTAAAATAACAATCTTCAAAGGAATCATATTTATGGTGAGCTGCTTCATCTATGCCCCTAGGTCATACCTATACTTTCCTCTCTTCATGGAAACTTGGCTGGAAATGTCTATGAAATACTGACATATTTTGAAAGCACCTTGTCAGCCATAAGATTCGAAAGGAGTGGTTCTCAATGTGTGTCCTAGATTCCTTTAGGAGAGTCTGAGACTTTTTCATGAAGTCTACAAAATCAAAGCTATTTTCATAATTACATGAAAACAGTTTTAGCCTTTTTCACTCTCATTTTCTTACAACTGTACAGGAGTTTCCAGAGGCTAAAGAACATGGGATTTGGCCACAAATTGAATACAGAAGCAGTTATGAGCATCCAGCTGTAAGCCAGACATGAAAACTGTAAAACAATATACTATTCTCTCATTTTAGGGCTTCCCTCATAGCTCAATTTGTAAAGAATCTGCCTGCAATGCAGGAGATCTGGATTTGATCCTTAGATCAAGAAGATTCCCTGGAGAAGGAAATGGCAATCCACTCCAGTATTCTTGCCTGGAGAATCCCATGGACAGAGGAGCCTGGCAGGCTCCAGTCCATGGGGTTGCAAGAGTCAGACACAACTTAGTGACTAAAGAGAGAGAGAGAGAGATTCTCTCGTTTAGAAAAATAGTTATTTTTCATTTAAACATTTTATGTTTAACATGCAATAGGGTTATTATTTTTAAATTAAGTAAATTTTAAAATTTCTCAGTTTTAGTTTCTAATATATTAAATATTAATAGATGTTATACACATAAAAGCTTTTCGGAGCTCCAAAATCTGCTTCATAATACTTTAAGATTGTTAAGAGGCTTGGTGACCAACAAGGATGAGAACTACTGCTTTATACTAATAAAAAATGTGAATCAGAGCCAACCATCACATTCATGTTGGATTTGGACAGTAAAACTCCAAGTATGACAGTGTCAGAAAAAAAACCAATGTGCCCTTTCAACTCTAAATGCATGTAAAATGCATCTTCTGGTCACTATCAATGACTTCTACTAAAGCCCAGCTCCAGCAAAAGACTGCATTTGTACTTCTGCTCTGACAAAACTTTTATCCTTGCCTGAATCCTGCAGAACTCTTGATCTTGTTTCCCAGATGTCTGTCCTGGGCTGCATAGTTTGATGAGAACTGCTGCAATTTCTTTTGTGTATCTGCCACATTCAGTATGTATATCTGCATACATTTTGAATTCCAGACTGTTTTGGAAATCCCGGGGTCCGAGAGGAAGAAGTGTGACCAACAATATTAGTGGGCTAGATGCCAAAAGTAGTCAGAACTACATATCATGGAGCCATTTAGAGGCCCATTGGAAAAAAATGATTGAATACTAATCCTATAAACCATATGCAAAGAGAATTGCCATTAAAAATAATCTTTTAATATTTTAAAAAAGGAGGATAGTGTATTTACTCATTGTTTCTAAGCAGATGTGGCAGTAGAATTTCAATAAATACTTGTTGAATGAATCAATAAATAAATGAATGAATGCCTTATCTTCCCTGATACCAAAATTTTCCATTCAAGAAATTTAGGAAGAATACCCCAGAATGTAGAATAAGGTTAAAATGGAAATCACAATTGACACTGCATATGGAAAACCCTAGTCTCCACACAAAAACTACCCAAACTGATAAATGAATTCAGCAAGGTAGCAGAATACAAGATTAACATACAGAAATTGGTTATATTACTTTATACTAAAAATGAAATATCAGAAGGGGGATATAAAAAAATACCTTTTTAAAATTGCATCAAAATAAATAAAATTCTTGGAAATAAACCTGACCAAGAAGGTGAAAGACTTACATGCTGAGAACTATAAAACATTAATAAAGGAAAGGCTGAAGATGATTCAAAGAAAGAGAAAAATATCCCATGCTCTTGGATTAGAAGAATTAATATTGTTAAAATTGTCATACTACTCAAAGCAGTCTACAAATTGATAGCTTACAGTGAATGATGTCAGATTCATGATCTCCGAAGAAGATTTAGCTTCGGGACCAGGGACCAGGCTTGATCATTCAAGAGCTTTTGTGTAGCAGTTTTATTAAAGTAAGAAAAGGGACAGAGAATGCTTCTGACATAGACATCAGAAGGGGGAAAAGGAGTGCCCCCCTCACTAATCTTTAGCAAGGGAATTGTATACTTTTTAATTAGTTTTTACAATAAATCAAAAGAATGTCTCAAGGTTGTAAAAAGTTTACCAGACCCACTCCCACAATTTACATTTTGGTATAACAGGATTAGAACTTAACAAGAGAAAGATCCTACCAGACCTACTCTCATAATATACATTCTAAGATATCAGTATTAGTCAGAAGGTTTTCAGGAAGGAGAAACTGTCCTCAAGTAGGATACACTGCTGTTATATAATCCCTGAACCAGTGAACCAGTGAAGTTGCTCAGTTGTGTCTGACTCTTTGTGACCTCGTGGACTGTAGCCTACCAGGCTCCTCCATCCGTGGAATTTTCCAGGCAAGAGTATTGAAGTGGGTTACCATTTCCTCCTCCAGGGGATCTTCCCGACCCAGGGATCAAACCCAGGTCTCCCACATTGCAGGCAGATGCTTTTCCATCTGAGCCACCAGGGAAGCCCATATAATCCCTAGTAAAGAGTTTAATTCAAGAAAGTAGGGAAAACCACTAGACCATTCAGGTAGACTTAAATCAAATACCTTATGATTATACAGTAGAAGTGAGAAATAGATTTAAGGGACTAGATCTGATACAGTGCCTGATGAACTATGGACAGAGGTTCGTGACATTGTACTGGAGTCAGGGAGCAGGAACATCCAAATGGAAAAGAAATGCAAAAAAGCAAAATGGCTGTCTGAGGAAGGCTTACAAATAGTTGTGAAAAGAAGAGAAGCAAAAAGCAAAGGAGGAAAGGAAAGATATTCCCATTTGAATGCAGAGCTCCAAAGAATAGCAAGGAGAGATAAGAAAGCCTTCCTCAGCAATCAATGCAAAGAAATAGAGGAAAACAACAGAATGGGGAAGACCAGAGATCCTTCAAGAATATTAGAGATACCAAGGGAATATTTCATGCAACGATGGGCTCAATAAAGGACAGAAATTCTATGGACCTGACAGAAGCAGAAGATATTAAGAAGAGGTGGCAAGAATACACAGGAGAACTGTACAAAAAAGATCTTTATGACCCAGATAATCACAATGGTGTGATCACTCACCTAGAGCCAGACATCCTGGAATGTGAAGTCAAGTGGGCCTTAGAAAGTATCACTACGAACAAAGCTAGTGGAGGTGATGGAATTCCAGTTGAGCTATTTCAAATCCTGAAAGATGATGCTGTGAAAGTGCTGCACGCAAAATGACAGCAAATTTGGAAAACTCAGCAGTGGCCACAGGACTGGAAAAAGCCAGTTTTCATCCCAATCCCAAAGAAAGGCAATGCCAAAGAATGCTCAAACTACCACACAATTGCACTCATCTCACATTCTAGTAAAGTAATGCTCAAAATTCTCCAAGCCAGGCTTCAGCAATACATGAACCATGAACTTCCAGATGTTCAAGCTGGTTTTAGAAAAAGCAGAGGAATCAGAGATCAAATTGCTAACATCTGCTGGCTCATCGAAAAAGCAAAAGAGTTCCAGAAAACCATTTATTTCTGCTTTATTGATAATGCCAAAGCCTTTGACTGTGTGGATCACAATAAACTGTGGAAAATTCTGAAAGAGATGGGAATACCAGACCACCTGACCTGTCTCTTGAGAAATCTGTATGCAGGTCAGGAAGCAACAGTTAGAACTGGACATGGAACAACAGACTGGTTTCAAATAGGAAAAGGAGTACATCAAGGCTGTATATTGTCACCCTACTTATTTAACTTATATGCAGAGTACATCATGAGAAATGCTTGGCTGAATGAAGCACAAGGTGGCATCAAGATTGCCAGGAGAAACAGCAACAGCCTCAGATATGCAGATGATACCTCTCTAATGGCAGAAAGCAAAGAAGAACTAAAGAGCCTCTTGATGAAAGTGAAAGAGGCGAGTGAAAAAGTTGGCTTAAAGATCAGCATTCAGAAAACTAAGATCATGGCGTACAGTCCCATCACTTCATGGGAAATAGATGGGGAAACAGTGGAAACAGTGTCAGGCTTTATTTTGGGGGGCTCCAAAATCACTGCAGGTGGTGATTGCAGCCATGAAATTAAAAGACACTTACTCCTTGGAAGGAAGTTTATGACCAACCTAGATAGCATATTTAAAAGCAGAGACATTACTTTGCCAACAAAGTTCCGTCTAGTCAAGGCTATGGTTTTTCCAGTGGTCATGTATGGATGTGAGAGTTGGACAGTGAAGAAAGCTGAGTGCCAAAGAATTGATGCTTTTGAACTGTGGTGTTGGAGAAGACTCTTGAGAGTCCCTTGGACTACAAGGAGATCCAACCAGTCCATCCTAAAGAAGATCAGTCCTGGGTGTTCATTGGAAGGACTGATGTTGAAGCTGAAACTCCAAGACTTTGGCCACCTCATACGAAGAGTTGACTCATTGTAAAAGACCCTAATGCTGGGAAGGATTGGGGGCAGGAGGAGAAGGGGACGACAGAGGATGAGATGGTTGGATGGCATCACCAACTCGATGGACATGGGTTTGGGTAAACTCTGGGAGTTGGTGATGGACAGGGAGGCCTGGCGTGTCGGACACGACTGAGCGACTGAACTGAACTGAACTGAAGATTTTGTGCAATCTCTATCAAATTACCCATGACACATTTTTCACAGAACTAAAACAAATAATCCTAAAATCTTTATGGAACCATAAAAGACCCAGAATCACCAAAGAAATCCTGAGGAAAAAGAACAAAGCAAGAGGTTAACCCTCTCTAACTTCAGATAATAAGGCAAAGCCACAGTAATCAAAACAGTGCAGTATTGACACAAAAACAGACATATGGATCAATGGAACAGAGAGTCCAGAAGTAAACCCACTCACCTATTGTCAATTAATTTTTGACAAAGGAGGCAAGAATATACAATGGCAAAAGGTAACTTCAGCAATTGGTGTTGGAAATCTTGGACATATAACCTATAAGACAGCCAGGAAACAAGATGGGATTAGAAAGTCCTTATCTATCAATAATTAAATAGAAATGGATTGAATTATCCAATCAAAAGACATAGAGTGGCTGGATAGAGTTTTAAAAAATCAAGACCCAAGTATATATCACTTACAAGAGACTCACTTTAGCCTTAAGAACAAACATAGGATCAAAGTGAAGGGATGGTAAAAGATGTTCAATACAAGTGGAAACATAAAGAGAACACAGGTTGCTATACTTATACAAAATAGAAATTAAGCCAGAAACAGTAACAAGAGACAAATAATTATGTAATGATAAAGGGATCAATTCATCAAGAAGATAGAATAATTGTGTATGTGTGTGTGTGTGTGTGTGTGTGTGTGTGTGTGTGTGTGTGTGTGTGTGTACACAGCATTGGAGCACCTAAATATATTATGCAAATGCTAATAGATCTAAAGGGAGAAAGAAGAAAAATAAAACAATAGTAAAAGAATTTACTACCGCACATTCAATAATGGATAGATCATCCAAATAGAAAATCATGAAGGAAACATTGGACTTGAACTATAGTTTAGATCATCTGAATCTGAGACATACACAGAACATTTCATCCAACATCAGCTGAAAATACATCCTTCTCAAGTGCACATAGAATATTCTCATATAGATCATATGAGAGGTAACAAAACAAGGCTTACAAAATTTAAGACTGAAGTCATGCTATGTATCTGTTCCATCCACAATGGTATGAAGCTAGCAAACTGTGGTAAGAGGAAAGCTGGAAAATTCACAAATATATGAAAATTAAACAACACTACCGAACGGCCACTGGGTCAAAGAAGAAATGTTTTTAAAACCAAAAGTATCTTGAAATGAACAAAAATAGAAATATAGCATATCAAAACCTATTGGATACTGCAAAGAAATTCCAAGAGGAAAGTGTAGAGTGGTAAAAACCTGTAACAGAGAAAGAAAGAGAGAGAGAGAAAGGGGAGGGTGAAGGGAGAAGGGAAAGAAGGAAGGAAAAAAAGAGGGAAGGAGAAGGGAGGTAAGGAGGAAGAAGATCTCGAACAATCTAACTTTATATCTTAAGAAACTAGAAAAAAGAAAAAAACTAAGCCCAAAGTTATCAGAGGAAGAAAACAACAAAGCTCAGAGTAGAAATAAATGAAACAGAGACAAGAAAAACAAAAAGAACACAACAAAGAGCTATTTATTGAAAAGATAAAGTTGATAACCTTCAGCTAAACTATGAAAGAAGAACACTAAAAAATGTAAAGTAAGAAATGAAAGAGGAGACATTACAACTAATGTCACATAAATAAAGTGTGTGCCTCACAATAAACTGTGGAAAATTCTGAAAGAGACGGGAATACCAGACCACCTGACCTGCCTCTTGAGAAACCTGTATGCAGGTCAGGAAGCAACAGTTAGAACTGGACATGGAACAACAGACTGGTTCCACATAGGAAAAAGAGTATGTCAAGGCTGTATATTGTCACCCTGCTTATTTAACTTATAGGCAGAGTACATCATGAGAAATGCTGGGCTGGAGGAAGCACAAGCTGGCATCAAGATTGCTGGGAGAAATATCAAAAACCTTAGATATGCAGATGACACCACCCTTATGGCAGAAAGTGAAGAAGAACTAAAGAGCCTCTTGATGAAAGTGAAAGAGGGGAGTGTAAAATTTGGCTTAAAGCTCAACATTCAGAAAACTAAGATCATGGCATCCAGTCCCATCACTTCATGGCAAATAGATGGGGAAACAGTGGAAACAGTGGCTGGCTTTATTTTTCTGGGCTCCAAAATCACTGCAGATGGTGATTGCAGCCATGAAATTAAAAGACGCTTACTCCTTGGAAGGAAAGTTATGACCAACCTAGACAGCATATTAAAAAGCAGAGACATTACTTTGTCAACAAAGGTCCATAAAGTCAAGGCAATGGTTTTTCCAGTGGTCATGTATGGATGTGAGAGTTGGACTATAAAGAAAGCTGAGCGCCGAAGACTTGATGCTTTTGAACTGTGGTGTTGGAGAAGACTCTTGAGAGTCCCTTGGACTGCAAGGAGATCCAACCAATCCATCCTAAAGGAGATCAGTCCTGGGTATTCATTGGAAGGATTGATGTTGAAGCTGAAACTCCAATACTTTCGCCACATGATGCAAAGAACTGACTCATTGGAAAAGACCCTGATGCTGGGAAAGATTGAGGGCAGGAGAAGGGGACGACAGAAGATGAGATGGTTGGATGGTATCACTGACTCGATGGACATGGGTTTAGGTGGACTTCAGGGAGTTGGTGATGGACAGGGAGGCCTGGCGTGCTGCGGTTCATGGGGTCGCAAAGAGTCAGACATGACTGAGTTACTGAACTGAACTGAACTGAAAAAAGGAATAAGAGACTACTATGGATAATTTTATGCCAATACATTGGATAGCCAAAACTAAACAGATGCATACCTATAAACATATAATTTACGAAACCCGAATCATGAAGAAATAGAAAATATGAAAAGTCCCATAATAACTAAAAAGACTGAATAATTTAAAACTTATCAACAAAGAAAAGCCTAGCACCAGATGGTTTTAATGGTAAATTCTACTAAATACTTAAAAGAATTAACACTTATCCACCTCCCAAACTCTTCCAAAAAATTGAAGAGGAGGGAACACTACCTAATTGATTTTACAAAGTCAGATTTACTGAATACCGCAACGTGTTAAAGACATTACAAGAAAAAGAAACTGCAGACCAAATTCCTGATAAATACAGATGCAAAAATGCTCAACAAAATCTTAGCAAACTGAATGCAACAACACACTGAAAGAATCATACACCATGATCAAGTGGGATATATCCTAGGATGCAAATATGGTTCAGTATACACAAATTAATAAATGTGATAAACCTGCAGGTCAGAAGGGAGTGGCATGATATATTTAAAGTGATGAAAGGGGAAAACCTAACACCCGAGAATACCCAAGCAAGCAAGTCTATCATTCAGATTATGTGGAAAAATCAATAGCTTTACAAACAAGCAAAAGTTAAAAGAATTCAGCACCATCCAACGAACTTTACAACAAATATTAAAGGAAGTTCTCTAGGGGAAAAAGAAAAGTCTACTGCTAGAAATAAGAACATTGCAAAATGAAAAAGCTTACCAATAAAGGCAAACATACAATAAAGGTAAGAAATCATTCACACTCAAAACTACAAGGGAGGTTAAAAGTCAGATGTCCTAAAATCATCTATATCCACAATAACAGTTAAGGAATACACAAAACAAATAGACATAAAATATGATATGAAAGTGAACAAAGCTAGTGGAGGTGATGGAATTCCAGTTGAACTATTTCAAAACCTGAAAGATGATGCTGTGAAAGTGCTGCACTCAACATGACAGCAAATTTGGAAAACTCAGCAGTGGCCACAGGACTGGAAAAGGTCAGTTTTCATTCCAATCCCAAAGAAAGGCAATGCCAAAGAATGCTCAATCTACTGCACAGTTGCACTCACCTCACATGCTAGTAAAGTAATGCTTAAATTCTCCAAGCCAGGTTTCAGCAGTACATGAACCATGAACTTCCAGATGTTCAAGCTGGTTTTAGAAAAAGCAGAGGAACCAGAGATCAAATTGCCAACATCCGCTGGATCATCGAAACAGCAAATGAGTTCTGGAAAAAAATATCTATTTCTGCTTTATTGACTATGCCAAAGCCTTTGACTGTGTGGATCACAATAAACTGTGGAAAATTCTGAAAGAAATGGGAATAGCAGACCACCTGATCTGTCTCTTGAGAAATCTGTATGCAGGTCAGGAAGCAACAGTTAGAACTGGACATGGAACAACAGACTGGTTCCAAATAGGAAAAGGAGTACGTCAAGGCTGTATATTGTCACCCTGCTTATTTAACTTATATGCAGACTACAACATGAGTAACGCTGGGCTGGAAGAAGCACAAGCTGGAATCAAGATTGCGGGGAGAAATATCAATAACCTCAGATATGCAGATGACACCACCCTTATGGCAGAAAGTGAAGAAGATCTAAAGAACCTCTTGAAGAAAGTGAAAGAGGAGAGTGAAAAAGTTGGCTTAAAGCTCAACATTCAGAAAACTAAGATCATGGCCTCTGGTCCCATCACTTCGTGGCAGATAAATGGGGAAACAGTGGAAACAGTGGCTGGCTTTATTTTTCTGGGCTCCAAAATCACTGCAGATGGTGATTGCAGCCATGAAATTAAAAGATGCTTACTCCTTGGAAGGAAAGTTATGACCAACCTAGACAGCATATTTAAAAGCAGAGACATTACTTTGCCAGCAAAGGTCTGTATAGTCAAGGCTATGGTTTTTCCAGTGGTCATGTATGGATGAGACAGTTGGACTATAAAGAAAGCTGAGTGTCGAAGAATTGATGCTTTTGAGCTGTGGTGTTGGAGAAGACTCTTGAGAGTCCCTTGGACTGCAAGGAGATCCAACCAGTCCATACTAAAGGAAATCAGTCCTGAATATTCATTGGAAGGACTGATGCTGAAGCTGAAACTCCAATACTTTGGCCACTTGATGCAAAGAACTGACTCATTTGAAAAGACTCTGATGCTGGGAAAGATTGAGGGCAGGAGGAGAAGGGGACGATAGAGGATGAGATGGTTGGATGGCATCACTGACTCAACGGACATGGGTTTGGGTAGACTCCAGGAGTTGGTGATGGACAGGGAGGTCTGACGTGCTGCAGTTCATGGGGTCGCAAAGAGTTGGACACGACTGAGCGACTGAACTGAATTATATAAAAAACAATAATCATGAGCAGAAGAAAATATAAATAGAAGATTTTTTAAAAGATATTCAAAAATAAAAAATAAGCAACATAAAACAATCATATACTCCTATAAAACCCTCAGGGTAACTGCAAAACAAAAATTTATAATAGATATACCTTCATAAAAGGAAAAGGAATTCTAAGATAGCTCTGAATATAGCCATCAAATCACAACAAAAGAAACGAAAAAGGTCGGGGTTGGGGGGAGACCTACAAAAATAAATCCAAAACAATTAACAAGATGGCAATAAGAGCATACATATCATTAATTACCTTAAATGTAAACAGACTAAATACTTCATACAAAAGACATAGAGTGGCTGAATAGATACAAAACAAGGCACCTACATAGGCTGCCTGAAAGAGATTGACTTCAGACCCAGAGACACATAAAGACTGAAAGTGAGGTGATGGAAAAAAGTACTTCATGTAAATGGAAGTCAAAAGAAAGTCAGAGTATGACTACTTATATCAGACAAAATTGGCTTTAGAATAAACACTGTTTCAAGAGACAAAGGAGGACACGAACACTATGTAATGATTGAGGGGTCAATGTGATAAGATACGAAAGAAAGTAGGGAAAACCACTAGTCCATTCGGGTATGACCTAGATCAAATCCCTTATGAGTATACAGTGGAAGTGACAAATAGATTGAAGGGACTAGACCTGATAGACAGAGTGCCTGATGAACTATGGACAGAGGTTCGTGACATTGTACAGGAGACAGGGATCAAGACAATCCCCATGGAAAAGAAATGCAAAAAAGCAAAATGGCTGTCTGAGGAGGCCTTACAGATAGCTGGAAAGAGAAAAGAAGCAAAAAGCAAAGGAGAAAAGGAAAGATATTCCCATCTGAATGCAGAGTTCCCAAGAATAGCAAGGAGAGATAAGAAAGCCTTCCTCAGCGATCAATGCAAAGAAATAGAGGAAAACAACAGATTGGGAAAGATTAGAGATCTCTTCAAGAAAATTGGAGATACCAAAGGAACATTTCATGCAAAGATGGGCTCGATAAAGGACAGAAATGGTATGGACCTAACAGAAGCAGAAGATATTAAGAAGAGGTGGCAAGAATACACAGAAGAACTGTACAAAAAAGATCTTCACGACCCAGATAATCACATTCCAGGATGTCTGGCTCTAGGTGAGTGATCACACCATCGTGAGGGCATTATGCTGAGTGAAATAAGTCAGACAGAGAAAGATAAATACTATATAGTATCACTTATCTGTGGAACCTGAAAATTGCCAAATACGTAGAAACTGAAAGTTAGAATAGTGGTGACTGGGGACTGGGGTTGGGGGAAGTAGAAAGATGTTAGTCAAAGAGTACAAACTTCCTGTTATAAGATGATCAAATTCTGGGGACCTAATGTACAGTACGGTGATTATAGTTAATAGTACTGTATTGTGTACTTGAAAGTTGCTAAGAAAAATATTTCTTAAATGTTCTCATCACACACACACACACACACACACACACACAAGAAGAAATGGTAATTATGTAACATGACAGAGATGCTAGCAAACACTATGGTGATACTGATTTTGCAATATATACCATATCAAGTCAACATGTTATATACCTTAAACTTACACAATGTTATCGTCAATTATATCTCAATAAAGTGAAAAAATTACAATAAGAAAGATGTTCTGGAGTTCCATTTACTCTGTATAATATTTCTCTAACTGCATATGCTAACCATTCTATAAATCACGCAGCAAAGTGATTAAAGAGAAAACATGTAATAAGGGAACCCCTTCATGGATCACAGCCATGTCATGGTGAAGGGGCTTGCATAACTCAATGAAAATATGAGCCATACCGTGCAGGGTCACCCAAGATGGATGGGTCATAGTCGAGAGTTCTGATGAAATGTGGTCTGCTGGAAGAGGGAATGGCAAACCACTTCAGTATTCTTGCCGCAAGAACCCCATGAACATGAACAGCATGAAAAGGCAAAAAGATATGACACTGGACGATGAGTCCCCTCAGGTCATAAGGTGTTCAATATGCTACTGGGGAAGAGTTGAGGGCAATTACTAATAGCTCCAGAAAGAATGAAGTGGCTGGGCAAAAGCAGAAAAGATGCTCAGTGGATGTATCTGGTGGTGAAAGTAAAATCTGAAGCTGTAAAGAACAATATTGCATAGGAACCTCACATATTAGTTTCATGAATCAAGGTAAATTGGAAGTGGTCAAGCAGGAGATGGGTAAGAGTGAACATTGACATCTTAGGAACCGGTGAACTAAAATGGACTGGAATGATCGAATTTAATTCAGATGACCATTATATGTACATCTTTGGGCAAGAATCCCTTAGAAGAAAGGGAATAGCCCTCATAGTCAAATAGCCCTCAAGGCTATCTGAAAGAATAGCCTTTCAAACAAAAGAGCTTGAAAAGTAGTACTTGGGTACAGTCTCAAAAACAAAAGAATGATCTTGGTTTGTTTCCAAGACAAACCATTCAACATCACAGTAATCCAAGTCTAGGCCCAACCACTGATGCCTAAGAAGCTGAAGACCTACAAGACCTTCTAGAACTAACACCAAAAAAAAGATATTTTTTCACAGAGATTTGAATGCAAAAGTAGGAAGTTCAGAGATACCTGGAATAACAGGGAGGTTTAGCCTTGGAGTACAAAATGAAGCAGGGCAAAGTCTAACAGAGTTTTGTCAAGAGAACATACTGGTGATAGCAATCACCCTTTTCCACCAACACAAGAGGTGATTGTACACATGGATATCACCAAACAGTCAATACTGAAATCAGATTGATCATATTGTTTGCAGCTGAAGGTGTAGAAGCTCTATAAAGTCAGCAAAAATAAGACCTGGAAATAACTGTGGATCAAATCATCCACTCCTTATTGCAAAATTCAGACTGAAATTGAAGAAAATAGGGAAAACCACTAGGTCATTCAGGTCTGACCTAAATCAAATCCCTTATGGTTATACAGTGGAGGTGATGAATACATTCAAGGGATTTGATCTGGTAGACAGAATGCCTGAAGAACTATGGGCAGAGGTTCATAACATTGTACAGGAGGAAGTGACCAAAATCATTCCAATGAAAAAGAAATGCAAGAAGGCAAAGTGGTTGTGTTAGGAGGCTTTACAAATAGCTGAGGAAAGAAGAGAAGTACAAAGGAAGGGAGAAAGGGAAAGATATACCTGCCTGAATGCAAAGTTCCAGAGAATAGCAAGAAGAGATAAGAAGGCCTTCTTCAATGAATGTTGAAAAGAAATAGAGGAAAACAATAGAAAGGGAAAGACTAGAGATCTCCAAGAAAACTGGAGATATTAAAGGAATATTTCATGCAAGGATGGGCATGATAAAAGATAGAAATTGTAAGGACCTAACAGAGGCAGAAGATATTAAGAAGAGGTGACAAGAATACACAAGAGAGCCCAAAACAAAAGAGATCTTTATGACTGGGATGACCACGATGGTCACTCACCAGAGCCAGACATCCTGGAGTGCGAAGTCAAGTGGGCCTTAGGAAGTATTACCAGCAACAAAGCTAGTGGAGGTGATGGAATTCCAACTGAATTATTTCAAATCCTAAAAGATGATACTGATAAAGTGCTGCACTCAATATGCCAGCAAATTTGGAAAACTCAGCAATGGCCACAGGACTGGAAGAAGTCAGTTTTCATTCCAATTCCAAAGAAGGGCAGTGCCAATGCTAGTGGGGTTATGCTCAAAATCCTTCAAGCTAGGCTTCAACAGTACAAGAATTGATGACTTCCAGATGTACAAGCTGGGTTTAGAAGAGGCACAGGAACCAGAGATCAAATTAACAATATTCATTGGATCACAGAGAAAGCAAGGGAATTCCAGAAAAACATCTGCTTCTGTTTCATGACTATGATACAGCATTTGACTATGTGAATCACAATGAACTGTGGAAAATTCTTAAAGAGGTGGCCTCCAATTAAAATAAATAAACAAATATTTTTTAAAAAGAGATAAGAACACCAGACCACCTTATCTGTCTCCTGAGAAACCTGTATGTGGATCAAGTTAGAACAACAACAGTTAGAACCTTACATGGAACAACTGACTGGTTCAAAATTGGGAAAGGAATACAAGGCTGTATCTTGTCACCCTGTTTATTTAACTTCTATGCAGAGTACATCATGCAGAATGCCAGGCAGGATGAAGCACAAGCTGGAATCAAGACTGCTTTAAGAAATACCAACAATCTCAGATATGCAGATGATACAACCCTAATGGCAAAAAAATGAAGAGGAACTAAAGAGCCTCTTGATGATGGTGAAAGAGGAGAGTGAAAAAGCTGGCTTAAAACTCAACATTCAGAAAACAGATCATGGCATCTTGTCCCATCACTTCATGGCAAATAGAAGGGTACAAAGTGGCAACAGTGACAGATTTTATTTTCTTGGGCTCCAAAATCACTGAGGATGGTGACTGCAGGCATGAAATCAAAAGACACCTGCTTCTTGGAAGGAAATCTATGATAGACCTAGACAGTGTATTAGAAAGCACAGACATCACTTTGCTGGAAAAGGTTCATGTAGTCAAAGCTATGGCTTTTCCAGTAGTCATGTATGGATGTGAGAGTTGCACCATAAAGAAGGCAGAGCATGGAAAAACTGACGCTTTCAGACTGTGGTGCTGGAGAAGACTCTTGAGAGTCCCTTGGACAGCAAGGAGATCAAACCAGTCGGTCTTAAAGGAAATCAACCCTGAATATTTATTGGAAGGACTGATACTTAAGCTGAAGCTCTAATACTTTGGCCACTTGATGTGAAGAGCCGACTCTGAAAAAGACCCTGATGCTGCGAAAGATTGAGGGCAACAGGAGAATGGGTTGACAGAGGATATGATGGTTGGATGGCATCACCGATTCAAGGGACATGAATTTGAGTAAACTCCAGAAGACAGTGAAGGACAAGGAAGCCTGGTGTGCTGCAGTCAATGGGGTCACAAAGAGTCAGACACAACTGAGTGACTGAACAACAACAAGCCTGCCCTATAAGAAAAGCTAAAAGGAGTTCTTTGAGTTCAACCAAAGGAGCCACACAAAAATATAAACTTTTCTGTTAAAGGTAAATACATGGACAAATATAAAAAGTAGTATTACTGTAATCTTATTTTATAACTGTACTTTTTTTTAGTCTACAGATTTAAAAGAAAATACACAAAAAAGTCACAAATCTATTTCAATATGCATATTACATAAAGATTTAACATAAATTATATATATAATATGTATACATTATAGATACTTATAATATGCATATATTATACATATATTTATATATTATATACATATATATAAATATACATTATATAAAGATTTAGTTTGTGAAAAATAACATAACAGGAACAGAGAGATAAAGGAGTAGATTTTGTATGTATCTAATTTTAAGTTGGTAACAGTTTCAAATAGTTATATGATCATTTAATAATTTATAAAAATATCAAACCACAGTGTTATACACAATCAACAAATATAACATTGTATGTTAATTATAATTCAATGAAAATAAGATAGTTATATCTTTGTGCATATCAAGTTGCTTCAGTCCCGTCCAACTCTTTGTGACCCTGTGGACTATAGCCCACCAGTTTCCTCTATCCATGGGGTTCTCCAGGCAAGAATACTGGAGCGGGTTGCCATACCTTCCTCCAGGGGATCTTCCAGGTCCAGGGATTGAACTGGCGTCTTTAAGTCTCCTGCATTGGCAGGTGGGTTCTTTACCACTAGTGTCACCTGAGAAGTCCATTATATCTTTAGGATGTTATATATAATCCCCATGGTAACCATAAAGAGAATATCTATGATTTCCCTCATGATTCAGTGGTTGCGATTCCACACTTCCACTGTAGGGGTCACAGGTTTGACCCCTGGTAAGGAAATTAGAATCCCACATGCTGCATCTCACAGCCAAAACAAAAGAATATAAGAAGGGAATCAAAATGTGTAACTACTTAAAAAAATCAAATACCATAAAAGGAAGGCAGTAAGCAACCCCCCCAAAAAAGTTGTAAGACATTTGGAAAACAAATAAGAAAATGGGAATAATAAGTCCTTCACTACCAGCAGCTACTTAAAACCAAAATGGATTGAATTCTCCCATCAGAAAACATAGATAGGCAGAATGACTTTAAAAGAGGATCCAACTATGTGATGTCTGTAAGAGACCACCCAGATCTATGAGCTCATGCAGGCTAAAAATGAGATGATGGAAAAGATATTCGATGCAAATAGTAACCAAAATATAACAGGGGATGCCATTCTAATATCAGACAAAATAAACTTGAAGTCAAAAACTATTATAAGAAATAAAGTAAGACATTGTATAATAACAAAAGTGTTAATTTGCCGAGAAGATGTAACAATTACAAGCATATTTGCAGGAAATATCAGAGCTCCAAAATTTATGAAGCAAACAGTGACAGGTTATAAAGGAGACGTAGTCAGATCTATAATAACAGTAGGAAATTTCAGTATCCCACTTTGAATAATAGAACAACCAGACAGAAGATCAATAAAGAAATAGTGGACCTGAACAACATTATAGACTAACTGGACCTAAAAGACGTATATAGAAAACTTCACTCAACAGGTGCAGAATATATGTTTTCCTAAAATATATGTCAAACTTTTAGGAGCTTTGGATTAACATTTATGCACTACTATATATAAAATAGATAACCAAGAAGGATCTACTGTATAGCACAGGGAACTGTACACAATATCTTATAATAGCCTATAATGGAAGAGAATGCAAAGTGTAGAGATATATATATATATATTCATATATATATATATTCACATCTGAATCACTTTGCTGTGCACCTGAAATATGATATTGTAAATCAGCTATTTTTCAATAATATTTTTAAAAATGTACATGGAACAATTTCTAGGATAAACCATAAGTCAGGTGAAAACAGCCTTAAAGAATCTTAAAAGATTGAAATTATACTAAAATCTTTTCTAATAACACAGGAATGAAATTTGAAATCAATAACAGAAGGAAAATGGAAAATCTAAAATTATGTAGAAATTAAACAACACAGTTTAATGTTTGGGTTACTGGAGAAGCCACAAGGAAAATTAGAAATATCCTGACTCAAATAAAAATGAAAACACACAATACACCAAAATTTATGGGATTCAGCAAATATAGTGGTAAGCAGGAAATTCATAGTAGTAAATGCTTATGTTAAAAAATAAGAACAATACCAAGCCAAAGCCAAACTTATACCTTAAAGCACTAAAAAAGAGGAAAAATGAAACCCCAACTAGCAGAAGGAAATAAAGAGTGAAGATTAGAAAAGAGATAAACAAAATGGGAAATAAATAAAATAGAGAAAATCAATGAAACCAAAAGTTGATTGTTCAAAAAGATCAACAAAATTGACAAAACCTTAGCTAAAGTGATGAAAAAAGGGAAAGAACTCAATTAATATCAGAAATGAAAGAAAGGACATTATAATAGATTTTACATAAATAAAAAGCATTATAAGAGAGTACCATGGACAATTATACATCAAATTAGACATCTCAGATGGAATGGAAAAATTACTAGAAACAAAATTAAACCAATCCTCCTCAAACTTTTCCAAAAAAACAAACCAAAAAACTGAAGAGGAGGGAATATTTTTTATACTAACTCATTGTGTGAGATCAGAATTATATTGATATCAAATCCTGAAAAAGACACTACAAGAAAACTTCAGACCAGTATCAGACCAGATAAATATTGCTGCTAAAATCCTGAAGAAGGTAATTAGCAGACAGAATTAGCAACACGTTAACTGAATTATGCACTGTGGCCAAATGGGATTTATTTCTGGAGTACAAAGATGGTTTAACATGCAAATATTAATCAACATAATACACCACATTAGCAAAATGAGGGAGAGTAGAGGATCCATAATCACTTAAACCAATGAAAAAAAGCATTTGACAAAATTTAACACTTTTTCATGATGTAAATACTCAACAACTAGGAATAAAACGTAACTACCTCAACATAATAAATGACACATATGAAAAGCCCAGCGCTAACATCGTATTCAATGGTGAAAGACTGAAAGTTTTCTCTATAAGATCAGCAGCAAGACAAGAGTTACAACTTTCCCCATTTCAACATAATACTAAAAGTCCTAGCCCAAGCAATTAGACAAGAAAAAGAAACAAAAGGCATTCAAATTAGAAAAGAAGTAAAATTATCTCTGGTTACAGATGACACGATCTTATACAGAGAAAACCCTAAAGACTCTACAAAGAAACTATGAAAACTAATAAATGAATTCAGCAAAGTTACAACATTCAAAATTAACAAACAAAAATCGGTTGCCTGTCTATGCATTAACAATGAAAAATCAGAAAAAATTAAGAAAATAATTCTATTTATAATAGCATCAAAATAAAATACTCAGGAACAAACTTAACTAAGGAGATTAAAGACTTGTACACTGAAAACCAGAAATTATTGCTGAATGAAATTAAAGACATCCATAAATTGACAGACATCCCATGTTAATAGATTCAAAGATATAAAGTTGTAAATATGTCAATACTACCCAAAGTGAGCTATAGATTCGATATAATCCCTGCCAAATCCCAAAAACTTTCTTTTTGCAGAATTAGAAAAATCCATCTTAAAATTCATATAGAATTTCAGGGAACCCTAAATATTTACAACATCTCAAAAATGAAGAACAAAGTTAGAGGAACAAAGTATGAAGAACAAATGAAGAACAAAGTATGAACAAAGTTCATACTTCTTGATTTCAAACAAGAAACTATAACTATAAAGGTGTAGTGATCAGTGCAGTACTGGAAAAAGGACATATATCTACTTAACTGATATCCTGTGTCCGATCATTCAATATCAGGTTTTGGGTATCTAATTAGCTTTATGCTGTTTCTGCTAACATTATCACACAAAATGGTGTATTTACTATGTGTTTTAAAATGTGAAGTCATATTTGAGTTTAATCTATAAGAATCCTGCAGAGCCTGAGTAAGGAGATAAGCCTCCTTGGGGGATGTTCATTTGCTTTTGCTAGGTGCCCCAGGGTCCTATCAAACAAGAACCACTTTAATTCCTTGGTCTAGAGTTACCTAGTCATTTAGGTAATATAAATTCAATTTTCAAGCCCTCACATGGAAAGGCCTTGATTATATCAGGAAAAAAATTTTTTTCAACCTGGAGCTTAGACCATGACCAATAAGTGTCCTTGTCATTTCTCTTTGCCAGCAGGTGATTTTTTTCTACTCCAATCTTAATGTATTCCTTGAGGTCTTGATTTTGAAGGAGTCTCTTAAGCTCCAGTTCCCCATCTGGCATGGGTCTAAGGCTTCATTTTTTATCCCCTGTTCAACTGTTAAAATGAAAACCTCTTGGTTATTAGAATTGGCAGATATTCCCTGGAAAGCCAGTGCTTCAGCATGAGCTTGCCACACAGGTTTCTAGCTCTTTCTTTGTTTTTGGCTCCTGGAGATTTCTCTCATATTCTTATGATTTCAGCTGTGTTTAAAGAATGTTTGCTGTATTTTATCTAGCATGGTGAGGGATTTTGTACTGGGTGGTTTTTCAGGATATTTAGCCTACCATATTGCCAGACTTATAGGCCCACAAGTTACTGTTGTAATAAGGAAGAAATGAAGATTTTTTTCCCCCTTAAAATAAGAGAATGAAAACATGGCAGAGTCTGATCAGGGTCCACTATTGTAAGATCTTTATCAGACATTTAACTCCCATGTTCACTTCTATTATTTCTTCTCTGTTTCCCAGGTTGTTTTAGTGGTAAACTGCTCAAAATGAGATAGGCCTGGGTCCTTAAGGACACTGCTATGGTGGAGTGGAGGGTAAAGCAGATGGAAACTTCATCTTGTTATAAGTCTAGATCTGAAAAAGGAAGAACTCTAAAGACTAGAGTGGGGCAGGATAGATCATGAAAAGAAGGGGAAAATTAGGCTGATGAAGGGCACAGGGAATCACAAGTTCAAAACATATAAATATTCAGGTGTTGGGGAGAATTCTTCAGCACCCCTAAATCAGGGTATTCTTACACTGGCCTTTTATTAAGTGTATTTATCCAGATGATCTCTAAGATTTAATAAGGAATACATCCTCAGATATGTAAAACCTGTTTTCTGATCTAATCAGGAAGGAAGACAACTCATGGTGAATTGAAATGTGGCACCCAAATTACATGTTCATTCATCCCTCAGCCAGAAATGAAACTCCAGATTGATAGCCTTTGTACCTCTGTCTTCTGACCTCTCCTCTGTCTGCACACCTCTCTTGCACTACCACTGAGGACATAAGTTCACATTATAACAGGAAGTGATGGAGAATTTCCCAGAGAAGAGAACATTAAGGAGAGCGTTTGTGGTTTGAATGTTCCTCACGGATTTTGTATGGTTTAGTATAATGTTCTCTAAAAAATTAGAAGCAAATGCTGGGCATCTCAAAGACATCAAGTCAGCACAGTTTTTCTAAATTCATAAGACTAATTTATATTGGGGAAAACAAAAGGAAAGAAAATCAAGTGAAAATGTCCTTTTCCAAAGTTTTAGTAAACTATGATCCATAGGCAAAATATGGGTAGCCACTGGCTTTTATAAAGTTTTATTGGAACATGACTACAATCATCTGTTTATGTATTATCTAAGACTGCTTCATACTACAGTTGCAGAGTGGCTGGGACAGAAACGATGTGACTTGGAAAGCTAAAATATGTACTTTAAGGAAACAAATTTGCTGACCCCTATATAAACTCTCTATTTTAGACTCCTTGTCTACTTATGATCCAATATGACCAATCAAAGGCAATGAAGAGGTCTCAAAAGATGTTTCCTTACCATTTTGCTGGTGACATTCCCAGCCTTTGTTTTCTTCCTTGCCTCCACTCTCCTGCTATACTACTCACTATCTCTCTCACTACTGGTTTTGCATTTCTGAAAGAACACTCTTCATTGGATCACTGTGCAAATTAAAGAAGATAGGATAAAGTACTTCATGTAGGACATGGCACATTACAAACATTCAACAAGTGGTGGCTATGATCAAAATCTACCCATTCAGCACATATTTATTGAGTTTGATTGTTGAGTTGTACCCTCTCCCCAAATTTATGTGTTGAATTATTAAGCCCAATCCTTCAGAATATGACCTTGTTAGGAGATAGAGTCTTTACTGAGGTAACCAAGTTAAAATGCAGTCATTTAGGATGAAATTTAATTCAACATGACTGATGTCCTTATAAGAATGGGAAATTTGGGTACGATCACTGACAAAAAGAAGATGATTTGAAAGCCCAGGGAGAAGATGGCTGTCTACAAACCAGGAAGAGAGACCTGAACAGCTCCTTCCCTCACAGCACTCAGAAAGTACCAGCCCTGCCAAATCCTTAATCTCAGATTTCTGGCCTCCAGAACTACAAGTCAATAAATTTTTATTGTTTAAGTGCCATGGACTGAATGACCCCGAAACTCCTACACTGAAACCCTAGTCCCCAGTGTGATGACACTTGGAGGAGGGGTTTTGGGGAGGTAATTAGCTCATGGGAGTATAGCCCCCATGAGGGGATTAGCGTCTTTATAAAAAGAAACACAGGAGAGTTTTCTTCCTCTCTATCTCCTTGGTATGTGAAGATACAGCATAAAGGTGTCCATCTGCAAACCATGAAAGGGGTTCTCACCAGGAATCAAATCAGCAGGCACATTGATCTTGGACTCCTCAGCCTCCATAACTCTGAGAAACAAATTTCTGTCTCATAAACTATCGTCTGTGGTATTTATTGTCACAGCAGCCTGAACTAAGACATTAAGTCACCAGTCTGTGATACTTCGTTACAGCAGCTCTACCAAACTAATAAGATTTCAATAAGAAAACAAGCAAACAGTTATGAAATATCAGGATGTACTACTTTGGATTGGGGCTTCCCTGGTGGCTCAGAAGAAAAAGAATCCATATGCCAGTGCAGTAAACACAGGTTTGATCCCTGGGCCAGGAAGATCACCTGGAGAGGGAAATGGCAACCCACTCCTGTATTCTTGCCTGGGAAAATCCCATGAACAGAGAAGCCTGGTGGGCTATACTCCCTGGGGTCATAAAGAGTCAGACATGACTTAGCAACTAAACAACAACAACTACATTGGATTAATAACTCAACTCCCTGAGATGATGTTTGTGTTGTAACTTTAATAGTTATAAGGGGCAAACTGTATGAAAATCAGCAAAACTCATTCCAACTGGAAGAAAAAATAAGTGCAAAGGCCCTGTATCAGGAATGAGTTTGCTGGTACTAATCCTATCTCTCCTACATTTTTCTTACCTTGAACATGGACGTGATACATGTGATGTATGGAGCTACAAGAGCCATCTTGGGTCCACGAGTCAATAGGCAATAAGGTTAAATGCTAACATATAAGGATGGCAGAGAAAAAAAGAGAGAAACTAAGTACTTTGTGGAATCATTAAAATAGCTGCACCAATAGTACAAACTTCCTACTCAGATATTACTTGTTCTGTGAGGTAAATTAATCCCTTTTTGTTTAAGTAATCATTAATCAGTTTTTCCACTACTTGGAGCCAAAAAAGATTCTTAACAGATATAGCATTGTACAATGTGGCAAAAGATTACTAAAACTTTGAAGTTTCTTAATCTGGGGAATGACAAAATCTGATTAAAGGTTTTCAAAGAACATTATGTGAAATTAGGATTGTAGAAAATGTAGTCATAGAATTTGGAAATATATCTTTCAATCCTTTGTATGCTATCATAATCTCAAATGTTATCCTAAATGTGATAGGAAGCTACTATAGGAAACATCAAAAACTTATTTGTATTTTTAGAGGACCTCTTGCAGAGTTAGGATATTAGTCAGGAAAAATATGATGGTGAATTGACAAGAGAGATTTCAGAAAAAATAAGAGAAAATTGAGGAAAAATATTCTGTCTACTACTGGAAGGAGAGAAGCCTGTTAGACTGCAAACATAGTCATCAGAGTGAATGGAGCTTAATGGCTTTGGGAAACATTTTTTGGAAGTAGTCTTGAATGGACTTGCTAATGAATGAGATGTAGGATGAATAGAGGGAGAAAACGGGAGTTGAGAAAAACATCTCTTACATTTTTTTTTTTTTTTTTTTTTTTGCCAGAGCAACTGGGTAGATGAAGATACTGTTTAGAGTTGTTGTTCACTAGCTAAGTTTGTGTCCAACTCTGTGACCCCCATGGACTGTAGCACACCAGGGCTCCTCTGTCCATGGGATTCTCCAGGCAAGAATACTGAAGTGGGTTGCCATTTCCTTCTCCAGGGAATCTTCCTGGACCAGGGATCGAAACTACGTCTCCCGCATTGGCAGGCACATTATCACTGAATCAGCAGGGAAAGCCCAATTGTTTAGAGAGGTCAGTATAAAATTAAGCGTTCTGTTTTCACCAGGTTTTAAGTTTCAGATCTTAATAAGACTTCTGAGACAGGATATCAAGGAAAACATTGGGTATATGTTTGTGGTGGTTCAGGGATGACTGTGTGTTCAGGGATGACTTTCAACTTAGATATGCAAGTCTGGATTCATCTGCATGCTTGTGTAAGACTGGACATGATCTCCCAGGAGGAGAAAAGAAGACCACTGCAAACCAAAGTCTGGCACTTGTCAATCATTTAAACACTGATCATGGAAGGGGGAGGAAGAGATTTGGAATTATCATGAGGAAAACTAGAATCATGTTGATTGTAGAAGGTAGGAGAGGGTGTTTCAGATAGGAGCCAGGGGCTCATTCATTCAGATGCTGACAGGTCAAGAAAGATAAGAAAGGGACATTTGTATTTGGCAAGATGATAAACCTTGAAACAGTTTCTGTGTATTTATGTGGACAGAAGCCCCATTCAAGTAGGTTGTAGAAATCATTAACCATATAAAAAGAAGACGCAGCAACCATAGACAATTATAATGGAAGAGCTGGGGAAAACACCTGCGCTTCCCCAAAAGACTATATATTCTTTCCACTTGCCTTTTTTCCTATCTGCTCTTTCCTACTGTTTCCCCTTGTGCTGTGTGGTCCTCTGGGCTAGGGCAAAGTGAGGAGAAGTGGTCTGGGAGCATGGTGGCCCTGGGCAGGAGGAGACACTCTCTTTTCTTTTACTCCTTTTCTAACCCCACACCACCGCTAAAAGTTTGATCATGGTCAAAGAATGTTGAATTTTCTGACTCTATTGTGTGTCACATCTTCAGCCTGGCATCATCTTCATTTTGTTCTTTCATTTAATTTACTTAGTTTCTCAAAAGCAGCAGAGAATGAGTTGTGTTTGTGTTGGTTTGTTTTAATGTATAATGAGTGATTCAAATGATTGCACATCACACATTCAAATTTTGTTGAATGTGTCATCATTTAAATGAACACAGGTGCCACACGCCTGTGAGTGCCTAGAAAAACCACCCTCTGTGCTTCATGTGGAAAAAAGATGATGTACTTGGCTGTATACACCTCATATCTTAATTTCTTTTTAATTTCATTCTTCCTCTACCGCTTTGCTTTTTCCATCCAATAAAGCATGCTGAACCCTGGGTGTTGTAAGGTAGATATTTGGCCCAACAGCAAACTCAAAAGCCACACATGAAGCAGTAAGCTTGTGAATGTGAACAGTATTTTTTAACTTTGGGAATAAAAATTTATAAATCTGTGCTCTTCAAAATTAGCATTTTCAGGAAGGTATGAAACCCTAGAAAAAAGTGTGAGAGAAATTAAATTATCCTCTCTGATGATGCTCCTGTGAGGCTGGAATAATGGCATTGCCTCATCTCTCATGTCACTCCTGACAGTTTAGTTTCAATCCTCAGTTTAGTATCAATACTCAGTTTAGTATCAATCCTCAGTTTAGTGTCAATCCTCAGTTTAGTGTCAATCCTCTCAGGCAAGCTAATGAAATCAATTCTGGTATGTTTCACTGCAGTGCTGACTGCAATGGCATTATTAATATGATCATGTTATTTCATAATTAACTTTCCTTTTGTTTTTCAGACAGGAACTACATCTAGTGAAGTGAGACCACTTGGGGTTTCTTTGACTAGGCCCCTGAACGGTTTATACACCTACGTCACTAAATCCCAGTTGAAGCTTAGATGTACGATGCAATTCGTTTCCACTACTTAATCTGTCTCAGTCATTACAAGTGAGTCAGAAGTCCTTATGCCTTACCATAGCTAAGTGTCCAAAAATTCCTTCACCACTATCACTGTTACACCTGAACACATGTTAAGAATCAGCGAGAAACCAGAGCTTCCTCAAAATGAAGTATGTGGACCACTCTAAGTGGGCTCTCCTGAAGAGCTTATTAGAATTCTCAGATACCTGTTTCAATCAGGATCTCTGAAGCGAGCCCTGGTATCCGCATTTTTAATAGGCCCTCCTAGGGTATGTATGCTCTTTAATTTTAAGAGAGAAATGACTAAGAACAATTGAACTCAAGTATTTTGTTTTAGTCATGTTTCAGATGAGATGCCACCTGCTTGTCATTGAGCCATTTTCTGTGTGTGTGAGAGAGACAGACAGAGAAAAAGAAACACTGGATCCTACTATGTCACAACTGGGATGGATGGCTAGATTCCCAGGCAACTTTCTCTTCGTTGGCAATGCTGCCCTCATAGATTCTACAAAAGTAAGCAATGTATTTAGTGGTCGCGGTGCCACCACTGTCATCAAAACTGATTCAGCATCGGCTGTACATCTGACCCAAACTGAGTTGATCAAAACCTCTCAATAATTTAAACTGAGATAGTAAAACTGTAGTAATTAGTGATAGTTTGGAGCAGAGAGTAGAAGTGGAGACCCTCAAGGCTGGGAGTTTGGGGACGGTGTGGATGGATGAGTAAATCAAGAGAGCCAGACCACAGAAAGAAGCAGAGGGTAAAGCAGATGTTCTAGAAGAGAGGAAATGAAATACACCATAGAGAGAAAGATAAGCTAAGCATGGGCGTGAGACAGAGAGATGAAAAGAACTGGAATCTTGTTTCATGAACGCCTTCTAGCTTCCAATTCCAGACTCTCATTAGTCTCAGCTGTCCTTTCAGGTCTCAGATTCCATTTGCTTCAACTGTTGTCCATTAGTTTCTGCTGCTTGTAATGAAATGCCCCCTGAATTAAACAGGGATTCTTTGCTTTTCGATGTTCATGATAAGCTAAGATGGTTCCTAGTCTACTACCAGGACCTTCCTGGTAAATTAGTAAGAAAACAAAAATATGTGAACTGTCCATTTTTTCAAACTGCTCTTTTATACTCACAGAGTATAATTAAATTCACAAAGCAGGGACTTCCCTAGCTGTCCAGAGGTTAGGACTCCACCTTTCTACTGCTGGGAACCTGGGTTTGATCCCTGGTCAAGGGGGAACTAAGATCCTGGAAGTCGCATGGTGCAGCCAAAAAAACCCATAAACAACAACAACAACAAAACAACTCATAAAGCAGAAATGCCGATTACTTGGGTTGCAAGTCCACTAGCCAGGGTAACTGTGTTATTGTTCCCTGCCTTCCCTTTGGAAAAGTCAAGAGACAAACTGGCAGGAAAAATCCAATTGCCTTCAAGGGTCATCTGTGTGATTCTAAGCCAATAAATACATCCGTATCTTGAATGCCCACAGCTGAGCTCAACAAAAAACAAACCAAAAGAAAAAAAAAAAAAAGCTGAAATCCTTGCTTAAAAAATAATAAAGGGGGAAAGCCACCAGTGTTTTCAGCAGCCAACACATGGCCTTCTTGCTAATGGAGTGCTGGGAAGCAGGGCCTCTGTCTACTTACTGTGTGCATTAGGCAGAAAAGAATGTTCATTTCCCCTGCAGACAGATTCCAGAGATTGGAAGGAAAGCTCTGAGAATGGGATGGCATTCCACGCTCCCCCATTGTTCCTCTTTCCCTCCCCTCTCTCCCACTCCTCACTCCACTCTCCCTGCAGCTGTTTCAGAAAAAAAAGTCAGGAGCTGGAGGAGGGCCCCAGGCTGGTCTGTGGAAGACTAGGCTGTGCCAGGTTTTCAGCTGCAATTAATTTTCCAGATAAGCCCTGAACCTCTGAAACACATTTGAAATTGAAATGCTGATATAATCGTCAACCACCACAGTACACGACCATAAATCTTGAGCTCTGATAGTTGTTGGTAATAAGAAAGTACAATATACATTTAATTAGTGTGAGATTCAGGAAATGTGCAGTGTAATAAAGCAATATTCTAATTAGGGTTGGGAAACTTGTTTGAATACTATTTGTGTGGTACTGTCAAAGGAGTTTTTATGCAATATGCAGAAATCTGCTTTTACTAAGCCCCAAAAATATAAACAAAACAACTCCAAAACCCAGAAGAGACAAGGTCTTTATGCCATTGAATATTAGTCCCAGGATGAGTACCAGATTAAAAACAGATGCTTGGTGGAAGTGAAACAGTCAACCCAGGGGAAAAAAAATTCAATCAGTGTGAAAGTTCTGGCTTGATTCTTAGTAAAAATCCAGGCTGTCCTTCCATGTTAGTTTATTTTCCTGTGAATTTACGCTCTAAACTTCCTAACTTCCTGTTCAAAACCTATCATCTGTTCCCGGAAATGCCACTTGTGCCTCTGCGATTATTGAGGGTGCATTTCCTCAGAGTCTCTAAGTTCTGCAAAGGAATTGGGAATCTAAACTGACCCTGGGAAAGAACAACAGCCTAATGGAATTAAAGCATCTGGGTCAGGAAACTTAGATCCTAATCCCAGCCTTGACTGTAATTTTCTGTGTGACCTTGAGAAAGTCAGTTAATACCTCTGTGCTTTAATCTCTTTATCCAAAAACTGAGGGCAGCAGGGTTTTACCTGGGCAATGTTTTGTAGATCTCAGGTAATTCCTATATTATAATGACTCTAGGTAAAAAGTGATGGGAGAAACAAAATTATCTTAAACAAGTTTACCTCTTCCCCTCTGTCACATATACATACATGTACTTGTAATAACAACCGGGGAAAAAATCAAGAAGTCCTTGCTTAGCTTATTGAATTGGTTTTTATCTTTTAAAGAGAAGATGCAAAGACTTTTTAAAGTCAGGATACTTAGTACTTAGAAATAGTTTAATTGTAAAACAGAAAATTTCCCCCAGATCTAATAATCCATGTGAAAAGGGTAAAAATAATTTTAATATCTACCCAAAGTAAAATCTAGATAATGGGTATTTTTTGGAAATGCTCTCTTCTGGAAAAATAGTCTATATATATTTCAAAGTTCTAGATTCAAAAAACCAAGTATAAAGTTTTTGTGTGATTTGGGTCATGTTAATTAACCCTTCTGTCCATGGGGTCGCAGAGACTGGGCGACTGAACAACAACAACAACCTCATTTTTTTTCCTTCACTTGGAGACGTTACTATACAAATGTAAAACAGTATCATAGAATTTCATATCTGGTAAATTTCTTAAAAACCACCTATCTAAACCCTTCCTTTTATAGATACACTGAGTCTCAGAGAGATTCAGTGACATGTCCAAGGACACAGAGGTGGCCAGGTCTCGCCTGGCCCTGTGCAGTGGGCTTCTGCCATACCATGTCTGTCTCCTGACTTTGAAGGAGTCCATGCCACTTCAAAAAGTAAACAGGGGAAACTTTCATAGCCAACCGGTACAATTTGTCTCAGTTCTGCAGTCCTGCGCATTTGTGAAGATGTTGCCAACCTTTTTATTTTGATACTCAAAATACATCAGGTGATATTACTATTTTTTGACACTCAGCTAGAAAGCCCAGAAAGAGGAATATACAGCTTATAATTTTTATAACACTTCATAACACTGACTATTAGGAAGAGTGATTTTGACACTTTTACATGATTAGCTATGTTTTATTGTAAATACTGCATTTGCTTAGCTAAAGTCTATCCATCCTGGATTTCTACAGAGATGCCTCAACCACTGAAGATCTTAACGCAAAGTTCACACATACACACAAATGATAAAATGTGCTCCTAAGGGATAGCACCTAATTACTATGGGTTTCTTTTTGGGCATATTTTGCTTATCCCATTAGCCACTGGGAGGGACCCTTGAGTACAGAGTGGCTTAATCCTCCGCTTCCATTTGATTTATCCACACTGAGTCAAGTTAATAGTTTGTAAAAATGCTCCCTAGCTTTTGGATTCTTATACCATAAAATGTCTGCACTCACCCCTGTATCCCGCCAAAATTAGGAACATATGTAACCTTTTCAACTCTCAATTTCCAACTTCTAATTTTTCTAAGTAAGAAAAAAATTGCTAACCAACCATCTCCATCATTTCATAAATGAAAGAACAATTTAAACAAAAGAATCACATTCTCAAAATAAATCTTTATATTAAATACTTAGACTTCATGGAACCCTAACCACCCTATTTAACAATTAAACAGTGATAGAAAATCAACAGATGAAGTGTATTTCAGAAGTTTAATGGACTGAGATCTTAAGTGTACTGGACAAAATGCATTTACATTATGTTTTACTTTCTAGTCCTTCAAACCCAGAGGTCAGTAAATTACCTGTTTGTAATATCTAACAAATGCAGATGTCTGAGCTGTACTCCAGATCTTTTAGGGGCAATCGGAACCTCAGCTATCCTGGGTGTGATCTTGTAGAATGGCAGGAGTACAAGAAGCCAATCCAAAACCACTCAACATTTCAAGTCTCTGTGTCCTGACATTTCATTGGTGCTGCCCAGCATCAATGAGACAAGAAAATATGCTCTCCCTACTCTTGTGGCAGGCACTGCCTGGATGTCTTGAATTCTATAACAAGGAAGGGAATAAAGGATTGGAACATAATCCAATCTACAGCTTAATATCTGAAAACTCACCTGCTACACAAATAATGATGACCTACCTCATTATCCAGGCAAGTAAGCAAGAATTCTATTCTTAATAACAATTTCCTTAGAAGTGTCTGCAGAGACAGATGCACATAATAGCAGGCCTACAGTTTGGTTTTCATCTTAAGAAGCAGGTAGTCTATCACATTTTATAGCAAAACAAGGTTTGCCTTTTATTTTTTCTTTTAATAATTTAAATGTTAAGTCCTTCTTAATATGCATTGTACCATCGTATCATTTTGAAAAACTTCTCAAGGGCAGACTTGTCATAGATCTGCTGTGTAAAACATAAGAGCAGTTTATGCATCTGTTTTACTTCATTGCCTAGGGCAGTGCTTCATTAAATCTAGTTCTCAGAGAGCAGAACCTAGGCACTGGCGTTTTTTAAAAGCACCTCCAGGTGACTCAAAAGTGCAGCTATGGTTGAAAACCATTGGCTGGAGCCTTTGACCCATGCTTGATTAAAAATACCACAAAGAAGTTGTACCATACACTAAATCTCCTTCTGCCAGAAGAAACTACAGAGCCAGTTTGCAAGAAGATAGTCTGTAAAATTTCCTCTGGGGTCCACTCAGACCAGTAGCATCATCTGGGAGCTTGTGAGAAAAGTCCGCAAAGCACTGCTGAAAATCCTAAAGTCTAATTAGGCAAGACAAATCAGTTTCCGCTTAGAACAATTTCTTTTTATCAAGTTCTTAAAATTCAAGTCCAGGATTCCTCATCAAGAATGTTACAGGTGAGATGTGTATGTAGTATAGTATACTGTAATGTAATGTATGATAATATAATATGTTCAATTGCTCAGTTGTGTCTGACTCTTTGTGACCCATGGACTGTAGCCCACCAAGCTTCTCTGTCCTTGGGACTTTCCTGGCAAGAATATTGAAGTGGGTTGCCATTTCCTCCTTCAGCGGCTCATCCTGCGCCAAGGACCGAACCAGCATCTCCTGTGTCTCCTGAATTGCAGGTAGATTCTTTACCACTGAGCCACATTATAGGGGCTTCCCCTATAATAATGTAATAAAATGTAGTAAATATATTTTTCCTTTCCAAATAAATTTATTTGCAGAGGTTCAATTCAGTTCACTTCAGTCGCTCAGTCATATCCAACTCTTTGCGACCCCATGGACTGCAGAACGCCAGGCCTCCCTGTCCATCACCAACTCCCAGAGTTGACTCAAACTCATGTCCATTGAGTCGGTGATGCCATCCAACCATCTCATCCTTGGTCATCCCCTTCTCCTCTTGCCTTCAATCTTTCCCAGCATCAGGGTCTTTTCTAATGAGTCAGTTCTTCGCATCAGGTGGTCAAAGTATTGAAGTTTCAGCTTCAACATAAGTCCTTCCACTGAACATTCAGGACCGATCTCCTTTAGGATGGACTGGTTGGATCTCCTTGCTGTCCAAGGGACTCTCAAGAGTCTTCTCCAACACCACAGTTCAAAAGCATCAATTCTTCAGTGCTCAGCTTTCTTCACAGTCCAACTCTCACATACATACATGACCACTGGAAAAACCATAGCCTTGACTAGACAGACCTTCGTTGGCAAAGTAATGTCTCTGCTTTTTAATATGCTATCTAGGTTGGTCATAACTTTTCTTCCAAGGAGTAAGGGTCTTTTTATTTCATGGTTGCAGTCACCATCTGCAGTGATTTTGGAGCCCAGAAAAATAGTCTGCCACTGTTTCCACTGTTTATCCATCTATTTGCCATGAAGTGATGGGACCGGATGCCATGATCTTTGTTTTCTGAACGTTGAGCTTTAAGCCAACTTTTTCACTCTCCTCTTTCACTTTCATCAAGAGGCTTTTTAGTTCTTCTTCACTTTCTGCCATTAGGGTGGTGTCATCTGCATATCTGAGGTTATTGATATTTCTCCCAGCAATTTGGGAGATTTGCAGAGGAGGAACCCCTAAATTGTGTAAGGAGTAGAAGGACTGTTCAACTATCCAACACAGTGGTAATTTGTTACCACTTTATTTCATTGTGGGGGAGATAAAATAGATAAGATGTGGCCCTTGCCTTCAGGCTACTTATTCTGATAAGGGATGCTGACAAATAAACAGCTAACCAGAACTCAATGCAGTCTAAACTCCTAAACTAAATGGAGTCCAGATCCCCTGGACTGGGTTAAAATTCTATTCCTAACTGGGTAATTTTAAGCAAAAGTACTTAACTTTTCTAAGTCTCAGTTTTCTTATCTATGAAATAAAAATAATAAAATAAAACCCTAAACTAGAAATACAGCAATATGTTCAGGGCAGTGACTCTCAAATGTTAGTGTGCATTAGAATCACCTGGAAGACTTGTTTAGCCACAGATTGCCCTAACCTTTCAGAGAAGGCAATGGCAACCCACTCCAGTACTTTTGCCTGGAGAATCCCATGGACGGAGGAGCCTGGTGGGCGCAGTCCATGGGGTCGAAGAGTCGGACACGAATGAGCGACTTCACTTTCACTTTTCACTTTCATGCATTGGAGAAGGAAATGACAACCCACTCCAGTGTTCTTGCCTGGAGAATCCCAGGGACGGTGGAGCCTGGTTGGCAGCCGTCTATGGGGTCGCACAGAGTCGGACACAACTGATGCGACTTAGCAGCAGCAGCAGCAGCAGCAGCCCCAAACTTTGCATTTTCCAGTAAGCCTGTGGTGGAACTTGAGAATTCCCATATCTAACAAGTTTGCTGCTGGTCTCAGGAATCACACTTTGAGAACCACTGGGCTATGGAAATAGATTCAAAAGAACAGAATGCTAGGATTCACATGGGTGGCAAAGGAGGAGTCAAATGTTGAAGGGAGAGAGGAGAATTCCTGGTTGACACAGTAATCAGTGTGGAGCATACCCGAAGGTCTGTGGAAAGTCTTCTATGACTGGAGTTCAGGACATGTGAAAGAAGGAATAGATAAGACTGGAAAAATGGGTCAGGGCCAATTCATGGAGGCTCTAGGGCAGCAGCAAAGGAGCTTGAATTTTATTCTGCATGCAGTGGGATTGAGAGAGGGTGTTTAGGGGTTAAAAAACATTTTTTTAAGACAAGATCCAAATTTTCCTCTAGGATAGTAGTTTAGGTAGCAGTGAGGAGGATGGACTGGAGAGGCAAGAGGATGGAAATCAGGAGAGCAGGCAAGAGGTCACCCCAATGATGAAGGAGAATGATTCATCAATAGGGCCACTGCCAAAACACCTGGTGACCCTCATACTTCTGGGAAGCACTAGAGACCCCATGATTGTAGAGAGACAGAAAAGAAGGAGGGTCATTCATTCAACATGTATTCATTGCTGCTACTGCTGCTAAGTCGCTTCAGTCGTGTCCAACTCTGTGAGACCCCATAGACGGCAGCCCACCAGGCTCCCCCGTCCCTGGGATTCTCCAGGCAAGAACACTGGAGTGGGTTGCCATTTCCTTTTCCAATGCATGAAAGTGAAAAGTGAAAGCGAAGTCGCTCAGTCATGTCTGACTCTTCGCGACCCCATGGACTGCAGCCCACCAGGCTCCTCCGTCCATGGGATTTTCCAGGCAAGAGTACTGGAGTGGGGTGCCATTGCCTTTTCCTGTATTCACTGAGCTCTTGTTATATTCCAGGCACTGTGCCAGGCACAGAGGAAATAGCAATGAACGAGACAGACAAGGTTTTTACCTTCATGAAACTCTTGGACTAGCAGGAAAAACATGGCCGTGGGGCCAGCAAAGAAAATAAACTATGGAACAATGTATGTAAATGTCAGCGCTGTGGATGGGGCTGGTTGCCTCACCCAGACTGGAGAGTGAAGGAAAGTTTCTGGAGGAAGGAAACACGTAAGCATAAATTACCTGAATTGGCCAAAATGTTTAACAGGGCCCATGAGACCCTGCATGATCTGGACCCTCCCCTATTTTCAGCTTATGACAAGTTATTGTTTCTCTTACTCTTCGTGCTCTGGTACTGAACCTCTTTCAATTCTTGTTAGCCTCAGGACCTTTTTACATGCTTTTCTCTTGGCTTGGAATTTTCTTCTCTCTCATCTCGGGAATTACTACTCATTCTATGAGGTTTAAATATCACTTCCATAAAGGTTTTTCTGTGCCCCCAAGATTAGACTAAGATCCCTGTTTTACTCTTTGGAATCATCCTGTGCTTCAGTTTTCTAAGCCCACATGGCTCAGTGGTATAAAGAGTCTGCCTGCCAATGCAGGAGACACAAGAGATACGGGTTTGATTCCTGAGTCGGGAAGATCTCCTGGAGGAGGAAATGGCAACTCACTCTAGTATTCTCACCTGGAAAATCTCATGAGCAGAGGAGCCTGGTGGGCCACAATCCATGGAGTTGCAAAGAGTCGGACACAACTTAGCAACTAAACAACATTATCACACTGGTAATTAATGCATTATATGAGGATAATTTTCTTCACATATGTATCCACTATTAGATTATAAGTTCTGTGGGACACTTGTGTCTTTTCTATACCTGTGGTGTGAGTTCTTAATACAGTGGCTGGAATATAAGTATTCAGTATTTCACCTTATAAATGAAAACCAAGAACTAAAAGATAAAATGGAATAGTTAAGCAAAGGGAATGAGAAGGCAAGGAACAGTGGGCATGGGCCCTGAGGGAGAACAGAGGGCTACTCAATAAAGGAGCTACATGGAGATCACTGGGGTTGGGTTCTAGGCAGAGAAAGAGAAGAAAGGCCTGAAGGGGCAGTCAATGGGAAAACACCAAAGGGGTACAAAACCAGGGAATCTTGCACCAGATTTATGTTTTTAAAAGACCATACTGGTTGCTTGGGCTTCTCAGGTGGCTCAGATGTAAAGAATCTGCCTGCCAAGTAAAAGATGCAGGTTTGATCCCTGGGTCAGGAGGATACCCTTCAGAGGGAGTGGCTACCCACTCAAGTATTCTTGCCTGGAACATCCCATGGGCAGAGGAGCCTGGTGGGCCACAAGTTAAGGACACTTGAGCAAGACATTTAGGAGATGGTCCTGTTAGAGCTTGGTGGTGGACTGATGTGTGGATAAAGGAGAGAAAAGGTGGTCATGGGTGACATGTAGTTTTTGACAAAACAATGAAACTTCTGGGTATTGAACAGCTCCTCCTCTGAGTGATAGAGACCCCTTCCATAGTTTTTGATTATTGCAGTGCCATGATGCCAATTCCCCTACACCTGGTAGACTGATAGTGATATACAATCCCAATTTGCTCAGTGAAGTATAGCAGTGTGATTATAGATTTCTACTCTATATGCAGAAGTGGAGATTTTTCTTCTTAATCAGAGGCTGGCAAAATTTTCCTATAAATTTTCCTATAAAGGTAAACATTTTATAAACATTTTAGTTTTAGTAAACATTTAGTAAACACTTTATACTTTGTAAATGATACAATCCCTGTTGCAACTCGACCATTATACCTCAAAAGCAGCCACAGACAATGTGTAAAGAAGTGAACATGGCTGTGCTTCAGTATGAATTTGTGGACAAAGAGTTTTGAATTTCATATAATTTTCACATATCACAAAAAATCCTCCTTTTGAGTTTTTCAACTAATTAAAAATACAGAAACAATTCTTAGTTCACAGGGTGTACAACTACAGGATTTGTCCCATGGACACCACAGGATTTGTCCCATGGACTGAAGTTTGTGGATTTCTACTCTAAATAAAGGACTTTTCCATAGAGATACAGAGTTACAAATACAGGTAAAGGACAGCAAGGTTTAATGCCGCGTGGCGATCTCTTGTAATCCAATGGGGCAAAGGGGGAAATATTCCTAGTCAAAAAAAGAAATGAAAGTTTCTCATGATTCCAGGCAGTTGTGAGTTGCTTGAAAGAAGAGAAGGAAAGGTGGAACCATTCTATTTTGTCTGTTTGGGAGCAGCAGATCTCAGTGGCTCTACAGGGGAGTGCCTCAGGCTGCCAGGTGCGGTTCTGACTCATATTCTTTTTCCTATTCAGAACCCAGGTACATCAAGTGAACCAGACCTAGTAACTCATCAGTTCTTTTAAGATATAAAGCTAAATACTCATCACATTCTTAGTTTTCATGTATATGACCAGTTGTTGTCATTCAGTCACCCAGTCGTGTCCAACTCTTTGCGACCCCATAGACTGCAGAATACCAGGCCTCCCTGTCCCTCACCGTGGTACCTAAATTCAAACCTCTGCATTATCATCGAGCTGGATAAGCTAGCCTTATTAAAGACCGACAGACTTCAGTGACATCAGGGACAATACAAAGATTAAAGAAAGGTGCTGTCTTTACAAAAGGACATTTGCTTAAGGAACTTTGAGTTGTGTCTAATTCTCCCTAGATCTCCTAGCAAAACCGTCAAACTCAAAAGGCTTTCCACAGACTGCATGCGTGTGTGCTAAGATGCTTCAGTTGTGTCCGACTCTCTGTGACCCTGTGGATGATAGTCCGTCAGGTTCCTCTGTCTATGGGATTTTTCAGGCAAGAATACTGCAGTGGGTTGCCATTTCCTACTCCAGGGGATCTTCCCAAGCTAAGGATCGAACATGCATCTCTTACGTCTCCTGCATTGGCAGGCTGGTTCTTTACCACTAGAGCTACCTGGGAAGCTCTGTCCACAGACTTAGAATATGTTATCATCAAGCTGGATAAACATACTATCATATATGATCATTAATCCTCTTTTTATAAATAAATTATAATTTATATGTATATAATTATCTACTCAAAGTGTTTAACTTCTGGACTATGAACTACTTGAGGCTATGGATCTTATCTTATTCATCTCTGAATTATCAGTGTCTATCATAATTACTATCACATAGTTAATACCTCATAAATGTTGGTTGAATGAGTTCATAAAAATGTCATAATATTATTAAAATTGTTAGTAGGTGGAAAAAGGAATATATGCTTTTGTTCCAAATTAGGAAGCCTCATCTTAAAATCGACACTGAGGAATATACTTTGTGAATGCATCTCTCTGTAAGAATGCTCTGGAGAGTAAGGAAGTCTGTGATAAAATAAAGGCATAGAATTACTTGCTTATTAACCTGAGGACCAAGTGGGATTTTACTCATTAAGAACCCCTGGGGAAACATTGCTGGATCTGCTTACCCAACAGGGTAAGTCCCAACCCACTTCTCTCCTCTCTTGCCATCTTTCACAGCATAAACTGAAAAATGTGGAAATTCACTTTCTCAGTATCCTGTGTAGCAAAGAAGGCCATATGACCATGTTATGGCCAGTGAGCTGTAACCTGAAGTCTCCCAGGGGTTCCTGGTAAATTTATGTGTATTCCTGGCAAAGAGTCTGATAACTGGCACCAACTTTCCCTCTTCTTCCTGCTTTAAATGTGGGGTAGTGGGAACTTATTAGCACCCATGAGTGTAAGACTAGAAGAATTGTAACGCACATTCTGACATCTTTGAACTGAAGCCTGAATCTTTCTATCTCCAGGCTTCTTATATTAGAAAATGTAACCAGATTTATTAAACCATTGATGGGTAACATTTTTTCTTGCAAATGAACATATGCCTAACTGGTACAAAGCCTATTTTACAAAATAAAAACTCTTAAGCACCAATAATAATCACCAATAATCAGTAATCTCCAAATGTTACAACAGTTACTAAAAAGTATCTTATTACTTTCCATTTAACTGAAGATTATTTGGAAGATTTTTTTTAAACTTCTGGCCCCCCAGGTCTACAGCTATTTAAACCATTGATATTTACTGGGTTTTTTGGCACCTCTTTTCCCTTTCTCTGAGCACTAAACTCTCAAGAAAATCTTAATTTCTTCTACTCAACAGTTTGAAGCACAAAATTATTAATATTCTATAATTGTTTCCCTCTTAAATGATGTGAATTTAATTTTATTTATTCAGTTTATTTATGACATATCTCCAAAAAAGATACAAGGCTACTTACTTTTTAAAAGATTTATACAGGAGAGTGACATCAATAAGATGGAAGAATAGTAAGCTCTACACCCTCATTTTCCCACAATATTAAACAAACAACAACTAACAAACCAAAACAGCTTTGCAAGAATTCTATAAACCAGTTAAAAAGTTGCAACAAGAAAATGCCAATTAGCCCCCAACTAAAATAAATAAATTTATTAAAAAAAGAAAGAAAGAAAAGAAAATGCCTAACCAAGAAAATGGCACACTTAAAATGGCAGGAAGTTTCATGGCATTTCTGCTCACTCTTGCCCCACCTCCTGCTCAAGACAGTGTGGTGAGGTTGGGAGGAAGGTGACCAATTCCTGGTTGCTCCCTTGGGACAGCAAGGAGAGTGGGGCTTGCTTGCAATGTTCTGGATTGTGTGGGAGACGCCTGGAGTTCTGGTTTCTTTCTCACATTACTTGGAGCACAGATGGGAATGTTGGCTTAGTTTGGGTATTGTGTTGGAGGTCTCTGGCAGTAGTGGTGGGGCCTGAGAGCTGCAAGAAGACTGCAGAACTGTAGACTGAGAACTGCAAGAAGAAAGACTGCAGAACTGTAGACTCAAGTGAATTGTAAATGAAAGAAGGGATACTGAAATAAATTTTACAGAAATAAAAATTATTATAAGAGAATAGTATAAACAATTGCACACCAACAAATTAAACATTCCAGGTGAAATGGAAAAGTTCTTAGAATCATAAAACCTACCAAGACTGAATTATGAAGAAATAAAAAGTCTGAATACCCAAAACTAGTTAGGAGATTGAATCAGTGATCAAAAAACTTCCAAAAAAGAAATGTCCAGGCCCAGAAAACTTCACCTGTGAAGTCTACCAAACAGTTAAAGAAGAATTAATACTAATTCTCTAAACACAAACTCTTCCTAAACTGAAGAGGAGGGAACAATAACACTCTCATTTTATGATGTCAGCATTACACTGACACCAAATCCTGACAAAGACACTAGGAGAAAAAATTGCAGACCAATATCTTTGATGAATACTGCTGCTAAAATCATCAAAAAAAAATCAACAGACAGAATTTAACAGTACATTTTAAAGTCTTACACACTATGACCAAGTGGATTTACTCCTTGAATGCAAGAAGAGTTCATCATACAAATATTCATCAGTTGAATATACCACATTAACAGAATAAAGAAGGGAGGAACCCATAATCATTTCAATTAATGCAGAAAAAGCATTTGACAAAATTTGACACCTTTTCATGATAGAAAGATGTAACAAACTAGAAATTAAAGTAACATGATAAATGACACAAATGAAAAGCCCAGGGCTGATATCATACTTAATGGTGAAAAGCTGAGAGCTTTACCTCTAAGATCAGGAATAGGATAGGAGTGTTTACTTTCATCACTTTCATTCAACACAGTACTGGCAGTCCTAGCTAGAGCAATTAGGCAAAAAAGAGAAATAAAAGGCATAAAATTGGAAAGATAGAAGTGAAATTATCTCTGTTCACAAATAGTATGATTTTATATGTAAAAAAGATAATGCACATATGTGTGCACATGTACACACACACATGCTTAATAAAACTAATAATGGATTTAACAAAATCACAGGATATAAAATCAATCTGCAAAAATCAGTTATGTTTATAAGCACCAACAATAAATAATTTTTGAAAGGAAATTAAGAAAACAATTCGATTTATGATGGTGTTAAAAAGAATAAAATCCTCAGGAATAAATTTAACCAAGCAGGCAAAAGACCTGCACACTGCAAACTACAAAATATTGGTAAAAGAAATTAAACACTGATAAATAGAAATATATACTCACGAACTGCAAGACATTGAAAGTATATTTACATATTTACTTATGTAATATATATATTGATATATGTATAGCATATATATATATACACAAAGGGATCGATAAATTCAATAAAATCAAAATCCCAATGACATTTTTCCTTAAATAGAAAATTCCATCCTAAAATTCAAATAGAATCTCAAGGGGACCCAAATAGTCAAAACAAACCTGAAAATAAAGTTGGAGGTTTCACACTTCTGCATTTCAAAACTTACTACAAAACTATGGTTATCAAAATATTGTGATACTGGCACAAACAACAACAACAAAACACCCAAACTCGATTTAAAAAATGGCAAAAGAAGGTTAGAACACACCCTCATATCATGCACAAAAATAAACTCAAAATGGCTTAAAGACTTAAATATAAGACATAAAACTCCTAGAAGAGAGCACAAGCAAAACATTCTCTGACCAATGTTTTCTTAGGTCAGTCTCTCAAGGCAATAGAAATAAAAACAAACAAACAAAAATAAACAGGACTTAATCAAACTTTCAAGCTTTTGCACATCAAAAGAAGTCATTTGAAAAAGACAACTTATGGAACTGGAGAAAATATTTGTAAATGATGCAAAAGACAAGAGTTTAATCTCCGAAATATACAAACAGCTCATACAACTCAACAACAACAAGAAACCAAACAATCCAATCAGAAAATGAGCAGAAGACCTTAATAAACACATCTCCAAAGAAGACCTACAGATGGCAAATAGGCACATTCAAAGATGCTCAACATCATTAATTACAGTAATGCAAGTCAAAACTACAATAAGATACCACCTCACATCATCAGGGTGGCCACCTTTAAAAAGTCTACAGATAACAAATGCTGCAGAGGGTGTGGAGAAAAGGCAACCCTCCTACACTGTTGGTAGGAATGTAAGTTGATGCAGCCACTATGGAAAACAGTGTGGAGTTCCCTCAAAAAACTAAAAATAGAATTAGCATAAGGTCGAGCAATCCCACTCCTGGGCATATACCCAGACAAAACTATAATTCAAAAGGACCCATGTGCCCCTATGTTCATAGCAGTACTGTTCGCAATAGCAAAACACGGAAACAACCTAAATGTCCATCAGGAGATGAGTGGATGAAGAAAATGTAGTGTGTGTGTGTGTATACATAGAGATACACACAATGGAATACTACTCAACCATAAAAAAAGAATGAAATAATGCCATTTGCAGCAACATGGATGTAACTAAAGATTATCATATTAAGTGAAGCCAAAAAGAGACAAATATCACATAATAACACTTACATGTGGAATCTAAAATATGGCACAAGTGAAATTATCTACAAAACAGACTCACAGACATAGACAACAGACCTGTGATTGCCAAGGGGGAAGGAGGAGGGAGAGGGAAGGACTGGAAGTTTGTGATTAGCAGATGTAAACTATTAAATATAGGATGGATAAATAACAAGGTGCTACTCTATATCACACAGAACTATATATACTGTGATAAACCATACTGGAAAAGAATTAAAAAAAAAAAAAAGAATGTCTATGTGTATGTTTGGAGAAGGCAATGGCAGCCCACTCCAGTACTCTTGCCTGGAGAATCCCAGGGATGGGGGAGCTTGGTGGGCTGCCGTCTATGAAGTCGCACAGAGTTGGACACGACTGAAGCAACTTAGCAGCAGTAGCAGCAGCATGTGTATGTAACTGAATCACTTTGCTGTACATCAGAGATTGGCACAGCATTGTAAATCAATTATACTTCAATTTTTTAAAGTGGCAAAGGACATTTGACATTTCTCCAAAGGAGATATACAAATGTGACATTACTCCAAAGATGATATACAATTGACCAAGAAGAAAATAAAAACGTGCTCAATGTCACTAATTGTTAGAGAAATATAAATCAAACTCAAAATGAGATAAAACCTCGTACCCAATAGGATGGTTAATAGTAAATAAACATAAAATTTTGGTGAGAATATAGAGAAACTGGAACCCTTACACACTGTTGGTAGGAATCTAAAATGGTTTGGCACTATGGAAAACAGTATGGCAGTTCCTCAAAATTAGAAAACAAAATTTCCATATGATCCAACAATCCAAACTCTTGGTATATACCTCAAAGAATTGAGAGCAGGATCTTGGAGAGAGAGTTGTATACTCAAGTTCATAGTAGCTTTATTCAAAATAGCCAAAAGGTTGAAGCAACTCAAGTTTTCAACAGATGAATGGATAAACAAGATGTGGTATATGCATATAATAGAATATTATTCAACTTTAAAAAGCAAAGAAATTCTTTTTTTAATTGGAGGATAATTGCTTTACAATGTTGGGTTGGTTTCTTCTGTATAACAATGAGAATCAATCATAAATATCTATATATATACCCTCTTTCTTTAGCCTCCCTCCTACCCACTCCCCATCCCACCCATCTAGGTCATCCCAGAGCACCAGGCTAGACTCCCTGGACTATATCTATTTTTACTTATTTTACACATTATCTTCCCACTAGTTATCTATTTTACACATAGTACTGTATATATGTCAATGCTACTTTCTCAATTCATCTCACCCTCTCCTTCCCCTTCTGTACACACAATTCTTTCTCTACAAGCAAGGAAACTCTGACACACAGTAAAATATGCATGAACTTTGAAGACATTATGATAAGTGAAATAAGGTAGTCATGAAAAAAAGTACAAATACTGTGTGAATTTATGTATATGAGGTACCTGATTGTTGTTCATTTGCTAAGTTGTGTCTAACTGTTTGTGACCCCATGAACTGCAGTATGCCAGGCTCCTCTGTATTCCACCATCTCCAGGAGATTGCTCAAATTCATGTCCATTGAGTTAGTGATGCTGTCTAGAGTCAGTGATACTGTCTAACCATCTCATCCTCTGCTGCCCCCTTTTCCTTTTGCCTTCAACCTTTCCCAACATTGGGGTCTTTTCCATTGAGTCAGCTCTTTGCCTCAGGTGGCCAAAATACTGAAGCTTCCAATGAATTATTTAGGATTGATTTCCTTTAGGATTGACTGGTTTGGTCTCCTTGCTATCCAAGGGACTTTCAAGAGTCTTCTCCTGCACCACAATTTAAAAGCATCAATTCTTCAGCCATCAGCCTTCTTTATGGTCCAACTTTCACATTCATACATGACTTCTGGAAAAACCATAGCTTTGACTATACAGGCCTTTGTTGCCAAAATGATGTCTCTGCCTTTTCTAATACTCTGTTTAGTTTTGTCATAGCTTTAATGGGTTTCAACATTAAACAACAACAACAAAAAAACCCCCAAACTAAGATCTTGGCATCCAGTCCCATCACTTCATGGCAAATAGAAGGGGGGAAAGTGGAAGCAGTGAATGAGGTACATAGAGTAGTCAAAATCATAGGGACAGAAAGTAGAACAGTGGTTACTAGAGACTGAGGAGAGAATTCGTTTTGTATGGGCACACAGTTTTAGTTTTTTAAGGTGAAACAAATGTTTAGATTTGTTGCACAATGATGTGAATATTCTTAACAAAACTGAACTGTATGCTTAAAATGACTAAGGTGGTAAATTTTATGTATTTATATATTTCATTACAATTTTAAAAAAATTTAAGACATAAAAAAGCTTAGTAAAATAGACAAAGCTACTGACAATCAGAAACAAACAAAAAAGAAAATTAAAACATTCTAGCACATTAGGTTAACATGGCTCCAGTGTTTAATCATTATGTATAGTTTCCTGTCACCCAGGGCAAAAAGGCAAATAACATGATAGGTTTCATAACTCTTTTGATGAAAGGGGAGAAAAAATTAGTTCTCTGAAAGAGGTATGGTTTTTATGGTATAACATCCTGATTCTCATTCCTTTGTAGATAACCTGATATTTTGTTCATTTTTGTTTTGTTTTGTTTTCACTATTCATCGAAAACTTTTATGAGTTTGTCTTTGACATGGAAAATTTTACTGTGATGTGTCATCTGCCCAGCCTCTGGTGGACACTCTCAAACTGAAGATTTCTGTCTAGGTGGGAATATTCTGTTATTCTTTTGATTATTTCCTCTCCTCAATTCTTTTTCTCCTTTTCTGTAACACCTGCTATTCTGCAACATGCATCATACCGATACTGGAATTTATGGAGTTATTTTCCATGTTTCTATTTTTCTCTCATATTTTATCTTTACTCTCTTGCTTGATAATCTGGAAGAATTCCTTAATAATTTTCAATATTCACACTTTCTAATTGGTTCTTTAATCATCTTGTTCTTCTGCTGACAATTTACACATTATTTATCTTCATGACAATTTTTGTATTTATATTTATAATATCCCCAATTGGCTGTTTTTAATTGTAGGGCCTTCTTGTTTTGTGGGTATAATATCTTCTCTGAAGGTATTAATCTTGGCATTTTAAAATGTACTCATGTACTTTATTAAGTCTCAGGTATTGACTTTTAAGTTTATTTGCAGAATCTATTTCAAGGCGTTACTTTCCTTACGTGGTTAATGATTTTTAGTTGTGTGTGTTCATCTTTGTGAGTGAGACTCCCTACTATCCTCCCTGTGTCTACTAATTCTATTAATTGCATCTTGATTATGGTAGTTTAGGCCGTTAAGTTTAAGGCTCTTAAACTCCATGTTCTCATGTCTCACCTGGTTTGGGCATTAGCTTTCCTAGCAAAATGACATTGTGATAGCTTAAGTAAGTCAAGTTCTACAGACTTCAAGGTACAGTACCTATTAGAGGACAACCTTGTTGGAGAATATTCATGCTTCTGGAATTTCTGTATAAATTAATGCCTAAATTATATGCCTCTTGCTTTTGAAAAAATTCAATCTGATTACTGCTTAAGATGGTGGAGGAATAGGACGGGGAGACCACTCTCTCCCCCGCAAATTCATTGAAAGAACATTTGAACGCTGAGAAAATTCCACAAAACAAATTCTGAATGCTGGCAGAAGACATCAGGCACCCAGGAAGGCAGCCAATTGTCTTCAAAAGGAGGTAGGAGAAAATATAAAAGATAAAAAGAGAGACAAAAGAGGTAGGGACAGAGATCCGTCCTGGGAAGGGAGTCTTAAAAAAGAGAGAAGTTTCCAAACACCAGGGAACTCTCTCTGGCAGGTCTGTGGCGAGCCTTGGAATCTCAGAGAGCAAAGTAACCGAGAAGAGAAAAAATAAAATAAATAATTAATTAAAACCCACAGATTATGTGCCCAACAGCCACTCCGAGCTGAGCAGCAGCCCAGACACTCGCATCCTCCACTAGCAAGCGGGGGCTGGATAGGGAGGCATGGGCTGCATTGCTTAGGGTAAGGACTGGGCCTGAATGCCCCGAGGGCAATCTGAGGAAACTAACTTGAGATAACAATCCAGACTGTGGGATAGCTATCCCATGAAAAGCCCTAAACTAAGACACTGCCAGGCCCACTCACTAGAACAAAGGACTGAAGAGAGCTAGCCGGCTGCGGACTGGCCCATCCCCCACCGGAAACAGGCAAGCGAGGGCAGCCAGAGTCGGAAGAGGGCAATCGCGGCCCCAGAGAGGCATCTTATAGCAAACTGCAAGCAGACTTTGCTGCTAACCAAAACTTCTTGGGATTCTGGATGGTCGACATCTGCCGGGAGGGTCACAACCAGAGATCAGCTCCCCAGAAGAGACACACAGCACAGCTGAGAAGGTGCGCCTGTTGTACACCCAGAAAGCCGAGCAGCTGGGATGGGGGAGGCGATAAGCTGCAGCCTTCAACTGGGGGCAACTGCGCTCACCAAGCACCTGGTCAACTGAGCTGTTCGGACCTGGGAAGGGCACAAAACGCAGGCCCAACCAAGTCTGCACCTTTGTGGAGTACCCAAGAACCTGAACCTGAGCGGCTTAGACCTGGGGAGTGCATGCAACCCAGGGCTCACATCAGACAGTTCCTGGCGGAGTAACCTAGAGCCTGAGAAGTGTAGACTGGGAAAGCACACACGCTGTGAGCGGGGGAAAACCCAGTGCTGCTGAAACACTGCAAGCACTCCCCACACACGCCAGTGATATTTGTTTGCAGTGTTCCTCCCTCCCCACAGCACGAGTGAACAAGTGAGCCTAAAAAATGTGACCACCACCGCCCTCCTTGTGTCAGGGCGGAAATTAGACACTGAAGAGACCAGCAAACAGAAGAAGCTAAAATAAACAGAGAGAACCACTTTGGAAGTGACAGGTGCAATAGATTAAAACCCTGTAGTTAGCACCGACTACATAGGAAGCTGCCTATTGACCTTGAGAAGTATAAGCCGGATCAAGGAACTATCTGTAAATGAACTGACCCCACACTGTCCGCAACAGCTCCAGATAAATTCCTAGATATGTTTTTACTATTATCATTCTTTAAATTAAAAAAATTTTTTTCTTTTAAGTCCTCTATTACTCTTTTAATTTTCATTTTTATAACCTACTATTACCTTGCAAAAAAAAAAAGACCCTATTTTTAAAGCAAACGTCATATATATATATTTTATAATTTTTGTGACTTTTTTTAATATTGTATTTTTGAGAATCTAACCTCTACTCTAGATTTTTAATCTTTGCTTTTTGGTATTTGTTATCAACTTTGTACCTTTAAGAACCCAATCTTCAGTACCCATTTTTACTTGGGAGCGGAATCACTGGCTTGATTGCTCTCTCCCCCTTTTGACTCTCCTTTTTATCCACCAGGTCGCTTCTATCTCCTCCCTCCCCCTTTTCTTCTCTACCCAACTCTGTGAATCTCTTTGTGTGTTCTGGACTGTGGAGAACACTTAGGGAACTGATTACTGGCTGGATCTGTCTCTCTCCTTTTGATTCCTCCTTTTATCCTCCTGGCCACCTCTGTCTCCTTCCTCCCTCTTCTCTTCTCTGTGTAACTCTGTGAACATCTCTGAGGGATCCAGACTGGGGAAAGTACATAGGGAAGTGATTACTGACTAGCTTGCTCTCTCCCCTTTTGACTCCCCCTCTTCTCCTCCTGGTCACTTCTATCTCCCTCCTCCCTCTTCTCTTCTCCATGTACATCTGTGTACCTCTCCGGGTGTCCCTCACTGTGGAGAAACATTTCATCATTAACCTAGATGTGTTATCATCAGTGCTGTATAGATGGAGAAGTCTTGAGGCTACTGTAAGAATAAGACTGAAAACCAGAGGTAGGAGGCTTAAGTCCAAATCCTGAGAACACCAGAGAACTCCTGAATCCAAGGAACACTAATCGATAGGAGCTCATCAAACGCCTCCATACCTACACTGAAGTCAAGCACCACCTGAGGGCCAACAAGTTCCAAAGCAAGACATACCACACAAATCCTCCAGCAACACAGGAACATAGCCCTGAACTTCAATATATAGGATGCCCAAAGTCACACCAAACCCATCTCAAAACTCATTACTGGACACTTCATTGCACTCCAGAGAGAAGAAATCCAACTCCACCCACCAGAACACCGACACAAGCTTCCCTAACCAGGAAACTTTGACAAGCCACCCATCCAACCCCACCCACAGCAAGGAATCTCCACAATAAAGAGGAACCACAAACTGCTAGAATACGGAAAAGCCACCCCGAACACAGCAATATAAACAAGATGAAAAGGCAGAGAAATACCCAGCAGGTAAAGGAACAGGATAAATGCCCACCAAACCAAACAAAAGAGGAAGAGATAGGGAATCTACTGGATAAAGAAGTCCAAATAATGATAGTGAAAATGATCCAAAATCTTGAAAACAAAATGGAGTTACAGATAAATAGCCTGGAGACAAGGATCGAGAAGATGCAAGAAAGGTTTAACAAGGACCTAGAATAAATAAAAAAGAGTCAATATATAATGAATAATTCAATAAATGAGATAAAAAACACCCTGGAGGGAACCAACAGTAGAATAACAGAGGCAGAAGACAGGATAAGTGAGGTAGAAGATAGAATGGTAGAAATAAATGAAACAGAGAGGAAAAAAGAAAAAAGAATTAAAAGAAATGAGGACAACCTCAGGGACCTCTGGGACAATGTTAAACGCCCCAACATTCGAATCATAGGAGTCCCAGAAGAAGAAGACACAGAGAAAGACCATGAGAAAATACTGGAGGAGATAATAGTTGAAAACTTCCCTAAAATGGGAAAGGAAATAATCACCCAAGTCCAAGATACCCAGAGAGTCCTAAACAAGATAAACCCAAGGCGAAACACCCCAAGACACATATTAATCAAATTAACAAACATCAAACACAAAGAACAGATATTAAAAGCAGCAAGGGAAAAACAACAAATAACACACAAGGGGACTCCCATAAGGATAACAGCTGATCTTTCAATAGAAACTCTTCAGGCCAGAAGGGAATGGCAGGACATACTTAAAGAGATGAAAGAAAATAACCTACAGCCCAGATTACTGTACCCAGCAAGGATCTCATTCAAATATGAAGGAGAAATCAAAAGCTTTACAGACAAGCAAAAGCTGAGAGAATTCAGCACCACCAAACCAACTCTCCAACAAATGCTAAAGGATCTTCTCTAGACAGGAAAACACAGAAAGGGTGTATAAACTCGAATCCAAAACAATAAAGTAAATGGCAACAGGATCATACTTATCAATAATTACCTTAAATGTAAACGGGTTGAATGCCCCAACCAAAAGACAAAGACTGGCTGAATGGATACAAAAACAAGACCCCTATATAAGTTGTCTACAAGAGACCTACCTCAAAACAGGGGGCACATACAGACTGAAAGTGAAGGGCTGGAAAAAGATATTCCATGCAAATAGAGAACAAAAGCAGAGAAGGCAATGGCAACCCACTCCAGTATTCTTGCCTGGAAAATCCCATGGACGGAGGAGCCTGGTGGGCTGCAGTCCATGGGGTCATGAAGAGTCGCACACGACTGAGTGACTTCACTTTCACTTCTCACTTTCATGCATTGGAGAAGGAAATGGCAACACACTCCAGTGTTCTTGTCTGGAGAATCGCAGGGACAGTGAAGCCTGGTGGGCTGCTGTCTATGGGGTAGCACAGAGTTGGACATGACTGAAGCGACTTAGCAGCAGCAGCAGCAGAGACCAAAAGAAAGCAGGAGTGGCAATATTTGTATCAGATAAAATAGACTTTAAAACAGAGGCTGTGAAAAGAGACAAAGATGGACACTACATAATGATCAAAGGATCAATTCAAGAAGAAGATATAACAATTATATATGCACCCAACATAGGAGCACCGCAATATGTAAGGCAAATGCTAACAAGTATGAAAGGGGAAGTTAATGATAACACAATAATAGTGGGAGACTTTAATACCCCACTCACACCTATGGATAGATCAACTAAACAGAAAATTAACAAGGAAGCACAAACTTTAAATGATACAATAGAACAGTTAGACCTAATTGATATCTATAGGACATTTCACCCCAAAACAAGAATTTCACCTTTTTCTCAAGCGCACACGGAAACTTCTCCAGGATAGATCACATCCTGGGCCATAAATATAGCCTTGGTAAATTAAAAAAAAATTGAAATCATTCCAAGCATCTTTTCTGACCACAATGCGGTAAGATTAGATGTCAATTACAGGAGAAAAACTATTAAAAATTCCAACACATGGAGGATGAACAACAAGCGGCTGAATAACCAATGAATCACAAAAGAAGTCAAAAAATAAATCAAAATATGCATAGAAATGAATGAAAATGAAAACACAACAACCCAAAACCTATGGGACACTGTAAAAGCAGTGCTAATGGAAGATTCATAGCAATACAGGCTTAACTTAAGAAAAAAGTCAAATAAATAACCTAACTCTACACCTAAAGCAACTAGAAAAGGAAGAAATGAAGAACCCCAGGGATAGTAGAAGGAAAGAAATCTTAAAAATTAGGGCAGAAATAAATGCAAAAGAAACAGAAGAGACCATAGCAAAAATCAACAAAGCCAAAAGCTGGTTCTTTGAGAAGATAAATAAAATTGACAAACCATTAGCCAGACTCATCAAGAAACAAAGGGAGAAAAATCAAATCAACAAAATTAGAAATGCAAATGGAGAGATCACAACAGACAACACAGAAATACAAAGGATCATAAGAGACTACTATCAGCAACTATATGCCAATAAAATGGACAACTTGGAAGAAATGGATAAATTCTTAGAAAAATACAACTTTGCAAAACTGAACCAGAAAGAAATAGAAAATCTTAACAGACCCATCACAAGCACAGAAATTGAAACTGTAATCAGAAACTTCCAGCAAACAAAAGTCCAGGACCAGACGGCTTCACAGCTGAATGCTACCAAAAATTTAGAGAAGAGATAACACCTATCCTACTCAAACTCTTCCAGAAGATTGCAGAGGAAGGTAAACTTCCAAACTCATTCTATGAGGCCACCATCACCCTAATACCAAAACCTGAAAATGATGCCACAAAAAAAGAAAACTACAGGCCAATATCACTGATGAACATAGATGCAAAAATCCCTAACAAAATTCTAGCAAACAGAATCCAACAACATATTAAAAAGATCATACATCATGACCAAGTGGGCTTTATCCCAGGGATGCAAGGATTCTTCAATATTCACAAATCAATCAATGTAATACACCACATTAACAAATTGAAAAATAAAAACCATATGATTATCTCAATAGATGCAGAGAAAGCCTTTGACAAAATTCAACATCCATTTATGATAAAAAAAAAAAAAACAACAAAACCCTCCAGAAAGCAGGAATAGAAAGAACATACCTCAACATAATAAAAGCTATATATGACAAACCCACAGCAAACATTATCCTCAATGGTGAAAAATGGACAGCATTTCCCCTAAAGTCAGGAACAAGACAAGGGTGCCTACTCTCACCACTACTATTCAACATAGTTTTGGAAGTTTTGGCCACAGCTATCAGAGCAGAAAAAGAAATAAAAGGAATCAAGATTGGAAAAGAAGAAGTAAAACTCTCACTGTTTGCAGATGACATGATCCTCTACATAGAAAACCCTGAAGACTCCACCAGAAAATTACTAGAGCTAATCAATGAATATAGTAAAGTTGCAGGATATAAAATCAACACACAGAAATCCCTCGCATTCCTATACACTAACAATGAGAAAACAGAAAGTGAAATTAAGGAAACAATTCCATTCACCATTGCAACAAAAAGAACAAAATACTTAGGAATATATCTACCTAAAGAAACAAAAGACTTATATATAGAAAACTATAAAACACTGGTGAAAGAAATCAAAGAGGGCACAAATAAATGGAGAAATATACCGTGTTCATGGATTAGAAGAATCAATATAGTGAAAATGAGTATACTACCCAAAGCAATCTATAGATTCAATGCAATCCCTATCAAGCTATCAACAGTATTCTTCAGAGAACTAGAACAAATAATTTCACAATTTGTATGGAAACACAAAAAACCTCGAGTAGCCAAAGCAATCTTGAGAAAGAAGAATGGAACTGGAGGAATCAACCTGCCTGACTTCGGGCTCTACTACAAAGCCACAGTCATCAAGACAGTATGGTACTGGCACAAGGACAGAAATATAGATCAATGGAACAAAATAGAAAGCCCAGAAATAAATCCACGCACCTATGGACACCTTATCTTTGATAAAGGAGGCAAGAATATACAATGGAGAAAAGGCAATCTCTTTAACAAGTGGTGCTGGGAAAACTGGTCAACCACTTGTAAAAGAATGAAACTAGAACACTTTCTAACACCATACACAAAAATAAACTCAAAATGAATTAAAGATCTAAATGTAAGACCAGAAACTATAAAACTCCTAGAGGAAAACATAGGCAAAACACTCTCCGACATAAACCACAGCAGGATCCTCTATGACCCACCTCCCAGAATATTGGAAATAAAAGCAAAAATAAACAAATAGGGCCTAATTAAAATTAAAAGCTTTTACACAACAAAGGAAACTATAAGCAAGGTGAAAAGACAGCCTTCAGAATGGGAGAAAATAATAGCAAACCAAGCAGCGGACAAACAATTAATCTCAAAAATATACAAGCAACTCCTGCAGCTCAGTTCCAGAAAAATAAACGACCCAATCAAGAAATGGGCCAAAGAACTAAACAGACATTTCTCCAAAGAAGACATACAGATGGCTAACAAACACATGAAAAGATGCTCAGCATCACTCATTATCAGAGAAATGCAAATCAAAACCACAATGAGGTACTATTTCACGCCGGTCATAATGGCTGCTATCCAAAAGGCTACAAGCAATAAATGCTGGAGAGGGTGTGGAGAAAAGGGAATCCTCTTACAACTGTTGGTGGGAATGCAAACTAGTACAGTCACTATGGAGAACAGTGTGGAGATTCCTTAAAAAACTGGAAAGAGAACTGCCATATGACCCAGCAATCCCACTGCTGGGCATACACTCGGAGGGAACCAGAATTGAAAGAGACACATGTACCAAAATATTCATCGCAGCACTGTTTATAATAGCCAGGACAAGGAAGCAATCTAGATGTCCATCAGCAGACGAATGGATAAGGAAGCTGTGGTACACATACACAATGGAATATTACTCAGCCATTAAAAAGAATACATTTGAATCAGTTCTAAAGAGGTGGATGAAACTGAAGCCTACTATACAGAGTGAAGTAAGCCAGAAAGAAAAACAGCAATATAGTATACTAACGCATATATATGGAATTTAGAAAGAGGGTAACGATAACCCTGTATGTGAAACAGCAAAAGAGACACAGATGTATAAAACAGTCTTTTGGACTCTGTGGGAGAGGGCGGGGGTGGGATGATTTGGGAGAATGGCATTGAAACATGTATATTATCATATGTGAAATGTATCTCCAGTCCAGGTTCGATGCATGATACAGGGTGCTTGGGGCTGGTGCACTGGGATGACCCAGAGGGATGGGATGGGGAGGGAGGTGGGAAGGGAGCTCAGGACGGGGAGCACATGTACACCCATGGCAGATTCATGTCAATGTATGGCAAAACCAATACAATATTGTAAAGTAATTAGCCTCCAATTAAAATGAATAAATTTTTTAAAAATTTAAAAAAGAAAAAATTCAATCTTATCTAGATCAACTTTAAATAAGCCTTGATTAATCATTTAAGGAAACGCACAAGGTGGGAAATTAAGAATGGATTCATTGAAGAGGATAACATTTTTTGTTAAATGTGGTAGTTCTGTACTTCTTCATGAAAGGTCAAGGGATAAAGGAATTTGAGTTAGGTTTTGGTGGAGGTGGTTTTATCCTGCTTGTTACTCTGATGGTGAGGAAAACCATAAGCAGAGTAAGACCTGCTATTTTGTTTGATTTTACAATTTTTTTTAAAGTTTACATATTTATTTATTTTTGGCTGCACTTAGTTTTCATTGCTGCATGCAGGCTTTCTCTAGCTGCAGAGAGCAGAGGCTACTCTTTGTTGCAGTGCTTGAGCTTCTCATTGCGGTGGTTTATCATGTTGCAGAGCACAGGTTCTAGGCACTCAGGGTTCAGCAGTTGCAGCACATGGGCCCTAGAACTCAGGTTCAGTTACTCTGTGGCATGAGCGGTCTTCCCCAACCAGGGAGTGAACCCATGTCCCCTGCATTGGCAGGTGGATTCTTAACCACTGGACCACCAGAGAAGTCCAGACTTGCTATTTTAAAGTTTCAAAGTATTTTTCTTTCTCTTTGCAGGCAAAGATTTGATTTAACTTTGTTCTTCTGTTTTTGTTTTTTTAGGGGTGAGTGGGATGCAGGGAAACTTTTAATGAGACTTTAGATTATAAAAAGGTAAAGTTGATATTCCAGAAGAGATAGGGTTTCTGATCTGTATAAAAATGCAAAAGGCCATTTTCTTTGTGAGTAGAGTTGATTCCCATCTGCTGTGTCCTTTAGGAAGACTGTGCTTAGTCTCTCACAAAGAGACGTGTCCAACTCTTTGTGACCCCGTGGACTGCAGCCTATCATGCTCCTCTGTCCATGGGATTCCTCAGGCAAGAATGCTGGAGTGGGTTGCCATGCCCTCCTCCGGGGGACCTTCCCAACCCAGGGATCAAACCCAGGTCTCCCACACTGAAGACAGATTCTTTGCCATCTGAGCCACCAGGGAAGCCCTTAGGAAAATTGGTATACGCTAAATACAAATTTAGACTCTACAAGCTCTGAAATTTAGTTTTTGTTCTTGAAAATGTTTGTGTGTCTTGCATAACCAAAACAAGGTGTGAAATCTTGTCTTTACCTCTTGATTATGAAGGAACCCTGAAGAGCACTGGACTCCCCAAAGAGCAAGAACTGCCAAAACGTAACTCGAGCTATTCTCTGGTGTGTTTTTAAGACATATTCTGATGTTTTCATGATATCCAAATCAGCCACAGCAGAATGGACCCCCATCCAAAATGTGGTTTGTGTGTCAAGATTGGTGTTGTCACAAGAACACAAAAGGGTATGAAGAGATTTGTTATTACATAATTGCCTGGGTTGGATCCTTAGTCAGAGAACTAGATCCCACATGCTGCACGCAACAAAGAATTCACAGGCTACAACTAAAGATCCCACATGCTGCAACTAAGACCCGGTGCAACCAAATAAAGTAATTAAATTTTTTAAATATTTAGAAAAACAGACTTGTGGATACAGTGGAGAAAGGAGAGAGAGAGAGAGAGACAAATCGAAAGGGTAACAAATTAAACACATATCTTATCATATGTAAAATAGATGGCCAGTGGAAATTTGCTGTATGATGCAGGGAGCGCAAACTCGGTGCTCTATGACAACTTAGAGCAATAGGATAGAGTAGGAAATGGGAGAGAGGTTCAAGAGGGAGGGGACATATATATATATATACCCATGGCTGATTCATGTTGATGTATGGCAGAAATTAACACAATAGTATAAAGTAACTATCTTCTAATTAAAAATTTAAAAAAAGAAAAAAAAATATTTAGAAAGGTAGGTTGTTTCAAGATGTTAGCCTTGCCCAGGATAAAAATACTTCAAGATGGGCCTTAAACTAAAGGTTAGTGCTCTAAAATAAAGTTTTTTTTCTGGAGCTTCAAGGAGTTTGGCAACTTGAATTATAGAAGGGGAGATGCCCAAGGGCACCCTTCTTGGGTTAAAAGCAGCGAGCCTTCACAACTTCAGGGCAGGCCAGGGACTAGTGAGAGATTGTCTGGTAGGGGGTCTGTGGAAGGGCATTTTCATGTGTTTCAAATGGTCTATACCACAATCCTCTGCACAACACTCAAGTTTTTAATAAAGTCTTGTTAAATAGGCAGCCTGGTCCCAGCTACCATGCTGGGAATGTAGGGACTGGCCTGCACATCTGTTCCTATACCTGAAGCAAAGCAGTATAGAGAGAACTATGGCAGAAGGAGACCCATCTCAAGGCAGTGAGAGGGGCCTACAGAAAAGCTAAACAGAGGTCAGGACCAGATGACCAGCTAAAATGACATAGCTGGGGTATAACATAGCTGATGGGACAGGTAAGCAGGAGAGAGTGTTCTCAGAGACCTGAGAGAAAGAATCAAGTTTCTATAGGCAAATGGAATGGGGCTTCAGACTGTTGAAAGTCAGGCATTAAAGGGAAATGAAACGTGAGATATTTGAATTTTTTAAACATCAGATAAGAAGTGACATGAAGATAAACTCAAAATTTTCTTAATAAACAGATTAGATATTTTCACAAGGAAATTCACACAGTACCATTAGAACAGAATAATATTCAGGATTCACTGTATCTTCTTCACAAATGAAATAAACTTACCCCAGGAACACAATGATTAAGAGGCCGTGGTTGAGGACAGCAATGAACTGTAGTAGGCAGGTGACTAGGTTGTATAGTGGGAAATATTTAGAAACATTACACTAAATTTATATTAATCAAAAGGCATAGAGATCAACGGAGTGAAATAGAAAACCCAGAAATAACCCCATACAAGAACAGCCAACTGATTTTTTATAAAGATGCAAGAAACAATTTTTGAAAAGGTAGTCTTCTCAACCAGTGATACTGTGGCAACTGAATATACATATAAAAAGTGAATTTTGACCTATGCTTCATACATATGCAAAAATTAACTTGAAATTAATCATAGACCTTAATGCAAAACATAGACTATACAACTTTTAGATGATAACATAGGAGTAACTGTGGTGATCCAAGGCTTAAACTTGGTACCAAAAGCATGATCCCTATTAAACAACATCAAAATGAAAAACTTTTGCTATGTGAAAGGGCCTGTTAGGGCAAAAATACTAGCTAGAGCATGAAAGAAAATATTTGCAAACCATACATCTGACAAAAGATTCATATCTTAAGATATAAAGAATACTCAAATCTGTATAGTAAAACAAAGAAACAAACAAAAAGATAATTCAATTCAAAAATGGGCCAAAGACATTAAGAGACATTTCACTAAGGATATATGAATGGAAAATATGCATATGAAAAGATATTTGATGCTACTTTTGATTTATGAAGGAAGTGAGTCTTAAGCCTGACTCAGATAATAGAATTCTAGATATTAATAGGAAGGAGGATAAGACATAAGCTCAAAATTTCCAATGGATCTCAACAGTATTGATCTATTATTTATTCCTCAAATTTAACTTTTTCTGCAGAAATACAGCACTATGTTTCATATGTGCTGTATATACTAGACATACATATAGTTATATACATATGGTTATATATATCATATTTTTCAAATATTTAGGATATTTGAACACAAAGTAGTTCGTGTTATTTAAGAATTATTTATTTAGAAAATTTTAGGTGTGGTAATGTTTTTTTGTGGTAATGTTCATTTCCAAGGCAAACCATTCAATATCACAGTAATCCAAGTCTATGCCCCGACCAGTAACGCCGAAGAAGATGAAGTTGAATGATTCTATGAAGACCTACAAGACCTTCTAGAACTAACACCCAAAAAAGGTGTCCTTTTCATTATAGGGGACTGGAATGCAAAAGTAGGAAGTCAGGAAACACCTGGCATAACAGGCAAATTTGGCCTTGGAGTACAGAATGAAGCAGGGCAAAGGCTAATAGAGTTTTGCCAAGAGAACACACTGGTCATAGCAAACACCCTCTTCCGAAACACAAGAGAAGACTCTACACGTGGACATTACCAGATGGTCAACACCGAAATCAGATTGACTATATTCTTTGCAGCCAAAGATGGAGAAGCTCTATACCGTTAGCAAAACCAAGACCGGGAGCAGACTGTGGCTCAGATCATGAACTGCTTATGGCCAAATTCAGACTTAAATTGAAGAAAGTAGGGAAAACCACTAGTCTATTCTGGTATGACCTAGATCAAGTCCCTTATGAGTATACAGTAGAAGTGACAAATAGATTTAAGGGACTAGATCTGATAGACAGAGTGCCTGATGAACTATTGACAGAGGTTTATGACATTGTACAGGAGACAGGGATCAAGACCATCCCCATGGAAAAGAAATGCAAAAAAAGCAAAATGGCTGTCTGAGGAGGCCTTACAGATAACTGGGAAGAGAAGAGAAGTGAAAAGCAAAGGAGAAAAGGAAAGATATTCCCCTCTGAATGCAGAGTTCCAAAGAATAGCAAGGAGAGATAAGAAAGCCTTCCTCAGCGATCAATGCAAAGAAATAGAGGAAAACAACAGATTGGGAAGGACTAGAGATTTCTTCAAGAAAATTAGAGATACCAAAGGAACATTTCATGCAAAGATAGGCTCGACAAAGGACAGAAATGGTATGGACCTAACAGAAGCAGAAGATATTAAGAAGAGGTGGCAAGAATACACAGAAGAACTGTACAAAAAAGATCTTCACGATCCAGATAATCACCATGGTGTGATCACTCACCTAGAGCCAGACATCCTGGAATGTGAAGTCATGTGGGCCTTAGAAAGCATCACTACGAACAAAACTAGTGGAGATGATGGAATTCCAGCTGAGCTATTTCAAATCCTGAAAGATGATGCTGTGAAAGTGCTGCACTCAATATGCCAGCAAATCTTGAAAACTCAACAGTGGCCACAGGGCTGGAAAAAGTCAGTTTTCGCTCTAATCCCAAAGAAAGGCAATGCCAAAGAATGCTCAAACTACCGCACAATTGCACTCATCTCACATGCTAGTAAAGTAATGCTCAAGATTCTCCAAGCCAGGCTTCAGCAATACGTGAACTGTGAACTTCCAGATGTTCAAGCTGGTTTTAGAAAAGGCAGAGGAACAACAGATCAAATTGTCAATATCAGCTGGATCATCGAAAAAGCAAGCGAGTTCCAGAAAAACATCTATTTCTGCTTTATTGACTATGCCAAAGCCTTTGACTGTGTGGATCACAATAAACTGTGGAAAATTCTGAAAGAGATGGGAATACCAGACCATCTGACCTGTCTCTTGAGAAACCTGTATGCAGGTCAGGAAGCAACAGTTAGAACTGGACATGGAACAACAGACTGGTTCCAAATAGGAAAAGGAGTACGTCAAGGCTGTATATTGTCACCCTGCTTATTTAACTTATATGCAGAATACATCATGAGAAACGCTGGGCTGGAAGAAGCACAAGCTGGAATCAAGATTGCCGGGAGAAATATCAAGAACCTCAGATATGCAGATGACACTACCCCTATGGCAGAAAGTGAAGAAGAACTAAAGAGCCTCTTGATGAAAGTCAAAGAGGAGAGTGAAAAAGTTGACTTAAAGCTCAACATTCAGAAAACTAAGATCATGGCATCTGTTCCCATTACTTCATGGGAAATAGATGAGGAAACAGTGGAAACAGCGTCAGACTTTATTTTTTTGGGCTCCAAAATCACTGCTGATGGTAATTGCAGCCATGAAATTAAAAGACGCTTTCTCCTTGGAATGAAGGTTATGGCCAACCTAGATGGTATATTTACAAGCAGAGACATTACTTTGCCAACAAAAGTTCGTCTAGTCAAGGCTATGGTTTTTCCAGTGGTCATGTCTGGATGTGAGAGTTGGATGGTGAAGAAAGCTGAGCGCCGAAGAATTGATGCTTTTGAACTGTGGTGTTGGAGAAGACTCTTGAGAGTCCCTTGGACTGCAAGGAGATCCAATCAATCCATCCTAAAGGAGATCAATCCCGGGTGTTCATTGGAAGGTCTGATGTTGAAGCTGAAACTCCAATACTTTGGCCACCTCATGCGAAGAGTTGATTCATTGGAAAAGACCCTAATGCTTGTGTATTTTTTACTTTAAAAACTTTGAGATTTTTATAAATGAACATAATATTATTTTTAATTAGAAAGAAACAATGAAATTTTGAAATTTGTAAGATTTATTTTTATGATTAACCCTTTTATTATCTATTTACTTTTCTGCACTGGGTCTTAGTTGCATCACATGGGATCTTAGGTTGCAGCATGTGGGATCTAGTTCCCTGACCAAGGATCCAACCTAGGTCCCCTGGATTGGGAGCAGAGTTTTAGCCACTGGACCACCAAAGAAAACCCCTATAATTAATCCCTTCAATTGGTTGATTATACTTTATAGAAATGAGTGCAATTGTGCAGTAGTTTGAACATTCTTTGGCATTGCCTTTCTTTGGGATTGCAATGAAAACTGACCTTTTTCAGTTCTGGGGCCACTGCTAAGTTTTCCAAATTTGCTGGCATATTGAGCGCAGCACCTTCACAGCATCATCTTTTAGGATTTGAAATAGCTCAGCTGGAATTCCTTCACCTCCACAATTTGATCTCTGGTTCTTCTGCCTTTTCTAAATCCAGTTTGAACATCTGGAAGTTCAGGGTTCATGTACTGCTGAAGCCTGGCTAAGAGAATTTTGAGCATTACTTTACTAGCGTGTGAGATGAGTACCATTGTGTGGTAGATTGAACATTCTTTGGCATTGCCTTTCTTTGGGATTGGAATGAAAACTGACCTTTTCCAGTCCTGTGGCCACTGCTGACTTTTCCAGATTTTCTGGCATAAATAAGTGCAGCACTTTCACAGCATCATCTTTCAGGATTTGAAAGAGCTCAACTGGAATTCCATCACCTCCACTAGCTTTGTTCGTGGTGATGGTTCCTAAGGCCCACTTGACTTCACACTCCAGGATATCTAGCTCTACGTTGAGTAATCACACCATCGTGATTATCTGGATCAGTAAGATCTTTTGTGTATAACTCTTCTGTGTATTCTTGCCACCTCTTTGTAATATCTTCTGCTTCTGTTAGGTCCATACTGTTTCTGTCCCTTATCGTGTCCATCTTTGCATGAAATGTTCCCTTGGTATCTCTAGTTTTCTTGAGGAGCTCTCTAGTCTTTCCCATTCTATTGTTTTCCTCTATTTCTTGGCATTGTTCACTTAGGAAGGCTTTCTTATCTCTCCTTGCTAGTCTTTGGAACTCTGCATTCAGCTGGATATGTTTTTCTTTTTCTCCTTTGCCTTTTGCTTCTCTTCTTTTCTCAGCTATTTGTAAGGCCTCCTCAGACAACCATTTTGCATTTCTTTTTTGCATTTCTTTTTCTTGGGGATGGTTTTGATCACCACCTCCTGTACAATGTTACAAACCTTCACCCATAGTTCTTCAGGCACTCTATCAGATCTAATCCCTTGAATCTGTCTGTCATCTCCACTGTATAATCGTAAGGGATTTGATTTAGGTCATAACTGAATGGTCTAGTGATTTTCCCTACTTTCTTCAATTTAAGTCTGAATCTTTCAATAAGGAGTTCATGATCTGAACCACAGTCGGCTTCTGGTCTTGTTTTTGCTGACTGTATAGAGCTTCTCCATCTTCGGCAGCAAAGAACATAATCAACTGATTTTGGTATTGACCATCGGGTGATGTCCATGTGTAGAGCCATCTCTTGTGTTGTTGGAAGAGGCTGTTTGCTATGATCAGTGCATTCTCTTAACAAAATTCTGTTAGCCTTTGCCTGGCTTCATTTTGTACTCCAAAACCAAATTGCATGTTACTCCACCCTTAAGGCAGAAAGTGAAGAACTAAAGACCCTCTTGATGAAGGTCTAAGAAGAGAGTGAAAAAATTGGCCTAAAACTCAACATTCAAAAAACGAAGATTATTGCATCCAGTCCCATCACTTCAGATGGGGAAACAATGGAAACGGTGACAGATTTTATTTTCCTGGGCTCCAAAATCACTGCAAATGGTGACCTCAGCCATGAAATTAAAGATACTTGCTCCTTAGAAGAAAACCTATGACAAACCTAGACAACATACTAAAAAGCAGAGACATTACTTTGTCAACAAAGGTCCATAGTCAAAGCTATGGTTTTTCCATATGGATGTGAGAGTTGGACCATAAAGAAGGATAAATGATGAAAATTGATGCTTTTGAACTGTGGTGTTGGAGAAGACTCTTGAGAGTCCCTTGGGCTGAAAGGAGATCAAATCAGTCAATCCTAAAGGAAATCAATCCTGAATGTACTTTGGAAGAACTGATGCTGAAGCTGAAGCTCTGATATTTTGGCCACCTGATGTGAAGAGCCAACTCATTAGAAAAGACCCTGATGCTGGGAAAGACTGAGGACAGGAGGAGAAGGGGACGACAGAGGATAAGATGGTTGTATGGCTTTATCAACTTGATGGACATGAGTAAGCTCTGGGAAATTGTAAAGAACAGGGAAGCCTGGTGTGCTATAGTCACAAAGAATCGGACATGACTGACAGACTGATCAACAACATTATAGAAAGTTTTCCAATGTGTAAAACTTTGAGGAGTCTCAAATATTGCTTAAAATTTTTTTTAAAAAAATAATATAAAATGTATTTTGAAGCTAAACTTGAGGAACTTCTTGTCCATACCGCGATCCAGATATTATGACTTTTTAAATTAAATAAAATGATCCAATTGCACTGATTCATCCAGTAGATTTACATTTACTACTTTGAGGCATATGAATAGAGTTAGACAAATTATCTATTGGAAATATTAAGCAATGATCCAGAAGAACGAATTTACCTCGGGCTCAGTTCTTGAAGTTTGAATCTTTGATAATATACCTAATTCTATTTGTAACCACTAGGGCTCAGTATCTTCTTTAAAACGTGAAGTTAATGTGTTTTAGAAAACAAAAAGATCACAAAACCTATTCTAAGCTGGTGCTGAGCTGAAAAGAAACTGTCTCTGTGATAGTCTCTGGTCTTCTTTAAAACAGAAGAAGGAAATCTGTGAAAGATGGGGGTGGGTCCTCATTAAGACACTTCTTTTATTTTCCTTTCTCCTGAAATGGTTCAGAAGAATGTTGTTTGTGAATTTAAAAGAAAGCAAGATTGCCCCTAGTGATGGATTTATATTTTCAGTCATTGTTAGAACCTCTTCTTCTAGAATGGTTTCCTATATTGTGATGGTTGAATTTACGAGACAAGCTGAGCAGAAGTGAGCCTTTGCTGTATAACAGTAGGTAAACTGAGGCAGGTGGTTTGGGGCTCTTCATTTGAATGGCTGACATCCTCTGTTTTCTTATTGACGGACAACCTTTCACCACAGAACTTCCTATTTTTAGATTTGCAAGGAATTTCAAGGTGAACACAGCTATTGGAATATGCTTTGGGGGATGTTCAGATAGTTCTGTTGCCCAGTGGAAACCTTTTGGTTCTCACAGTGAATCTCTTATGTTAGCAGGCTGAAAGGCTGGTCACATTCATCAGTAATGCTGACAAGCTAGTCCTGTAAATACCTCCTTCCCCTGAAGCAGTTTCCCCTCTCTTTAGGGAGAAGTATTCGCGTTCCTTCTTCTCGTATTCGTGGAAGGGAGTATCTACAAACACTTCTCTGTGACAAGGAGGTGCTAGCGAAGGAGCATCTACCCAATCTTCCTCTGACCTCTTCTCCCCATGGGAAGAGTTTGGCTTATCAGACTGCACTGTTATCAGGTCACACTCTCTACTGAGTGGCCCTGGTGTGCCAGGAGCCGCTGCACATGTGATGTATGTTCTCCACTCTCATGGCACAGGGTTGCTCCTTAGTCTGTCTGGGTCAGTACAGTCCAAGGGACCTGCCCTTGCCAGGGCTGCCAGGTATCCACTCTCCCTTTCAGCCTGGACGAGTGGGAGTATGCTCTGCAGTTCTGCTGTCTTCCATTTGGATGGGTGATGAGGGAGCCCCAGTCTCTAAGGTGGACATGATCAGAAAGTCCTAGAGATATATCACCCCCTCTAGCAACCCATCTTTTGTCGTTTATCAGCCAGGATCCTGGGGAATGAAATTGGAGTGGATGGCGAGTAACAGATGAATGCACAAAATCTCATCACAAACTCCCCCAAAGCCCTTTATACGGGGAATGAAAACATATTCTAGCTACTCACATTGCCTTCACATATGGAAACATATCCACTCTGTAGAACTGCTCTGTGCCCAGTTCTGGGTTATGCATGCAGATTCACATGTGAAACCATAAGGGCTTTCCACTAGCAGAGTGAGTGTTTGTTTTTCTCTGGATGGTGTGAGTAAACAAGCACAACTTTTTTAGTTTTCCTTCCAAAAGAGAAGAATAAACATTGATATTTGTGTAGTTCTAAGATTTTGAAGAGTAATTGCATGAGACAAGATTTTCAAGGGAAGGTTTCTGTTTCTTTTTAATTTTATCCTTTCATCTCCTGGATAGGATAACAATCTCTGTCTGCAACAGAGAGCTATAGTGGCTTACAATTAGAGTGCCAGATGTAGTAAAAATAAGACAAACAAAACAAGATGCCTAGGTAAATTTGAATTTTAAATTTAAATAATTTTCAATGTATTCAATGTATTCAATTTACAATAATTTTGTAAGTATGCCCCATGCAATATTTAGGGGGACATACTTAAAACAAAAATTATCTGTGTATATATGAAATTCCTACTTAATGGAGTGCCCTGTATTTTATTTGTAAGATTGTATATGGGCAACCTTATCTAGTAGAAGATATTCACCATAGTAGCCCAGATTTTTTTGAAAGCCTAAATATTATTTATTAAATATCATTTTCTTTATTTTCAAACAGTTACTTGTATTCTTTCCTTCTTTTCTTTCCTTTAACAAATATTTAGTAAGAATCTATTACATGTCAGATACTGTTTGATGTGCTAGAATAAGATAATAAGCAAGTCAAAGGATAAATAAACATAATTTCGAAACAATGATGAAGAAAATAAAACAGGTGACATGATGAAGAATGTCTGGGTTGAAGTCCTCCCTGAAGAGCTAGTATTTCAGCTGAGTCCTCAGAAACAAGATAGAGGCAGAAGGTTTCATAGGATAAGTTGCAGGCAGAAGGAACCATAAAAGCCCTAAGATGGTGTATTAGCTTCCTACATGCAAAGTCGCTCAGTCGTGTCCGACTCTGTAACCCTATGGACCATAGCCTGCCAGGCTCCTCTGTCCATGGGATTCTCCAGTTGCCATGCCCTCCTCCAGGGGAACTTCCCAACCCAGGGATCAAACCCGAGTCTCCTGCATTGGCAAGTGGGTTCTTCACCAGCTGTTGTAAAAAACTATCACACACTTGGTGACTTGAAAAAACAGAAATTCATTCTCTCCCAGTTCCAGAGGCTAGAAGTCTGAAAACAAGGTGTGTGCAGAGCCATGCTTTCTCTGGAGGCGCTGGGGACAGTCTGTTCCTTGCCTCTCCCAGCTTCTGATGGCTGCCAGATTTTCTTGGTTTGTGTCTGAATCTCTCTAATCTTCAAGACCAGCATCTTCAAATATTCTCCTTGGTGTCTGTCTGATGAATCTCCCTCTTAGAAGGACATCATGATGGGTCTTAGAGCCCACTAGATAATCCAGGATAATCAACCTCTCCATCTCAAGACACAATTATATCTGCAAAAAAATTACATCTTTTTTTTCCATATAAGGTAACATTACTTTATAGAGATGGGAATATCAGACCACCTGACCTGCCTCCTGAGAAATCTGTATGCAGGTCAGGAAGCAATAGTTAGAACTGGACATGGAACAACAGACTGGTTCCAAATCGGGAAAGGAGTATGTCAAGGCTATATATTGTCACCCTGCTTATTTAACTTATAGGCAGAGTACATACATCATGTGAAATGCCGGGATGGAAGAAGCACAAATTGGAATCAAAATTGCCAGGAGAAATAACAATAACCTCAGATATGCAGATGACATCACCTTTATGGTAGAAATGAAGAACTAAAGAGCCTCTTGATGAAAGTGAAAGAGAAGAGTGAAAAAGTTAGCTTAAAATTCAACATTCAGAAAGCTAAGATCATGGCTTCTGACCCCATCACTTCATGGCAAATAGATAGAGAAACAATGGAAACAGTGACAGACTTTATTTTGAGGGGCTCCAAAATCCCTGCAGATGGTGACTGCAGCCATGAAATTAAAAAATGTTTACTCCTTAGAAGAAAAACTGTGACCAACCTAGACAGCATATTCAAAAGCAGAGACATTACTTTGCCAACAAAAGTCTGTCTAGTCAAAGCTATGGTTTTTCCTGTAGTCATGTATGGATGTGAGAGTTGGACTATAAAGAAAGCTGAGTGCTGAAACATTGATGCTTTTGAACTTTGGTGTCGGAGAAGACTCTCGAGAACCCCTTGAACTGCAAGGAGGTCCAATCGGTCCATCCTAAAGGAGATCATTCCTGAATATTCACTGGAAGGACTGATGCTGAAACTGAAACGCCAAACTTTGGCCACCTGATGTAAAGAACTGACTCATTTGAAAAGACCCTGATGCTGAGAAAGATTGAAGGAGGGAGGAGAAGAGGACGACAGAGGATGAGATGGTTGGATGGCATCACTGACTCAATGGACATGAGTCTGAGTAAGCTCCAGGAGTTGGTGATGAACAGGGAAGCCTGGCGTACTGCATTCCATGGGGTTGCAAAGAGTCGGACACGACTGAGTGACTGAACTGAACTGAACTGAAGGTAACATTCACAGGTTTCAGTGATTAGGACATGCCATTTGGCAGGGAGTGTTTTTAGCCTTCTAATAGCTGTGGTGGCAGCACAGAGAGAGGTGTGGGGACCATTAGGGCTGATGGGTAGTCAGGGCCTAGGGTGGGTCAAGATAAGGGATTCAGGTTTTAAGTTCAATGTCAATGGATAGTCAGTGAAAGATTTTAAACAGGAAATAGGGAGTGACATTGTTCACATTTTTAAAAGCATTTCTGTGGTCCCTTTCTTGGAAGCTAGACTTTAAAAGGGCCACAAATGAAGAGAGAAGGAATTGTTAGAGCCGTGGATCCTGCCAGAGAACAGCAGGCTGAGACATTGGTAGCTTGAATTTGAGGGGTCACAAGAGAGAGGAGGGGACAAGGTCAAACAGAAGGGATAGATTTTAGAGAATGAGCCATAAGGACTTATTAATGGCTTAGATAAGGAAGTAAAGATCGACTTCCCTAGCGGTTCAGTGGTCAAGACTCCTCACTTCCAATGCAGGGGGCATGGGTTCCATCTCTGGTCAAGGTCTAAGATTCCACATGCTAAAAAAAAAAAGGAAGTAAAAGCAAAGGGAACAAAATAAAAGAGAGAGTATCATAGAGTTTTCCTAGGTTTGGGGTTAAATGTTAATAAGAAGATGATTTTTAATGTGTGATCGACTTTGGTAAGAATCTCCAGTCTGCTCTAGGGAGACTTCACACAAAGTCAGGGGGGAGTAGGTTTTGTCCTGTCCTAAAATGCATTTGATAAAGCGAGCTTCTCTTTAGGAGAGACATTCTTTTTCTTCCATTCAAGATCAAGTCTTAACAAAGGCATCACGCTTTGGAGCAAGGTTAAAAGAGTGAGAGCAGTGCCGTGAATATGATTGATGATGATATGACAAGCACCTGTTAATGCTGCAAATCTCTCGCCTTCCAGGGCAGTTCCACTTGAAAGGCAGCATCTTTCACGTCCATGGTGAAGAGTGGCTCAGCCACCAGGATATCCTGTATCAATGATGTTTTCCATTACTCGGTGTTCATCGGTAAGGAGTGGATGGCAACAAATCAATTGCGAGTTTGGCAGAAATAAGAATGATGGCAAGAAAGTATGTGAGTTAGTTCTAGTCTGTGTTCTGTCATCAAAGACTGGTCACCAATGACCACTGCAAGCCATTCCACCCCTCACAGACCTCAGTATCCTCAACTGTGAGGGGTAAGATTGTTGAGAAGATCAGATGAGATAACGAATGTGTCAGTACTTTGAAAACAGTGAGGACCCAACAGCAACTTGTCATGATTATATCAAACTCTACTGTATATTTTATTGTATTTGATTCCTGCATAGCACACGGCACTTAGTATAGATTCAATAACTTTTTTGATCAAATTTCAGTAAGTACAACCAATGTGGCCATACACCAGGTAGTTGTTTGGCAAGTACTGATGGACTCATCATTAGATATTGGTACCATGGTTTCCTAATTCATATTCAGAGTCCTTTATCAGGAAGAGAAAATGGCCAGCTCCAGCTTCCCTCAGTCTTATACAAAGGATTCTGGCCTAAAGCATAATATATCTGGGTCTTGCACCCTCAAATATGTTGCAGGTAACTTCATTGAACCATCAAATTATTAATGATGGTCACTCATAGTCCAGCATTAGGGCTTTAAAGAGTGGTCATTTTGTCCAAAGTAAAGTTTTTGGGTGGGCCTGATTGGAAGAATAAAATTTTTCATATGGTTCTTAAAGATTTTACTTATGTAAAATAATATATTACTTTGGATTTTCATCAAGTAGATTTGAGGAGATAACTGACCTACTGAATCTACCCATTGGCCATGACTGTGGCCTGAGATCCCATTAGTTGGATGTTGGAGAAAAAATAGTAGAATTCTATGTCCTCTCATACACAGCATTGTCTAAAGATAGTGAAACTCAAATGATAAATTATAAATGTAATTTGATTCTCTCCATATTCTGTCTCATCAACTGAAATTGTTCACAAAATTTAAAAGTTAGATTTATAAGCTAATTTTTAAAAAGATAAATCACCTAAATTCACTATTTCTTGAATGGGTTACTTCTAAAATACCACCCAGTTTTATATAGAGCTACTGTCACATCCTTTTCATTTCTTTTCAAAAGTCCAACCTCTGTCTCCCTTTTTGTCTCCATATGGTCTTCTGTTTTGATAGAAAAGATTAAATGTCACACTTAATTTAAAATCAATATTTTCTGAGACTGAGCTGCAGACAGATGTAGACATGGCCTTAAAGAGTAGCATTTTTACAATAGAGCATCCTCCCAAATATGCATCTTCAAAAATAATTTATCATAGCCATAGCTATCATCATAGCTTTATTAGCATTTGTGAATATTACATGTCAAAGTCCATCAGTTTTATTAGCCAAGCCAGGATAGAATGTTATTGAAGAACTTATGAAGATATAATAATTGTAGCTGGTAGAAACAGCAAAGCTCTGATTCAGTTTGATCTTTATGGAATCATACAAAGTAGGAAGTCTTTGGGTCATCTTGTTTATTTTCATAGTATTAAGGGCAACTGGACATTATCTGATGTCCTCTGAATTTATTTTGGGAGTGAGGTAGATCAGGAAATACAAGTAGAGAATGGCAGTGACCTGTAGCTTTTTAAAAAATCTGTGAAGTGGCCTGGCTTCAAAGGAGAGTACCCAGGCTGGTTCATAGACATCATCTCATTCTACATTATAAACTTGTGCAGATGAAAAACAACATCTACTCTAAGTATGAAACAATTATTTATCTACATATTCCCCGGCCCTCAGAGAAAATCGGAAAGATTTTTATAATAATCATACCCTATAAAAAGAAATGCAGCCTTACATTCTACACCTTTCATAAAAATTCATGTTGCAGAGGAAATTCTTGAGCATTTGCTACAGCTGGCAAACCCTGCTGAGGGCCCCCACAGAATGTTAACTAGTAAGTGCAGTATCTGTGTCTAGAAGTCCATGAACCCCCGAGTCATGTCCTTGATCCCACACAGGTGGGCGTGACTGGAGGACATCATTATTTCTGACCTTGTGAGTCAGTTCAGAGTCTCCTGGGGTAGAAAGAAAGAGGTGTTTTTCCAGAAGTTTTTCTTTTTCCAGAAGCTCAGCTCCTTATTTATATCAACATCCTCTTAAGAGTAAATGGGCTTCCCCTTACAAATCCAGGGTGCCACTTTTAAATTGCTATTTGCTCTGAAGATCTCTGTCTCTTCAGGCCCCCTCACATCCCTCCCAGGTTCTTCCCTACCCTATCTTCTAAGAATTCTTCCATCAGGTAGGGAAGCCTCTGTCCTCTAAGTCAGTAATTCTCAAACTTGAGTGTGCACCCACATACCTGGAGAATCTGTCCCTTATCACCAGAGATTTTGACTTACTAGGTCAAACTTTACAACTGAGAATGTGCACTTCCAACCAGTTCACAAATCACACTTGAGTAGCACTGCTTTAAGTCACATTAAGAGCATCTGAATTGCCCAGTTTCAAATTTCCATCTTGTCAGTCACTATTGATTTTGCTACAGTAGAGGAGACTTTCCTCTATCCACAATGATTCTCACTTCTCTAATTGCTAATGGTCTGACCTGTCATGATGCTGCCATTATCACCTCAATTTGAACATCATAGTTCTGTCTGCCAGTAGTGAATGGAAACCTTGTCCAAATTTGATTGTTGCATTCTTGAATTGCATTGCTGCTCAAGCCCCATACAGGGTTAGATTAGTGGTGTTCTCCATCAACTATATTCTTGGAGAGACAAGTAGCTGTAGTCTTTCAGCACCAGCTAGACTCAGAGCAGTCACCTAGCTCAAACTTTCACCTACATTATTTGCTATGGTATGAATGTTTTGTCTCCCCAAAATTCATAGTTGAAACTTAACCCCCAAAGAGATGGCATTAGGAGGTGGGTCCTTTGGGATGGGTCCTTTGAGGGGACTAGGTCATGAGGCAGAGCTTTCATAAATGGGATTAATGTTCTTATAAAAGAGACCCCACAAAGTACTCTACCCCATTCTGCCATTTGAGGATACAATGAGAAGTGTGCAGCCCAGAAGAAGACTCTCATTTAACTGTGCTGGTACCCTGATCTCAGACTTCTAGCCTCCAGAAATGTCAGAATTAAATTTCTGTTGTTTGGAAGCTGCCTAGTCTCAGTCCAGATGGACTATGACACCATTATATCCTGACTTATCCATAACTCCTGCTGACTAGTGCACTCTATAAATTTTCCAATTACAATTGACTGGGTAAGAAGTGAGTATCTGACTCCAAAAAAGAGGATTCCAAAAAAAAAAATGTGAGCCAATCCTTGCCTTGTACCTAATTTGAGGAGGAGAGCTTTGAGACTTTTCACCATTATATGATGTTTACCTGTAGCTGTTCTGTAAATGCAAAAAAGCAAAATGGCTGTTTGAGGAGGCCTTACAGATAGCTGGGAAGAGAAGAGAAGCAAAAAGCAAAGGAGAAAAGGAAAGATATTCCCATCTGAATGCAGAGTTCCAAAGAATAGCAGGAGAGATAAGAAACCCTTCCTCAGAAATCAGTGCAAAGAAATAGAGGAAAACAACAGATTGGGAAAGACTAGAGATCTCTTCAAGAAAATTAGAGATACCAAAGGAACATTTCATGCAAAGATAGGCTCGACAAAGGACAGAAATGGTATGGACCTAACAGAAGCAGAAAATATTAAGAAGAGGTGGCAAGAATACACAGAAGAACTATACAAAAAAGATCTTCACGACCCAGATAATCACCATGGTGTGATCACTCACTTAGAGCCAGACATCCTGGAATGTGAAGTCAAGTGGGCCTTAGAAAGCATCACTACGAACAAAGCTAGTGGAGGTGATGGAATTTCAGTTGAGCTATTTCAAATCCTGAAAGGTGATGCTGTGAAAGTGCTGCACTCGATATGCCAGCAAATATGGAAAACTCAGCAGTGGACACAGGACTGGAAAAGGTCAGTTTTCGTTCCAATCCCAAGGAAAGGCAATGCCAAAGAATGCTCAAACTACCTCACAATTGCACTCATCTCACATGCTAGTAAAGTAATGCTCAAAATTCTCCAAGCCAGGCTTCAGCAATACGTGAACCGTGAACTTCCAGATGTTCAAGCTGGCTTTAGAAAAGGCAGAGGAACCAGAGATCAAATTGCCAACATCCATTGGATCATCGAAAAAGCAAGAGAGTTCCAGAAAAACATCTATTTCTGCTTTATTGACTATGCCAAAGCCTTTGACTGTGTCTGACTCTGTGACCCCATGGACTGTAGCCCACCAGGCTCCTCTGTCCCTTGGATTCTCCAGGCAAGAATACTGGTGTGGGTTGCCATGCCCTCCTCCATGGGGTCTTCCCAAACCAGGGATCAAACCTAGATCTCCCATCTTGCAGGCGAATTCTTTACCGTCTGAGCCACCAGGGAAGCCTGGTGCATATATGTGATAATTTCTTCCTTACATATTTGGTAGAATTCACCACTGAACACATCTGGTTGTGTTTGTTCATTAAATTTAATAGATGTAGGCCTAGTCAGATTGTCTATTTCTTCTTCATAAGCTTTAACAGATTGCCCTTTAAAAATTGGTCCATTTCATCTAGATTATCATATTTATGGGCATAATTTATAGTATTTTTTTAATTCTTTCAATGTCATGGGATCTGTAGTGATGGTCACTCTTTCACTTTTGATGTTAGTAATTTATGTCTTCTCTCTCTGTCTCTCTTTAGCTATCCTGGTCAGAGGCATATCAGTTTTATTGATCTTTTTAATAACCAGCTTTTGGTTTCACTGATTTTCTCTACTGATTTCCTGTTTTCAATTTTACTGTTTTCTCCTATGATTCTTATTATTTACTTTCTTCTACTTACTTTGGATTCAATTTGCTCTTCTTTGTTTTTAGTTTCCTAAGGTGGAAGCTTAGATGACTGATTTTAGGTCTTTCCTCTTACCTAATACACACATTGACTGCTATCAAGTCTGCTCTAACCACCGCGTTCACTGTATCCTCCAAATTCTGATAAGTTGTGTTTTCATTTTCATTTAATCCAATATATTTCAAGTTTTCTCTTGAAGTTTCTTCTTTGACCCCCATGTTATTTAGAATTATTTTATATAATCTCTACTTATTTGGGGATTTTCCAGGTATCTTTGCATTATTGATTTCTGGGTTGATTCTATTGTGATTTGAGACCAGATGTTACAATTTTTACTTGCTAAGGTGTATTTTATCTTCCAGAATGTGGTCTACCTTGCTGATGTTCCATGTGAGCTTGAGAATAACGTGCATTCTGCTCTTGTTGGAATAAGTAGACTATGGCAACCCACTCCAGTACTCTTGCCTCGAAAATCCCAGGGACGGAGGAGCCTGGTAGGCTGCAATCCATGGGGTCGCTAAGGGTCAGACACAGCAGAGCGACTTCACTTTCACTTTTCATTTTCACGCATTGGAGAAGGAAATGGCAACCCATTCTTGCCTGGAGAATCCCAGGGACGGGGGAGCCTGGTGGGCTGCCATCTATGGGGTCGCACAGAGTCGGACACGACTGAAGCGACTTAGCAGCAGCAGCAGCAGTTGTCAATTATATTGTGTTGCCTGAAGATACTGTTGAGTTCAGCTATCTCCTTACTGATTTTCTGCTGGCGTATTTCTGGTAAAGGAGTAGTGAAATCTTTGGCTATAATAGTGAATTCATCTATTTCTTCTTTCAGTTTTATCAGTTTTTACTCATATAGTTTTTTTTATGTGCGTGCATGTTAATAATTGTTATGTCTTCTTAGAGTATTAACCCCTTTATTCATGATAATTTTTCTTGTTTGGAATTAATAAGCCTGTGCTTGCTTCCCTTTGACTAGTATTAGCATGGCATATTTTTCTCCATCCCTTTACTTTTCAAAACATTTATTTATTTATTTGGCTGCCTCAGATCCTAGTTGCGGCATGCAGGATCTTTGCTGCATCATGCGGGATCTTTCACTGAAGGATGTGGACTCTCTAGTTGTGGTGTGCAGGCTCAGTAGTTGTGGAGCATGCATGGGCTTAGTTGCTCTGTGGCATGTGGGATCATAGGTCCCCCACCAGGGATAGAACCTGTGTCCCTTGCATTCCAAGGCAGATCCTCAACCACTAGACCACCAGAGAAGTCCCTCCATCCATTTATTTTAATCTACATGAGTCTTTATGTTTAAAGGTAGTTTCTTGTAGACAATACATATCTAGATGTTATTTTTTAACACATTCTGGCAATCACTAACTTTTATTTATTTTTTTTTTCTTTTTTAATTAGTTTATTTTCTATTTTTAACTTTACAATATTGTATTTGTTTTGCCATACATTGACATGAATCCACCATGGGTGTACATGTCATTAACTTTTAATTAATGCATTTAGAACATTGCTGTTAAAGTAATTATTAATATAGTTTGATTAATATCTACCCATTACAGTTCAGGATTTCTAGAGCCAGCACTGGTTCCTATAGCAGTTTCTGCTTGTGAGGCTCTGCTCCAGTAAGCCATGTCTCCTTAAATTAGTCTGTCTGTCTCTCCAAACTTGGAGGTAGCAGTTTGCCTTGTGTCTTCTCTTTTCTAACAGATCCTAGAAGAGTTGCTGATTTTCCAATCGGTCAAGTTTTTTACTTGTTGTTAGAGTGAAGCAGTGACTTCTAACCTCCTTCCATGTAGAATTAGAAACTAAAAGTCTTTGTTATGTTTTTGAACAAAGAAACACAGAAGAAAGCTCAAGTCTGTGGTAGACACCTAAGCAAATAATTTATAGAAATAGGCTGAGGCAGCCACACTGGTCAAAGCACAAGATAAGTAACAAGAGGAGTAGGAATTTGATCAATTAGAAAGACAGATCAGATGGTAAGGTTTTCTACAACCACCAAGACACTAGATTTCAAGCTCTCTTGGCCAGATGGCCTTGTGCCAAACCAAATCAGTAGCCCTGCACACAAGTTTTTTGCTGACAGTATTATTGGATGAGGCTGAGAATAATTTGCCAGTAAGCAATTACTGAGATAAAAGATACTATTGAATACAGAGGAAAGTTCTAAGGTTAAAAGTAAAGAATGACACAAGAAGAAGAGATGCTTTTTTCATAGAATCAAAGCTCCATGGATGAGGGTCAATAGATGTCCATTTTTGGAGTTTAAGGGTTTGGGGACATAAACCAAGTCAATTTATCCAATTATTAAATTCAGGGTGTTTAAAATATTCTAAGTTACCTCTAAATTTTTCTCTAAGTTTACTTCAATAACCTTGATCTTTTCATCACAAGAATGACTATAACTCACTTGTGTGTGTTTATACTGAATGCCTATTAAGTTCTAGTTTCTCTGTGCTAAAGATACAATGGAAAAATAATCTAATTTCTACTTTCATGAATTCAACTTCTCATCACTATGTAAATAAGTAAAAAGAGTAGGGACACACTAGCATTTGAAAGGTTTCATCCCATGGAATACAAGCAACAAATATGGTGTATTTCTTGATTTATTTATATATTTTTTTCTCCTGGTACATATTTTGGTTCTACTTCCTTGTTGTTCTAGGTTGCCTAATTACTCTAATTTTAATGCCAGTTATTTGAAAGTGAATGTGGATACGAAAGGTAAAACAAACAGTCATGAACTAGCTTTGAGGTAATCATTTTGCCCATTTGTGATTTTTCTTATATTCTTAGAGTATTCACAAGCTGTTACTTAGGGTATTCAAAAAATAGGGCAGTGGTCCTCTGACATTATAAATAGCCATTGCATGCCATCTTTTGATTCCCCTGGTGACTGACTCAGTAGGTAAAGAATCTGCCTGCGATGCAGGAGACCCAGGTTCGATTCCTGGGTCGGAAAAATCCCCTGGAGAAGGAAATGGCAATGCACTTCGGTATTCTCACCTAGGAAAACCATGGACAGAGGAGCCTGGCGGACAATAGTCCATGGAGTCGCAAGAGTCAAATGTGACTTAGTCACTAAACCACCATATCACCTTTTATATTTTAGGAATTAAGTAACCCAGTAATTTTTCTTCTTTTGCCACAAATATGAAGACAAACATCTGACGATTTTGTGAGAAGTTAGGTTTTTAAAAATCTTGAAGAAAATAAGATCTTAGGGAATTAGGTATTTAAAGTTTCACAGAGAAGTGATCCACAAGATAAGTCACTGTACTCTGCTCACTGTAAATTGTGCTAGTCTCCTGGATTTCAGGAGGGAGCTCTTCATGTGAATTCGGCTATAAGAAGACAGTCTCTGGGGACTTCCCTGAGGGTCCAGTGGCTTAAGACTTCACCTTATGATGCACAGGATGCAGGTTCAATCCCTGGTCAGGAAGCTAAGATCTCACATGCCTGGCAGCCAAAAAAAAAAAAAAAAAACCCAAAACATAAAACAGAAACAATATTGTGACAAATTAAGTACAGACTTTAAAAATGGTCCACTTCAAAAAAGATCTTAAAAAAAAAAATGACCTTCTCTACCGTCAGATCTTCCCTGGTGGCTCAGATGATAAAGAATCTGCCTGCAATGCGAGAGACCTGGGTTCAATTCCTGGGTCAGGAAGATTCCCTGGAGAAGGGAATGGCAACCCACTCCAGTATTCTTGCCTAGAGAATCCCATGGACAGAGGAGCCTGGTGGGCTACAGTCCATGGAGTCCCAAAGAGTCAGACATGACAGAGTGACATTTTCACTTTCACTACAGTCAGAGCAAATGGAGAATTAATGTAATTGCTTGTATCATATATTTTAAGAGTCACAAAGTCAAGTGCATGCAGGGCCAGACCATTAATACAAACATGTGACAAGGACCATGCAGGGATACTGGCACGCAGGCAAGCATGTGCACTGTTTAAAGGCTCCACTCAGCAACAGCAACAGGGCTGTTGTAGAAACACAAGCTCAGGACTCCCAGGGTGTCCCTTTTTTTCAATTAAAGTATAAATGGTAATATGTAGTCTTTTAATTTCAAGGGTTGCAAATGATTCACAAAACTTCATACCCTTTGCAGGACACACAGAAGAATTCTGCAGATCAAATATACACCACAGCCATCATGACTATCCAGTTGCAACATCCAACCTGGTTTATTACTTCAATTCTCTACTTCATCTGATCAAAATTTTGTATTACTTCCCCTATTCAAAGAGAAGATAAGCCCTGGAGGGGAAGAAGTGGATAAGCTGAGGAAGTGGAAAGTCATTCTATAAAAAAAGATTTTAAAATTCCACTGTGCCTTCTAAAATGATATTTTTTTTAAAAAAAAAAGGAGCTTTGACATCTCCCACTAGAATAGTAGAGCCTTCTTGACAGGGAATTTTCTGCTCTGTTCTGTGGCACTTTAGTTATTCCAGGTTACACGTTTGACAATCTCTATCTTCTTTAAAATTTGAAATTCTATCACTCTTTCTAGAGTATCCAGAGCTCAATCTAATTTTAACTAATCCAGTGTATAGATGCTTGCTTGCTTTTTTTGTTGTTTTTTTGTCCTTTTTTTAGGATTCTTTCTTCATAATAAACATCTGGGAAGTGGTTAACATTGTGTAGCATTCTCATAAATTTTTATAAAGCCCAATGAAAAGAAAAGTGAGTCAAAGTTTCTCTTTCTTTATATGATCTAAAAAGATCTTCCCACAGACCACGTGTTTTTATCTTCCCTGAAGAGTGAGCCATAAAACATGCCACTGGCCACTAAGAGCAATTTTCAGATTATCCTCACAGGAAGGGGAGAACTTTCCATATATTTGTGACTTTTCACAATCTATTTCCTTCATGTTAAAAATCACGTCAGATGTCTTATTGCCATGACACACAATGCCCAGTAGAGACAGTTTGATATGGCTCCCATCACTTCCGATAACACATCACTCAGAGCAATTATATACTGGTTTCACGTGCTTTTTAAAAAGCAGTCTCAGGAAGACCTTTTCTGTTTCTCTGACTCAGTCTATAAGTTGAATATACTGTCTATATCCTAAGCCAGAATTGACATTTATTCAGTCATTCAACACATATTTATTAAAGGCTTCTACATTTATGGAGGCAGTCTGCTAAGAATCAGGAACAAAATGTGAATCAAATGCACACAGTCCTGCCTTCATGAATCCAAAGGCTCAGATATTAATCAGACAAATCAGCATATAATCACAAGCTTTGATAAGTACAAATACACTGAAGGAGGATCAGGAAATGCAGTGAGAGTCTAAAACAAGGAATGTGTCATTATCTAATCCATGGATGGGGGGAAAAGTCTTCATGGAGGAAGTGATGCTCAAGCTGATAGCTCCAGAGCAGTTAGGTGGCAACATAGGGAAGAACTGAGTTAGGATGTTCCACTCAGAGACAACTGTACATGTCAAGGGCTGGGGAGGAAATATGGCATATTTAAAGAGCTGAAAGCAAGCTAGCATGATTAGGGTTCATAAAAGGAAGAGGGTGAAAAATGAGGCTTAATAAGTAGGTAGTGAACGTATCATTATCAGTTCCTAGGAAGAACAATGGGGAGTGTTGATGGATTTGGGACTAAAAGCAAATGTTTTCATACTTGTATTATTAAAGGATCTCTCACTCTGGCTGGGGAGAGGAGATACAAGGAGACTAGTTACAAGGTGTATTAACCAGGTGTTTATGAAGTTTTGACATTTGAGTCAAATGTCCGCTTTGCTGACCCTGGAAAGACTGCTCTTCCTGGGAAGAGATAATTTCTAGAATTATCTAGAAATTTGAGATAATTTCTAGAGACAGTAAAGGACGCCCTTGCCAGTGTTCCTCTCACATGCAAACCCCCAACCCCCTTTACCAGCTCTTAAACTCCTGACCACTATCCACCTGCCCCAGTCACTCCAGGGACAGGTAACAGACAACCAGGGACATCTGCTATGTCTCAAAGCCCACTCAGTTCAGTTCAGTTCAGTAGCTCAGTCGTGTCCAACTCTTTGGGACCCCATGAACTACAGCACGCCAGGCCTCACTGTCCATCACCAACTCCCGGAGTTTACCCAAACTCATGTCCATCAAGTCGGTGATGCCATCCAGCCATCTCATCCTCTGTCATCCCCTTCTCCTCCTGTCCCAAATCCTTCCAAGCATCAGGGTCTTTTCCAATGAGTCAACTCTTCGCATGAGGTGATCAAAGTATTGGAGTTTCAGCTTCAACATCAGTCCTTCCAGTGAACACTCAGGGATAATCTCCTTTAGAATGGACGGGTTGGATCTCCTTGCAGTCCAAGGGACTCTCAAGAGTCTTCTCCAATACCACAGTTCAAGCATCAATTCTTCGGCACTCAGCTTTCTTCACAGTCCAACTCTCACATCTATACATGACTACTGGAAAAACTATAGCCTTGACTAGATGGACCTTTGTTGGCAAAGTAATGTCTCTGCTTTTTAATATGCTATCTGCTTCTACTGCTACTGCTACTGCTAAGTCGCTTCAGTCGTGTCCGACTCTTAGCGACCCCATGGACTGCAGCCTACCAGGCTCCTCCGTCCACGGGATTTTCCAGGCAAGAGTACTGGAGTGGGGTGCCATTGCCTTCTCCAAATATGCTATCTAGGTTGGTCATAACTTTCCTCCCAAGAACTAAGCATCTTTTTAATTTCATGGCTGCAGTCACCATCTGCAGTGATTTTGGAGTCCAAAAAAATAAAATCTGACACTGTTTCCACTCTTTCCCCATCTATTTCCCATGAAGTGATGGGACCAGATGCCGTGATCTTAGTTTTCTGAATGTTGAGCTTTAAGCCAACTTTTTCACTCTCCTCTTTCACTTTCGTCAAGAGGCTTTTTAGTTCCTCTTCACTTTCTGCCATAAGGGTAGTGTCATCTGCATGTCTGAGGTTATTGATATTTCTCCCGACAATCTTGATTCCAGCCTGTGCTTCTTCCAGCCCAGCGTTTCTCATGATGTACACTGCATATAAGTTAAATAAGCAGGATGACAATATACAGCCTTGATGTACTCCTTTTCCTATTTGGAACCAGTCTGTTGTTCCATGTCCAGTTCTAACTGTTGCTTCCTGACCTGCATACAGGTTTCTCAAGAGACAGGTCAGGTGGTCTGGTATTCCCATCTCTTTCAGAATTTTCCACAGTTTGTTGTGATCCACACAGTCAAAGGCTTTGGCATAGTCAATAAAGCAGAAATAGATTTTTTTCTGGAACTCTCTTGCTTTTTCGATGATCCAATGGATGTTGACAATTTGATCTCTGGTTCCTCTGTCTTTTCTGAAACCAGCTTGAACATCTGGAAATTCACGGTTCACATATTGCTGAAGCCTGGCTTGGAGAATTTTGAGCATTACTTTACTAGCATGTGAGATGAGTGCAATTGTGCGGTAGTTTGAGCATTCTTTGGCATTGCCTTTCTTTGGGATTGGGATGAAAACGGACCTTTTCCAGTCCTGTGGCCACTGCTGAGTTTTCCAAATTTGCTGGCATATTGAGTGCAGCACTTTCACAGCATCATCTTTCAGGATTTGAAATAGCTCAACTGGAATTCCATCACCTCCAGTAGCTTTGTTCGTAGTGATGCTTTCTAAGGCCCACTTGACTTCACATTCCAGGAGGTCTGGCTCTAGGTGAGTGATCACACCATCGTGATTATCTGGGTCTGAAGACCTTTTTTGTACAGTTCTTCTGTGTATTCTTGCCACCTCTTCTTAATATCTTCCGCTTCTGTTAGGTCCATAGCATTTCTGTCCTTTATCGAGTCCATCTTTGCATGAAATGTTCCCTTGGTATCTCTAATTTTCTTGAAGAGATCTCTAGTGTTTCCCATTCTGTTGTTTTCCTCTATTTCTTTGCATTGATCACTGAGGAAGGCTTTCTTATCTCTCCTTGCTACAAAGTAGCACTTTCTATGCCTGTTTACCCTGCCTCACCCATTTCTTCCCATGGAAACCACAATAAAGGCTCTTGCCCACAATTTCCCCTCACTCCCACTGCTCCAGACCAGTCCTCATGCTTCCCCATGTGGGCCCCCTGCATGGCATGTCATGCTTCCTGTTTCTAGAGATCTGTGACTATAGACCCTTCATGACAGTCATCTCTATCAGCAGGTCTTACCATACCCAATTAAAACAAATGCTGGGTACATTTTAAAACACAAGGACACAAGGCCAGAGCAGTAAGACAGGTGACTTCTGATAGTGTTTCAACTAAAGCGGTCACAGTGGAGAAGGAGAAAAAAGCACAGTTACAGAAAAGTTAAGATGGATTGGATAAGGAGGTGAGAAAGAGTGAGGTATCTAAGTTGACTTCTGAGTTTATTCTGTGTTCAGTTAAATGGATAAAGGTGCCAAGTACAAAGGAAGAAGTGAAGGAAAAAAATCATGTTTGGGAGAGAGGATGATGAGTGAAATATGCTTTCAAAATGGGCAGAAGGCTTAAATAGACATTTCTCCAAAGAAGAGGTACTGATGGCCAAAAACCACATGAAAAGATGCTCAACATCACTAATTATCAGAGAAATTCAAATTGAAACTACAATGAGATACCACCTCACACCAGTCAGAATGGCCATCATTCAAAAGTCTACAAATTATAAATGCTGGAGGAGATGTGGAGAAAATGGAGCCCTCCTACATTGTCGGGAATGTATGTTGGTACAGTCACTATGGAAAACATTATGAAGTTTCCTCCAGAAACTAAAAATAGAGTTACCATGTGATCCAGCAATCCCACTTCTAGGCATATATCCAGACAAAACTATAATTCAGAAAGGTACATGCACCCCTTTGTTCATAGCAGCACTAGTCACAGCAGCCAAGACAGAGAAACCACCTCAATGTCCACTGAAGGATGAATGAATGAAGAAGATGTGGTGTGTGTGTGTGTGTGTGTGTGTGTAATATACATACAATGGAATACTACTTAGCCATAAAAAAGAATGAGCTGATGCCATTTGCAGCAACATGGGTATAACTAAAGATTATCATACTAAGTGAAGTAAGTCAGAAACAAAAATTCAGATACCATATGATGTCACTTATACATGAAATGCAAAATATGGCACAAATGAACCTGCCTATAAGACAGAAACAGACTCACAGACATAGAGAACAGACTCGCGGTTGCCAAGAAGAGGGAGAGGGAGGGACGGACCAGGAGTTTGGGCATAGCAGATGCAAACTATTACATTTAGAATGGATAAACAAGATCCTGCCATATAGCACAGGGAACTACATCTAGTCTCCTGGGACAAACCAAAATGGAAAAGAGTATAAAACAGAATGCATATGTGTGTTTAACTGAGTTACTTTGCTATATAGCAGAAATTAACATAATAATGTAAAGCAACCATTCTTCAATTTAAAAGTGTGCTTCCAAGACAACCAAATGTAAATGTTGCAGGGACAGTCAACTTAAGCTTATATTCAGAGAAAGGAATCCCAACCACTCTTGTCCGTCTACCCATAGATGAGGACTCAAGGCAATACTATTTACACACTGTGAATTTTTTCCCTAATATATCACACTTCTGGTTGATGTAAATTACACTTTAAAATGAGAAATATTACTATATTTATATTTTACTGGTGGTGAAAAATTAATTTTCACATGTCGTAGATGCTATTTGATACACATCTGTCTGCCTGCTGTCCACGTCAAACTAAAATCCATTCTCATAGTGAAATATTCTCCAACTTGAGCCAAATTGCCTGAAAGTACTCTTCATTCTATGAACCAAAAGGATAGTTTTTCCTTTAATGTGACAAGAAATCACATTGTCAGGTTCTCCTGATTCACCCTAATAATCGCACTTACTTGAATCACATTGCAACATAAGTTGTTCTCAGATTGATCTTTAAATTTATGGGATGGAGAAGATAACAGTTACGGGAAAAATTCTAAGTTGGCTGTCATTCTTGTAATTGGCTGGTCTTTCCATAGTTTCAGGATAAAAATAGACCAACGGAGTGATAGGAGTGATTCCCCCTCCCTTTGAAACTGGAACAAAAGAGGTGTTAAAATAATGACTTTGCCACTATTACTTTTATCAGTGTTGTTTCAGGGATTTTTTCTTCTCTTTATCTGTATTTTGAGAGGTTTTTACAGAAAAGATTTCTAAAGTTGTTGTTATCTAGTTCAATTTTGCCTATGGAGTTGAGGAAAAGAAAGAAGTCTACACCCTTTCAGAGGAGGAAAACTATTTCATGGTAACTAGTCATACTTCCTGATGGCACAGTGGTAAAGAATCCGCCTACCCACGCGGGAGATACAAGATACATGAGTTCGATCCCTGGGTCAGGAAGATCCCCTAGAGTAGGAAATGGCAACCCGCTTCAGTATATACTTGCCTCCATGGACAGAGGAGCCTAGCAGGTTACAGTCCATGGAATCACAAAGGGTCAGACATGACTGAGCAACTAAGCACACACGATAATCTTACTCCCAGAATTCTGATCCTGGATTGTATAAGCCTAAACTGCCTACAAGTAGCCAGCTGTTACTTAGGAAATATAACTGTCTGAATACAGCAAGATAAGTAAGAGTGTATTGGAGAAGGAAATGGCAACCCACTCCAGTGTCCTTGCCTGGAGAATCCCAGGGACGGGGGAGCCTGGTGGGCTGCCGTCTGTGGGGTCGCACCGAGTCGGACACGACTGAAGCGACTTAGCAGCAGCAGCAACCAGTTCTTGTAGTTCCTTAGTGAGACACAAGCAGGAGGATGCAACTGGTGGTCACATTCGTGATGCCATAGACACACTGGTGAAATCTGAGAGATGTGAGGAAGCCTGCAGAGTCAAACCAAGCCTGGAAACGAATCTATACTGGAGAAAGAAGAAAAGAATTCCAAGTCCATTTTACCTTGTTTCTCACTCACTATGGAATAAGAAGAGAACATCTATAATATACTGTCACTTTATTGTTGTTGTTGAGTCTCTAAGTCACGTTCGACTCTGCGACTCCATGGTCTCCAGGCTTCCCTGTCCTTTACTATTTCCCAGAGTTTGCTCAAATTCATGTCCATTGAGTTGGTCCCAGGGACTCTCAAGAGTCTTCTCCAGGACCACGATTCAAAGGCATCAATTCTTCTCTTTGGTGCTCAGCCTTCTTTATGGTCCAACTGTCCCATCTGTACATGACTACTGAAAAAACCATAGCTTTGACTATATGGATCTTTGTTGGCAAAGTGATGGCTCTGCTTTTTAATACATTATTTAGATTTGTCACAGCTTTCCTTCCAAGGAGCAAGCATGTTTTAAATTCATGGCTGCAGTCACCATCAGCAGTGATTTTGGAGCTCAAGAAAATAAAATCTGTCACTGCTTCCACTTTTTCCCTTTCTACATGCTATTCTAAATAATAATAATTAATCTTTTAGAGCAGTTATAATGCACTGGGCATTTTATCATGAATTTACTTAAAGTATCTCATTTGAATTTCATTACAACCCAGTGAGGTAATTATTGCCATTATCCCCATAAAATAAAAATAAATACTATATATGTCAAATAATATATTCTCCCCAAATTGTCAATCAAAAAAGTCCCTTCATATTCAATCCCATAGAAAGTTCTCCCATATTATGGGGCACTGTTTTAGTTGCTGAATTTTGAACATCAGAATAGTATGAGAAAGATATATTTACCTGAAATGATCATAACTGGTGCTAGTTTTAGATGCTTGTGAAAGTAATCTAATAGGATTTTTTATTTTTAAGAGTCAAAGATATTTAACCCAGATTTATTAATTACTCCTGTGGGACCACTAAAAAACTCATGACTCAAGTATTTTTAATCGCTCTAAGAGGTTATGTTGAAACATAATTATGGTTCACCTAATGAATTTAAAAATCCACTCTCCCAATGTTACGCAAATTTATACTTACAGAGTGGGATACATTTTTCAGTGACAGCATCAACCAGATTCAGGAAGCTTTCATTTTTTCACAATTGGATTGATGGGAAGATACACTCCAAAAGATGGTGTACAGCAACTCAGAGAGTGGCCAAAGGAATGACAAAGATACTTGGGAAGAGTTTGAGTCTAAGTATTTCATGAAATATGAGACTGAAAAAAAGCAATACCTCTAAATTAACATTATTTCATATGTAACAGAATTTAAACATGTATGTATAACTAAACATATAAATATTATGTTATATCTTCAAATTGAATCTTTTTTCTTATGTTTGTATATTTAAGTTGACCAAAAACATATTTTTGAGGCCCTCTCACTGGAAAGTGAAAATTCACCATAATTTCAAATTTGCCTGATTTGATCATCTGTCATATTTCCCCAAGGTCCCCACCGTGTTAATGAAGGGTGGAAGCAGGATTTGAGCTCAAATCTTTAGAATCCAAAACCTGCCCTTATTCACTCTTCTTTATTGCTCTGTTGTGAACTCAAGCTTTTCTCTTTAACTACTTTAAGACAGTGTGATAGTTAATTTTCTGTGTAATGTGGCTGGGCCATGGTGCCCAGATATGTGGGCCAACATTATTCTGGGTGTTGAGGGATAATATCCTGGATAACAAGACTAGCATTTTAATCAGTAGACTTTGAGTGAAGCAGATTGTCCTCTATAGTGTGGGTGGGCCTCATTGAATCAGTTAAAGGCCTGAATAAAACAAAGATTGACTGTTTCTGAGGAAGAGAGAATTGACCTTGAATATTGACTCTTTCCTGGGTCTTTAGTCCAATGGCCTTCAGACTTTCACCACAGCATGAACCCTTCCCTGGTCCTCCAGCCTGCCAGTTCACTCTGCAGGTTTTAGACTTGCCAGCTTCCATAATCACGTGAGTCAATTCCTTAAAATAAATCTCTTTCTAAATATACACACATCCTACTGGTCCTGTTTCTCACCAACACATCCTGATTCATACAGATGGAAACCAAGTTCTCAATTTCTTTGGTAGTCTCTGCTTTAACCCTTTTTTCCCCATAGAATATCTGAATACAAGAAGTACTCAAAATGATTGTTCATAGACTTACATTTACAAAATATTTTTAAAAATACACTTTATCTTAGGCTACTTAAAACTTTCATGATTCACCTTTTGCTGATGCTTCCCTGTGGCTCAGACAGTAAAGAATCTGCCTGCAATACAGGAGACCTGGGTTCGAACCTTGGGTCAGGAAGATCCGCTGGAGAAGGGAATGGCTACCTACTCCATTATCTTGCCTGGAGAATCCCATGGACACCGGATATTGGCAGGCTACAGACCATGGGATCACAGAGTCAGACACGTCTGAGCAACTAACACATTTTCATTCCCCTCTCATACTTTGCTGCTGCTGCTGCTGCTGCTAAGTCGCTTCAGTCATGTCTGACTCTGTGCGACCCCATAGACAGCAGCCCACCAGGCTCCCCTGTCCCTGGGACTCTCCAGGCAAGAATACTGGAGTGGGTTGCCATTTCCTTCTCCAATGCATGAAAGTGAAAAGTGAAAGTGAAGTCTCTCAGTCATGTCCGACTCTTCGCGACCCCATGGACTGCAGTCTATCAGGCTCCTCTGTCCATGGGATTTCCTAGGCAAGAGTTACTGGAGTGGGGTACCATTGCCTTCTCCTCCTCTCACACTTCAGGTGTTTTTAAAAGAGTAGTTTGACTAATACATAAACATGGACCTCCCTAGTTTTTCTCTTCCTGCCCTATCATGCCCCTAGCTTGGTTCCCAGATTTTCTGGTTTGTAGAGGTCTAATGGAGTGTCCTAAAGTAGAGAGGGTGAGATGGAAAAAGATTTGTCAACTGAATCAGAGGATAGGCATAGGCTTTCAGAATTAAACCCAGAGATTTAATTGTGTCCCACCCAACAAGCCTTTTAGGAATTCCTCTGATGTGGAAGGCACTGGAGTGGGCCTGTAAAATATGAAGATGAATACTTATGGCACCATAGTCCTCTCAGTCCCCTAAATTAGAAACTTTGTAGCTTTAGTAGTAATAAAACTGACTGCAATTACATACTTGATGCCAGCATTGGGCTATGTGTTTTTTATTTTTTAATTTTCTTTCATTTCAAAGCAACCCTATGATATATTAAAGATTATCATTTCCATGCCCATTTTACAACAACTGAGGCTAAGTAGTTTGTGAATAGGTACAGAGTAAATGGCCAAAGCAGGATTCAAAATCCAGGGAATCTAGTCACCAAATCCATGCTCCTTACCACTAGACTACCGGCCTATGTTCACTGCATTCCTCTCCTCCTTCTCTTCCTACAGGTAATCTGTCCCCACATTAGAGAAGAGTCACACGCCCAGGGGTTCTGGCAAATCCATTTGTGAAACAGCAAATAGATGTGGAAATAACTGGGGTATTACAGCTTATCTTTTCAAAGTATGAAGGTTCCTTTCAATATAAGGTGACGGTTACAAACTTCATCCACATAGTCACAAATTTTATGGATAACTTTAGAATATACACAGCCTATCCAGATGTCAAGACAAAAACCCTTGAACCAGGAAAAGTGAAGACAACTGAATTCTCTCAGTTAAAGACTAGATTTTGAGCAGCAGTGGCTACAGAGATTGATAGGCCCCACAATTCTTTTGTAGGCCCCACATTCTTCTAGGCTTGTCCTGTGGCCACTGTGGAAGTTGAAAATGGCAACATCAGCCCAACTCTAGCCAGAGGATGGAGTAAAACCAGGGGAGCAGTAGATCCTGAATGGGATGAGGGGGGACGATAACAGGTATAGGCAGCCTAGCTGGCCCCTACGCATCTTCTCTGATCCCCACTATGGGTCAGACAATTAAAATATGGGGAGATAGGCTTGGCAAAAGAGTGGTGGTGGGATTTTACTGGAAGGTTCCCTGAGGAACAGAACACTTGGTGTATGTGTGCTCATGCACGCATGCTGTGTGTGTGTGTGTGTTTCAGTTAGTCCAGTTCAGTTCAGTCGCTCAGTCATGTCCGATTCTTTGCTACCCCATGAATCACAGCATGCCAGGCCTCCCTGTCCATCACCAACTCCCAGAGTTTATCCAAACCCATGTCCATCGAGTCAGTGATGCCATCTGGTTAGATGGCATCATCTCATCCTCTGTCGTCCCCTTCTCCTCTCGCCCCCAATCCTTCCCAGAATCAGGGTCTTTTCCAATGAGTCAACTCTTCGCATGAGGTGGCCAAAGCATCGGCGTTTCAGCTTCAACATCAGTCCTTCCAATGAACACCCAGGGCTGATCTCCTTTAGGATGGACTGGTTGGATCTCCCTGCAGTCCAAGGGACTCTCAAGAGTCTTCTCCATCACCACAGTTCAAAAGCATCAATTCTTCAGCACTCAGCTTTCTTTACCGTCCAACTCTCACATTCATACATGCCTACTGGAAAAACCATAGCCTTGACTAGATGGACCTTTGTTGACAAAGTAATGCCTCTGCTTTTTAATATGCTGTCTAGGTTGGTCATAACTTTCCTTCCAAGGAGTAAGCGTCTTTTAATTTCATTGCTGCAGTCACCGTCTGCAGTGATTTTGGAGCCCCCCAAAATAAAGTCTGACACTGTTTCCACTGTTTCCCCATATTTCCCATGAAGTGATGTGTCCAGATGTCATGACCCTAGTTTTCTGAATGTTGAGCTTTAAGGCAACCTTTTCACTCTCCTCTTTCACTTTCATCAAGAGGCTCTTTAGTTCCTCTTCAATTTCTGTGATAAGGGCGATGTCATCTGCATATCTGAGGTTATTGATATTTCTCCCAGAAATCTTGATTCCAGCCTGTGCTTCTTCCAGCCCAGTGTTTCTCATGATGTACTCTGCATATAAGTGAAATAAGCAGGGTGACAATATACAGCCTTGATGTACTCCTTTCACTATTTGGAACCAGTCTGTTGTTCCATGTCCAGTTCTAACTGTTGCTTCCTGACCTGCATACAAGTTTCTCAAGAGGCAGGTCAGGTGGTCTGATGTTGCCATCTCTTTCAGAATTTTCCACAGTTTATTGTGATGCACACAGTCAAAGGCTTTGGCATAGTCAATAAAGCAGAAATAGATGTTTTTCTGGAACTCTCCAGCTTTTCCGATGATCTAGCAGATGTTGACAATTTGATCTGTGGTTCCTCTGCCTTTTCTAAATCCAGCTTGAACATTTGGAAGTTCACGGTTCACGTATTGCTGAAGCCTGGCTTGGAGAATCTTGAGCATTACTTTACTAGCGTGTGAGATGAGTGCAATTGTGCAGTAGTTTGAGCATTCTTTGGCATTGCCTTTCTTTGGGATTAAAATGAAAATTGACCTTTTCCAGTCCTGTGGCCACTGCTGAGTTTTCCAAATTTGCTGGCATATTGAGTGCAGCACTTTCACAGCATCATCTTTCAGGATTTGAAATAGCTCAACTGAAATTCCATCACCTCCAGTAGCTTTGTTCGTAGTGATGCTTTCTAAGGCCCACTTGACTTCACATTCCAGGATGTCTGGCTCTAGGTGAGGGATCACATCATGGTGATTATCTGGGTCATGAAGATCTCTTTTGTACAGTTCTTCTGTGTATTCTTGCCACCTCTTCTTAATATCTTCCGCTTCTGTTAGGTCCATAGCATTTCTGTCCTTTATCGAGCCCACCTTTGCATGAAATGTTTCCTTGGTATCTCTAATTTTCTTGAAGAGGTCTCTAGTCTTTCCCATTATTTCCCTCTATTTCTTTGCGTTGATCACTGAGGAAGGCTCTCTTATCTCTCCTTGCTATTCTTTGGAACTCTGCATTCAAATGGGAATATCTTTCCTTTTCGCCTCTCTTCTTTCCACATCTATTTGTAAGGCCTCCTCAGACAGCCATTTTACTTTTTTGCATTTCTTTTCCACGGGGATGGTCTTAATCCCCTGTCTCCTGAACAATGTGTGTGTTTAGGGTGAGATAAAAGAGAATGACCCTTGGTGGCTTAGATGGTAAAGAAACCGCCTGGCAAAACAGGCAACCCAGGTTTGATGCCTGGTTTGGGAAGATCCCCTGGAGAAGGGCATGGCTACACACTCCAGTATTTTTGCCTGGAGAATTCCATGGACAGAGGAGCCTGGCAGGCTACAGTCCATGGGGTCGCAAAGAGTCAGACATGGCTGGCAATTAAGAAAAAAAGAGAGAATGATTGCAATACCAGAGATTCTACCTCCTAATTCCTGCTCTTCCCCCTTGCATTTAGGTGGATTCAAGCTAAGCCCTGCGGTTTCTGCTTGTCTGTCCCCCCCCACACAGCATCAGCCAAGGTACATGGTAGACCACAGTGAACACGAACTCCCAAGAGGATTAAATAAGACACCTCAGGAGCATAAGTCCTGTAAAAGAAAAATGACAAATCATACAACTTGTGTAAGAGCAGAATTGATTTTTATCAGATACAACAAGAATTATCTTGATAAATATCAAGATAGAACAAGAATTAAAACACATAAAATAAAAAACCCTCAGAGAACAGAGAAAACATTAGAGAGGGCATTAAAACATGAAGCAGGAGAGGCAATTTGAAGGAAAACCAATTGGAGACACTTGATATAAAAAACAACTCAATAAACTGAGTGGCAGAACAAATAGAACCAAAGAACAAACTGGTTAGCTGAAAAACCAGGTTGAAAAACATCATAACGGACTAAAAGAGAGAAAGCATAAGAAACAATTTAAAGATATGGAGGAAAGTAATAAAAATGTCAAGATCTATATAATAGAAGCCATAGTAGGAGATAAAAGTAGATTGGAGTAAGAAGGCAGGGCAGAAACTATTAGAAGAAATAATGATCAAGAATGAAAGAGAAATGTAAGACCCCAACTTTACAGAACTCACAGAGACTAGAACTCATAGAAAACACCAGAGAAAAAAGCTTACAACTAAATTCATCACAGTGAAATTTGAGAACATCAAGGACAAAGAGAACATTCTAAAGGCCTGCTAGTGAGAAAAGCAAACCATGCATACAAATAAGAATTAGATTGATATTAGATTTCTCAGAAACAACAACACTCAACACAGGATGATAATGGAGTAATGTTCTCAAAGTTTTGTAGAAAACAGCATTTACTGAAGCTACAATTCTACGTCCAGATAAAGTACTGTTTGAATGTGAGGGCATAATAAAAATATTATCAAGCATAGTCAAGAAGTTTACCGCGTGAATCACTTTGAAAGTACTCTTAGGGGAAGCAATCTAATGAGAAAGTAAAACCAGAGATGGAAAGAAATAGCATCAATAAGTAAATACTATTGTTTGTCAAATCAATGAACTTCAAAGTGACAAATGAAAGCCAGATCAACACAAGAGGTTAGGGTGGTATGATGGTTAATTTTATGTGTCAGCCTAGCTAGGCCAAAGTACACAGATCCTTAGTCAAACATGTCTAGATGTTGCTTTGAAGGTATTTTTCAATGAGGTTAACGATGGTATCAGTAGATACCAAATAAAGCAGATTACCCGCTATGATGTGGGTAGACCTCATTCAATCAGGTGAGGGTTTTAAGAAAAAAGACTGACATCTTTGAGGAAAAAGAAATTCTGCCAGAAGATTGCCTGTGGACTTGAACTGCAACATCAGTTCTTCCCTGAGTCTTTAGCTTGACAGCTTCCTTGTAGATTTTGGACCAGCCAGCCTCCACAATCGCGTGTGCCAATACCTTGATGAATACAGGTGATGTGCTATAAGAAGATATTAAAACATTTACTTACATTTATTTTTAATATCATTTCTAAAAAATTCCATCTTAGTGAAACTTTTATAATGTGCACAATCTATTAATATAGGGTAACAACTTAAAATCAAGTGTGTGTACATGCAAATGGTCACAGTTGGAATTTTTTGTTTGTTTGTTTACTAATATGGGCACACGATCAAAAAGCTGACAATCACGTCTTGGTCTTTTGACTAAGATCCAGTACAAAAACCTGCAGATCACTAAACTAAATAATGACTAAGTAATATACCCTTGAAAGTACATAATGAAAACTATGGTGGTTTAGTCGTTAAGTCATGTCCAACTCATACAGCTCAGTGGACTGTAGCCTGCCAGGCTCCTCCATCCATGGAATTCTTCAGGCAAGAATACTGGAGTGGGTTGCCATTGCCTTCTCCAGGGGATTTTCCAGACCTAGGAATTGAACCTGGGTTTCCTGCATTGCAGGCAGATTTTTCGACTGACTGAGCTACGAGGAAAACTCAGTGAAAACTATAGTGTATACCAAAATGGAGGGAAGGTGGGAGAGAGAAGCAGAAAGCAATGGGAAGGAAAGCAAGCTAAGATACCTATTGTATTTTGAGGAAAGAGGTCAGGAAGATTCCACCATAGAAGGGAATGGTTACCCATTCTAATATTCTTGCCTGGAGAATTTCATGGACAGAGCCTGGTGGGCTGCAGTCCATGGGGGTCACAGAGTTGGAAACAGCTTAGCAACTAACACTTTCACAGATACTGATGACCTTAAGATATTGATAGAGGAAAATAATACACATAATTTATTCTGAAGTATTAATTCATGAATTTAAAAGTTTCAATTTCTGCTTTATAAAACAAAATTAAACGCTTCTTCAGATTATAATATATTTAAAGTAAAAAGAAAGAATTTTTTGAAGATTCATCTGAAATAAACACCTTAAGAGAACAACATAACACCTTGCAAAATTGAGGGCTTATTGGCAAAATTTTAAGGGAGGAGAAAGTTAACAGATACTTTGCAGATAAGAAAAGAACTCTGTGAGGAGATGAACTATAGAGACAGGCCCTTTGGCGTGGGTGGGACTTTTGTAGACAAAAAGAAAATGGTGAGAAAATTGTAGACATGAATAACATGAGTGAAGATACACAGTGAGAAAGAACATAACTGTGCAGTTGCTGAATGTACAAATGTTCCTGAAGTCTGAGCTGAGAATGCTCACTCCAGATCATCTTAGAATTTCTGTAACATAATCCTAGTCAGGATATAGTTGTTTGGCTGCTGAGCTGTGACCGACTTTTTGTGATCCCATGGACTGCAGCATGCCAGGCTTCCTGTCCTTCAGTGTCTCTTGGAGTTGGCTCAAACTCATGTCCACTGAGTCAGTGAAGCCATCCAAGCATCTCATTCTCTGTTGCCCCCTTATCCTCCTGCCTTCCATCTTTCTCAGCATCAGGGTCTTTTCCAATGAGTCAGCTCTTTGCATCAGGAGGCCAAAGTAACTAGAGCTTCAGCATCATCATCAGTCCTTCCAATGAACATCAGGGTTGATTTCCTTTAGGATTGACTGGTTTGATCTCCTTGCTGTCCAAGGGACTCTCAAGAGTCTTCTCCAGCACCACAGTTTGACAGTTCAAAAGCACAGAGTTGTCTTCAAGACTGAGACTTTTGCTGTATTTTTCACTTAAGAATACAAACGTGAATAAATAAAATAAAATGTATTGTCTAAATACACACACAGACAAAGCTTTTTCAGATGTTGCTAAAGAAATATACATCTAGATACCCATATTTGAGTCTCAGTGTTAAACATCAAGCACTGAAAGTGGTTGCAAAGTAGAGTACATAAAACAATGGAGTGAGAGAAGAAAATATGATTTAATTCATAATTAATTTTATCTCATGCATGTTAATTTCTATCTTTGTGAGTGTTTCATATCACAAAATATCAGTAGAAAACAATAAATGGGAGCCATGATAAACAAATATGCACATATTTTGGATGGGTATTCTTTGTTTTCTTTTCTGAGAGTTACATCTTATTAACATGTAGATTGTACCACTCTTGTAGCAATGACTGGTCAATGGGAAGTCTCAATAACCTAGAAGTTAAATGAATTATGATCAGTATCCTCTAAAAAATGTAGAGAATAATGTCTAAGCACAGTCTATTTTAATCCGAGTATGCTATTCAATAAATTTCCTTTTCTTGGCAAACCTGTACTCATCTTTTATGCCAGTGAAATTCATGAACCCCCCTTCTGTCACACAGGGCCCCTTCCATGGAGACTGGCCAGCAAGGACCTTCAATCTCCCTCTCATGTTCAAGGACACGCCCCACCACATGGCTGTGCTAGCTAAAAAAAGATCCAAACACCTTGATTACCAGTGATTCATCCAGAACTAGACTGAATTGGAACCAAAGTTAGATTAACTAGGTTCTACTTCTTAGAGATTTGGATTCAGAGACATTAATTAAACTCTGTTCATCAATAGAAGTGAAGACATGCCTATTTAGGGACTGTGGAGTAGGCACCTTCTTCTAGAACCAAAGGAAGGAATCTGATCTTTGCTTAGCTTTGCTGCCAGAAGCGTTACATTGCTGCTTTGCTCCATCTGTTTAAAACTCCAGTGTTTTTATTTTGCTCCCAACTTCTAATTTTGAAAATTTTCAAACACACAGAAAGTTAAAAGACTAATATACAAAAATCTTTACACCCTTTACCCAGATTATTGATGTTTTGTCACATTTGCTTGCTTAATCCGTTCTCTCTCCACACACACACACACACACGCATACACACATTTTGAGCTGAAGCATTTAAAATTAAATTGCAGAAGTCATGACACATAACCCTAGATACTTCAGCAAGTTTATCTTAAGAATAAAACAGTCTCCTTCATAATCCCACATTATCACTGTTACAACCGAGAAACATAATCCAATATTATATTTTCCCACTTGGCACCAAAATGTCTTTCATATCTGTTTTTAAATCTCTTATCTAGAATCCAATCAAGGTTTTAGCGTTGCATTTGGTTATTACATCTCTTTAGTTTGTTTTAATATATAATAGGCTGTCTTTTTGTTTTTCATGGCCTTTTTTTTGGTTAAGAACCTAGGCCAACTGTCCCACAGAATATATTTTCTACATTCTGAATTTGGTTGTTTCCTCATGATTAGAGTCAAAATATTGCAAAAGTATTATATAAACAATACTGTGTATTCCTTATTGCATCACATAAAATGAGCTTACTTATCATCAGAGATGCTAAATTTGACCCTTGTAAAGGTAACTTTTCCCTTTATAACAAGTGAGTAATCTGTGGGGTGATACTTTGAATAACCAGCTCCCCATAAACTTTTACCCAGAGATTTTTAAGATCTATTATTAATCCTTAATCAGTTATTAAGTTGGGGGTTGTAAAATAGTGATTTTCTATTCTGTCTACAACTTAGTCGGCATTCTTCTTTTTTAAAAAAGCTTTCTTCTTCCATCCCACTCCCCTTTATGACTCATGGATTTTTTTTCTCCTTACTTTTTTAAAACAATTTTTTATTGAAGTGTAGTTAATCTACAGTATTGTGTTAGTTTCAGGTATACAGCAAATAATTCATTTATATATATTCTTTCTCAGACTTTTTCCTTGTAAGATATTGAATATAGTTCCCTGTACCATACAATAGGTCCTTGTTGCTTATTTTAGATACAATAGTGTGCATACATTAATCCCAAACTCCTAATTTAACTCTCTTCCTGCTATCTTCTTTGGTAACCATAAATTTGTTTTCTATGTCTGTGAGTCTGTTTTATAAATAACTTCACTTATATCATTTTTTAAAGATTTCACATGTAAGTGATATCACATAATATTTGCCTTTCCTTGTCTGGCTTACTTCACTTAGCATGATAATCTGTAGGTCCATCCATGTTCCTGCAAATGGCATTATTTCATTCATTTTATGGCCAACTAATATTCCATTGTGTATATATACACAACGGAATGGAGTATATATGTATATATCACATCTTCTTTATCCATTCATCTGTCAGTGGACATTTAAGTTGCTTCTATGTCTTGGCTATTGTAAACAGTGCTGCTATGAACATTGGGGTATATGGATCTTTTTGAATTAAAAGTTTTCTCTAGATATATGCCCAAGAATGGGATTGAAGGATCATATAGTAGCTTTATTTTTAGTTTTTAAGGAACCTCCGTACTGTTCTCCACAGTAGCTGTACCAATTTACATTCCCACCAACAGTGTAGAAGGGTTCTCTTTGCTCGCACTTTCTTCAGCACTTAGTATTTGTAGACTTTTTAATGATGGCCATTTGGACTGGTGCAAGGTGATACCTCAATATAGCTTTGATTTGCATTTCCCTAATAATTAACATTATTGAGCACCTTTTCATGTGCCTGTTGGCCATCTGCATATTTTCTTTGGAGAAATGCCTGTTTAAGTCTTCTGCCCATTCTTTGATTGGGTGTTTGTTTTTTTCATTGTTGTTATTAAGCTGTATGAGCTGTCTGTGTATTTTAGAAATAAATCTCTTGTCAGCAGCTACATTTGCAAATATATTCTTCCAGTCTACAGGTTGTCTTTTCATTTTGTTCATGGTTTCCTTTGCTGTGCAAAAAGCTTTTACGTCTAATTAGGTCCAATTTATTTTTGTTTTTATTTCCATTACTCTAGGAGACAAATCCCCCCAAATATTGCTGCATTTAATGTCAGTTTTCTACCTATGTTTTCCCTCGAGGAGAATGGAATGGCTCCCAACTCCAATATTCTTGCCTGGGGAATTTCATGGACAGAGGAGCCCGGTGGGCTGCAGTCCTGTGGGGTCACTAAGAGTCAGACACGACTGAACGACTAACACTTTCACTTTCACAAACAGTATGCTTTATGGTGTTCAAAGTGTCCCAGATGTGACTTACAGCATTGAATCTCAAAGACTGTAGGCATTTAACCAAGCAAGAAAGCAAAACATAATGGATAGAACATGCGTTTTCAAAGCAGACAACTCCTCAGGACTCTGCCACTTAAAGCAAGTTACTTAAAAGCATGGAGCTTCTGCTTCTTCCCCTACAAAATAATGCTAAAAATAACTACTTCATAGGGGAGGGATCTAGTCTGTTTGGTACGCAGCTGCCTCCCCAAGCCCTTCGTCATCCAGGAGACCCTTAATAAATACCTGTTTGTTGTCTATACATAACATCTAGAACAGTGACTGTTATATAATAGTAGCACAACAAAGGAGTTGCTAAAGAAAGAAAAGCTTTGAAAAACAAGATAAATAAAAGCAGAAGGTGTTCTTAATACAGTGCATAAGAGAGCACATGACATTTATATGAAGGACACATTTTACTGACAATGATGTAGAGTTCTCATCCTAAAGTTTACTAGCATCATAATTTGTTTTAAAAGATTACATTTTGGAAGTTGCTGAGACCAGTGCAAATGAAGTCCTTATTTCCAGAACTTAGAAACTAAAGACAATTAAAGCCTGGGAAAATTAGAAGTAGATGCCAGCTCTTATCTTCATCTGGTGTTTTATGAGAGCCATTCAGTGATGTACATGGTTGTGTCTGAATAATCTACCAGATGGTCCAGCTGTGAGAATGTTATTGTTTTCTACCAATTCGTATTATTCCCATGGTTTCACAAGTTCTAGTTTTTGAACCATCAAAAGACACCACAGCTTTTTCCTTAGGCTAAGACAAAATAGTAGGTTTCCCAAATCCATCACGAAAGGCCTGACCGATCTATAGGTGAATTCACAGGTGAATGCCAGTGCTTTTTATAATCTCTTTTAAAGATTATACGTTTTGTTTACAAGGCCTTTTCCTTACTAGAGGAACTAAAGTTTCTATAGAGAATTTTCATATGAGTGGGCCGTGTACCTTTGCCACCCCTGTCAATTAGTTACTGCACTTTGTGGGAAACGATCCCTGTGTCTCAAAGGCCATTTTGCTATTTCTCTTGGCTCTCTCTTCTTCAGTGCACAACTACTTACCTAATGTTATTTGAGTGAGTACGCTGGTTATTCTAAGGCACTGTATGTTCCCAGCTATCTGTATTCTATGAGAAAGGTGAGCAATAAGAACTCACACAGTGTGAACTATAGTCTAATAATTAGTATCTTATGCATTAGTAGATTCAGGGCTGAGGGCTATGCAGCCATTCAAACAGTTAAGCATGAATTATCACACTATAATTCAGAGCCTTAAGCCTTTTTCTACACATAGAAACAGATGTCTCTTTTGCTAGAAGAGGGAAACCAGTAGTAATGTGGATGAAAAAAAATTTTTTTTTTTAAATTCCAGAGTGACCCCATTACAGCACCCAGAACTAAAGCATATAATGTTCATCTAAACCCCCCTGAAGCAGCCCTTACCTACATTGATCCCAGGCCTCTGCCTTCCTGGGGTACTTGCAGGGCCAGCAATGAATCTGAGCACTTATCCAGGTCATATAAGTGCTCCTTGTACCAGCACAAAGGCGTTCTTGTAACAATAAAACCCACACAAAAAAACAACGTCCCCCAAACCCAAAGACTCCACTGGAGACTATATTTAAGCATGTTCCTGTTTCTATATATCCAAGAATAGCCCCCAAGGCATTTCAGAGAAAGCAGGTACCCTCAAAACCTCTTGTCAGAGCCTACAAGGTCCTACACCATCTGGCCCCAGCCTGTGTGTCAGACCCAATTACCCTGCATCTCTCCTCTGCCACGTTGCTCCAGCCACACTTGCCATGTTCCTGTTCCTCACAAGAGTCAAGTATACACACATATCAGGGTATCTCTCCTTCCTTCTACCCGGACAGCTCTTCAATCAGACGTCTATATGGCTGGCTACTCACTTCATTCAGGTATTGGCTCAAATGTCAACTCCTGAGAGATGAAGGAAAGATATGGAATAAGGAGTAGAATAAGGACCAAAAAAGAAGGCCTCAGAGAGCCCTTTCTAAAACATAACTCATAAACACATTTCATGCCACTTTTTTTGTTTCTTTACCATTTTTTCCTCACAAGCATTTACTACTACCTTGTTTTAAACTATGTATGTATATGTTGGAGTCTGTCTCTTTCACTCCATGGTAAACTCCATGAAGACAGTTCCTTTATTGTTTTGGTCTCTGCTTTTTAGCATCAGCCTTAGAAAAATACCTGACACATAGTAGGCCCTAAAATACTTGTTGAATGGAAGAATGAATGAATGCACTCCATTCAAGAAATGAAAAACCAAAATTTTTTTCTTTTAAAGAAATGGAAACACAAGTCTTTCAACTCAGCCATTTGCATGCTTTTCTCATTATATCCTTTTTCCACTTGAATGACCAACAGTTTGTGACGTAATGGTAGGGGCACACCTCCAAGTATTTGCTCTGGAAATGGATAAAATCTGGTGCCCCCTTCCACTTACAGTGACTGTAAATTGGAAAGAAAAGCAAAAGTTCTCCAACCTGAGCCTGTTCTTAAATATGATCTTGAATTTTGAAGTATTTAAAGACAAGCTGTCATTTCAAAGCTTCCACTGGTTCTTTGGAGAGCTTAAAAAAGAAACCTAGGGAAACACATTAATGGGATTTTGACTGTGAATGACAACACATTGGGTTTGTCTTGGAATGTGACTTGAGGTTAAGGAAACTAAATTTCTCAGCATAATAAGTATGAAAAATTTTCTGCTATACCAAAATTCCCAGAAGAAAGATTTTTAGATTTGAGGAAGAAAGAAGATGGAGAAGCAACTTTGTTGGAGAAAATGAGTATGACAAGATGGTGACAGCTAAAGAGGGAGACAGAAAGGAGAATATAAAAATAAGATTATGGTTCCACTTTACCTCTGCATGTAGATACAAAAAATATTAGTCACCAATTCTACAATGTTAAATGTATCTAATACATAAAATGGATTAATTAGTTGTATAATAAAATTATAGAATAAACAATAAAACACATCAAAATAATATATCATAGCCAAGAATGTAAGGGACACCATCAGAAAATCAATATAAGAAAATATATTGTTGTAATTTGTGACATTAATAAAGGGGAAATAATGTGAGTATCTCAATTTGGGCTTCCCTGGTGGCTCAGATAGTAAAGAATCTGCCTGCAATGTGGGAGACCTGGGTTTGATCCCTGAGTTGGGAAGATCCCCTGGAGAAGGAAATGGCTATCCACTCCAGTATTCTTGCCTGGAGAATTCCTTGCACAGAGGAGCCTGGAAGGCTACAGTCCATGAGGTCGCAAAGAGTGGGACATGACAGCAACTCTCACTTTCAATTGATATATAAAAACATTTGATGAAGTTAATGCCTACTAAGATAAAAAAATAATAATTATAACAAGCTATGAATAGTAAATAACATCCTTGGTAAAAATTTTATACCAAAACCCACAATGTCATACTTAATAAAGGACTTTTAGAGTCATACTTTTTAAGATTAGGAACAAGGTAAGGACACCAGTGTTACCCACTACTGGATACAGTATCTGAGGTCATGGCCAAAATGATAGGGAAAGAAAAATAGGAAAAATATATTTATTGATAATTATATGCTATATATTTCCCTTTACATACTTCTATGGGTGCATTCCACAAACTTCTATATACTTTATTTTCACTTTTATTCAAATAAAAATATTTTCTAATTTTCCTCATGATCTTATCCTTGATCCATACATAGATTCCTTAGAGGTGTGTTGATTTATTGCAAATATTTGGGGATTTTCCAGATATTTTTCTATTGTTGATTTCTCATTTAAATGCATTATGATCAGAAAACTTACTTTGTGTAATTTCAATTATTTTAAATTTTTAAAGCTTTGCTTTATGGCCCAGAATATAGTCTATCTTGGTGAAAGTTCCATGCGCAATTGAAAAGAATGCATTCTGCTGTTATTGGGTTTGTGCTGTGCTTCATTGCTCAGTCATGTCTGATTCTTTACAACCCCACAGACTGCAGCCCGCCAAGCTCCTCTGTCCATGGAATTCTTCAGGCAAGAATACTGGAGTGGGTTGCCATGCCCTCCTCCAGGGGATCTTCCCAACCCAGGGATGAAACTCAGGTCTCCCACATTGCAGGCAGATTCTTTACTATCTTGAGCCACCAGGGAAGGTTATTGGGTTTACTGTATGATAAATGTCAATTAGGTCATAGTTGATAGAGTTCTTTCAGTACTCTATATCCTTAATGATTTTATGCTGCCTTGGTCTACCAATTATAGAGGAGAGAGGAGTACTAAAGCCTCCAAACTATAATTGTAAATTTCCCTATTTTTCCATCTAGTTGTAACAATTTTCAAGGCTCTATTGTTACGTGTACACACATTTAGGATTGTTACATCTTCTTGATGCACTGATTCCTTATCATCACATAATGTTCTTCTTTATCCCTGGTAACTCCAGTATTCTTGCCTGGAGAATTCCATGGACAGAGGAGCCTGGCAGGCTACAGTCCATGGGATTGCAAAGAATCAGACATGACAGAGCAACTAACACTTTCATTTTGTACCTTCTTGATGCACTGACCCGTTATCATCACATAACCTTCTTTATCCCTGGTAACAGTCCTTGTTCTGAATTTCACTTTGTATGATATTAATATAACCACTACAGCTTTCTTTTGATTAGTGTTTGCATGGTTTGTCTTTTTCTACCCTTTCATTTTCAATCTACCCATGTCATTATTATTGAAATGAGTTTCTTACAGACAGTTGGGTCATTGTTTAAATCCATTCTGCCAATCTTTGTTTTTTCACTGGTGTCTTCAGACCATTTACATTTAATGTAATTAATGATATGATTGGACTGCAGTCAACCATTTTGCTAGCTGCTTTCTATTTGCTTTGTCTATTCTGGGTTCTTTTGTTTCCTCCTTTTTTCTTCTTGCTTTATATCTGCACAATTGGCATTTTTGGAAAGTTTTTAGTGGTTACCCTAGGGCTTATAATGTATACAACTCTGAATAAGATTGCTTCATGTTTAGTATCAGAACCTAACCTTGCAACAGTATACTCCCATTATTTTTCTCCCATCTTTTTAAAGAAGTTTTCATATCTCTTACTTTTAAACCAAACTATATTGCCACATTTTTACAGACACTATTTGCCTGTTAGAGCAATTAAAAATAAGAAAAATGTATTTCATATTTACTTCCATTTTAACCATTTCCGAAGATCTTCATTTCTTCAGGTAGATCCAGGTTTCTATCTGATACCATCTTCTTTCAACTTGAAGAGCTCCCTTTAACATTATACTGTAATGCGGGTTTTCTGGCAAAGAAACCTCTCAGCCTTTTTTTGTTCACCAAAACACTTTGCTTCATTATTTCTTCTCTGGTTTTGATACTTTCTTTGAATTCTGGATTGACTATTTTTCTTTCAGCACTTTAAAGGCTCAGTTGTCTTCTAGTTTCTGATGAGAAGACAATTGTTGTGGGCTGAATTGTGTCCCCCCAAAATTCATATGTTGCAGCTCTAATCTCCATTATCTCAGAATGTGACTGTATTTGAAAATAAAGTTAAAATCAGGCCATTGGGGTGGCCTCTAATCCAAATCAACTGATACTCTTAAAATGACAGGAAATGTGGACATAAGAGACCCCAGAGATGCAAATGCTTAGAGGAAAGACCATGTGAGATATAGCAAGAAGGTGACTATCTGTAAGCCAAGGCAAGAGATCTTGGAGGAAACAAATTCTACCAGCCCCTTAATCTTGGACTTATAGCCTCCAGAATTGAGACCAACAACTTCTGTATTTTAAGCCACCTAGTCTGTGATATTTTGTTACAGCATCCCTAGCAAATTCACATGTGTGAAGTTTTGTTTTGTTCTTCTCTATGTAATGTATTTTATTTCTCTGGGTGCCTTTGAGATTTCTTCTCATCTTTGATTTTTATTTGCTTGAATATAATGATCTAGATATGGATTTATCCTTTTGGTCATTCTCTGGGTTTCTTTGTTTAATTGTTTGTTTCACTGGTTTTGGAAAATTCTCAGCCATTATCTCTTCAAAGATTTCTTCCATCTCATCCTCACTCTCTTCTCCTTGGACTCCAAAAACCCCACATATCTTAGATTTTTTAATATTGTTCCAGAGATCTTAGATACCAAGTTATGATTTTCTTTTTTCTCCACTTCTCTTTCTTTATATTCAGTTTACATAAATTCTATATATCTACCTTCAAGTTCTTTTTTCCTTTGGCTATTTCTTATAGTTTCCATGTGTTTGCTGATCTCCCCATCTGATTGTGTATATTGTGCATTATTTCCTAAGGAACCTTTACCATATTAATCATAATTGCTTTAAATTCTCTGTTCAATAGTTCCAACATCTGAGTCATTTATGAGTCTGACTGAGTTGATAATTTTGTCTCTTAAGAGTGAGTTCGCTTTCTTGGGTGTTTGTAATTTTTCACTGAATGCTGGACATCATATATAACAAAGTAGAGACTGAGGTAAATTGCATTTGTGCCTGGAATTTGAAAATGAGTACAGTTTTACTCCTTCTCAGCCATCGGGCTGTGTATATGTGTGTGTGTGTGTGCACGTGCATGGTAGGGGAGGTGGACATGGTGGTAAGAGTGAGATAGCCAATCTGGTCAGGAGTTGAGCCAGGTTTAGGTTTTATCTCAGTTCTGATTATCTCCAATGTGCCACTGTTTCCCAACTCCTCTAGCATCAACTGTACTTATGTGGAGATTGGCTTGGCAGAGGGGTTTTCTCAACATTCCTAAAACTTCATGTTCAGCTTTACATCTTACCTCTGGACCTGTACCTTAGAAAAGGCTTGCCCCTCCCCAAGAAGACTGCTGTTGCTTATTTATCAGTGCTTTCCACCTTGTTGGGAGTTGGGGGTTGGGGGAAAGAGGAAGGAGATTGTTGTCTTCATCCAGCCTCACTCTTAAGCAAACTCTGTGTCTCCGCATCTCAGAGGTAAGACTTTCTTTTAATAATCCTACCTCTCACCCAGGTATGAGGCATGAGACCTCTAATGGCCTAGGTCAGTTGGTTTCTTGTCCCTTCCCTTGAAGTGGAGGGCTTTTTCCCCTCCTGCTAACCCCTCAGCCACCGAGGTGTTTACAATGTCTTAAGGGGTTTCAGGCTCTCACTCCAGGGCCTTAATGACTTCATCCTTCCAAATAAAAAAGGATCCAGGCAGAGCTTCATGGCTTTTCCATAGAAGGAACTGTTTTCCTCCTCTAATCCTGCATCACAGATGTTGCCTTTCTCCAGGTTTCCACCTACACTTAATCTTTCTTGTGAGCATTGGTAAAGAAGGGCTTATGAGTAGATGTAGATTTTCCTTGCTTGTGTGGCACCTGGGTGTTCTGTATTCTCACACCAACCCATCCTTAGCTGCTAGCAGTTCATTACAACATTTAACTTAATTCTTCTTACCTGCTGGCACGGTGGTTCCTGATCTGTGCCAGGATTGCACCCTGCCTCTCCTTGGGGAACCCTGGCTTTCCTTTGACTTCAGGATAGCTAGTTTCCTCTGTGAACTCAATTTTCTGACAAATTCAAGAAAATTTATGGTTTTGTCAATTATTAAAGCTTTTCTTGTTGGTAGGATGGGAGCAACATTCTTTCCAGCTTTCTACATCCTATTTGGAAACCATAAATTCTAATATTCATTTTTGGATTGCACCCTGTTCCATGCTTTAATTTCTCACTGAGTCCCTGCCTTTCAGTTAAAGTCCATTACATCCTATAGCATTGTCAGGGGGGCTTTTAAAAAGAAGGAAAAAGAAACATGCTTTGGATGAAGCAGTAGAAGCAGGGCCAGTAGGTGGCAGATGACCACAAGGTAATCAAAAATTATGTTGACAGCAAGTATATGCAATCACGGGAGAAAGACAATCATTGGAAAAATATACTTCTTCCCACACTGGAGAGAATTTGATGGGAACGATCTTTGACTTTCCACAGCTGTGCTGTTTAAGAGGAAGAATAATTGGGCATTGTTGGAGAACTTTGGCTAATCAAATTACAGGGATATAGACAAATCACTGTAGCTGTTTGTCATCAAACCTAAGTAACATATCTGTGGTCTAAAGATAGGAGATTAACCTCTTTGCATACAGGAGGCTAATAATAAACTCATGAGCTTATTTAGGCCCAGTTTCCACCACACTCTTCAATAGAATTATCTGAATCCCACCACAATAAAGGAAAAAAGAACCTTGGGTGCCTTCTTTCTTGAAAAGTAATGATACAATTTGGGTTCTAGTGTTATCCTCTGTATTAGGTATTCTGATGATGAAACTTGAGTTTAATTTTTATCATACCATCAAGAGGAAAGGGGATCAAACTTTAGAGGCTATCTCAGTGTCTGAGTGAGTTTTTCCAATCCAGCAAAATCAGATGGTATGATTTCTTGCTCGGTGTTTCTGGTAGAAAAGGCAATTTTCAAGACTGAAATAGCAATTTCTTAGCCATCACTGAGGCTCTTAAAATCCATTTTTTAAACTCCCATAGACTTCCCTGTGTAAACGAAAGAAGACTCCTGGAAATACACAGTTTTCTATTTTGAGAGATAACTCACTCAAGCATAAAGTTAATACAATTTATTACACCAAAAGTGAAGTTGCATTAGAGTGAGTGCCTAACAGATGAGTAAACACACTTCACGAGAACGTGGCTGACATGTCTGCTATGCTGAGTTTGTCTCCTTCAGCTTCAACGCCTCCTCAAATATTTCATTCCTGCTTCAGCCCTGCTGACATCAGACAGTCCTGTCCTCCTTAGAGAGGTTTTTGAAACACACTTAGACCCTTGAAACTTTAGAGCTAAGTGTTAGATGGATGACTAGCCTTTTCTTATTCTGAGTGAGACAAATATTCAACAGTGCCTAACTCATTCAGGTGCTGTAAGGAGAGTTGTATGCACTTAGAGGGCACTTAGAGTACATGCAGTAGAGGTTGGATATTTACTAATATCATCATCATCATTTTCACAACATCAAATATCAGGTCAACTTGCTACCCATCTTATTAGTTCATTCTTGAGCATCATCTGTGTGCCAAGATCTATTCTAAGAGCTCGTGGGTAGTAAAGAAAGAACCTAGACCTTGTCTCCTTTACCACCTGACAGCAAGACACTTCATCTCCTGCACCTGGGTTTCCTCCTCAATAAAATGAGCCTAACCAGGAGGACTAGGGTGAGGTACACAAGACACTGGCACAAACTTGAGAATGAATGTCTCCTTAAATTTTGTACCCTAGCCACTTTCCTTGCCTCACCTTCATCCAAGCCTCTAGGAATAGTAAAACATACTGCACATGGTTATTGTACCATTATGGAGTTGAGGAAGCAGAGAGCAGGTCATATTTGCCTTGTATGGAAGTGGGATGTGACAAGATATATCCAATGAGGGAATTGTTAAGTGAGTCCTAAAGGATGAGAAGTTCACTAGGAAAGCATTTTTTGTAGGTATATCAAGGAGTGAATGATGGGTTAGAAAATGACAATGTGGCTTGGAAGGAAATGATGATGAGAGTTAAAAGCTATCATTTACTCAGCACTTGCTATGTATAGCGTGTGGTTAGGCATTTTGCAAATACAGTTGACCCTTGAATAACATATATTTGAATGGTGAGGATCCACTTATACAGAATTTTTTCCCATGATATGTACCATAGCACTACATGATCTATGGTTGGTTGAATCCGTGGGTGTGGAAACTCAGATACAGAGGGCTGACTGTAAAATTACACATAGATTTTCAATTTCATAGAGAATTGTTGCCTCAACTCCCACATTGTTCTGGGGTCAGTGGCATCATCTTTAATGCTCACAATAGCCTTAACAGATTGATATCATGCTTCCCATTTTACAGTGTAGCCTCAAAGAGCTAAGCCCAAAGAGGCAAAAAAAAAAAAAAAGTTACAGTATGTTCCATTCATGCTATAACAAATTGCCCAAAATTTGGTTGCTTAAAACAACACAACTTACTATCTTATAGTTCTAGAGGTCAGAATTCTGATACAGATCTCACTCCATTAAAACCAAGGTGTCAGTGGAGTGGCATACCTAACTGGAGGCTCCATGGGTGAATCTATTTCCTTGCCTTTCAGCTTCTGGGTGGTGGCCTCCATTGTCAAAGCCAGATGGTCAACTTCTCATATCGCATCACTCTTTATTTTGGGTGTGTTGGGTCTTTATTGCTGTGTGTGGGTTTTTCTCTAGTTGTGGTGAGCGGGGGCTAGTCTTCATTGCGGTGTGCTGGCTTCTCATTGGTTTTTGGAGTGCAGGCTTTAGGCAAGCTGACTTCAGTAATTGCAGCACCTGGGCTCAGTACTTGTGGTGCATGGGCTTAGCTGCTCTGCAGCATCTGGGATCCTCCCAGACCAAGGATTGCACCTGTGTCTCCTGCATTGGCAGGCAGATTCCTAACCACTAGACCACCAGTAAAGTCCCTATTACATCACTCTTGACCTTCATCTGTAGTCATATTTCCCTTTCATGCTTCCACTTTTTAAAGACTCTTGTGATTATATTAGGCCCACCCAGATAAGGATAATCTCTTTATTTTAAGGTCAATTAATTAGCAATCTGAACAACAGACTGGTTCCAAATAGGAAAAGGAGTACGTCGAGGCTGTATATTGTCACCCTGCTTATTTAACTTATATGCAGAGTATATCATGAGAAACGCTGGGCTGGAAGAAGCACAAGCTGGAATCAAGATGGCCGGGAGATATATCAATAACCTCTGATATGCAGATGACACCACCCTCATGGCAGAAATTGAAGAAGAACTGAAGAGCCTCCTGATGAAAGTGAAAGAGGAGAGTGAAAAAGTTGGTTTAAAGCAACATTCAGAAAACTAAGATTATGGCATCTGGCCCCATCACTTCATGGCAAATAGATGGGGAAACAGTGGCTGAGTTTATTTTGGGGGACTCCAAAATCACTGAAGATGGTGATTGAAGCCATGAAGTTAAAAGACACTTACTCCTTGGAAGGAAAGTTATGACCAACCTAGACAGCATATTAAAAAGCAGAGACATTACTTTGCCAACAAAGGTCCATCTAGTCAAGGCTATGGTTTTTCCATTGGTCATGTATGGATGTGAGACTTGGATTGTAAAGAAAGCTGAGCACAGAAGAATTGATCTTTTTGAACTGTGGTGTTGGAGAAAACTCTTGAGAGTCCCTTGGACTGCAAGGAGATCCAACCAGTTCATCCTAAAGGGGATCAGTCCTGGATGTTCATTGGAAGGACCGATGTTGAAGCTGAAAACTCCAATACTTTGGCCACCTCATGCAAAGAGCTGACTCATTTGAAAAGACCCTGATGCTGGGCAAGATTGAGGGCAGGAGGAGAAGGGGACAACAGAGGGTGAGATTGTTGGATGGCATCACTGACTTGATGGACATGGGTTTGGGTAGACTCCGGGAGTTGGTGATGGACAGGGAGGCCTGGCATACTGCGGTTTATGGGGTTGCAAAGAGTCGGACATGACTGAGCGACTGAACTGAACTAAATTCTATCTATAATCTTAATTCCCCTTTGCCATGCATACTAACATATTTTCAGGTTCTAGGGATTACAGCATGGACATCTTTCTGTGTGTGGTACATGGAGGGTGATTATGCTGCCTACCTCACAGGGCTTGTTAGTGGCAGAGTTGTTAGGTTAGAGTCCATTTGGGTTTTATCCTGGGTTGGTAGGGAGGCATTGAAAGTTTTTAAGTACTGCAGTGACATAAACAAATCTGCATTTTACATAAACAATCCTTGAATCAGAATGTAGCAAGGAACTGAAAGAGAAGATAGAATATTGGGATTAGAGAAGCTAGTAAGAATGAATGAAGCACCAGGTTTAGAAATGGAGAAAAGCATGTGAATTGAAGGATGTTTCAGAGGCAGACATCTCAGAGCTTCATGATTACCTGGATATGGAAAGAAAGGGAAGGATTCAAAGATGAACCCTAGATTTTCTAGCTTAAGTGATTGCAAGGGCTCTCCTTTTACTTTATACTTTTATTGACTTGCAACTGTTTTGTAATTCATTCATTCATTTATTCACCAAACATTTGTCCAGTGCCTATTATATGGCTGACTGTTGTCACAGCACCTGGGATACATCATGAACCCAAAATGCAAAAATCCCTGCCCTATAGGAGCTTACCTCCTACTTGAGGGAGAAATACATAAGCAATAAGCATAATAAATAATATAGGTCCTACTGTATAGCACAAGGAACTATATTCAATATCCTGTAATAAACTATAATGGAAAAGAATATGAAAAAGAATGTATATAAATATGTATAACTGAATCACTTTGATGTACAGCAGAAATTAACACAACACTATCGACTATAAAAAATGAAATTATTTAAAAAGCAGGGTAAATGGTATTAGGAACAGTGAGGGTAAGAGGTGGGTGCAGCTGTTACGGGGGGTCAGAGTAATACTCAAGCAGAAGGTGATGTTGGAGCACAAACCTGAAGGGGTGAAGGAATCAGCCCCAGGGATGTCTTGGGAAATGCATTCCTGACAGAGGAAATAACTAGTATGAGGCCTGGCTTTGTGGTGTGGCAGAGCTGAGGCTCATGTATGGTGTGTTTGAGGCAAAGCAAGGAAGCAGTGTGAGTGGAGCAGCATGAGCAAGGGACAAGTAAGAGGAGATGGTCCTTATTCTACCCAGTGGGGAGAAAATGACTTGCCATGTAGTTAGGCTCTTACAAGAAGGGGAGGGAGAGAGGGTGCAGCACAAGTCCTGTGCTGGTTGCAGGTAGGACGAGTTCCCTCCTCATGGCTCACTCTCTTTGGAACTTCATCATCCATGAATCCCCTTGACATACAATGCAACTGAGGAGGACATGTGAGCCAAGCTCTAACTATATGGCAGGCTGTTTGGGAATTAACTCATTTGATCCACAAAACAACCCTATGAGGTAGACAGGTTGATGAGCCCCATATCACAACTGAGGAAAATGCACCAGACAACATAGCTAGAAAGTGAGCCTGAGATGCAATCCATGACAGCCCAGCTTCAGTCTGCTCACTCGACCTCTCCTCCCCATAGCTACACTGCACAAGGTGCTGAAGGGTACTGGAAAGCAGTCTTTCCCATTTGAAATCATCCACTTCCTAATTCCTAAAATCCCATCATTAACACTTCACTCCTGCCGTAAGCACTGTCCAAAACTTAGACAGGTGGTATGAAATCTCCTTATCCTCTACAGTGAACGAGCCCACCTGTCCATTCTGTAATAGCTATTGATCGTCTACTAAGTGCCAGGTCTCTGGACTAGGACTTTTCTCCGTGGCAGGGAGGGCATGGCAGTGAGAAAGCATGTGCCAGAGAAGAAAAGTAGGTCCATAAGAACAAATTCCAATTATTTGAAGTTTTGCCTCAGGAGATGTCCACATTCATCACTTAGTAACCATTAAGACACCACACAATATGATGATGCTCATCCTTTCTGCTGGATAACTCTCCCTCCACAGCTAAATGCCTTACATCTATAGTCTAGTTCTTGTCGGTTTTGTCACACTGTTATTACATACAGTAATGGTGTATAAGATATTAGCCTGTCATTATATATAAATGTGTCTAAGGAAAACTCATTTCCAAGAATCATTTTTGAAAATGAATCCAGAGGAGAGGTAAAAGCTTATTTTCTGTCTCCAAGGACAACATAAAATAACTCTGAGGCTTGTATGAGAATCATTTAAGGTGGACTTTATGCCCCCAGGAATACCAAACCCACAAATATGTTTTTGGGTGTTATGTAAAGCCCAGGAAAGAGTTAAGCTGGAAAGAAGAAGCAGCTTTCATCTCCTGCAAACTGTGCTATGCCTTGAGGATATGAATAACCCAGTCATTTCCCCCACTTACCATCCCTCTATTTATTTTATTATGGCTAATAACACGTGACCAGAAAATCGTTTTGATCATTTTCCCTCTGATGCCATTAAGTTTAATTTCTTTCTTTTAATAATACAGCATCAGGGATACATCTGACATTAGAACACTTTTCTTCCTGTTCTCTATCAAAGTAACACTTTACTTGATTACAAAATATACATTTCATACAACTCTCTAAACCCCCGGTTTGTTATATCCCTAAGGGTCAAATGCTGTCTTCCCCACATTTTCCCACTTTAATTGCTTCTGAAGACTTCCACCACTGAGATGTAAACTCTATGGAGGCCAAGATGTTGTGTGTCTTGTGTCCCCAGAACACTGCCTGAATGTGGCAGGTGTTTGAGAATGCACATTGAATGACCAACGAAATGCACATCTATTCTAACCACTTACACCCTCTCATCTCTGATCATACACAAAGGAGAAAAACCTTTTTTCCACATGAAGAGTTTGTCTACAAAATGCAATGGAAATGGATTCTAATCATACCCAGAAAAATTATTGATCTTAGAATATTTGAAAGTCAAGTCCTGACTAAACCAAATACTAGCTCTGTGACATTAGACTACTTAGTTTTTCTGTGCCTCACTTTCCTCATCTGCAAAAGAGGACTAAAGATTGGATTAATCTCATAGAGCTGTTGTGATCATTAAATAAGTTCATTTTTGTAAAAGGCTTAGAACCATAACAGATACACAGTTCAGTTCAGTCGCTCAGTCATGTCCAACTCTGCAACCCCATGAACCGCAGCACACCAGGCCTCCCTGTCCATCACCAACTCCCGGAGTCCACCCAAACCCATGTCCATTGAGTCAGTGATGCCATCCAACCATCTCATCCTCTGTCGTCCCCTTCTCCTCCTGCCCTCAATCTTTCTCAGCATCAGGGTCTTTTCAAATGAGTCAGCTCTTCGCATCAGGTGGCCAAAGTATTGGAGTTTCAGCTTCAGCATCAGTCCTTCCAATGAACACCCAGGACTGATCTCCTTTAGGATGGACTGATTGGATTTCCTTGCAGTCCAAGGGACTCTCAAGAACCAGATTAATATGAGCTATTATTTGGTTTATTATTGCCACTTTGTAATAAGTTGTATTTTACATGGCTTTCTTGAGCTATTATTAATTTCTATTGTATATTTTAAATAGAAATAATTTTATTGCTCTTTGGAATGATACAGGATCATTATAAAAGATGTAAATTATGCCGAGAGAGAATGTATTAGCTATACAGTTTTTAAAAAATATTTATGTATTTATTTGGCTGGGCTGTATCTTAGTTGCAGCATGCAGGATCTTTGATCTTAATTGCATAATACAGGATCTTTAACTGAAGCATGTTGTGGCACGTGGGATCATGTTCCCTGACCAGGGATCGAACACAAGTCCCCTGCATTGGGAGCACAGAATCTTAGCCCCCGGACCACCAGGGAGGTCCCACTACACAGTTTAAAGATCTGGGCTGTAGTGTTCAAGCCAAAGCTCATGTTTCTTGAAAGACGTCTCTCTGAGTTCTCAAAATGCTCTGCAGATAGAAACTTCTGAGGAAATATTGATTGACTGATTGACCATTTCAGGAGAACTGAACAAGCAGCAGAAGTGAGCTTCAACTGCAGAAAGTTTTATTTCTAAATTTTATCTAAAATTTTGACTAATATAACTCTTTTTCAGGTTATTGTGAAGACAAAATAATGTATGTGAAGTGCCTGAACCCTATAATTGCTCAATAGATGCTATCATTGCTATTAAAATAGCGACTAACAGGGAAAGAGATTAGACACCGTTTGTCTCGATGACTTAGTCACTGACGTATAGAAGGTGAAACAGATACCTCTGACCACCACCCTGGGTTTGAGAATGTTTTCTTTAAGGACTAAGTATTCTACCAAAGCTAAACCAGAAAATGGAAATCAAAACATAGAATAACTGCTCATCCTGACCCTTCCAGCAACCATTTTGACATCCTAAAATGTTTCCAGACATTGCTAAAAGTTCTACTGGGGGCAAAGCACCCTAAGGTGAGAACCACTGATGAATGCATATAAGTTTTGTTTAGCATTTTACACTTTGTAAATGCATTTAATGTTCACAATAGTTATGTGAGTAGGCTGGGTATATATTCTCCTCCATTTTATAGACAGGGGAAACACGATCTGTTACTAAATGTAACATTTAAATACCACTGGAAGCATTCCCCTGATTATTTTAATAAGTATTTTTAGTAAAAATACTAAGCTTCCCCCTTTCTTGAGAAATACAAAAGGGATGATCAGGCAGCCAACCTTAAAGAGGACCCCTAAACAAAGGACAAGTATGAGATGCAGCAATGTAATTCAGAGTTAATTTTGGATTCAATTCATTAGCTGTAAAGATAATGGTTTGAAGGAAAATTTGCCTGTTCCTGCAGAGATGGAAAATGGGATAGCATGTGAATAAATGATTCTAATAGCTGGGATGATTTATCTTTAGGAGGTATGAGCATTCTATCTCTAAAGAAAGTCTGCTCATTAATTAAAATTGTTATGGAGATGTACAAAGAAGATTAAAATAGCTAAAAGCCACAGTATCAGCAGGCCTAAAACCAGTGTCTTGGAAAATAAAGAAACTTCCCGAAGACAGGGACTCATAATCTACAGATATTAAAAGAAGAGAGGTTTCTAGATGCCAGGATGAGCTGGAATCTTAAGGTGCTGGGGAAAAAGATGAGGCCAAGGTCGCTGACTTTCAAGTTGAACCCCTAAGTGGTGCAAGCAGGCATTCTATTAATTTGTACATATCAACACAGCTGCTTATTTCTGCTCCTATCTGCTGGGGCTTTTTACTACATCAGAAGTCAGGTTTGTAGACAGTGAAAATGTCATCACATTAAAAACAATCTGCTCCACATGTGTGAGATAATGGGATTGGGGGTTAATGAGCTCATGTCTGGGATATCGATCCAAATGTGAATAACTTGTAATTGGCTATCACTCAATGCCAGCTTATAACAGTCCAGGCTACATGAATGGGATACTTTATTCACTGAAATACAGAACCACAAAAACCAAAACCTGCTCACAGAATAGGCCAATTGCCAAACATCTCCCCTCCTCCCTTTCCCCTCACTCCCCTACTGCCAGTTAAATACTAAATTATAGGAAAATACAAGATAATACATAGACACATCATAAATCTTGGCTGAGGAGGCTCTACATATACAATGAAAAAGCTGTGGTTTATGACATAGCAAGACTCTTTCTTTTTCACCAGTAAGCATCATTTTCATTATCTTGCCATCACAAACCCAGGTTTCAAAAGATTTGATCTCCACATACTAAGGTTATTTAAAACAAGAATGTTCTAAATAATGCCCCATCCAGCTCTAATTGCCTACAGTTCTATCTATGGCACCACCCTTTTAGATGAAGATACTAATAATATTATTTACACACCATACATATATACAGTAGAATACTACACAGCCATAAAAAACAATGAAATAATACCATTTGCAGCAACATGTATGCAACTAGCAATTATCATATTAAGTGAAGTAAGAAAGACAAATATCATATGATATCACTTATATGTGGAATCTTAAATATGGCACAAAGGAATGTATCTATGAAAGAGACATACAGACATAGATAACAGACTTGTGGTTGCCAAGCAGGAGGGTGTTGGGGGAGGGAAAGAGTGGGAGTGTGGGGTTAGCAGATGTAAACTATTAAATATAGGATGGATAAACAACAAGGTACTGTACAGCACAGGGAGCTACATTCAATATCTTGTGATAAACCATAATGGAAAAGAACATAAAAAAAAGAATGTCTACATGTGTGTAACTGAGGCGCTTTGCTGTGCAGCAGAGATTGTCAAAAAAATAAAAACGCAAATTTAAAAACTGATAGGAATTGGAAACTGCTATCAGGAAATTCCACAGATGTTTGTTATAAGTGGCCAAATATGTAGAAAGCAAAACCAGAAACCTTACTGGGCTCTGGGAATTCATATTTATTAGTCATGTATGTCAACTGTTGACCATATATGACCAATCACCATTCAGCACAATAATAATCATGTCTTTAAAATGCATGTGAACCAAAAAAATATTGTTCATAAACCAAAATACTATCTATAAATAGCAACACTGGCAATTTATCCGTTAAATATCAAAGAACAGAGCCCCCAAGGCTAGAACTGGTAGGTTAACTGAAGGAAAGAAAGAATCCAGAGAAACATAAGGTATCAGCCTCTACTTGGTGAAGGCTTGAATTGTTGAGATGCCATACTGGGCCTCCTGAGAGTTAAAGGGCAGCAGATGTAAAGGACAGAATACGGCCTTGAAGCTGAGCTTGAAGGCTACAGCTATCATGTATTTGTTGTGTCATAACTGGGTAAGCCCCTAAAGCTCTCTGAACCTTAGTCCTCATATCTACAGGTACATGCCCTAAAATTCATTATGTGGACTGAAAAGATGATGATTGCCAAGGAACTTGTCACTTAGTAGGTACTCATTGAAAACAAATTTCCTTTCTTATCCAGTGTTGCTCAAGTCAATCCTTTCCTGGATTGTAGAGTAATTAGTATTAATCTTGAACTGATGAAAGATCAAGCATCTTAAAATGAAATGGTTAAAATAAAAGTGGGCAGAATCTGTGTGTGAATATATAGCTATTTGACAACGTGTGGCCACATTCATCCATAGCTCATATAAAACACTTAATATGCTAGATAAATCCCTACCGGTGCTGCTATAGAATTGGGACTCTGAACTCTTACCCCCAAAAGTCACACTTCAGTCTTGAGAATCAGAAGAAAATGAAAAACCTCGGTGAAAAGTTTGATGCAGTAGGAAATGGCAACCCACTCCAGTATTCTTGCCTGAAAAATTACATGGATGGAGGAACCTGGTGGGCTGCAGTCCATGGGTTCGCAAAGAGTTGCACACAACTGAACACGAAGAATCTGAAGTGGGGTTTGGATACTTTTGCACAAAGACCAACACTAGGGGGAGACTCTCTCCCTCCTCAGCTGAAAAAGGCTTGTAAATCTGCTTGCACCGTCACCACCCCAGAGCCCTCTGAACATCTCCTGAATAATATCAAGTTCAATAATTGATGGATAGAGTTTGACGGGCAACAAACACCACTTGTAGGATGAGAGAAAGAAGTTCAACAACATGACAAGAAATTATTTTCCCGAAGTCATTCATAAAAATCTAAAAGATAATAATAATTTACAAGTCACAGCTAACTAACATTATTAATTAACCAGCAATGTGTTTTTGTAACTACAATATTCTATTTTTCTTGGTGTACAAGTGATATTTAATGGTTGACAGTATCAGTGATATTAAAGATAACAGTGAAAGTGTAATACCTAATGTATACAAACTTTATGCATACTTCTTTTTGTTTGTTAATTCTTCCAACCATTCATTGGTTGGTATATAAATATTAAATCAATTTCTCTGTTAAAAATTAAGATCTAGAGAGGTTAAATGACTTTGCTGCTGCTAAGTCGCTTCAGTCGTGTCCGACTCTGTGCGACCCCATAGACGGCAGCCCACCAGGCTCCGCCGTCCCTGGGATTCTCCAGGCAAGAATACTGGAGTGGGTTGCCATTTCCTTCTCCAGAAAACAGTCCAGAATGGTGGTTAAGAGCACAGATTGGAGAATCTAACTAGGTTCAAGTCGCAGCTCTACCACTCACTAGCTGTGTGACCTGAATAGTTAAGCAACCCTCTGTTCTTTATTTCCCTCGTGTGTAAACTAAGATTAATAATAATACCTACCTCCTTGGATTCTTGGAAGAATGCAAAACACTTAAAATCAATGCTTGGCACATTGTAAGCACTTAATATGCGTTTAACACTATATGTGTTAGCCACTACATGACCCAACATCACATGCTTATTTTTACTAATTTATACCTCAGCTGGCTTCTCAGGTGGTGCTAGTAGGAAAGAATCTGCTTGCCAATACAGCCAGTACAATACAATATAATACAAATAGATTCAAGGGATTACATCTGATAGAGTGCCTGAAGAGCTACAAATGGAGGTTTGTGACATTGTACAGGAGGCAGTGATCAAGACCATCCCCAAGAAAAAGAAATGCAAAAAGGCAAAATGGTTGTCTGAGGAGGCCTTACAAATAGCTGAGAAAAGAAGAGAAGAGAAAGGCAAAGGAGAAAAGGAAAGATATGCCCATTTGAATTCAGAGTTTCAAAGAATAGCAAGGAGAGATAAGAAAGCCTTCCTCAGTGATCAATGCAAGAAAATAGAGGAAAACAATAGAAAGGGAAAGACTAGAGATCTCTTCAAGAAAATTAGAGATACCAAAGGAACACTTCATGCAAAGATGGGCACAATCAAGGACAGAAATCGTATGGACCTAACAGAAGCAGAAGATATTAAGAAGAGGTGGCAAGAATACACAGAAGAATTATACAAAAAAGATCTTCACGACCCAGATAACCATGATGGTGTGATCACTCACCTAGAGCCAGACATCCTGGAGTGTGAAGTCAAGTGGGCCTTAGGAAGCATCACTATGAACAAAGCTAGTGGAGGTGATGAAATTCCAGCTGAGCTATTTCAAATCCTAAAAGATGCTGCTGCTAAAGTGCTGCACTCAGTATGCCATCAAGTTTGGAAAACTCAGCAGTGGCCACAGGACTGGAAAAGGTCAGTTTTCACTCCAATCCTAAAGATAGGCAATGCCAAAAAATGCTCAAACTGTACAATTGTACTCATCTCACACGCTAGCAAAGTAATGCTTAAAACGCTCCAAGCTAGACTTCAACAGTATGTGAACTATGAAATTCCATGTGTTCAAGCTGGTTTCAGAAAAGACAGAGGAACCAGAGATCAAATTGCCAACATGCGCTGGATCATCAAAAAAGCAAGAGAGTTCCAGAAAAACATCTACTTCTGATTTACTGACTATATCAAAGCCTTTGACTCTGTGGATCACAACAAACTGTGGAAAATTCTGAAAGAGATAGGCATACCAAACCATCTGACCTGCCTCCTGAGAAATCTGCATGCAGGTCAAGAAGCAACAGTAAGAGCTGGACATGAAAAAACAGACTGGTTCCAAACTGGGAAAGGAGTATGTCAAGGCTATATATTGTCACCCTGCTAATTTAACTTATATACAGTGTGCATCATGTGAAATGCCAATCTGGGTGAAGCACAAGCTGAAATCAAGATTGCCAGGAGAAATATCAATAACCTCAGATACACAGATGACACCACCCTTATGACAGAAAGCAAAGAGAAACTAAAGAGCCTCTTGATGAAAGTGAAATAAGAGAGTGAAAAAGCTGGCTTAAAGCTCAACATTCAAGAAACTAAGATGATGGCATCTGGTCCCATCACTTCGTGGCAAATGAAACAATGGAAACAGTAACAGGCTCTATTTTCTTGGGCTCCAAAATCACTGCAGATGGTGACTGCAGCCATGAAATTAAAAGATGCTTGCTCCTTGGAAGAAAAGCTATGACCAACCTAGACAGCATACTAAAAAGCAGAGACATTACTTTGCCGGCAAAGGTCCATCTAGTCAAAGCTATGATTTTTCCTGTAGTCATGTATGGATGTGAGAGTTGGATTATAAAGAAAGCTGAATGCTGAAGAATTGATGCTTTTGAACTGTGGTGTTGGAGAAGACTCTTGAGAGTCCCTTGAACTGCAAGGAGATCAAACCAGTCAATGGTAAAGGAAATCAGTCCTGAATATACATTGGTAGGACTGATGCTGAAGCTGAAGCTCCAACACATTGGCCACCTAATGTGAAGAACTCACTTGTTGGAAAAGACCCTGATGCTGGGAAAGATTGAAGGCAGGGGGAGAAGGGGACAACAGAGGATGAGATGGTTGGATGGCATCACCGACTCAATGGACTTGAGTTTGAGCAAACTCTGGGAGTTGGTGATGGACAGGGAAGCCTGGTGTGCTGCAGTCCATGGGGTCACAGAGAGTTGGACATGGCAGAGCAACTGAACTGAACCAAAGAGATGTGGGTTCAACCCCTGGGTCAGGAAGATCCCCTGGAGGAGGGCATAGCTACCGACTCCAGTATTCTTGCCTGGAGAATCCCATGGACAGAGTAGTCTGGCAAGGTACAGTCCATAGGGCCGCAAAGAGTTGGACATGACTGAAGTGACTAAGCATGCATGCACACATGCACATACATCAGTTACTTAATTACTACCTGTGTCAGCACAGTCTTAGGCACTGGGGGAAAGCTATGTAAAAGATCTTATATTTTGTTAGGAGAGACATTATGTAATTCTTGTAAAATGTGATGAGTTTAATGGTGGAGGAAGTGGATGCCATGAAGCTCACAGAAGAGAGAGGTTAGTACCAGGTAAGTGATGGGTAATGCCAGAGCCCAGACTGGACATCAGCAAACATCAGCATCTCCAGAAAGGGATTTTCGTCAATAGCTCTGAAGGTATTTTCAAGGTTTATGGATGAAGACAACTCTAATAGTAATGGCTAATGCTAACTCGGAAATTCTCTGGCCAAATCAATTGATCTTTGGTATTCCATTTCTTGACACAAAAAACGCCACTCTCCTTAAGGTTGCTTTAAGAAAGAATTAAAATTATTATGCGAGATTCCATTTTTTGTAAAGAATCTTACAAAGGCATGAAACCTGGCAGTGAGATCAGTGGATAACTGTCAGATCACCAAACACCTTTTCTAAGAAGAGATTATGTCAAAGCAGAACACACAGAGCGACACCAGGGGTGTTCTCCGTAGCGTCCCAGAGCCAGGAAATAGGACTCTTGTCTGGTGGCTTCCTGCTAAGAACAACTTTTCCTACTTATCCATCAAGAACTCCATGTTTTTAAAGCTACCATGTTGAATATATTAAGTAAAAATAAATTCTCTATTGTGACTCATTGGAGAGCATTTCATGAAAGTAAGATGCAAGTGTTACCATCCTGAGCTGTATAATCCAACAAAATAAAATAAAAATTTACCATAACACACTTATTTGAGAAAAATAGGAAAATAGAGAAAAGAGTAAAGGAATGGGAATGCCACCCATAATTCAATCACCACTGTAAGATTTTGACACATTTCCTTTCAATCTTCATTTTAGGCATTGTTTTTCTTAAAGTAGTTGAGATCATATTGTATATTCCTAAGGCAAATAAAATGGACATTTCTCTAGGTACAGGTGAAGAGCAATTGGGTACCATTTGCCCTTCCCAAACTGTCCCCTCACCACACCCTGAGACTCTGTACCACCCTTCAATACCCTTATCATAGCACTTCCAACAATGTACTAAGTTAATCTATTACCAGATATAATTCTCCCTCTGCTATGGTCTGAATATGTCTACCCAATATTCATATGTTAAGACCTAATCCCCAAAGTGATGGAATTTGGAGATGGACTGTTTGGGAGGTGAACAGGTGGAGTCCTCACAAATGGGATTAGAGCTCTTATAAGAGAAGTCTCAGAAGAATCCTTTGCACCTTCATCCAGTAAGGTTACAGCAAAAAGGTAGCATCTCTGAATCAAGAAGTGGGCCCTCATCAGATATGGAATCTGCCAGCACCTCTATCTTGGATTTATCAGACTTTATAACTGTGGTGCTGGAGAAGACTCCTGCGAGTCCCTTGGACAACAAGATCAAGCCAGTCAATCTTAAGGGAAATCAACCCTGAAAACTCATGAGAATGACTGATGGTGAAGCTGAAATTCCAGTATTTTGGTTATCTGATGTGAACAGCTGACTCATTGGAAAAGTCTCTGATGCTGGGAAGGAATGAGAGCAGAAGGAGAAAAGGGCATCAGAGGATGAGATGGCAGTGTGGCATCACCAGTGCAATGGACATGAACTTGGGCAAACTTTGGGAGATGGTGAGGGACAGGGAGGTCTGGTATGCTGCAGTCTATGGGATTGCAAAGAGTCGGACACAACTGGGTGACTGAACAACAAAAATAACTGTGACAAATAAATGTATATTGTCTATAAGTGACCCAGTTTCTGATATTTTTTGTTAGAACAGCCTGAATTGGACCAAGATGCCCTCCCTATGTACTATCAAACTGTGTCTTACTCATCTCTATACCCCAGGACTCTGCAACTTAGCTGGCATATAGTATACATTCGATACTTTTTTGCTAAATTAAACTGTGATAGATAGATAGATAGGAACCCTATTTCTGCCTTGGCATATCACAAAAGGTTTGGTTCAGTTCTCTTATTTCACAGATGCAAAAAATGAAAACCAGTGTGACTAAGGGACAGAGGTTTCCATGTAGGACTGAGTGATCAACAAAAAGCAACAGATGACAACAGAAGCTGGTATATGTTGGAATTCCTTCACTTTAAGATAACCACTGTTCATAAGTGGTCATCTTTCATGCAATTTGCACAAATATGATAATATATAATATTTATAATATTTCAGTCTTTTCATAAACTAGTCGTGTACAGATGTGAGTGAGAGTTGGACCATAAAGAAGACAGAGCGTTGAAGAACTAATGCTTTTGAACTGCGGTATTGGAGAAGATTCCTGAGAGTCCCTTGGACTGCAAAAATATCAAACCAGTCAATCTGAAAGGAAATCAACCCAGAATATTGATTGGAAGGACTGATGCTGAAGCTGAAGCTCCAATACTTTGGCCACCTGACATGAAGGGCCAACCCATCAGAAAAGACCCTGATGCTGGGAAAGATTGAAGGCAGGAGGAGAAGGGGACGATAGAGGATGAGATGGTTGGATGGCATCACCAACTCAATGGTCATGAGTTTGAGCAAACTCCAGGAGATGGTGAAGGACAGGGAAACCTGGCGTGCTGCAGTCCATGCGGTTGTAAATAGTTGGACATGACTGAGCAACTGAACAACAATAGTCTTTTTTTTAACTTCCCCCTGCCTCAGTCCTTCCCTCTCTATTAGACATCCCTCTGCTTCATCTCAACTCCCATGTAACCAGTGTTAATGAAGTGCTTTGTATCATTTCACAACACTTCCATGCTGCTAGAAACATGAACAAACATAAATATATATATGACATGTGGTTGTCATCTGTTTTTCAAAAACAGATGGAATCATACTATATATATATATACTTCTTTAGATCTTGCCTTTTATGTCCAAGTCTACTGGTTTTGACCTACCTGCTCTGAAGTGGGTCCTGTGGTCAGATGTTACACTGCCCTGGGTTTCATGCCTGGGGATCAGGCATTTTGTAAGTTCCTAGATAAGTTTTGGCTGCAGCTTTGCAGATAGGAAAGGAAAACCCATACTGAGAACATGGTATCTCTATCTGTGAGGACAAATCACTGGCTTTTCCAGGAGGAAAGGAACCCAGTATAGTTGAGTTGCCACCAAGGCACTGGTGGTCTTCTTGAGGAACTTTGTTCATTCTTTTCTTTCCAGGCCCCTGACCAGCCATTTAGGCCACTGGCCACAGCCCAGATTTCTAACAACCACTCTAAGCAGCAAATTTGCGCCATCCCCTGAGGCCCTTGCCAGGGTTAAACCCCATGTCCTGAGAAAGTTTCCTAAGGCCAGTGAATTCGTGTTTATTCAGTTTTCTGTTCTGCCTCCTTGATTAACTCCCATCAAAATTTATTCCCAGGCACACTGCCCTGGCTCCTGCCAGCGTGTGCTAGTCAGCCTCTACAGTTCCTTGGAAGTGTAATCTTCCCTTCCTTATCAGGCCTAGCACAACCCCAGGGAGTTTCTGCTGGGAATTCACCTCATTATCACACTGGCTGGCACTCAGGAGAGCAGCAGGGGCTACTCCTTAGAGAGGCGCCTGCTGCCTTGTTGAGGCGAGTCTCTGCAGTGTCTTCCCACGCAGGGAAGGGCTTGCCCCCTGCATAGGGAGGGGTGGGCCGAAACTTTTGTGGGTTCAAAGGGGTCTACAGAGCCAGAATCCTTGTGAGCCTCCACCTAGATGTCCTTGTCACACATATCAGAGTCCTAAACTTTCCCAACCCTACCCTTAGCGCTACAGACCTGGCTTGTTGAGAGTTCAAATATTTCCCAAGCTCCTTGATTGTAACTAGCAAGTTCTGCACTTGCTTCTCATCTACACTTCCACTGGCCTCTCAGAACCCCCAAAAAGCTTCAACAGAGAGGCCCTCAAGCTCTCACATTTAGCCTTTAGAGTTTTAACAATCCTCAGCCTCTCATATCTCTGCAGAGCATTAATACAACCTCTAAACATCAACCAAAGCCAATGCCCTTATTTGCATTTTAAACATCTGACACATCAAGGGTGTTCCCATTCACCAGGTTACCAACAGGGAAATTTTTAGCAATTGGACTGCCACCTGTATACCTGTATAAGGACTCTTTGCGTCCTATAGGTTACATGGTATGAATGAACAACACCTCCACCCCACAAGATATCAACATCCTAATCACCAGAACATGTAAATACATTTCCTACATGGCAGAAAGGAATTTGCAAATGTGATAAAACTAAGAATCTTGGGATGGGAGATTAACCTGGATTATATATTGGTGGATCCAATGTAATCACAAGAGTCTTTAAAACTGAAAGATGAAGACAGGAGAATCAGAGTCAGAGAGAGATTTGAAGATGTCATGCTACCAGCTTTGAAGATGGAGGAAACATTTGCCGAATAGTTAGAAAGACAGAACATCTTTTCACATGCCATTTGCCTTTCAGTTGTGTAGACTGCCAGTCCATAGCCTTAGTCCATAGGTTTAGTCCATAGTTAAGAGTTAAGTGAAAATATTCAAAATGACCAGAAATAATATGCTTCCTACTAGCAAATTAAAAATACATGATATTAAAAAGAAGATTTATTGAGGTTTTTTTTAAGTGTAAGGTTTAAAAAAATTAGGAAGGAGAAAAGTAGGTGTAGGCTAAAGTAAAAATTCCTAATTTTTTCCCAACACATGTCCCATGTGTAACATTTAGTCACAATGGGTTACAAGTTTCTGCACAGAATGTGGTTTCTGGATATAACTCCACCCTTTCTTTTCTCCTACCACTACTAAAATCATAATTGGGATAATATCTAGATATTTAAAAGTAAAACCTGACTCAGTAGTCAGACTTTGACTATATTTGACACGTACATATTTTGTTACTAGAATTGATGACAAAAATAGCCAAAATTATTATAGTTACATTTAATTTCATACAACTGTAGTTATTTTAATAATAACCATACAAATGATATTTACCTGGAGGAAATATTCTTAAATGTTTATTGCAGAGCCTAGCACTCAGAATACTCAATACATTTTAGATAAAAATATTAATTTTTTGAAAGTAACAACTACCAATTACATGTAGATATTTCATAATCTGTACCCATAAGAGTAACTTCTGGATCCTTCTGTTTCCTTGCCGCATGTTCTCTGTCCACCTCTGATGTCAGCTATGGAGGGTTACATGCCTGCGCTCTCCCCACATGCTACAAGTATTCCATCTCAAATGGGACTCTGCATTCAGCATTCTGCACTATACTTTGGAGCTTATTTGTCTGGGCATGAGGAATACAGCCTGAACATGCAGGGCAGGTAGAGCTTATGGGGAAACCCTCAACTGATAGAGAGCAAGAACCACTGTCTTTCAGGAGGACAATTCTGTGTGGCATTCTGTTAGCTGTTCAGGTGATCTCAGTAGAACTGCCCTCCTCATGATGCTCTCAGCAAACTACTCCTCCTCTCCTGCTGCTGCTGCTGCTACTGCTAAGTCGCTTCAGCCGTGTCTGACTCTGTGCGACCCCTAGACGGCAGCCCACCAGGCTCCCCCGTCCCTGGGATTCTCCAGGCAAGAACACTGGAGTGGGTTGCCATTGCCTTCTCCCCTCCTCTCCTGACTCATGCCAAACTCCCTCACTCTTGCTTCCTAGGATCATCCCCTAAACAAACCACCTGCATCCGATTCCTTATCTCAGGCTCTGCTTTCAAGGCAACCCAAATTAAGGCATTCCACTCTCTAGCTCTAGGTGATTTCCAGAAATATAAACTGGAACTACTTTAGATGGGTGGTCCCTGATGCAAAGCAAAATCAGATTATCCTTATTTTACATTAAAAAATATTTAAATGGAAGGAGAGAACATTTTCAGATAGGACATTTTATAAAAGAATGTTCATTATATTGTATTCTGGGAACCCCTAAAAAAGATGTAGGAAATAATTATGCTTAAAATTAGGAGAGAAGAGACAAAAGAGAGAGAAAAGCCAAGGCTTTCAGCAACCTGGATCATTATTCCCATATTCAGCATTGATGAGTCAGGTCATCACTGATCCCTGTCCAATTCTTTCTGATGCAGGCCTTTAAGGGAATTTTCTATGTAACTTCTTGGATGTCTGATCAATTCAAGCCTGAGGTTTTTGGCTGAATGGGGTCCTGGCAAAGTTCCAGAAGCTGATGGCCAATTTGTAATGGCCATATCACAGGTATTTGACTGCATGTCCAGTGATGTGGTGGTAATAGCCAGAATTCCTGAGAACATTTAAGGCCCTTAACAACTGAGTCACACAACAAAATTAGAATATCATAAAGCAGTAAAGAGATCAAGTGACCAAGAGAAAATACTCAGATCTGTTTGTATAATTCCCTGGAGAGTATCGACCATATAACACTTTATCCAACAGGTACATTTAGAACATTTACTATGATATAACAGTTAACAATTACAGAGCAGTTTTACATGAATTATCTCATAAATATCCGAACATAACATATAAGATGGGCATTATTCTCTTTACTTCACAGATGATGCAACTGAGACCCGAAAAAGTAATTAACATTAGGAAGGTGCTCCATGAACGATGGTGAATTAATGACATACCTGACGTCAGATCAAATATTCTAATTCTCAATTCTCTGCTCTTTCCCCTACTTCCTGCTATCTAGTTTGACGGGACCAAGTACCGCCTCTAACAGGAAATGCCAGTGTAAAGTCCTTGTTCTCTGCCTTAAGGACTCATAATCTCATTGTGAAGCAAACACAAGTGCCATACTTGATGGAGTAAATTGATTCTGTGTCACAAAGTTTACAGAGAGAGTGATGAATGCCAGCTTATTAGGGGAGGTTAGGGGAAGCTCTCTAGAGAGGAAGAGGAGTGAAGCTGAGTCCTGAAGGATGGTGAGGATTTTCATGGGGCAAAATCACAACAACCAGTTTGGAAGACATTGAGGAGATAACAGCTTTGGATTTCAAAAACCTAACAGGTATTGGTTTTTTATTAACTATCTAATATTATTTAATGTGCTTGCAGTTTTATTTACTACAGTGGGTAGCTCAGCTGGTAAAGAATCCACATGCCATGAAGAAGACCCCGCTTCAATTCCTGGGTTGGGAAGTTCCCCCAGAAAAGGGATAAGCTACCCACTCCAATATTCTTGGGCTTCCCTGGTGGCTCAGATGGTTAAGAATCCACCTGCAATGTGGGAGACCTGGGTTGGGAAGATCCCTGGGTTGGGAAGATCCCCTGGAGAAGGGAACAACTATCCACTCTGTTACTCTGGCCTGAAGAATTCCATGGACAGAGAGCCTGGCAGACTACAGTCCATGGGGACGCAAAGAGTTGGACACAACTGAGCGACTTCCACTTAAAGTTTTTATGAACTACACATATCTTAAGTTCTTTACTTAAACCACTTCTCAGTTATCAGGGATCAATTAGCTCAGTTCCATTATTTCCAACCTTTTTGAGCCTGTGGCCCAAGAATCTTACATGGAAGCCAAATACTATATAAAGAGGAGCTATTTTGGTAAAAGAAGGTTGGATATAGGTGATTAAAGACCAATGTAAAGGAGGTTGTTCACACAAGGCAAGTTCAGTTCAGTTCAGTTCAGTTGCTCAGTTGTGTCCGACTCTTTGCCACCCCATGAATCGCAGCATGTCAGGCCTCCCTGTCCATCACCAACTCCCGGAGTTTACCCAAACTCATGTCTATTGAGTCGGTGATGCCATCCAGCCATCTCATCCTCTGTCATCCCCTTATCTTCCTGCCCCCAATCCTTCCCAGCATCAGAGTCTTTTCCAATGAGTCAACTCTTTGCATGAGGTAGCCAAAGTATTGGAGTTTCAGCTTCAACGTCAGTCCTACCAGCCACCATTCTGCTATGTTAGACAAGATACATATATCACTTTATGTCAAGCTAGGAAAAGAGAAACCACCTCAGGATTTTAGCAGAGAAAATAAGATATAAGGACCTAGTTTGATGGTATTGGAGTACTGAAAGGCAAAAGGGAATCCAAGGTAACACAAGAGAGGGTAACTTCTCTCCCTGAGGGCTCAGGAAACAAAGGGAGAAGGTGGGAGTGTTTAAAGCCTCTGATGTTTGAAGAAGCACGCCACTGAGCTGGTACTCAGACCTCAGGGAAGGGGACTCTGCTCTGATGATCCTAGTACCTCTGATGTGGGATGATGAGGCAAGTTCTGGGCGAGCCAATGACAAAGTTGGGGACTGGAACAAATTGCCATAGAGAGGATGAAGGGCCATTGCTGGGGTGACACTGGTGGTAGCAACAAAAAAAAGACAGAAGGACCAAGTCTTCCTTTCCTGCTCCTGCCTTCCAGCCTCCTCTAGTGTCTCCTGTTGGTGGGACGCAACAGGAAACAGCTGGTGGAGAAAAAAGGTGGTATTGCAGAGTCCCAACCCCAGCATCATAGAGCCAAGAGTCAAAGGGTAGAGCTGAGAAACATAGATTCATAACAAATATGATGACAAGAAGGATTGGACAAGGTAATAAAAGTGGCTCTGCCCTGAAGTTTTATGGCTGTTGGGGAAATAATTCACAGTTTATGTCTCACAGATTGCAGACCAGTTGTTCTATCTTATCTCTGAAGAACAAGGTATTGTACATTGAAGAACAAGGTATTGTACATTCAATTGAGCATGAAGCTTAAGTTAGTAAGCACAACTATTGACAGAAAAATACTAAGGCAATGGGATGAAGGACCAACACAGAGCCTCAAATTCTGAAATATCTCACTTTTCCATATTTCCTGGCTCAAAAGTTATTAATAAGTAGTGATTTATTCTCTCCTTTACATATATTCTTTCTCTTCAGACAGCTGTATTTTCTGCAACTTACATGCATAAGGATGGACGAATTAGTGATACAGCCACTAACTGCAAGTCTATTAAATGTATGTACCATTTTTCCCATCTGTGAAATTGGGATGATTAATCCACAGACATGAGGGTTCTCATTAGTGATTATCATTCATTCATCCAACAAATGTATTTTAACAACTACCCTATGCCAGATACTGTTTCAGAGGCAGAGGTTAAAACACTGAATGAAGTAGACAAAGCACCCCTAACAGTTAGGAACCAGAATAACTCTAAGGAATGGAAAGTCCCACTCCAGTGACTACCAAAGAGCGTTCCATGATTTTCACTTAAGAAATCACAAGCGAGGCAGCCAGAACTGTAGGATGTGCTGTGAGGCCATCAGGGACCCAGTTTCTTTCCACCTTTCTGCTCAGCTCCTCATCAGGCTGGCTTAGTACTCCTGCTTGCTATTTCATGATCATAAGACCCCTGTCCTACTGTCAGGATTTATATCTACATTCCAATCAAGCAGGAGGAAGGGAGAGGGACATGGAAATGCCTATGTTAGAAAAGTGAAGGCTTCCCAGAAATCTCCAACAGACTTCTGCTCATGTCATGGACCACAGCTATGGCTGGCTATAATAGGGTTACTGCTAGCTGTAAACCAATGTCAGGGTGAACATTTTTGCTGGACATATTTCCACACCAAATAAAACTGGAAATCTGCTGGTAAAGGAGAAAGGGCACTGGGTAATTCTCTAGCAGTCTCCACCATAGTCCCTGAGTCATGGAGCTCATATTCCAGTCTAGTGGATTGTATCACTAGGGCTTTGCAGTTGCAACCACTGGAGTCAACAGAAAAGGAGTTTGTTGGAAGGATGTGGACCAGCACACAAAATCAAAGGGACATTGGAGAGTCATGTCATAGAAAGATAGGAAGCAGGGCAGCCTCTGGGTGGTCTCATTTGGTGACAGTGGTTTGATAAATGAACCCCAACCGCAGAAGATGTGATGCAAAATCTTACAAGAGGACTCCAAGTGCTGGCTTGAGTCCTAGCAACCCTGCCACATCTGCACACAATGGGAGAGGTGGTTCCCCAAAAGAGAAGCAGGGAACATTCACCAGGAAAAGGGGTCAGGGAGCTGAGCTGGTCAGTGGCTCCAGGACATTGACCAAGAGGCTGATATTTCTGAAAGGATTTCAGTTTTCCAGATAACAAATTCTCAAGTGCTATTAAGCACTGTAAAATTCTTAATACTGTACCTTGATCTTAAAACCACATTTGCTCCTGTTCTTTAATACCTCAGGAAAATCTAATTTTCACTTTTCTAAACTGAATCAGAACTGCAAAAAAAAAAAAAAAAAAAGCTTGCACTAAAAGGAAAACAGACAGCAGATTTGCTATCTTCTGGTAACATTTTATATAAAGATTCTCTTGAATGTAGGTTAGGGAGCTATTAAAAAATTAAATAAGGGAAGAGCATCACTTCTGCTATTTGACTTGAAGATATTCACAGCGGGGCAACATAAAATCAGAATTTTATAGTGTTGTCTGAAAATAACACCATACCTTAAACTAGAAACCCATAGGCAGATCAGGCCATTAAGGACTATTACCCATGTTATTACTGCTAAAATATTTATGTTATAATTTTGTAATAAGGTATTTCCAAAGAAAATAATGTTGACTTAAAATGCATCTATTAGCAAAGCCAATCCAGCATAGTGTTGTTTGAAAATCTCTGCAGAAGCAAAAGCCAAAAACGTCAAGCAATTGTTAGAAGCTTGGATTTTGCCCCTCTAAATGCCTTTTTCCTGAACTTTGAAAACAGTTACAGCAAATGAAGACCTAGCAAATTAAGCACAAGTGTGAAATTTGTTAAAATAAGAAAATTTATATAGGTCCAGGTGCAACTGTTATTCACATTCTTTTTCTATGGTAAAATTATTTCAACTTTGAATCAGTTTTGAAATTTTCCTTAGGTGACTCAAAAATATTTACTGAACTTTCCTAGTAGGGCTCCTATGTCCATGGAATTATCCAGGCAACAATACTGGAGTGAGTAGCCATTTCCTTCTCCATGGGATCTTCCTGACCCAGGGATTGAACCGGAGTCTCCTGTGTCTCCCGTATTGTAGGCAGATTCTTTATCTGCTGAGCCATCAGGGAAGACTTAGTAGGGCAGACACTACGTGTCTATTTGATAGTCATTCTCCTTTTGATCCTTACTAATACAATCCAATCTTTTTCAAGATATCAATGTGTTCTGCTAAAATAGTAACCTCCCAGACTCAATTGCAACTAGGTGTTACCATAAGATCAGTTCTAGACTATAAGAGGGAAAGGGAAGAATTTGTTTTTAAAAAAGAGAAGAGAATCCCCTGGTGAAGGAAATGACAACCCGCTTCAGTATTGTTGCCTGGGAAATCCCATGGACAGAGGAGCCTGGTGGGCTACAGTCCATGGGGTTGCAAAAGAGTGAGGCATGACTTAGCAACTAAAGCAACACAATAACACAGTCACTCTATAAAAAAAAAGAGGAAAGAATCATTTGGCAGTATCTTTGACTTCTCTGTATGGAATGAAGATGCAATTCCTGGAACAATGGCAGCCATTTTGCAACCAAGAGGATATAGCAATTAAAGAAAAAGACATGTAACACTGAGATTTGAATATATTATGGAGATACCATACAAGCCCAGGACTGCCTATCTTCAGCCTTTACCCTATATGACAAAGAGAAACCTCTGTTTCATTCGGGTATTGCAATCAGGTTCAGTTATTTGCAGCCAGGTGTATTACTAATGGATATATGTACTATGTATCTAGCACTGTGTTGGACTCAGGAAATACAGCAGTGAGCAAGATGTGGTCTTTAGACTCAGAAGACATTATTTAATGAGACAAACCTTAAATAAATAATAACAAAATTATTTAATTGCACCTGCTATGAAGTAAGTGCTAAGTTGGCTACATTAGCCCAAGTAAAGATGGTGGCCAAATATCTTTTTATTAATAGGGAAATGACATATAAACTGAGACTTGGGTAAATAGGAGTTAACTGAGTGGAAACAGTTGAGAGATTTTCAAGGAGGAGAATGGTCCTTATGAATGAAATATGGAGAGTGAAAAAGACAGTCATACTTCATGAGGCTGGAGTAGTCAGACACGAAAGTACAGGGCCTTTGGCCATGATAAGAATTTTAGACCTTTAAGGCAATGGAAACTCATTGGTAGATGTGAAGTGATCAGATCTGAGCTGTGAAGCAATCAGTCTGGCTTCAGTATGAAGGAATAGGAGGGGAGCTAGAGTGCACGTGGGGAGTGCAAAGCTTATTGAGGTTGTCCGGATCAGTGGTCTGCAAACTGCTTGCAATGGTCTGCTTTTATAAATAAAATTTTAATGGAACTCAGCTACATTTATGTATTGCCTATGGCTGCTTTGTGCTATAGTGGCAGAGTTGAGCAGTTGCCATGGAGAATGGATGGTCAATATAGGCAAAAATATTCACTATCTGTCCCTTTACAAAACAAATATGTCAACCCCTCCTTTGGACAAGAGAAGATAGTGGCTTGGACTAGTTTTTCAGGGATGTGGGAAACTGGACAGATCTGAGCAATATTTGAGATTTGCTGATGGGTAAAATTTGGAAGCTGAAGGAAATAAAGAGGGGGAAATGACTTTAAACATAAGCACGTAATAAGATGGAAAGAAGTTCAGGAGGGTTAAATGCAAGTGTTCTGCCTTGGAAATCTTGAGTTTAAATGTCTAAGAAAGGGAGATATGATTGCCATGGTCCCTCTCTTATTAGAATATGGAAGTCCTATTTATAGAAGCTTTCCTCGTGTTCTATGTTATAATCAGATTTTCTTGGTAAGAATCATACTCTTGATTGTTTCTACAGAAAGTCTTCACAAATATAATTCAATTCAGTCCATTTTAATTTTAAAAATTAAGCAAAAGTTAAAAGAAATTGAGACAAATAGATTATAATAAAAGTTGCTCTGATGGTTTGAGAAAAGATATTTGCTTGGTTCAGTTCAGTCACTCAGTCGTGTCCGACTCTTTGCAACCCCATGAATTGCAACACGCCAGGCCACCCTGTTCGTCACCTACTCCTGGAGTTTACTCAAACTCATGTCCAGTAATCAGTTCAGTTCAGTTCAGTTGCTCATTCATGTCCAACTCTGTGACTCCATGGACTGCAGCACACCAGGCTTTCCTGTCCACCACCAACTCCCGGAGTTTACTCAAACTCATGTCCATTGAGTCGGTGATGCCATCCAGCCATCTCTTCTTCTGTTGTCCTCTTCTCCTCCTGTCTTCAATATTTCCGAGCACCAGGGTCTTTTCCAACGAGTCAGTTCTTCATATCAGGTGGCCAAAGTATTGGAGCTTCAGCTTCAGCATCAGTCCTTCCAATGAATATTCAGGACTGATTTCCTTTACCACTGACTGGTTTGATCTCCTTGCAGTTCAAGGGACTCTCAAGAGTCTTCTCCAACACCACAGTTCAAAAGAATCAATTCTTCGGCGTTCAGCTTTCTTTATAGTCCAACTCTCACATCCATACATGACTACTGGAAAAACCATAGCTTTGACTAGATGGACCTTTGTTGGCAAAGATTCATCATAGCTTTTCTTCCAAGGAACAAGCCTCTTTTAATTTCATGGCTGCAGTCACCATCTGCAGTGATTTTGGAGCCCCCCCCAAAATAAAGTCTGTCACTGTTTCCATTATTTCCCCATCTATTTGCCATAAAGAGATGGGACCACATGCCATGATCTTAGTTTTCTGAATGTTGAGTTTTAAGCAACTTCTTCACTCTCCTCTTTCACTTTCATCAAGAGGCCCTTTAGTTCCTCTTTGCTTTATGCCATAAGGGTGCTGTCATCTGCATATCTGAGGTTATTGATATTTCTTCCGGAAATCAAAGCACAAGATTCCATCTTGTGCTTCATCCAGCCTGGCATTTCTCATGATGCATTCTGGATATAGGTTAAATAAGCAGGGTGACAATATACGGCCTTGATGTACTCCTTTCCCAATTTGGAACCAGTCTGTTGTTCCATGTCCAGCTCTAACTGTTGCTTCTTGACCTGCATACAGATTTCTCAGGAGGCAGGTCAGGTGGTCTGGTATTCCCATCTGTAAAAATGAAGAATTTTCTACAGTTTGTTGTGATCCACACAGTCAAAGGCTTTGATATAGTCAATAAAGCAGAAGTAAATGTTTTTCTGGAACTCTCTTGCTTTTTTGATGATCCAACGGATGTTGGCAATTTGATCTCTGGTTCTTCTGCCTTTTCTAAATACAGCATGAACACCTGGAAGTTCACAGTTCACGTACTGTTGAAGCCTGGCTTGGAGAATTTTGAGCATTATTTTGCTAGTGTGTGAGATGAGTACAATGATATGATAGTTTGAGCATTCTTTGGCATTGCTTTTCTTTGGGATTGGAATGAAAACTGACCTTTTCCAGTCCTGTGGCCACTGCTGAGTTTTCCAAATTTGCTGCCATATTAAGTGCAGCACTTTCACAGCATCATCTTTTAGGATTTGAAATAGCTCAGCTGGAATTCCATTACCTCCACTAGCTTTGTTAGTAGTGATGCTTTCTAAGGCTCATCTGACTTTGCACTCCAGGATGTCTGGCTCTAGGTGAGTGATCACACCATTGTGGTTATCTTTTTTGTATAGTTCTTCTGTGTATTCTTGCCACCTCTTCTTATTATCTTCTGCTTCTGTTAGGTCCATACCATTTCTGTCCTTTATTGTGACCATCTTTGCATGCAATGTTCCCTTGGTATCTCTAATTTTCTTGAATAGATCTCTAGCCTTTCCCTTTCTATTGTTTGCCTCTATTTCTTTGCATTGATCACTGAGGAAGGCTTTCTTATCTCTCCTTTATGTTCTTTGGAACTCTGAATTCAAATGGGTATATCTTTCCTTTCTCCTTTGCCTTACTTCTCTTCTTTTCTCAGCTATTTGTAAGGCCTCATCAGACAACTATTTTGCCTTTTTGCATTTCTTTTTCTTGGGGATGATCTTGATCACTGTCTCCTGTACAGTGTCACGAACCTCTGTCCATAGTTCTTCAGCCACTTTGTCTATCAGATTTAATCCCTTGAATCTATTTGTCACTTTCACTGTATAATCTTAAGGGATTTGATTTAGGTCATACCTCAATGGTTTAGTGATTTTCCCTATTTTCCTCAATGTAAGTCTGGATTTGGCAATAAGGAGTTCATGATCTGAGCCACAGTCAGCTCCCAGTCTTGTTTTTGCTGACTGTATAGAGCTTCTCCATCATGGCTGCAAAGAATATAATCGATATGATTTCGGTGTTGACCATCTGGTGATGTTCATGTGTAGAGTCTTCTCTTGTGCTATTGGAAGAGATTGTTTGCTATGACCAGTGCATTCTCTTGGCAAAACTCTGTAAGCCTTTGCCCAGCTTCCTTTTGTACTCTAAGGCCAAATTTTCCTGTTATTCCAGGTATTTCTTGACTTCCTACTTTTGCATTCCAGTCCCCTATAATGAAGAGGATGTCTTTTTGGGGTGTTAGTTCCAGAAGGTCTTGTAGGTCTTCAGCTTCAGCTTCTTCAGCATTAGTAGTCAGGGCATAGACTTGGATTACTGTAATATTGAATGGTTTTCCTTAGAAACGAAGAGATCATTCTGTCATTTTTGAGGTTGCATCCAAGTATTGCATTTTGGACTCTTGTTGACTATGATGGCTACTCCATTTCTTCTAAGGGATTCTTGCCCACAGTAGTAGATAGAATTCACCCATTACAGTCCATTTTATTTCCCCAGTTCCTAAAATGGTGATGTTCACTCTTGCCATCTTCTGTTTGACCACTTCCAATTTGCTTTGATTCATGGACCTAACATTCCAAGTTCCTATGCAATATTGCTCGTTACAGCATCAAACTTTACTTCCATCACCAATCACATCCACAACTGGGTGTTCTTTATGCTTTGGCTATGCCTCTTCATTCTTTCTGGAGTTATTTCTCCACCGACCTGAAGTAGCATATTGGGCACCTACCCGCCTGGGGAGCTCAACTTTCAGTTTCCTATCTTTTTGCCTTTTCATACTGTTCATGGAGTTCTCAATGCAAGAATACTGAAGTGGTTTGCCATTCCCTTCCCCGGTGGAACACATTTTGTCAGAACTCTCCACCATGACCCGTCCATCTTGGGTAGCCCTACATGGCATGGCACCTAGTTTCATTGAGTTAGACAAGGCTGTGGTCCATGTGATCAGTTTGATTAGTTTTCTGTGGCTGTGATTTTCATTCTGTTGGCCCTCTGATGGATAAGGATAAGAAGCTTATGGAAGCTTCCTAATGGGAGAGACTGACTGACGGGAAAACTGGGTCTTGTTCTGATGAGTGGGGTCATGCTCAGTAAATCTTTAATCCAATTATCTGTTGATGGTTGGGGCTGTGTTCCATCCCTGTTGTTTGATCTGAGGCCAAACTATGGTGGAGGTAATGAAGATAATGGCAACATCCTTCCAAAGGTCCCATGCGCACACTGCCACAGTCAGTGCCCCTGAACCTGCAGCAGGCCACCGCCGACCCACGCCTCTGCCGAAGACTCCTGGACACTCACAGGCAAGTCTGGGTCAGTCACATTTGGGGTTACTGCTCCTTTCTCCTGGGTCCTGGTACACACAAGGTTTTGTTTGTGCCCTTCAAGAGTCTGTTTCCCCAGTCCAATGTAAGTTCTGGCAGTTCTATGATGGGGTTAATGGCAACCTCCTCCAAGAGGGCTTATGTCATACCCAGGTCTACTGCACCCAGAGCCACAGGCCACTACTGACCCATACCTCTGCAGGAGACACTCAAACACAGTTCTACCTCAGTGGGGTGGGGTGTCTGGTAGTAATTCTGTCCAGTAACTATTTTCAAGGCTTATTTTTCATACAACACATTTCTCCCAGAACTTTCATGCCATTAAATACTATCATACTAATCTCACAAAAATAAGAAAATAAAGAATCTGCTACAGGTAAGGTGTGATTTGTTGAAAACCAGCAAGGACTTTTGGGAAGATCTGATTATACCAATTTTCTGTACCCTTCTAAATAGAACAATTGTATTTCTCTATCAAAGTATGGGAAACAAGACTTGACAATAGGAAAAAAAAAGTTATTAATTGTGAAAATAAAAAAATAAAAAAAAACCTCTCAGAAATATGGCTGTCATATATTTTTATGCCAGATCCTAAGGCATGGGAATCACCCAAATTTCCACTCAGTCCCTCAAGCACAGAAGGGAAAATAATCAACTGTTATGGGAAATGGTGGGGCCCAACATTTGAAATAAAACACCTTGGTGCTGTTCTTTGAATTTTCAGATGTGTTTGGCAATATGTATATGCAGTATGCTTGATGAGATCTCGTACTGAGACTGTTAGAGGGGAAAAAGAGTAAGTCTTCCAAAATGTAAAATTCAGGATACCATTTGAATAGTATCCTGCACTCTTTTACTTAGAACGCCTTTGCAGCTGTTGCACTAGTTTGGCGAGCTGCAAGAATCTCTTGAGTACTACCTCACAATTTTTCATTCTTGTGCAATTGCTCTCTACCCCAATAAATGGGATTTTTGGCAAAACATGCTGGAAGTTTTCCTTGTACCTCAAGGATGAGACTATTTCTTTTGAAATGCACACATTGAGAGGTGGGGAAGAAAACATCCAAGATGCAGAATTTATGGGTTTAATGAAATGTGAAAATTGGAAAAGAGAAACATCCCTTCTGAAGATGGCTTTAAGTCATTAGCAAACTGGGTTAATTAAAAACTATTAAAGTCAGACAGATCTCTCTAAATGTGATGAAAATTTCTTTTTTTTAATTACTATTTTTAAGCAGAGTAGTTGTTTTGTGTTTGGCTGGGTTTGGGGTGGGTTTTTTGTTTATTTGGGACTTTTTAAAAATTTGGTGCTGTCTTCCCTGGATAAAGCAGGGCATTCCCAGCCAAACAGTGTTGAGCTAATGCTCAGAAAGCAGAGTTTCCTCCTTCCCTCCTGAATCCACCTGCTTATGACCATAAGCCCAGCTCCAGGTGGGAAGGTGTTTAGAGCAGCAACTGGAGCAGAAGAGACATTGGAATGGTCACACTGAGCTGGTTTTGATTCTCTTATCATTTTGCTTACATTGGCTTTCTTTAGGAAGCCTGTAAAATGTTGATTTTTTTAATTGAAGTGCAATTAACAGACAATAAAATTCATCTTTCAGAATGTACTCTGTATTTTGAGAGTTTATGCAGTCATGTAACCAATCCTGCAATCAAGGTCGAGAATACTTTCATCATCTTAAAAAGATCCTTCATGCTCCTTTGCAACCAATCCCCAGTCCTACCCTAGTCCCTGGCAACCAAAGATCTAATTTCTATTTCTGCCTTTTCCAGAATGTCATATATTGATAAATGGAATCGTACAATTTGAAACCTTTTGAATCTGACTTCTTTTACTTATCAAGTTGCTTTTAAATTCAATAATGTTGGGCTTCCCTAGTGGTCCAGTGGTTAAGAATCTGCCTTGCAATGCAAGGGACACTGGTTGCATCTCTGGTCTGGGAAGATCCTACATGCCATGGGAGAAACTAAGCCCGTGTGTCACAACTATTGAGCCCTCACGTTGGAGCCTGGGAACAGCCACTACAGAGCCCACCAGCCACAACTACTAGAGCCCGTGTGCCCTTAGGGTCTGTGCCCCACAACAAGAGAAGCCACCACAATGAGAAGCCTGCACACTGCAACTAGAAAAAACCTGTGTACAGCAACGAAGAACCAGCACAAAAATAATAAAAAATTAAATAAATAATTCAGTAATGTTGTGTGTGTATTATTAGTTCATTCCTTATTATTACTGAAAAATATTCCATTATAATTATAAGAATGAACCAAAATTAATTTATCCATAAAGTAATTGGCTGTTTGGTTGTTTTTAGTTTGGGGTGATTATGAATAAAACTTAAAAAAAAAGAAAAGGTTTCTCTGTGGATCTATAAGAAACTGTCAAACTCTTCCCCTAAAAGGCTGTACCATTTTGCATTTCCACCAGTATATGTATGAGAGTTCCAGTTACTCACTACCTTCACTAGCATTTTGCATTTTTAGTTTGTTGTTATTTGAGCCATTATAACAGGTGTGTAGTGGTATCACACTGCGCTTCTAAACTACATTTCTCCACCCACTAATGATACTACCACCTAATGACATTGACATCTTTTCATGTGCTTATTTGCTATGTGTACCTCTTCTTTGATGACGTATCTCCTCAAATCTTTTACCCACATTAATGGTGTGTTGGTTTCCTTGAGTTTTGAGAGTTCTGTGTATCGGTTACCAGTCCTCTACCTGTCCTGTGGTTTGTCCTTTTTGTCTCTTCTTGAGGTCATTTTAAGAGCGGAAGTTTTAAATTTTGATAAAATCTAGTTTATTAACTTTTTTAATGGATTTTTTGGTGTCCTTTCTAAGAAATCTTTGCCTAAGTGAGTGTCATAAAGAATTTTTCCCTATGTTTTATTCTAGAGATTTTATAATTTTAAGCTTAAATTTAGGTTTTTGATCCATTTCTAGGCAACATTTGAATACAATATGAGGCACTATCGATATGGATGACATTTTTTATAAATGGATGTTCAAATATCCCAGCACCATTCACTGAAAATGCCATCCTTTCTATATTGTATTGCCTTGGCATATTTGCTGAAAATCAGTTAATATTTGTGTCTGTTTCTGTGCTGTCTACTCTGTTCAGTTGCTTTACATGCCTATCCTTTTGCCAATACCATGCTATTCTGATTACTGTAGCTTTATAGTAAGTCTTAAAATCAGGTACAATTAGTCCCCCAACTTTTTTTCTTTTTCAAAATTGTTTTGGATGTTGTAGATCCTTTGCCCTTCCATATAATTTTTAGGATCAGTTGATTAATTTCTACAAAAAGTCTCCTGGGATTTTGATTGGAATTATACTTAGTTTATGTAACAATTTGGGAGAAATTGACATTTTGACAAAACTGAGTTTTCTGATCCACAGGACAGCACTTTATTTAGATTTTTATTACTTTTGTCATCAATGACTTTTAGTCTTTAGCATACAAATTTTGCATGTATTTTGTTAGGCTTGTCTTTTTGAAGTTATTTTTGATTGGAGTATAATTTCTCTACATGTTGTGTTAGTTTCTGCTATATAACAATGAGAATCAGCTATATGTATACATATATCCCCTCCTTCTTGAGCCTGCATCCCACCCTTCTAGGTCATCACAGAGCACCGAGCTGAACTCCCTGTACTACACAGCAGCTTCCCACTAGCTATCTACTTTACACGTGGTAGTGTATATATGGCTACTCTCTCAATCCATCCCACTTTTTCCTTCCCCCACTGTATTCACAAGTCTATTCTCTATGTCCGCTATTTGGTTTGTCTTTAAGTATTCTCTGTACTGGATGTTATTTTAAATGTACTCATTTTACGTGTAAATTGAACGTACTTTCAAAAAATTTCTGTTTCCAATTGTTCCTTCCTAGTGTATAGAAATACAGCTGAGTTTTTAAATGTATTTGCTCTTGTATCCTGAGAATTCACTAAATTTGCTTATAAGATCTAACAGCTTTTTATTAGATTCTTTGGGATCTTTTATGTATGTCATCTGAGAGTATAAACAGTGTTAATTTTTTCTTTCCAAAACACACATCTTTTATTTGTTTTTCTTGCCTTATTATACTTTTTTAGAACTCCAGTGCAATGGAAATTCTTTCTTGTTTTTGATCTTAGTGGGAAGATCTAAAAGTTAATTACCATTAAGTTTTGTGGGGGTTTTCTTGTAGATTTCTTTGGTAGATGCACTCTATCAGGCTGGGGCATTCCCTTCTATTCCTAGTTTGCTAAGAGTTTATTTATTTATTATTTGATGAATAGATCTTGAATTTTTTCAATCTTATTTACATCTATTGAGATGACAATAAGATTTTTCTCTTTTAGACTGTCCATGTAACGAATTACACTGATTTTTCAAACGTTGAACCAGCCTTACCTTTTGGGATAAATCTCAGTTGATAGGTTTTATTAGACTTTGTATATATTGCTGGACTCAATTTGTAAATACTTTGCTAAGGTCTTTCAGATGTGTGTTTGTGAGGAATATTAGAGCACTATCAAGATAATGTTGGTTTCACAAATGTGTTTGGAAATATTAGCTCCTCTCCAACTTTCCGGAAGACTTTTGAGCAGAATATGTTAAGTAGTATTCACCAGTAAAGGAATCTGACTTGGAGGATTTGGGGGGGGGGCAGCCAGGGGGAGGGTTAACTGTAGTCAATTTATTTTACAGATACAGGACTATTTCATTCATTTATTTTTTTGTTGAGTTTTTTTTCTTTTTTTCCAGCTATTAGTTTGTGTTTTTCAAAGGTTTTTTTTTTTTTTTTTAAGCACGTTCAGCGTTAACACATGGACTAAAGAAGATTGATTATTCTGTCTCACTGGAAAAACTTCTTTGAGAAATCTGAGCTTTTTTAAAAAAAACCACCCCAGGGTTAGTATATATGTCAAAGAAGATAAAGACTAAAAGTCACTGCATCATAACCTGTCAACATGAGCCCCTTCTTTTCTGTTTAAGATGGTTCTGGCTGAAACTTACAACTTATTTGGCCTGAAACAAATATGATTAGAACAACTTCTACTTCCTAGATGAATTAATTAATTCAATAATAACTGATCAACTCTTTGCTTGTCCACTTCATACAAAGCACTTCGCAGCATACAAAGCAAAGAAGCCACCACCAGGGAGTTGCAATCTATCCAGGTAATCAACTGGAAATATCCATAAAATCAGGTATGATCAAGCACAAATCAATATACAGTGAAGTTTCTCTTGAAATGCTGAAGAAGCAGAAAGGAGCATATTGGAAATTTTATTTTAAAAGGTGAGTTCTGAACTGAATTTTCAAAAAATGAGCAAATATTGGCAAGAAATAATAGGGATGATGTTTCTGGTAGGCAGAGGGACACAGACTGAACTATCATTTTCAGGTCTTCAGCAAAAGATAACGCTGGAAAAGTGCAAGGAGTGAATTGTTGCAGAGAGATTCTAGAGCAATAGTCTAAGGAAGAGAACCAACATTACATGGCTAAATTTCCAGGCCAATTCTTTGAGGTCATCCTTCTTCTCAGTTTCCTCATGAGAGTATAAACAGAGGATTTAAACAACTTTCCCACAGTCACCCGTGTCAGTGGTAACTTGCCATCTGAACTCAGATCTAAGATCAGAACCAGACTTCTCCCACTGCCTTACATATTTTGCAAGCTAAAGAAGTTCAGCAATGCCCAACAAGAGTTGGGCAGTGTTAGCATATACTGTGAAGTGAATTGCAAGCAATTTATTGGTAGTAATATGCATTCATCCACTTATTCAATAAATACACATTGAATGCTTTGCTGTTTGCCGGCACTGTGTTAAGTTGCCACAGATTCAGCAGCAAACAAACATTCTTCCTACCATCATGAAACTTATTTTCTAGTGATGAAAATAAGCACTGAATAAGTCAATATATGTGTGCTTGAGACCTGTTTAGAAAGAAGAACATCACAGTGTGGAAGTATTAAAAAGGGTATGTATCTGACAAGAATATACAATGCAGAAAATAAAGTCTCTTCAGCAAGTGGTGTTAGGAAAGCTGGACATCCATATGTAAATCAATGAAGTTAGAATACTCCCTTACATCATGCACAAAAATAAACTCAAAATGGCTTACATATAAGACATGATACCATAAAACTCCTAGAAGAGAACATAGGCAAAACAATTCTCTGACATAAATTGTAGCAATGCTTACCTAGGTCAGTCTCTCAAGGCAATAGAAATAAAAGCAAAAATAAACAAATGGGACCCAATCAAACTGGAAAGCTTTTGCATAGCAAAGGAAACCATAAACAAAAAGAAAACACAACCTATGAACTGGGAAAAATATTTACAATTGATGCAACCAACAAGAGATTAGTTTCCAAAATATACAAACAGTTCATACAATTCAATAACATAAAACCAGATTAATCCAATCATAAATGGGCAGAAGACCAAAAAAGACATTTGTCCAAAGAAGACAAAAAAGATAATGACAGGCACATGAAAAGATGCTCAACATCTCTAATTGTTAAAGAAATGCAAATCAAGATAACAATGAGGTATCACCTCACACCAGTCAGGATGGCCATCATTAAAAAGTCTACAAATAACAAATGTTGGAGACAGTGTAGAGAAAAGGGAACCCTCCTACACTGTTGGTGGGAATATAAATTGGCACAGCCACTGTGGAAAACAGTATAGAGATTCCTCAAAACACTAAAAAGAGAGATGCCGTATGATCCAGCAATTCCCATTCCTGGGCATATAACCAACCAATTCAATAAGAGACTCTAATATACACAATAAGCCAGACATGAAGCAACCTAAATGTTCATCAGTAGATAAATGGAGAAAAATGTGGTATATATATGAAATGAAATATTACTCAGCCATAAAAAAGAATGAAACAATGCCATTTGCAGCAACATGAATGGACCTAGAGTTTATCATACTAAAAGAAGTGCTAATTCTGCCAACTATGCCGATAGTCTTGCTGTTTCTCACACTTCACTGAACCCAGGGTAGGCAAGGCACAAGCAGGGAGCCTGGAGGAAAACTCAAGGAGTCCTAGGAACTGCAAACACATTTATTCTCTCCTGATTGGCACAGCAGCTATAGCAGCAGACATGATGCATTCTCTCCTCTTGTTGTTGACCCAGCAGACACAGCAGTAGCATACCCATACCACCACACCACCATAATTCAACAATAATGCAGCCATAACAGAGCCCCAAAGGCTTTTTCAGGTGGAGGTTATATGTGCTTACAGAATAAAAGTAGACCATAACCAAGCAAGTACCTCGTGACACGCATGCACAGTACTATAAGAGATTTCAACTGTTACATAGTCATTATTTACAAAATATAAAAGATAAGACACTGAAAGATGAACTCCCCAGGTGGGAAGCTGCCCAGTATGCTACTGGAGAAGAGTGGAGAAATAACTTCAGAAAAAATCAAGAGATGGAGCAAAACAACACCCGGTTGTGGATGTGACTGGTGATGCAAGTAAAGTTCGATGCTGTAAAGAGCAATATTGCACAGGAACCTGGAATGTTAGGTCCATGAATCCAGGCAAATTGGAAGTGGTCAAAAAGGAGATGGCAAGAGTGAACATCAACATTTTAGGAATCAAGGAACTAAAATGGACTGGAATGGATGAATTTAACTCAGACGACCATTATATCTACTACTGTGGGCAAGAATCCCTTAGAAGAAATGAGGTAGCCATCATAGTCAACAAGCGTCTGAAATGGAGTACTTGGATGCAATCTCAAAAATGACAGAATTATCTCTATTCGTTTCCAAGGCAAACCATTCATTATCACAGTAATCAAGTCTATGTCCCGACCAGAAATATTGAAGAAGTTGAAGTTGAACCTACAAGACCTTCTAGAATTCACACCCAAAAAAAGATGTCCTTTTCATTATAGGGGACTGTAATGCGAAAGTAGGAAGTCAAGAAATACCTGGAGTAACAGGCAAATTTGGCCTTGGAGTACAGAATGAAGCAGGGCAAAGGCTAATAGATTTGCCAAGAGAACGCACTGGTCATAGCAAACACCCTCTTCCAACAACACAAGAGAAGACCCTACATGTGGACATCACCAGATGATCAATGCCAAAATCAGATTGATCATATTCTTTGCAGCCATGATGGAGAAGCTCTACACAGTCAGCAAAACCAAGACCGGGAGCAGACTGTGGCTCAGATCATGAACTGCTTATTGCCAAATTCAGACTTAAATTGAAGAAAGTAGGGAAAACTACTAGTCCATTCAGGTATGACCTAGATCAAATCCCTTATGAGTATACAGTAGAAGTGACAAATAGATTTAAGGGACTAGATCTGATAGACAGAGTGCCTGAAGAACTATGGACAGAGGTTTGTGACATTGTCAGGAGGCAGTGATCAAGATCATCCCCAAGAAAAAGAAATGCAAAAAGGCAAAATGGTTGTCTGAGGAGGCCTTACAAATAGCTGTGAAAGGCAAAGGAGAAAAGGAAAGATATACCATTTGAATGCAGAGTTCCAAAGAATCTCAAGGAGAAATAAGAAAGCCTTCCTCAGTGGTCAGTGCAAAATAGAGGAAAACAATAAAATGGGAAAGGCTAGAGATCTCTTCAAGAAAATTAGAGATACCAAAGGAACATTTCATGCAAAGATGGGCACAATAAAGGACACAAATGGTATGGACCTAACAAAAGCAGAAGATATTAAGAAGAGGTGGCAAGAATACACAGAAGAACTATACAAAAAAGATCTTCATGACGCAGATAACCACAATGGTGTGATCACTCACCTAGAGCCAGACATCCTGGAATGTGAAGTCAAGTGGGCCTTAAGAAGCATCACTGCGAACAAAGCTAGTGGTGATGGAATTCCAGCTAAGCTATTTCAAATCCTAAAAGATGATGTTGTGAAAGTGGTGCACTCAATATTCCAGCAAATTTGCAAAACTCAGCAGTGGCCACAGGACTGGAAAAGGTCAGTTTTCATTCCAATCCCAAAGAAAGGCAATGCCAAAGAATGCTCAAACTACTGCACAATTGTACTCATCTCACACGCTAGCAAAGTAATGCTCAAAATTCTCCAAGCCAGGCTTCAGCAGTACGTGAACTGTGAACTTCCAGGTGTTCAAGCTTGTTTTGGAAAAAGCAGAGGAACCAGAAATCAAATTACCAACATCTGTTGGATCATTGAAAAGCGAGAAAGTTCCAGAGAAACATCTACTTTATCTTTATTGACTATGCCAAAGCATTTGACTGTGTGGATCACAACAAACTGTGGAAAATTCTTAATTTTTACAGATGGAAATGCCATACTACCTGACTTGCCTCCTGAGAAATCTGTATGCAGGTCAAGAAGCAACAGTTAGAACTGGACATGGAACAACAGACTGGTTCCAAATTGGGAAAGGAGTACATCAAGGCCGTATATTGTTACCCTGCTTATTTAACCTATATCCAGAATACATCATGAGAAATGCCAGGCTGGATGAAGCACAAGATGGAATCTTGTGCTTTGATTTCTGGAAGAAATATCAATAACCTCAGATATGCAGATGACAGCACCCTTATGGCATAAAGCAAAGAGGAACTAAAAAGCCTCGTGATGAAAGTGAAAGAGGAGAGCGAAAAAGTTGGCTTAAAGCTCAACATTCAGAAAACTAAGATCATGGCATGTGGTCCCATCACTTCATGGCAAACAGATGGGGAAACAATGGAAACAGTGACAGATGTTTTTTTTGGGGGGGGGGCGCTCCAAAATCACTGCAGGTGGTGAATGCAGCCTTGAAGTTAAAAGACGCTTACTCCTTGGAAGAAAAGCTATGACCAATCTAGACAGCGTATTAAAAAGCACAGACATTACTTTGCCAACAAAGGTCCATCTAGTCAAAGCTATGGTTTTTCCAGTAGTCATGTATGGATGTGAGAGTTGGACTATAAAGAAAGCTGAGCACCGAAGAACTGATGCTTTTGAACTGTAGTGTTGGAGAAGACTCTTGAGAGTCCCTTGGACAGCACGGAGATCCAACCAGTCCAACCTAAAGGAAATCAGTTCTGAATATTCATTGGAAGGACTGATGTTGAAGCTGAAACTCCAATACTTTGGCCACCTAATGCGAAGAACTGACTCATTGGAAAAGCCCCTGATGCTGGGAAAGATTGAAGGCGGGAGGAGAAGAGGACGACAGAGGATGAGAGGGTTGGATGGCATCACCGACTCAATGGACATGAGTTTGAGTAATTCTAGGTGTTGGTGATGAACAGGGAAGCCTGGCGTACCTCATTCCATGGAATGCAAAGAGTCGGACATGACTGAGCGACTGAACTGAACTAAACAAAACATAGTAAGAGCAAGAGGGCATGGGGCAAGAGAGCCTGACAGCACCATATGACTAATTTGCTCTTTCCTTACAAGAATTAAGTCAGGTAAACACAAATATTGTATAATATCACTTATATGTGGAATCTAAAAAAATGATACACATGACCTTATCTACAAAACGGAAATAGACTCACAGACATAGAAAACAAACTTATGATTACCAAAGTGGCAAGGCAGGGATAAATTAGGAGTTTGGGATTAACATATATACACTATTGTATAAAAAATAGATTTTAAAAAGGATCTACTGTGTAGCACAGGGAACTGTATTCAATATCTTTTAATAAACTATAAGGGAAAAGAATTGGAGAAAGAATATGTATATATATTTTATATGGTAGCTCAGCTGGTAAAGAATCTGCCTGCAGTGCAGGAGACCCTGGTTTGATTCCTGGGTTGGGAAGATCCCCTGGAGAAGGGATAGGCTACCCACTCCAGTATTTTTGAGTTTCCTTGGTGGCTCAGACAGTAAAGAATCTGCCTGCATTTTGGGATACCGGGGTTCTATCCCTGGGTCAGGAAGATCACCTAGAGAAGGGTGTGGCAACCCAGCCCGGTATTCTTGCCTGGAGAATCCCACAGACAGAGGAACCTGGCAGGCTACGGTCCTCCATGGGGTCACAAAGAGTTGGACACAACTGAGCGACTAAGCACACACACAACACATATATGACTGAATCACTTTGCTGTACACCAGAAACTACCACAACATTATAAACTAATTATACTTCAATCTAAAAAGGGAGGGCAGAGGGACATAACCCTATCTAGAGGCCTTTGTAAAGAAGTTACAGTTAAGCTGAAATTTGCAGTAATTAGCTAAATGTGTGTGTGTGTGTGTGTTGGGGGAGGCGCTGTTTCAGCAGCAGAAGGAACAATAATAAAACATCATTATGTCTTGGGAAATTATTGTAGCATCTTTAGCAAAGGAGTAACACATCAAATTCTTCAGATATAGATTCTTAAAAATTCGTTCTGATTGCTTGGTGGAGAATAGATCATAGGGGCAGCATGCCAGAGATCACTGAGAGAAGGACTGCAGTACTAGGAAGAGAAGAGGGTGGCAGAGGCCAGCCTTCCTTGAGAGCTAGTCTGCACTGGTCATGGAACTTGACAGAAAGAAAGGAACCAAGGACAAATGTCACCAGATTGGTGACATTTACAACAAGACAGCTGGTAGTGTGCCCTTTACCTAAATTAGGAAAATTCAAAAAGAATAAATGTAGGATTATGGGAAGGTGGTAGGCAGATGATAAGCTCAGTTGAGGAAAGTTGAATTAGATGTGTAGTAGTTAAGAGTATGGCCCATGAAGTCAAACTATCTATCCCAGCACTACCGTTACAGCTGTATGACCACAATAAGTTATTCATCCTCTCCAGATCTCAGTTTCTTCATCTATAAAATGGTGATGATAGCACCTCCTTCACACAATTATTATTAAGATTAAAATTAGTTACACATGTAGAGCTCTCTTTTAGTACAACACCTGGGCTTTATTTGGAACTATTACTTGACTTTGAGATGTTAAACAGCTGAATGTATTGCTTCAAATGTCAGGAAAAGAGTAGGGTCATTGTAGGATGGGTCTTCCTTATGTTTGAGAGGGGGACATGTAACCTAGTTGGAGTACTTATTAATAAATAGGCAGTGCAAGAACCTCTTGCCCTGGGGCATAGAGGTACTGGTAATGTTTGAGAAGAAAATGACCACCTCCAAGGTCCCTGAATAATTACAACAACAAAGCCTCCATGCTAACCTCAGGCAGATATGTAGCATAAGTGAGAAATAAATCTTTAAGTCAGCATTTCAGGACTGTCTGTTATTACAGCATAAACCTAGCATCAATGAGCTAACCTGCAGTCATTACTTCCTCTGGAGATGGGTTTCTGACTGACACATCAATGAATGCTATTTAATATACAATGAAATTATGACACGCAAACATAAATGACATAGAAGTAAAGTCAGACAAATGTGGTGGAATCTTAAGAAATATTAGAAAAGAGGAAACTGTTCTTTTCTCTATGATTCAGAAGATAGAAACATAAGGAAGTGACCCTCTTATATCTGTCTGTTGCACAAAGCGGGACAGTTGGGTTCTGCTATGGTTTCCTTGAAGGCAAAGCTCCAGCTGTGGTAGGCAGTGAGGTCTCTCCTGTTAGCAGACAACGTCCCCACTCAGTCACCCTGGGAAAAGGGAGATCCAGGGACCGAGGGTGACAACAGGGAAGGCAGACCTTACGTTGGAGATGAGGGGGAAACTCCTTCTTAGGGCTTTATTCTCAGGCTTAGAGCCCCGAATATCCAGACTGCGTGGGAGTGGGGTCAGCAGGCACTCTTGGCAGGGTAGCTGGCTGGAAGCTAGTTGGAAAAGAAACCCTACAGCCAAGGAATCATAAAGTAAGACATCCCCAAATAATGATGGGCTGCAATAGATGGCTCCAAGAGCCTCTATATTTAACAAAATTTCCTTGTTTTAATTTCCTATTTCCTGGGCTTCTAGTAAAAGTTTTGGTTAATATCAAAACCTGGTTTCCCAGAAATCCCACTCCTGGGCATATACCCTGACAAAACCATAATTCAAAAGACACATGTACCCCAGTGTTTATTGCAGCCCTACTTACAATAGCCAGGACGTGGAAGCAACCTAAATATCCATCGATAGATGAATGAATAAAGAAGTTGTGGTACATATACACAATAGAATATTACTCAACCTTAAAAAGGAACAAACTTGAGTCAGTTGAACTGAGGTAGATGAAACTGGAGCCTGTTATACAGAGTGAAGTAAGTGAGAAAGAGAAAACAATATCGTATATTAACACCTATATATGGAATCTAAGAAAATGGTATTGGTGAACCTATTTTCAGGGAAGAAATGGAGGCACAGACATGGAGAACAGACTTGTGGACACAACAGGGAAAGAAGAGGGTGGGACGAATTGAGAGAATAGCATTGAAACATTTACATCAACCATACGTAAAATGGATAGCTAGTGGGAAGTTGATAACACAAGGAGCTCAACATGGCGCTCTGTGACAACCTAGAGGGGTAGGTTGGGTGGGGTGGGAGGGAAGCTCAAGAGGGAGAGGTATATGTCCACTTATGGAAGATTCACATTGCTGTTCAGTGGGAACCAACACAACATTGTGAAACAATTTTCCTCCACTTAAAAGAAAAAAAGAAAACAAGCAGAAATCTCGTTTCAGTGTGACTGGGAGGAATTAAGGAAAAGGTCTGTGTCTGTACTTCACCCGGCAATAAAGGAGTAACTCACCTTGAAGTCAGCAGGGCAGGGGTGGCATCAATCCGTGTCTAGGACAGGGATCAACGGGTTGCAACTGAAGGACAGCCGAGGACAAGCAGAGGGCTGGGAGCCCACGTAACACACTCCCAAAGACTTCCTGGAAGAAATTAGAAGGAACCTGAGAAGGGCAACCTGCTCTCACGCAGGTGGAGACTATCAATCAGGAGGCACTGGGTTAAACCATGACCTCATTTGCACTGGTGAGGGCAGAGGGATATGGGTTACAAACATAATCCAGAGAGTACACCTCCTCAGGACCAGAGGCTCTGTGGGAGTTTGTCTGCCAAGTGGAAATTGCTGACACATGTATCAGGTTAAAAACATTTGAGACGTTCCCTTCTAGGCAATGAGGAACCTCTGTGGGCTTTCACACAGGGAAGTGAGGAGATGAAAAGAAGATTTTGAATTTTTACAATTTTTGAGTATTATCAGAGTGAACAAAGGCTTGTTTTTCAATAACTATCCTATTAAGAAAGTTATAAATATTGTAAGAGAAGTGTGTTTTCAGTGGAAACGAAACAGTAAATCAAGCTTGAAGCTTATGGGTTTAGTTAAGTGGAATGCAGGTGAAACAGAACCTCAATAAATCAGGAATTCCAACCTGAATGGAATCAGTTTGTTAATTAAAACTCACAGCCCAGTATAAGATTTACACAATTCTTAAGTGACAATATGGAAATACATCTTCTTCCCAAGAAACTCTGCTCTTCTTACGTAACAATAGGATAAATCATGATCCTCCTATAATACTTTAAGGATTGCCAGTGTTTCCCATGAAGTCTGCAAATGGCCTGGACATGTTCATGTCACTTCAGGAACAAAATCCACAGTTATAATTTGCTCAGTTTTCAACTTTGAAGCAGCAATCACAGAAATCTCAAATTGTAGATGTTGAGCAAAAAAAGATGAAAGGAGGACTGAGGAGACTGAAAAAAAAGAAGAGTGGGATGCAGTTTTCTGTGG